>CM077643.1:325313346-325951918 GCA_039707465.1 Rhabdophis nuchalis
ACCTGCAAAATGTTCTATCAAAAGTTGAAGATTCTAGTCCTGCCATTTTGAGCAATGGTTCTTTAGTATCCACAAAATTCCTTTACCCAAGAGACTCTTTTAAAAGAGAAATGCTCTTTTTGGCTATAAAATATTCTCTCTTGCTAAAGGATGTGGTGTGTGTACACACTACATAACAATCACCCACGAATCAATCATGGCCTAGATATTTTAACAGCTGGTTTAATAAATTAATGCTTTATTATTAGATTTTTTTAATTATAGGTGGATATATTGCTTCAGCCGCCTTTGAGGATTTTTGCCTTTAAATGAGTACAAGAAGTATTTTAGATTAAATAAGTAGAACATTTTTTCAAGTTTGGAGAAAAGAAATACATCTTTCTTAGCCAAGAGGTTAGGATTTGCCTCTCTATGTGCGATTCCAATCATTTCTGTTACTCTTCCTCATCTGATACCCTCCTGATGTGCTGAACTTCCACAACAATCTCCAGCATCTAAAAGGAGAAGCGGCATTGATGCTCTCTTGATTGGTTAAAAAAAAAAAACCAACAAGCAGAAATAGCGACAGCAAACAGCCAGGAATATATTGTCCCTGAATGTAATAAATCAATTGGGAGGTTTGCAAAAGCAATCTCTGGGCTCCCTTGACAAACCAAAGAGATTATTTACACACCAGCTGTATCACTGCAATATGCATTCACGGTACAACTTTTCCATTTTTCCTGCCATATGGGACTTACTAAGGAAACACAAGAGCTGTCTAAAGCATTTCTGATAGCGCAGAAGAATCACAAAGAGAAAGAAAAACTGTAATCGACAGGAGTTTGCAGACAACAAAGTTTCATAAGGGATTCATCATTTGCAGATATGCTAATAAAACGTAATTGAAATTTCATTCCAATATAAACAACTGCTGGAATAACAGATGGTTTGTTACTGTTATGTTCACAAATTGGTTTGAATCCCGTACTATAACCAACAACCTGAAGGGGAGGCATTCTTAGAAGATATTTTAAAAAATGGAACTAAAATGCTTAGATGCTGAAAACAATACTTTAATAACTTAATTAACCTAGTAAAGTGACTAGGGAAGGAGGAACTCACAAGGGATCCTCTTAAAGTGATAAATGTTTCTTAATGATAGTAACGTTCTTATGGCTCTATAAAACACATTTGGATAGTTGTCTTCAAATTCTATTATCAAAGAGCTTCCTTGGTTCTAAAGATTTGTAACAAGTCACGGAATTTTCCAGAACAGATAAACAAGTGGGACTAGTGTCATGTATCATTCTAATATATAATAATGTGGTTTGTTTGATCTTGATTCAGTGTGGCATATGATCCTAATCCCTGTGGTTTAGGGATCCTGTAAATCATTTCTCTACCACTTAGTATCTTATGTAAAGACAGCTAATTACAGTTTGTTCAATAGTTCAATAAATTAGCATATGCCATAGGTGAGCAATATCCTGGATATGCTATTTAGCCATCAACACTCTTTTGGTAGTCATCATAGAACCTCATGAGTGGGAAGGATTTTAAATTTGGGGTGATATTTTCGGAAGTCGGAAAAGGCTCTAAGGGCCGAAATAAGTGTCTTAAGCCTTGCAAATGCTACTCAGCATCAATAATACAATAATAATACAATAGCAGTTGGAAGGGACCTTGTAAGTCTTCTAGTCCAACCCCCTGCGTGGGCAGGAACCTTATACCATTTCAGACAAATGGCTATCTAACATCTTCTTAAAGACTTCCAGGGTTGGGGCATTCACAACTTCTGGAGGCAAGCTGTTCCAGAGGTTAATTGTTCTAACTGTCAGGAAATTTCTCCTTAGTTCTAAGTTGCTTCTCTCCTTGATTAGTTTCCACCCACTGCTTCTTGTCCTGCCCCCAGGTGCCTTGGAGAATAGTTTGACTCCCTCTTCTTTGTGGCATCCTCTGAGATACACTGCTATCATGTCTCCCCTGGTCCTTTTCTTCATCAAACTAGACATACCCAGTTCCTGCAACCGTTCTTCATATGTTTTAGCCTCCAGTCCCCTAATCATCTTGGTTGCTCTTCTCTGCACTCTTTCCAGAGTCTCCACGTCTTTTCTACATCGTGGCGACCAAAACTGTATGCAGTATTCCAAGTGTGGCCTTACCAAGGCACTATACAGTGGCATTAACACTTCACGTGATCTAGATTCTATCCCTCTGTTTATGCAGCCTAGAACTGTGTTGGCTTTTTTGGCAGCTGCTGCACACTGCTGGCTCATATTTAAATGGTTGTCCACTAGGATTAGAGGAAAATAGTTGTAGTTCAGAATTGAAACGAAAGCTGAGCTGGATTGTTTTCTGACAGTGATTTTATTATAAAAACTAGGTAACAACATCAGTATTGAAGTGGGGTTTGCTCTCATTTTATTTGAGTGGCTTGCCCTGTCAGTGTTGGTGAGAGTGGTCTTGATGGTTCTTTCATTGACCTGTTTATTTTTAGCTTATTCAGGTGGTCCTTGATTGGGGTATTGTTTTTGATTGTTGGTCTGATGTTAAACTTGATGTTAATATCTACTCATCTGGGTGTTGATTGTGTGTGTGCGTGTGCGTGTGGCGGGTATTTTGGTATTTGTTCCCTTTTTTGGCTTGTTGCTTGTTTCTTTTGAATGGTTTGTAGGTGCTGTTTATGTCTATGTGCATATTGATGGCTGATTTGTCAGAGTGCCAAATTTCCAGGAATTCTCTAGTGTTTTTAGACTTGGATTGATCTAAAATGGTCACAGTTTCCAAGTTGAAAACTATGGTTAAGTCTGAATCTGTGTTGGAAAATTAGAGAGTTTTCATGTCTTCCGAATGCTAATGGTGTTCATGGATATGCTCGTTTTCTGCCTACCCTACATAGTGACTGTTCCAGTCCTTACATTTCGTGTTGTAAATGACTCCTGTTTTTAATTCTGAGACTGCTGGGTCTTTTGCTTTACTTAAAATGTTTTGAAGGGCTTGAGTTGGTTTGTGTGCTATGCTGATGCCATGTGATTGTAATAGTCTGCTGGTGGTTTCTGAGATGTTTTTGATGTATTGCAATGTTACCCTTTTTGCAGAGTGTGTTGGTTGTATTATATTGGGTTGAGTGGTCAGTCATTTATTTTGATGAAGTTGTATGGATATCCAGTTGTTGTAAGATAGCAATAGCAATAGCACTTAGACTTCTATACTACTTCATAGTGCTTTTCAGCCCTCTCTAGGCAGTTTACAGAGTCAGCATATTGCCCCCAACAATCTGGGTCCTCATTTTACTGACCTCGGAAGGATGGAAGGCTGAGTCGATCTTGAGGCAATCAGAATTGAATTCCTGGCAGTGAACAGTGAGTTAGTCTGCAATACTGAATTCTAACCACTGCGCCACCACAGATATTATATAGATCAGAGTGTCAAACTCACAGCCTGCGGGGCGGATGCATCACATGGTGGCCACCTTCACCCCCAGTTAAGCGAAGGGGGAGGAGTTGCGATACGTCACATGATGACATGTCATCGCGAGTTTAACACCCCTGATTTAGATGATCTGTTTCCTTGTTCTAAGGTGCTGATGAGTTTGTGCTTGTCTAAATAGAACAGCTTTTCTTGTGGGAGATTGGGCTGCTGCTTTAATAGTGGATTACTTGGTTGGTACGGGTGGTATTTCAATAGACCTGTATTGCTAGTTTGCCCTTGCTGACTCTGTTCATGAGGATGTCTAGGAAGGGTATTCAGCATGCCAGGCAAAAGCTTGATGTGCCTCTTCAGCCCTGCACGATCTATGACCCCGGCCAATATTTTCTTTACATCAGCATCTATCTAACTGCAAAGCGCAGAAAAATATACAGCAGTCCTGTACAGTAAGTATTATTATCAGTGAAATGCAATGAGTTGTATTTTGTTGTCAATTGAAAGAAAGACTACCAGGCTTCTTATCAGCCTTCAGCCATCAGAGATCATCCAGCCTGCTTCAGTTAAGTTACTGCTTCATAGTAAAACGACCTTTGAAACAAGTGCCTTGTAAACTGAGTATTTTTCATTGAAATCTTGTGTACCCTATTTCCAGCAGCTTATCTTCTTAAAAATACAAAAAGGTCATTTGTGTTGTGCCCCCATTGGGTCACCTAGAACTCCAGCAGGGATGACTTTCCTAATTGCCTTTACATTTTAACACAAGCTGTTAGTCATCTGTTTTCTCTTTAATTTGCTTTTGAGTGGGGCCCAGAGATCCCTGTTTTCCTAGCAACGTAAGGCAGTTCCCTGTGAATTCATGTTGCTTTGAGTTCAAAGTTTAGTATAAATGGTTAAAATTCTTTGCTGGAAGATGTAATTTTAATGTATTATCTTGTTACTCAACTTGAGTCTTCCACTTTATTCCCACACTGGCTTCTGCCACAGTGCGTTAATAATTTCTCAAACTTTTTATTGCCTTTTTTTCAATTGTTCTTGGAGGAATGTGTTCACTCACTCTCTCACTCTCTCTCTCTCTCTCTCTAGCTGCAGATGGAGAAATGTGAAAGTCCCGTTAAAAATACGTAATAGATTATTGACTATCTTTCTTTCTTTGGTTGTCTTCTATCCTCCATAAGTTGATACACAAATTCTGCTGACTTCTTAAAAGTGATGACTGAGCTGCTTTATTTATTTTGGCAAGGTTGAAAACAGCAACTCCTAATAAATGCCTTGCCCTTCATGTGTCTTATTGCAATGCTGCAATGTTATTTCAGGCCAGTGTCTACCGTGGGGGAGGCAGGAACTTAATTAGGTTAGAAAAGCTTCAGAAAGGTGTGGGCGCTATGAAAAAGAGAGAAAGAAACAAGCACCACCTCTATAGTACAATGTTAGAGTTCCTAAATAGTATCCTTCCTGGTGACTATGAAGAGCAATAATTGGGCCCCAATAATTTGGTTTAAAACAATTTCATTGCTTTCCCACTTTTAATTATCTACAGTGGGGTCTCCCAAATGAGATTTACAGTGATTTGCAGTATATAGTATATTTAGATTCATAGAGATTTACAAAGATTTACAGTGGGATCTCCCAGATGAGCTAGATGAGATCTATTGCATTTGAAAATAATGAGGTGAAAACCAGCAGTTTGAGAGAAGAGTTATATAAACATATCTCAGGTGCTTCTCAGAGTCATTTAGAAACCCACCATCAACTGAGAAGGGCAAGAGCATGGGTGTCAAACTCACAGCCCACAACTTTTGATGAAGTTGTATGCTGGCTATGCCTACCCCTGGCTTAGCAAAGGAGGGGAAAGTTGTGATACATCTGCTGCTGTGGTCTAGAGGTGGAGCTCTCGCCTCCCAATCAGGAGGTTGTGAGTTCAATCCTAGAGGCAGATGTAGGGTCGCCTGCTTGGATGACCTGCAAGGTCCTTCCAACTCTGTTAATCTGTAATATTGATCATGTGACAATAGCGTGTTGCTGTGAGTTTGACATCCCTGGGCAAGAGGGAAAAGGCTAGTTTAATTTTGGAACTTAGAAAAAGCTGTGAATCCGTTACTTGCTGTGGAAAATCGACTGGCTTAAGGCTTAATTTTTGTCTGCAGTGACTGCAGTGAAACAATGCAGTGAAGATATGTGTGAATTTGTAGCTGAGTTAGCATCTGAAAAAGTCTTTGGTCAAGTGCTGAATAAGGATTTAAGTGTCTGGAGAGCAGTGATTTATTGCCAAGATCTTGTGTAAAGACTGCAACACCCCTGAACTCAGCTGCTACCCCCTTTTTAAAAAAATAAGGCAGATTCCAGGAATGGGGTGGAATGAGCAGGCATTCAGTGGGGTCTGCAATAAAACTGATGTAAGACAGTGAAAGGCTATTCTTTCCACTGAATGCAGACCATGTAGGCACATATGTTTGCTGATCCCTTGGAAATAAATCATGCTGTATTCTAGTCAAAGCTGTACTTAAAAGACTCTGAAAAGCTGTGAGTTGTGCAAAGGACTAACTACAATCATGCAAATCATATACTTGTTGTCAGGTAGCTCTTAAATTAATCCCAGGTCATTCATGTTTGAAAGCTAATTCAAACAGTCAGATTCTCCCTCTACATTTATCAGATACGACTTTGAATGCTGCAATTGCAGCAAATTATAATTTGTTGATCAGGAGGGAAGCTTTTTTGAAGGATTAGCCTATCTTTCAGAACTGGTTCCATAAGGGAATTCATCAGTTGACTAGTGAAGGCCACAGCTAAATGAGACCGCTTATATTGAACCTTAATATTTTAGCACTCAATATTGCATTCAATACCTACTTAAGCCAGACACATGGAAGCTAAGTAACGGCTTTACAATCCTTATCTGTTGCATTTAATTTAGAACATATTTTTGTGAAGGCAGTTGAGAAAGTCCATCAGTTATCACCATTGTCTCAATGGTGATCTTTTCTGAAATGATGAGAAAGGAGATGACATTCTCCTTTTAGCTTTGCTTCTGCAACCATAATTGAGGGAAGGGAAGGAAGTTGGTGGCAGTGAGTAACAGCTCAAACCAGTAACTGCTGCGTTGCTCCAGGCTGTCTTGGTTAGTTAGACCGATACTTTGGGGAAAGACAAGCCTTAACATATACAAATGCCATAAATTTATCCAGCCAGCATCCAAAATGAATTATGAATAAAAATGGTAATATGTAAAATGGCATTTTTTTAACAAACGATTAAGTAATCAAATCGTTTTTGACCTGAAGCCGTTGTAATGCATGAATTCAAATTAATTGCTTTCAGTAAGTTAATTTAATATGATAATGCATTTATGGTGGCTTTTTAATCTTTATCATTATAAAGAACAAATCTGGAGATATTTAGCCAATCAGCGGTTCCCTTTTATTTAATATGCTCTTGTTCTTTTTCTATGGCTGAATAGAAAAGAGATTACTTTAATGAGAAACAATAATTAATTGCCCCATTGTTAAAACAAATGAAGTAATTTTCTTAAAGGAGGTAACCAGGTACATTTCACCTCTTCAAAATGTGGTTATATTCTTTATTTTTCAATCATCTTTTAAAAATTTTGATAAATCCAGAACTATTGATTTGGGACTATGTTATTATAGAAGAAGCATGCATTGTGCTCTGAAAATCTATAATAGCTATACTATTACACATCCTGCAATGAAACATTTAAAAGGCAATAAAAAAGGCCATTCATATTGGTAAAACATAATCACCACGTCTGCATCTCAAAATAAACTTGGTGGCAGAAGCATTTTATTGTAAGCACAGGAGTAAATAAGTTTTCTCTATACAGTATAATTATTCTGTCATTGGCATTACCAATTTTTTAAGAAAAGCCTTTCAAAACAGTTGCCTTTCCAAGGTAGACTGGATAAGACTGGAAGATGCACCAGCCTAGAACCAAGCTAAAACTAAGGATACATTTCCTGACAGTTAGAACAATTAATCAGTGGAACAGACTTGCCTCCAGAAGTTGTGAATGCTCCAACACTGCAGGTTTTAAAGAAAAGATTGGACAACCATTTGTCTGAAATAGTATAGGGTTTCCTGCTTGAGCTGGGGTGGGGGTAGACTAGAAGACCTCCAGGGTTCCTTCCAACTCTTGTTCTGTGCAACTTCTTTTGGCTTGAAAAGTGCCCTAGATATGATCAAGCATATCAAAGGGTGTGCTTCAAAAGCAAGTGGCAAAATACATTGCATGGACAGGGGGAAATAATGCTTTAAACCTCTATTTGGCTTAAAACAGGGGTCTCCAACCTTTGCAACTTTAAGTCTGAAGGACTTCAGCTCCCAGAATTCTCCAGCCAGCAAAGCAAAGCTGGCTGGAGAATTCTGGGAGCTGAAGTCCTTCAGACTTAAAGTTGCAAAGGTTGGAGACCACTGGCTTAAATAATTCACTACCACCTTCTCCCCACTCATGAAAATGTCCCCAAAGCCAATTGTTTTGCCTCTATATATTCTGAGGCCCACAGAGGGATCTTCATGGAGCACACAGGGAAACTATACTATGTTATAATTGCATCTAATTGTTCTAAGGACAGAATTTTGTCTGTTGGAGGTATTGTTTATAAAACGATCCCTGATGGTTGATGGCTTCCAGCAAGTTGACACTTCATGTGAGATAATTTTGTAAGACTTGAAATGTATCTTTGGCAAATCAAGTTTTATGCTAGTCGACAAAATGGGTCTCCAAAGGAACACTCCTATGAGGCAGCAACAGTGTGAGTTCAAAAAACCTGCCCTGGCGAGCTTCAATTCAGTCAGCTATATAGAAATAAAGGGAAGCTGCTTTTTACATTTCCAAGAAGTTTTGTCAAAGAGGTTCCACTTTGAAAAGAAGGGCAAACCTGAAAAGCAGGAAAGGTGAAGGAAGGCAACTCCATTGCTGACTCCTTATGATTCAATGATTCACCTCCCCAACCTGCAAATAACCTCTGTCAGGGGAGGGAGAAAATCCTTCCAAGCATGCTACTCCTTTGAATAGAACATCTGAACTGCTGGTGCTGCTTTGTGTCTGCTCGCCCCCCTCTATCTTTCTCTTCCTTTTATACCACAGAAAAAGCAAGCAAATGCCAAGGAATGGTAGGAGATGGAGGATGGACAAAGTCATTTACTGCAGCAAGCAACCTGTTGGCAGACCCCAGATGCAGAAACAAGGCAATCAAACCAAGGAGTGACACTGAATTAATCAAGGCTTTGCAAATGAAGGAGGTGAGGAAGGAGCCCTCGGCCTCTATGTGCAGCAGTGCCAGCCAGTCTTGGAAATGTCAAAGACGGCTTCACTTTTTCAAAACAAAGGGAAAGGAGTGATGGGGGGAAAAAAGAAGAGTAATTGGAAAGAGAACTCACGTTTCCAGCACGGCATACATAAACATGAGACTGGAGTTACAGAAAATGTGTTTCCAACTGACAGGAAGGAAAGTAAGATCTCTTTTGCACTGCATGCATTTTGCACAGCTATGGGGATTATTCAAGCAGCCTTCCCCCAAAAGGGTTGCTCTCCCTGGAGTTAGTCTGCAACCCCCATAAGTCCCAATACCCCATTACAGGTAACAGTTCCATTTACCTGGGGGTGATAGTAGTTGTAGTATAGTTCATCTGGAGCACAGCCAGGTTGCTGAAATAAGATGTCTTTCATGCAAAAGCAAAACATTTGATCAAAAAGAGGAGGAGGGGGAGGGGGAAATAACTGGAATATTAATCTCTAATTCACAGCAATTTTGTCAATAGCTTCTCTGGCCCAAGTGTAGAATCATAGTGCTGGAAGGGACCTAAGGGGTTCTCAAGTCCAAACTTTCACACTGAAGAATTCACTCCCATCCTCCATAGATGACTATCCAGCCTCTGTTGGAAAACCTCCAGTAAAGGGGAAGAAACCATTCCATGTGATAACCCGGTCTATTAATTGACAGCTCTTACTGTCAAGAAGTTCTTTTAATATCTCTTTGTATCTACGGTTCTTTCTTGAACTTTCATTCCATTCCATTATTTGCAAAACAAGTGAGAAAAATCCAAACCCTCTACAATGTGTCAGACCTTCAAATAGTTGAAGGCAGATATCAAGCCCCCCTCCCCTTCTCTTCTGCAAGCTAAACATACCTTTTAATTGTCCTTTATTGGCTTCTTGGCTTCCAGTCATTCAACAGATTGGTGCATCTTCTCTGGACTTGTTCTCGTTTATCTTTTTTAAACTGGAATATACATAATACTTCGCTGAACACAATACTCCAAAGTGAGCAAGGAAGTAGAGCACAATAATCACTTTTCACAATCTGGACTCTATGCTTTCTTTATGGTCTTCAAGATGTTGTTGGCCTTCATTGCACCTGTTTTGCACTATTTGGACAACTATTTGAACTTATGCTTCTCCAGAACATCCCAATCCTTCTTATGTGCTCCTTTTGGGACAAATTCCTTCCATTTTGTAATTGTGTCTTTCAAATTTCCTCTCTGGATGCATGATGTTACATTTCCTTCTAACAAATTTCATTTCTATCAAATTTGTTTCCTCCTACTGTTCTAGCCTAAGTCTTTGATTTCCCTCCCTCCTCCCAAGAATTAGCTACCCCTCCTAGCTGTACATTATGTATATATTTGGTAAGCATTTCCTCAACTCCCTCATCCACATCATATATAAAAACATTGAACAGCAGCTAGCCCAGGACAAAGCCCTGTGGCGCTTCACTTGAGATGTCCCTCAAAATAGATTTAATGCTATTAGGACAACCCTTTGAATACAATCCTTGAGCTAACTGTAGATCCATGTAACAGTTGAATTGACAAACTCATATTTGACCATTTTTTGAAAATAAGGATACTATGAGAAAATTTGTCAAACGCCTGCCACAATCAAAATACACTATCTCCATGGCATTTCTCCAATCAGCCAGGTTAGTAACTGTCATAAAAAGAGATATGAAGTTGGTCTGACAACAGTGTTTCAGCACAAATCTATGTTGGCTCATGATAATTAATGAATTCCTATCAAAGTGCTCACAGACATGCTGTTTTGACATTCTACATAATGATCTTGCCCCCTACTAATGTCAGGCTTACCAGCCCGTAATTTCCAAGGTCCTGCTTGTTCTCTCTCTCAAAATAGGAGCAATATTTGCTCTTCTCTAATCTTCTGGGACCTCATCTGTTCTCTAGAACTTCTCAAGGATTATAGAGAATCATTCCACAATTACCACTGTTAGTTCCTTCAGTTCCCTAGGATGTAATTAATCTGTCTCTGGAGATTTAATTCTTTTACATTACCTAGAAATTCCTTCACTTGCTCTTTGCTTCTCCTGAGCTTTAGTTCACTCCCCAGCCCCACCCAACCAGTGACACCTTGTCAACAGTCATTCACCTCTTGGGTGGAAATAGATGTAAAATAGCAGTTGAGTGACCTTCTGCTCCTTAGCCGTTTCAACATTCTTTCTCTGCAGAAGATCTACTATCTCCTTGCCTTCCTTTTTTGCTTCGGATATACATGAATATCACTTTTTTTATTGTTTTAGCATACCCTGCTGCTTTAACCTTGTACTGGATTTTAGCTTTTCTTATGTTAGAGCTTCGGGTTTTGCAAATTGCTTTGTATTCTTCTTTGAATATATAACCCTCTCTTTCCATTTCTTGTATATTTCCTTTAAAAAAAAACCCACACAACATATTAAGTTTTGTATATGTAATTTGGACTCGTTAGTTGCTTCCCATTCATCTGTCTTCTGGAATTGTTTGGTTTTGAGCCTGCAGTATCTTATTTTGCCTTCTTGGACATTTTTCTCCTTTAGGCTACAAAACCACTGCGAGATTCAGAGTTTCCTTTTGAGTCCATCAAAGTCTTTGCCTTCCTGCCTTGGTTTTCATAGTCTTTGCAAATTTCTTCAAGGTCTCTTCTTGCAGTGTCACTAGTCCCCACATACATCATCAGGAAGGGATAATCATCAGTTGGACTGAAGAGTCTTGTCAGCCTGTCAGTTGCATCCTGAATTTGGTCACCCGGAAGACAGCAGGCCTCACACGACTTGTCAGCTCTACGAGCAGCAGTTAAGGTACCTCTGAGCAGTGAATCACCCATCACCACCATTTCTCTTTTCTTCTTCAAGATGACTTCTGAATTTGCTGGATGGTAGGGATCTGGAGTGTTCACTAGAAGGTTCTCTGATGTTTTACTTGGTGATTGTATCTCAGGTAAGAGTGAGATGGTTTCATGAGTCAGAGTGTGGTAATGGTTGCTAAGTCCTTGACTGCCTCCTGTCGCTAATGAAGACATGCCTCCATTCTTCTGCCTCCACTTGCCGTTTATCATTATTTTTCTTTTTTCTTCTCCTGGAGACTGTCCTTCACTCTAAAAAGAGTCTTTTCTCATGAACTTGAGTGTAGCAACTCTCTCCTTAACACCTTCCACTTTTTCTTCAAATTAGGACATGCCCTTAGACATGTGGCCGATGTAGTTGGGATGTTCTTTTGGCAGAAAGAAACATTCCACAAAATGTGCAGGTCACTGTGAAGGTCTCCTCTTCTCTGGCCATGTGGATTGAAGTAGAGTGAGTCTCTCCTGGGTTATTCTGTCATGAAACTTTCACACAAAATCACCTATGCTGCCTCTGAGTCTACTCCTCAAGCCAAGCACAACCCTAAACTAAACAGCTTTTATGGCCCAGGTACTGCAGGTCTGACCATCGTCTCCTTCAATTTTCCTACAGCACTCAGTCTCTGCTTAGGATGCAGGCACACAATCAACAGATCTAACATACAATTTCACAAGAATATTGAAACCCCAGGAAACCCTCTAGTCTAGTCTTAAATATCCCTCTGAATGTACGCTGTAGATTTGGGTAGGCATCTCCTCCTTTTAGGGCTTCTGATTTCTTCTCCTAGCTTCTACAAGACAGCAGCCTCTCTCTCACACAACCAGACCATATACTCACAAAAAAACCCCACACTCAGCCAGAGCAGGAAAACATTTCCACAAATCTCACACAACAGCACACAAAAAACCTCACTAAACAAAAGGGGTTTTGGAAATGACAGCCAGAATCCTCCAACCCCTAGGAATAAAAATAGCCTACAAACCTACAGCCACATTCTGCCAGGAATTATCCAAAAGTAAAGACAAAATACAGAAGGATGAAAGAAACAGTGTGATCTACAAAACCAACTGTAAGCATTGCAACCAATTCTACGTGGGATAAACATCACATCAATTAAAAACCAGGATCCACAAGCATCAGCTGGCAGTCAAATGCCACAATTCAAAATCCTTAATCTCTATCCACACCAACATTAAACAGCACCAGTTCAATCTGAGCAACACTCAACTCATCGGCTACGCTATCATCCGCCATGCTCGTGAGTTCATTGAAGCCTGGTACTCCACAAACAATTCCAACAACCCTCGTGAAGTGATTGCAGTATAAATTAAGGGAGCATTATGAGTAAAACCCTCTTTAGTCATTGCAAGTGCCTATCAGCTTCATAACCTTCAAGTTTCATCCTTCTATTTTTTGTCTGTACAACATACTATGAAATTCAGACTTCTCTTTTTTCAGTGTTTGGAAAACCCTGGAATTGGAAATCAGTTTTAAACATCCTAATCTTCATCCTTATGGCCACTAGATAATATTTTGTTACCAATATTATGAAAACTGTGTCTCACTGTGAATACTCTCTAGAAATAGTTAGAATGGATATTTGGCAATATTTCCTCCTCACCTCTCAGTACAAAAAGTGCAACACATCTTCAGAGAAAAAGATATATTAAACACCCTTTTTTGCTAACACTAACATTACATGCATGTCTACACTTCCTTGAGCTTCTGAATGAAAGGAGGTGTATGTGTGTTTGTTGTGTAGACACACACACATTTTTTACAGTGCTTCCATTTTGTGGCTCTTTTAAATTAAATGGTAGAATATCCTGTACTTTTAATTTTTTACAGATCAGAGAGGAAGGAGGGAGATTAATTAGAAGTTAGATAATGGTCATTAATCATTTGTCCTCCCTTTTCCTGTCTCCTTGCAATAAACTACATTGACTCACAATCCAAATAATGAAAAATTCACTCACAATAAACGTTTGTCTGCCTCAGCAACAAGACGTTTTACTGCATATTTTGAACCCTGTGGTTTAGGCACGTCAAGATCAGAATTAATAACATTCTATACCAGGAATATAGTTAAGAATGCCACTAAAGAGATTTGTTATCCAAAACTTTGTGTTATTTGGTCTTCCCCTGCAGTGATTTCTTATTTGGTTACCCAGGAAACTGCTTTATATAGAATCAAAGCATTTCTTCATTAGCTCAGTAATGTCTATGCAGACTGGCTGTTGCATTCTAGGGTTTAGTTAGGATGCATACAAGACTTACGCAGTCTCACAAGGAAGAGTTTTAACCTGAAGGCTGAACACAATAATTTGTTAAAGCTATGGCAAAAAGTTGTAAACTCGGGCATGACTCTCTTACCAACTGCTTTGCTTAGCAACAAAAACTCTGGTCTCAATTGTGTTCATAAGTTGAAGACTACCTGTATAACAAAGAACCTGCTGCTGTGGCCTAGAGGTGGAGCTTTTGCCTCACAAGCAGGAGGTTGTGAGTTCAATCCTAGGTAGAGGCAAATGTAGGGTCTCCTGCTTGGGCAGGGGGTTGGATTAGATGACCTGAAAGGTCCCTTCCAACTCTGTTAATCTGTTAACCACAGGTAGTACTTACCACTCTGGTAATTGGTGCTACTATGCAGAAGGAACTACAGAAAGAAGCCAATTCTTGATCTTCTTGTTCCCCTCCTCTATTAATATGCAGCCCTCTCAATAGTTACCTTTGTGTTATAAATGCACATACATGTAACAGATGTGTTGACCTAGGCATCTGCTGCTTCACAATAGGAGCTGCCAAACCTTCCTACCACCAACCAACATAACAACTCTCAAGGACAGTTAATTGAGTTTGCTTTCCTTGCTTTCTCTTTTGTTATTCTTTGGTCAACTTCTTTCAGATATCCTGGCTTGGTGGGAAGTTTTTGTGCTATAAGGCAGTTCTCCTTAGTACCACCAGTTCTTAAATAATTCTAAGTCATCCACCCACCCACCCAACCCTAGAAAATAATTAAAAAGAAAAGGGAGACAAAATGAACAATTACTTTCTGAAATGTTGATCTCAATCATTATTAGTTCAAGGACAAGCTGGATGGTTAGATTTGTTGATACATCCACACATCAGAGTATATTCATACAACCAAATGTAAATGTAGAAACAAAAAACAAATGTGTATTACAACTAGCTTACTGCCCTGCTTATTAGACTCAGAGCTATTGCTGCCAGCTGGCAGAGAGGAGGGCAGTCCCTTACTTGCTTTTAACAAACCTGGGAGAAGAAAATATGAATACCAAAAGACAAAGACAAATGGAGGCTACCTCTGCCTCTTACAAACATTTACCTGTGGAAGAATTGGTTATTCAGCCTTTCTTGCATTTCAGCTGCCTGCTCATTATCTGGACTGACAGATAAGGAAAATTAACCCTTTCAGAGTCTAGAATTCATGGAGTGGAATTTCTACACATTCTCTACAAATAGGCACATTAGTAATCATGGGTGCAGAACTGTCCTGCATTTAAACACACTTTTCTTTATGCAGTATCTCTCCACATCTGGGAATCCTATGTAAGTTTTTTTATTTCTGCAGCATGCTATTAAAAACAAAAAGTCAGCAAGTATTAAAAACTTAAAACTGCAGTCAAACTTTTATTATGCAGCTTTCTTTTTATATATTGACCATAAACACCATTGATAATTCAGTATGACTTTGTGACTTTATATATCACTGTAAAATGATTGTATTCTAAATATTTAATAAAGGTTCAGAAGTTGTGAGTGCTTCATCACTGGATGTTTTTAAGAAGATATACTTGTCTCAAATTGTCTTCTGCTTGAGCAGGGGGGTTACACTAGAAGCCCTCCAAGATACCTATTCTGATTGATTGATTGATAATCGCCAACTTATTACCTCTCTCTCTCATCATCATCTGTGTGTGTTTGTGTGTCTGCCTTCTAGTCAGTGTTGACTCCTGGTGACTGCCTGGACTAGGTGACTGCCTGGACTAGGTGATTTCAGAAGTGATTTGCCCTTGTCTGCTTCCTAAGGCTGACAGTAAGTGACTGGTCCAAGGTCACCCAGCTGACTTTGTACCTAAACTATGATTAGAACTTGCATCCTCAGTTTCTAGCCTGGTCCTTTAACTGCTACACCAAAAAGGCTCTCATCGCTACTTAAAAATATTGAAACTTGTAGTATCTAAGCTGTCATTTCATTTCCTTTGTCCTTTGGCTATTTAATCTAGCCAAGTAGAAAAAAATTATTATATAAAGCATACGAAACATATTATTTCTATTTTGCTGCATGGCTTATAGGAAATTTGAGATAATTGGAATTCACATGGAGAGTCTATAATTGCCATCTGCTGGACCTAAGGCTCACTACAACTACTGAATATTGCTGCCACTTTGCTTGTCAAACTGATCTCAAAAACCTTTGCAGTTTGGCTTTTGAATACTGGGCAGTGCAGCTTGGCTTTATACAAAACAACTTCTAATAGATATTTGTTCATGAAATGAGAGCATGCACATCAGTCTTTAAGAGGCACAGAATCAGTAGCAGGAAGAAATGGGGTTAGTAAAATTGTTAATCGCTAGGAGGCATCTGGACTGTTATACTGTACCTATAGTGAAGTCACCCTCACTCTTGAGTGTAGCAAACTTCTCACAGCTTCACTACTGTGAAACCAGAGTCAGGGAAAGAGATACGACTAAGTTAAGAGGAAATGCATTACTAATTCATATTCTTACTTCTCTGTAAACTCTTATGAAACAGGTATAGTATTTAATAGGTTAACATATATTTAAAAAACACTGGAATGAAGGTCTGTAAGTGCATGCTTCAAGGATACATTACCTCATCCCAATCCTTCTTTAAAATCACCATGTGCTCCAGGAAGAGAGAGGTCAATTGTTGAGGTTTCCTGCAAACTTGTATTATCACTCCAGATTTAGAGCTAAAATAATTTGGCAGAAAAAAGAAAATAATTAGAGTTCCCAGATCATATAGCGGTGGAATGGATATTTGCAATCCAGTCCTTGTAGTCTGACACTTCAGATTCACCTCTTTAATTATAAATTTTTCAGTACCTTAAACTGACTGCAAGAAATAATCTTCTTAACAGGATCCCACCAACAGAGGCCATTTCTCAGGTATATGAGAAGGGACATACAGGTGAAACTCGAAAAGTTAGAATATCGTGCAAAAGTTCATTTATTTCAGTAATGCAACTTAAAAGGTGAAACTAATATATGAGATAAGACTCATTATATGCAAAGCAAGATAATTCAAGCCGTGGTTTGTTATAAAATTATGATGATTATGGCATACAGCTCATGAAAACCCCAAATCCACAATTTCAGAAAATTAGAATATTACATGCAATCAAGAAAACAAGCATTGTCCATAGAACAATATCGGATCTCTGAAAAGTATAAGCATGCATATGTACTCAGTACTTGGTTTGGGCCCCTTTTGCAGCAATTACTGCCTCAATGCAGCATGGCATGGAGGCTATCAGCCTGTGGCACTGCTGAGGTGTTATGGAAGACCAGGATGCTTCAATAGCGGCCTTCAGCTCTTCTGTATTGTTCAGTCTCACATCTCTCACATTTCTCTTGGCAATGCCCCATAGAGTCTTGATAGGGTTTAGGTTAGGTGAATTTGCCAGCCAATCAAGCACAGTAATCCCACGGTCATTGAACCAGGTTTTGGTGCTTTTGGCAGTGTGGGCAGCTGAAAAAGGAAGTCAGCATCCCCATAAAGCTCGTCTGCAGAAGGAAGCATGAAGTGCTCCAAAATCTCCTGGTAGACGGCTGTGTTGACCCTGGACTTAATGAAGCACAGTAGACCAACACCAGCAGATGACATAGCTCTCCAAATCAACACAGACTGTGGAAACTTCACACTGGACTTCAAGCATCTTGCAGTGTGTGCCCCTCAATTCTTCCTCCATGCTCTGGGTCCTTGGTTTACAAATGAGATGCCAAAGTTGCTCTCATCAGAAAAGAGGACTTTGGACCACGACTTTGGACCACTGTGCCTCATTAAGTCCAGGGTCAACGCAGCCGTCTACCAGGAGATTTTGGAGCACTTCATGCTTCCTTCTGCAGATGAGCTTTATGGTGATGCTGACTTCATTTTCCAGCTGCCCACACTGCCCAAAGCATCAAACCTGGTTCAATGACCGTGGAATTATTGTGCTTGATTGGCCAGCAAACTTGCCTGACCTGAACCCGTCTGACCTGAAACATGAGACCGAACAATGCAGAAGAACTGAAGGCTGCTATTGAAGCATCCTGGTCTTCCATAACACCTCAGCAGTGCCACAGGCTGATAGCTTCCATGCCATGCCACATTGAGGCAGTAATTGCTGCAAAAGGGGCCCAAACCAAGTACTAAGTACATATGTATGCTTATACTTTTCAGAGGTCCGATATTGTTCTATGTACAATCCTTGTTTTCTTGATTGCATGTAATATTCTAATTTTCTGAGATTGTGGATTTGGGGTTTTCATGAGCTGTATGCCATAATCATCACGATTATGACAAATCACGGCTTGAACTATCTTGCTTTGCATGTAATGAGTCTTATCTCATATATTAGTTTCAACTTTTAAGCTGCAGTACTGAAATAAATGAACTTTTGCATGATATTCTAATTTTTCGAGTTTCACCTGTATGATCTCAAAAACTGTGATTTGTCCCCAGTTTCTGCTTTCAGAAAAAAGCTGAAGTTGCACCTCCTCATTTAATCCTTTAAACCTGTTTCAAAGGTTATTTTATTATGGGTTTATGAGTTAATTTAATTATATAACTCTCGTTGAGCTATTTCTTTTTATATTTCCTTTTTTCTTTTAATTGTCTTGATTGACCAATAAATTAATCTGCTTTGTTAGCTGATTAGGACTAGCTGAGAGATATTTAGGCATCAAATTAAATTAAAATAACCAGCATGGACTTTGAATTTGAATTGCCCTATGGCCAAAGTAGTTTAAAAATGGATGAATCAGCTACATTTACCTCCAACATCACCCCAATCTAGATATCTGAGGCAATTGCAATACACCACTAAATAATCAGCTTTTTATTCATCTACGCCAAATCTCCACAACTGTCATAATTCTACCTTGTTTTCCTCCTTTGACCCCCGAAATAAGCGGTTGGCCTTATTTCAGGGAGATCTTATTATTTTTGAGGTGCAGGAAGTGACGAGCATGGTCATCTCATGGTTGCTGCTGTGTGGCAATATTTGGGGGAGGGCTTATCTTTGGGGGAGGGCTTATTTTAGCGCATGGACTCAAAAGCCCAATTGGGCTTATTATCTGGGGCGGTCTTATTTTCAGGGAAACAGGGTATATGGCTGAGATTTAGTGTTAGTTTAATTTTAGACTGAACAATCTTGTCCGCTGTATCGTAAGAGGACTTATGTACCTCCCACTCTGTGGCTTCTCACAGAGCCTTTTACAATTCATTTCAGCATACTACTCATGCAGTTCCCTGGTACCTCCAGAAAGAAAATGTTATAACAGATGTCAACTCCTTTTTTTCTCTCAGGACATGCATTTTTTTGTAGCTGCATAATAAATTATGCGATAGCAAAGTTAACATATATCATGTTTTTAACTTATTATGGATCATAACAGACAGCACATAGATGACCAGGCAGAAATCTGAACAGATCCATGGAAAAAGTATTAGGAAAATAATTGCTATATACATTTTATAAACAAAAACCATATAAATGCTTCCTATTATTTTTCTTGGCACAGAACTTACCATTCTGTTTTGGCATCATTCTCATATGCTTTCTTTGTGTCTATAAAAATTGCCTGCCATCCTTAATAGCATCAACAATTTATACTGTTTGACAAGATACTTGAAATAGTCACAAACTAATGATAGTATTGGGTATGGATGTTATGGTGCATATACAGTAGTTTCCAATGAAAGCCTACCTTGAAATCTGCATTTCTGCTTGGATAAAGTCAAACACACCGAAATGGACACCCTTAATTATTGAGCAATTCAGTGGATATTTACTGAAAAATGAGAAGATCAGGAATGGGTCAGAATTTTGCTAGCTATAGTTGTAACGCATGATTTCACCATTTCTTAGGAGAGGATTACATTCAGACATAGACATTTCACGACCCCCAAGCCATATCTGGCCCTTTAGCTGCCCCTGTCCAGCACTACTCCAAAACTGGGGTAGACGGATCTATTACTTATAAGGCTAGGCTTGTGGCTCAGGGATTTAACCAATCAGCCACAGACTATGACCAGGTATTTGCACCTAGTCTAAGATCCACAACACTTAGAACTGCACTTGTGTGGGCTGCAAAACATAAATATCTGGTTACCCACTTGGATGTGGAAACAGCTTACCTACATGTGCCGCTTCAGCATACAATTTATATGAAGAGACCAGTAGGGGTTGAAGACAATAGTAAGTCTGAATATTGGTTATTAAGAAAGAGTCTGCATGGACTAAAGCAATCTGGGTACGACTGGAACCGGTGAATAATAAAAGCTTTAGATAGCATAGCGTTCAAAGCTGGGTTAGCAGATCCTTGTCTGTTTAAGATGGAAAGGAATGGAGAAGTGTCATTACTGTTATTGTTTACAGATGACATAGCCTTAATAACAAAAACAGAACAAGAGGCTACTGCCATAATTGGAAAATTATGAAAACATTTTACCATAAAAAACCTAGGTAAAATAAAGCAATATTTAGGAGTAACAATTGATAAGACTAGGGGAGGGTTTAAATTGTCACAGACAGACAAAATAAACACAATTCTTAAACACTTCAAAATGGAATTGTGTAAGCCTTCCAAGACTCCTATGGGCCTAGAGTTTAGTAATAGCAATGCACCAAGCGCTATGTTTGATAAGGGGTTATACCAATCTTTAATAGGCAGCTTATCGTACATCAGCAATTGGACTAGGCCCGACATTGCTTATAGCGTAAGCCAATTGGCAAGATATAACACGGACCCTACAGAAAGACACTGACAAGCAGTAAAGAGGATTCTGAGGCACTTAAAGCATACAATGCATTATGTGTTATACCTTGAACCGAATGAAGAGTTAAAGCTAACTGCATACATGGATGCAAGTTTTGCTACTGATACAGAAACTAGGAAGTCTACATCAGGTATAGCCATATTTCTGGGCAAGGCATTAATCGGTTGGAGATCGATTAGACAAAAGCATTTAAGTATGTCTACCATGGAGGCGGAATTCTCATGTCTATCACTACTGTGTACAGATATGCTGTGTTATAGGCAATTACGGAAGGATATAGGTATTGAGGTAGAAGAGCCTATAACTGTGTTTGAGGACAATCAGGCAGCCATCCAAATGGCTACTAATTTGGCTATAAATATTAGATCAAAACACACAGATCTACATTATCTAAACGTTAGGGAGAGTATTAAGAATAGGCTAGTGGCACTGGAATACTGCATGTCAGAAGACAATATAGCTGACCATTTCACAAAGGCTCAGGGTGCTATTAAGCATAAGGAAATGTGTGAAAGATATGGTTTGAAATTGTAAATTATATATTGGCTACCCAAAGGGGAGAATGTTAGGAGTAGACTCATAGAGTTGGGTAGGCAATATATAATACCATGGTGACAAATGGTCATTGTGGCTTTAAGGATGTTGGAATGTTAGAATGTAATTAGAGAATGTAATTATCTTCAACTACGAGATTATCTTCAACTTGTATAAGAGGAGTTAATTATCTTCAACTTGTATAAGAGGAAGCCAGCAGAACGCATGCTCTCTCTCTCTGCCGGATTTGCTGATACCTCTGTTAATTGTTCTCTCTGCTTGATAACTGACTGCTCATGTGCTGTGACTAACTATGTTTGAAGAAGGAAGATTGTGGTTTACTGACTGTAAGCAAACTACTATTTGTTAGGACTTTGTTTTGACTAACTAACAACCATCCCTGCTTGTGAAGCAGTAGTATAGTTTTACAACACCAGTAAAGCTATTTGTTTTTACTAACAGTGTCTGGTTTATTATTTGTGTGTTTACTAGCAACGTTTCTCTAGCTGCACATTCCGCTGTGCAACTTTTCTGTCTCCCAATGGAGATATCCCCTAACACAGGGGTCCCCAACCCCCGGGCCGCGGACCGGTGCCGGTCCATGGCTTGATAGGAACTGGGCCGCAGTGAGCGGCGCAACTATTAGAAAGGGCCGGAGAGGAGGAAGAGGGAGGAGGGGGCAGCCTCCTGGGCAGAGCACGTGCTGGGGGTGGGAGAGCGCAGGCGCAGCCACTCGCACCGTTGGGGGCCCGAGAGAGGCGAGTGAGCCGACTCACCCCCCCCCAAATGCATGCGCCACCTGTTCCCCCTCCCCCCCTTCCCCTCTACACTGGCCGAGCCATGGCCACCGGTCCGCGGAATGTTTTTAACATGAAACCGGTCCCTGGTGCCAAAAAGGTTGGGGACCCCTGCCCTAACAAGTTCAATATACTCTTTCCTGACAATGGATATTTTGTTCAGGATCATTTAGGATGGTTAGTGTTATCACAAACTCTAGGTCATTTCTGTCGATTCACTGCGGGCAGCTTCCAATATAGTCAGAAGACATGTTGGATTTACTCTTATAAATCAGAAGACACATAATAATCACACAACACGTTGGATTTACTCTTAACCTTAGCTTAGCAGAGGAGAAAGACTTAATTTTTTTCTCAGCAGATCAATATTATATATTTTTTTTAATTTGGTCTCTTATGAAACATGTTTTAAGTATTATATAAACATGTTTTAAATACAATCATTTCAGATAAAACACACTACCATATACCAATGTACATTTCTTTAGCACCTTTACCCAAGAATCCAGTTTTAATAAAGATGTTTGTGAGACCCAGATTAGATGTCAGAAGCAAAGAGACAAAAAAAGAATAAGAAAGAGAGATGAACTCTCATGCTAGGCAGATATAAGATTTTGCTTCTGGTATATATATGGCTTGCAGCTTAGAATTTTGATTTGTTGAATTTCTTCATTAATGGCTTTTCTGGTATCCACCGTATCCATATCCAAATAGTTTATCAAGAACTGCATTGTCTGCCTGCAAGACTTCTCATGCCAGAAGCCTGGCAGATTTACATATCATGAAAAGAAAAACTAAGCCACAACCACATATGTTGTTGTTTGTTGTTTTAATCATTCGGCCGTGTCCAACTCTTGGTGACTTTATACGCAAGTGCTCTCTATGCTACCCTGACAAGCGCATTTGAAAATGCCTTAAAATGGGTTAAGAAGCTATAAATCAACATTTATCAAGTCTTTGTTAAGTTAGAAAAATGATCTGAGCTGAAGCATTTCCCAGAAAATTCCTTGGTATGCATGTAAATGAGAAAGGCAGATTTGCAACAATTTTGTATAATAAATGTCGTGTGTATAAAATAAAGTAACAGCTTGTAAAATATCTTGAAAGTATTCAAGCGCCATTGTAAAATATCGCAATTTACTGAGATGCGTATTTCTCAGAAAGAGACATGCTCATAATAAGGAACAATAGACAGATCAAAAAGTCTGAAATCTATTGTGGGGATTTGCTTTGAAGAAAAAAGATCTGAGGCTGAATGAAGAGAGATTGAGAATCAACATGATTTATTGTCTGGTATTTATTTATTTATTTCTTTTTCCAGTCATGTACTAACAAGGGATTTTCATACTGTTCTGTTATCTGTATTTAGAGTTTTTCTTATTCTAAAAAATTGCTCTTAATTGCAAGCAACTAGCATCATTTGATCCAATCTAACATGATGCTTTTCTTTATACATATACTTCCAAAGAGATGCCATTTAAATATGGTTTGTGGCTATTTGCCTTGATATGCTGGAATAACTTTAAAGAAAAGAAAAGCATGTTTTATATCATTTTATATAATTGCTAATTCCATTTCAAAATCATGCCTGGGAGAAACGAGATACTTTCAGTTACTGTATATACAGGAAAAAGTGCAAAGAAGAGCAACTAAGATGATTAAAGGCCTGGAGACTAAAACATATGAAGAACTGCAGCAGGATTTGGATTTGACTAGTCTAGAGAAAAGGACTAGTAGGGACATGATAGCAGTATTCCAGTATTTAAGAGTCTGCCACAAAAGGAGGTGGTCCGCTTATTTTCCAAAGCACCAGAGGACGGGAACTAATCAAGGAGAGAAGAAATCTGGAATTAAGGGAAAACTTCCTAACAGTGAAGACAATTCACTAGTGTAATAGTTGGGCCTTCAGAGGTTGTGCGTGCTTCATAACTGGGATTTTTTGAAAAGAGACTAGTCTGAAATGGTATAGGGCAGTGTAGGCAAAACCTTTCGGCACCAAGTACCGAAATGGGAACGTGCACACACGCACGGCAGAAACCAAAAAAGCAGATGATCTTCCAGTTCCCGGTGCACACATGCGTGCCGGCCACCTGGTCTTTTGGGTTCTGGCATGAATGCACGCACAAAGACCAGCTGTCCAGTGTGCATGTGCCGGTTCCCCCTTGTCTTTCAGGGGTCCTAATGACTACCTGCCCACCCCCTGCCCTCCCCCGCCCCCCGTCGGGGTAACAGCACATCCCCACTGACAATCTGGTTCTGCAGCCCCGGACAGGGAGATAAAGTTGGGCTGAAAGAAAGTCCCTAAGTCAGTTTTTATCTTCATCTTCAAAGGAGGCCTGAAACTCACTATCTCCTGATTGCTAGTCTGCCACAACAGTCTTTTGAGGATCACAAAGACATCTCAGCCTACCACCAGCCCATCTTGCCCCTTCCTTTGGGGGATTTCTGGGGTCATGATTTTCCAAATCTGGGAAATCATGCAGAGGTTGGTGGGAAAGTGGAAGAAAGGCATTTATTTTGGAATTTGGAATTTATTCTGAACACTGTCGAAGGTCAGGAAATTGCAGCAGAATTGTTTAATGAATTCATTATAAACTAATTCCAATTTTTTAGAAGTGCTGTCCTCTTGCTGCCTGAAGAAAAAATATTGAATTCAGCCTTTTCCAATATGTTTGCAGCGAGCCTTATACACAGAAGCATTCTTCAATGATGTGGCAGAGAAACAATTTGGGTGGCACAAGCATAATTAAAACAGAGTCAGCTTAATTAATTGGTATGCTTGCCAGAAGTTAAATTGTTCAGTGTTGTTCTGTCAAAATGACATGTTAATAAGGACATCCGCTGAGCCTTTGACTACTATTAGGCCCATAGCTTACCACTACATTTACCAGCTATTAATTTCCAGTTCCACATTTCCAGAAAATGTGACTATTGTTTAACCATATTGTTATGAGAGACCTTTTGGAGGAAAATGCGACCAGTTAAATTACAAATGAGATGTTCTTTTTTCAGGGGAGTTAATTATAATGTCACATTATAGTTGTATAAGGTGAAGTGACTTAACAGTAAACATACCTTCATCTGCTCTCATTTTAATGTTGCTTTATTGATCTTTATATGTAACTTGATGTATAGTTTGAAATAGTTTAGACTGTACCTCACTGATTCTTCAATTAGATGATATTAAACAATTTCCTGATCCTTTTTGTAAAATAAATTTTATCTGGTAGGGATAAGGGGGAAACCCTTACAAATTAAGTAGCAATAGATTAGTTGTTGATGGAAGAAATGAATGGATAAAAACTCACAATGACTTTCTTTGAATAATTTAAACTGTTGAAATAAATAAAATATGTGCAAAACTCCTGCAACATGGGATATGTGCACAAAACAACAAGATTATGCTGAAGTACTTTCCTTAAAGTAAATTGTCACAACTCATCCAAAATTCCTCGATTTCTTTTGTTCACACTTTACTCCACCAGAACTTGTATAGTAGAGTTGTCCATGTATTTTTTTCTTGTTATAATCATTTCTTTTATTCTATTTAATTTTAATCATTTTGTTGGATTTCTATTTTTCCTCTCTATTAATATATAACACTTCAGGAAGCAAAAATAAGTATAAAACTAAAAACAATGTAAAACTTCATTAAGATTAATTTGGGGGGAAAAACTTCATTCTGCAATTTTAATAAATAAGGAAATGTAGATATTTGTAGTAAAGGTGAGAATGATTGTAGAAAAATATTACATGTTCCTCCCTGGTTTATTTACATCTGTTACACAACATCTCCCCTTAAATCGAGGGTGAAATATTACAGTACTGTATGCTGTGACAGATGTAAAAACATATGTCTTGACATATAAAGAATTAGAAAAGTTTTAAGCTGGCTAGAGCATTTGCTCCAGAATTATGCCACATACCCATCCTGGTCTAGAATGCACATTCTAATCCATCCACCCACCTGATCTATATCACATACATACTACACACTTCCCCCAATGCGGTGTTGATGCTATCATACATGGACTTCATCACAACACTCCTAGCACACTGGATTCCTATCTCCACTCGTCCTAAGGTAGATTACCTCTAACTCTGTAGAGAGGAAGTATGCTCTGATGTGGATAGACATATTGCTCACTTAAAGATTCTATTTTACTACAGGAGCTAATTCTGAGTTCAAGATGATTTCTCAGAGGAATCCCTTTAGTTTCTATGAAACCCATTGGGAATCAATCTCTCCCTTAAGCAATGTCTTTAAAGGTGCATTATATTTCAAAATCATAGCACATTGTTAAACAATCCAACTCCCATTCACCCACACATGCCAGAATGTTGCTGAATAAGCCTTTTCTTTCTTACTCATTAATACTCTTTCAGTTGGTCCCTTGTTTTAAAGCTTTGACTCCTGTTCCCTTTGCCTTCTTAAGCTGGCTGCTTCCTTTTCCTTTTTTTCCCCCCTAGCTCTTCCTTTGGGCAGTTTCCTTTTTCTCCCTCTGCCTACTTGAATCAAGTCTGTCTGCACACCAAATGCTTTTTATACCCATTTCCAAATTCTGAGGTTTGTCGCTGTCCTCTCTACTCTTCTGGATAACCTCCCTCTCACTTTCAGAGCCCCAAATTCTGATTTCTTGGCAGGCTTCATTTCTGCTAAGAAAATGGAACTTTAGTTCATGTTTTTACTTCAGGTACTTAACTTAACAGGAACTTAACATCCAAAGAGTCAAATTCAATTGTGAAAAAAGTAAGGTCCTACATATAGGCAAGAAAAACCAAATGCACAAGTATAGTATAGGTGGTACCTTGCTCAATAGTAGCAACTGTGAGAGGGATCTAGGAATCCTAGTGGACAACCATTTAAATATGAGCCAGCAGTGTGCAGCAGCTGCTAAAAAAGCCAACACAGTTCTAGGCTGCATAAACAGAGGGATAGAATCTAGATCACGTGAAGTGTTAATGCCACTGTATAGTGCCTTGGTAAGGCCACACTTGGAATACTGCATACAGTTTTGGTCGCCACGATGTAGAAAAGACGTGGCGACTCTGGAAAGACTGCAGAGAAGAGCAACCAAGATGATTAGGGAACTGGAGACTAAAACATATGAAGAACGGCTGCAGGAGCTGGGTATGTCTAGTTTGATGAAGAGAAGGACCGGGGAGACATGATAGCAGTGTTCCGATATCTCAGAGGGTGCCACAAAGAAGAGGGAGTCAAACTATTCTCCAAGGCACCTGGGGGCAGGAAAAGAAGCAATAGGTGGAAACTAATCAAGGAGAGAAGCAACTTAAAACTAAGGAGAAATTTCCTGACAGTTAGAACAATTAACCTCTGGAACAGCTTGCCTCCAGAAGTTGTGAATGCCCCAACCCTGGAAGTCTTTAAAAAGATGTTAGATAGCCATTTGTCTGAAATGGTATAAGGTTCCTGCCCACGCAGGGGGTTGGACTAGAAGACCTACAAGGTCCCTTCCAACTCTGCTATTGTATTGTATTGTATTGTATTGTATTGTATTGTATTGTATTGTATTGTATTGTATTGTATCAAAACACTCCATGGCTCGGGGCCTAGCTACATGCGAAACAGTCTCCTGCCCCATACATCCCTTCGGCCGATCCGCTCCCACAGAGAGGGCCTTCTCAGGGTGCCGTCGCCCGGGCAATGCCGGTTGGCGACACCCAGGGGAAGGGCCTTCTCTGTGGCGGGCCCTAGCCTCTGGAACGACCTGCCCCCCGAACTACGCACCATCTCAGACCTCCGCCTTTTCCGCCAGCGTCTTAAAACGCACCTATTCCAACAAGCCGGCCTAGCATAACCTCCCTGTTCCTGACTGTTATTAGCTAGATTTTAATTAGGGGGATTTTACACTATTTTAGCACAGGGTACGGGTTTAATAGTTTTTTAAAAATGGTATTTTTGTATATTTGTATTGTTTTTAAATTTTCCTGTGCGCCGCCCTGGGTCCTTTTTTAGGAGAAGGTGCGGGGTATAAATTCGAATAAATTAAATTAAATTCTTCTATTTCAGATTCTTTCCAATTATAATCCTGTAGGGTCAAATCCTAAACACTTAAGTTAAGTTCATTGTTTCTCACAGCAAATCCTTACTAGTTTGCATCAGTTGAGTCTCAATTCTACTATAACTTTCTGAGATAACATATATCGTTACAGCAAGACTAATTCCATTTAAAAAATATTCTTTCTTCCTTCTCTATTTTCTTTCCGCTTTTCAAAGGTGAATTGTGCGCCCTAGACTTTTCCAGTTAACATACATGA
Source organism: Rhabdophis nuchalis (assembly GCA_039707465.1). Taxonomy (NCBI): domain Eukaryota; kingdom Metazoa; phylum Chordata; class Lepidosauria; order Squamata; family Natricidae; genus Rhabdophis; species Rhabdophis nuchalis. The sequence continues at coordinate 325,341,525 of CM077643.1, forward strand.
TATTTGAGCATGTATGAAGGAAAGAATATATTTACCAGGAGGAAAGCTTTAAAAAAAGAGAATTTATTTATTTATTTATTTATTTAAATTTATATCCCGCCCTTCTCCAAGAAGGACCCAGGGCGGCGCACAGGAAAATTTAAAAACATACAAAATACAATAAATATAATTTAAAAAACTATTAAATAACCTATCCTGCGCTAAAACCAAATTTTAAAAACCCAATTTAAAACTACCTAAAAGTCCCCATGGGAGGTTAGGCTAGGCCGGCTTGTTGAAACAAATATGTCTTAAGACATTGGCGGAAGAGGCGGAGGTCGGTGATGGTACGTAATTCAGGGGGTAGGTCATTCCAAAGGGCTGGGCCCGCCACAGAGAAGGCTCTTCCCCTGGGTGTCGCCAGTCGGCATTGTCCGGCCGACGGCACCCTGAGAAGGCCCTCTCTGTGGGAGCGTATCGGTCTAAGGGATGTATGGGGCAGGAGGCGGTCTCGCATATAACTAGGCCCCGAGCCATGGAGCGCTTTAAAGATAGTTGTCAAAACCTTGAAGCGCACTCGAAAAACCACAGGAAGCCAATGCAGCTCGCGCAGGATCGGTGTTATGTGGGAGCATCTAGTGGCTCCCATAATCACCCGCGCAGCTGCGTTTTGGACTAGCTGTAGCTTTCGAGTGCACCTCAAGGGAAGCCCCATGTAGAGAGCATTACAGTAGTCGAGTCGGGACGTCACGAGAGCTTGAGTGACTGTGCGAAGGGCAGCCCGGTCCAGTAAGGGGCGCAATTGGCGCATCAGGCGTACCTGATGAAATGCCCCCCTGGCCACGGCCGCCACATGGTCCTCCATGGACAGCCGGGAATCCAGGAGGACACCCAAATTGCGCGCCCTCTCCACGGGGGCCAGTGTTTCGCCCCCAATGGCCAGAGTTGGTGTAATCTGGCTGAACCGGGGTGCCGGAAACCACAGCCACTCAGTCTTGGCAGGGTTGAGCCTGAGTTTGTTACCACCCATCCAGATCCGTACGGCCTCCAAACACCGGGACAGCACTTCGGCGGCATCGTTGGGGTGGTTTGGGGTGGATATGTACAGCTGGGTGTCATCAGCGTACAGATGGTACTCCACCCCAAAACCACGGATGATCTCACCCAGCGGCTTCATATATGTGTTGAAAAGGAGGGGCGAGAGGACCGACCCCTGAGGAACCCCACATAAGAGAGGCCTCGAGGTCGACCTCTGCCCTCCCGTCAACACATATTGCGACCGACCAGAGAGGTAGGATGAGAACCACCGCAAAACGGTGCCTCCCAACCCCAACCCCCCCAGTCGGTGCAATAGGATACCATGGTCGATGGTATCAAAAGCCGCCGAGAGGTCTAATAGGACTAGGATAGAGGAATAACCTCTATCCCGCGCCCTCCAGAGATCATCAACCAACGCGACCAATGCCGTCTCGGTGCTGTGACCGGGTCGGAAGCCGGACTGGCGCGGGTCTAGATAATCAACTTCCTCCAGGTGTCGCGGAAACTGTTGGGCTACCACACTCTCGACAACCTTCACCAAAAAGTGAAGGTTGGAGACCGGACGATAGTTCTCTAATAAAGCTGGGTCCAGGGACGGCTTCTTGAGGAGGGGCCTCACTACCGCCTCTTTCAAGACGGCAGGCAAGGACCCCTCACTCAAAGATGCGTTGACAATGCCCTGGAGCCAGCCTCGTGTCGTCTCCCAGGATGCCAGTACAAGCCAGGAGGGACACGGGTCCAATAAACATGTGGTCGCCCTAAGTTTCCTTGACAACCTGTCCATATCCTCGGTGGTAACAAAGTCAAACTCCTCCCAAGAAGGAACCTCAAGACTAGTCTCGGACAGTCCCACAGGACCACTGTCGATGGAGGGTAGCTCATTCCGAATCCGAGTGATTTTCTCCTGCAGATAAATCCCAAATTCCTCTGCTCGCCCTTGCAGAGGGGCTTCCCGCGGCCTCTGATGAAGGAGGGAGCGGGTCACCCCAAACAGGGCGGCAGGGCGGTTATCTGCGGATGCAATAAGGGTGGCACAATACTCACGTTTGGCCACCCTTATCGCCACTAAGTAAGCCCTAATATGGGTTTTCACCAGTGTTCGGTCGGCTTCGGAGCAAGAGGATCTCCATCTGCTCTCTAGGCATCTCTTGTGGCGTTTCATCCCCCGAAGCTCCTCGGTAAACCAAGGAGCCTGGGTGATTCGCCGCCGCAAGAGAGGCCGCAAGGGCGCGACTCGGTCCAAGGCCCCCGCGGTCGCACTTAACCATGCGGCCACTAGGTCCTCAGTCGAGTCGCGGGGCAGGGTCACAGGAATTGGCCCAAGCTCCCTCTGGAACCTTTCCGGGTCCATTAGAAGCCTGGGGCGGAACCATATAGGAATATCCGGTTCCGCCTCCCCGCGGTGAGGTGTAGCGATTGGAAAGTCCAGCCGAAGGAGAGCGTGATCTGTCCATGACAAGGGAGTGATGGCTAGGTCCCCTATTCCCAGATCACAACTCCACTGTCCCGAGACAAAGATGAAATCCAGTGTGTTTCCTCCCTCGTGAGTGGGGCCTAAAACTACCTGGGTCAGGTCCATGGCCGTCATGGAGGCCATGAACTCCCGAGCTGCTCCAGAGGTTTCACCTGCCGACGGCAAGTTAAAGTCCCCCATGACTACCAGTCTGGGGGTCTCAACTGCCGCCTCGGCTATCACCTCTAGGAGCTCGGGCAGGGCTGTTGTTGCATAGCGAGGAGCCAGGTATACAACTAACACGCCCAACTGCCTCCCTAGGCCCCATCTCACGCAGAGAGATTCACACCCGGTTGTCTGAGGGACTGTGGTCTCCTTCGGTTCAAGACCTTCCTTTACGATAATCGTCACCCCCCCACCCCTCCCTAGGGAATGTATTGGATGTTAATATTTCATTGTACTATTTCTTTTAAAAAGCCCTCAGAAATGCTTTTAGAAAATATTAAAAATTCAGACCTGTAAAAACTCCAGGTCGGTCTGTATATAATAAAACAAATGGTTTGGAAACATTGCTTCTTTTTCCCTTCATTTTTGAGTATCTCTAGGCCAGGGGTCTGCAAAGTTGGCTCTTTTAAGACTGGTGGACTTCAACTCCCAGAGTTCCCCAGCCAGCTATGCTGGCTGGGGAACTCTGGGAGTTGAAGTCCACCAGTCTTAAAAGAGCCAACTTTGCAGACCCCTGCTCTAGGCCATGAGCTTTGGCTTATATAATAACTTTTCTTTCATTGTTAATGACTGAAACCAATTAAAGGCAGAGGGAACAAAATACTATTGTTTTCTTCTCTCCTTCCTATCTTAGTTTAACATTAATATATACCAAATGACCTCTTTTCTCAGTCACTGATCTGGAAACTGGCCTTTAACTGATTTCCTTTATTTAAACTAAATATCTAGAAATTCATCCAGAATTTAAAAGACACTTACAGAAGGTATAAAATTCCTTTTTCTTAACAGTTTACTAGAATGAGCTGATGTGCTATTCCTCAAATTTAAAAAAACCCCATTAAATTATATCCTCAACTGAAGAAGATATTACAAAAATCTAATTTGAGTTTTTAAAAAATCTATTAGTAATAAATTGACAACTATTCCCAAAAGACCTTGTGGCACAATTAGTAATTACAAAGAGTTGTTCTGAAAAATGCTCTTATTGTGCTGATTTAAGGGGAATCCTTAAATGTCAACTCTGGTACTTGTCCATATCTTTCTCCAGGTTTTTGTACTGCAAAAGAAATTGCTAAGGAGAAAACAACATTAAAAATAGCTGCATAATTCATTTAATCAATAGCAATATAATTTAGACTTATATGCCGCTTTACAGTGCTTTACAGCCCTCTCTAAGCAGCTTACAGAGTCACCATATTGCCCTCAACAATCTGGGTCCTCATTTTACCCACCTTGGAAGGATGGAAGGCTGAGTCAACTTTGAGCCTGGTGAGATTTGAACTGACAAATTGCAGGCACTACTGCAGTCTATCCACTGCACCACCGAGGCTCATAAACAATAGTATAAAAGGACCATCTTTTTAAAAGCACCCAAGCTTCTGCAGTTTTTCTATAGAGCGTCTTTTATCCTCATCATTTTTCCAAATTCTTGGGAACATCAATTTCAGTATTACTGAAATGAGCCAGGCTGTTATTGGAGTACAGTTTAATTCACATCACATGCTAAGTATGGAGTCCTTCATGGTCATTCTTCACCCAGTGATTAATCTGTGTTTATAACTGGGTCCTATGTAAAGGACCCAGTTATTTCAAAAACAACCAGATCCAAGCCATTCTTGGAAGAAGGGACTGTCTCCACTCGAATCCCCCCTTCCACTTATCTTCCCTCCATCACTGCCCATTTGGCAGCTTGCCTATCCACCAACTGCTGCCATACCTGCTCTACCGCTACCAGACAGATTCTTCTTTCATGCCAGTGCAGTTGAGGCCTTCTTTCATAAAAGGAAAACCAGGCTGTTTTGCAAAGGAAGGACGTGGCCTGAGCACAAAAAAAGGCCCTGCCCCTCTAGCTCTCACTCACTGGCCTGTGGGATATATCCATAGCACTCCTTGTTGTAGCTGGGATAATAATAATAATAATAATAATAATAATAATAATAATAATAATAATAATAATAATAATAATAATAATAATAATAATAATAATAATAATAATAATTTATTTCTTATAAACCGCACCCTCTCCCCACAGGGACTCGGGGCGGTGCACAGGAGGAATAAGAACAATAACTATATACATATATCATTAAAAATACATTAAATTAAGTGACCTGTGCTAAAATACCCGTTAAAACTATCTAACTAGAAATCCCCAATAAACCCTAAAAACAGAGGAATAGCTATCCCAGGCCGGCAAGGCAGAAGTGTGTTTTCAATTTAAGACGGAAGGAGCGGAGGTCCGTGGTGGTCCTAATATCGGGGGGGAGGTCGTTCCAGAGGGCTGGGCCCGCCAGAGAGCCCTTCCCCTGGGTGTCGCCCGCTGACAAAGTCTAGTGGACGGCACCCGGAGAAGTCCCTCTCTGTGGGAGCGGATCGGTCGTGAGGATGTATGAGGCAGGATCCGATCCCGCAAGTAGCTAGGTCCCGAGCCATGGAGCGCTTTAAAGATGATAATTAATACCTTGAAGCGCACCCGGAAGACGACAGGCAGCCAGTGCAGCTCGCGCAAGAGCGGTGTTACATGGGTGTACTTTGTGGTACCCATAATTGCTCGCGCGGCTGCATTCTGGACTAGCTGAAGTCGCCGGGTGCACCTCAAGGGAAGCCCCATGTAGAGAGAGTTGCAATAGTCCAGTCGGGACGTCACGAGGGCATGAGTGACTGTGAGAAGGGCGTCCCGATCCAATAGGGGGCGCAATTGGCGTACCAGGCGAACCTGGTAAAACGCCCTCCTGGCCACGGCTGTCACCTGATCTTCCATTGACAGCCGGGTATCCAGGAGGACACCCAAATTGCGCGCCCCATCCACAGGGGCAAGATGTTCGCCCCCTATGGCCAGCGATGGAATAAGCTGGTTGAACCGGGCCGCCGGAAACCACAGCCACTCGGTCTTGGTCGGGTTTAGCTTGAGTCCGTTACTTCCCATCCAGATCCGCACGGCTTCCAGGCACTGGCACATCACCGCTACGGCATCGTTGGGGTGGTCTGGGGTAGATATATACAGCTGGGTGTCATCAGCGTATAGATGGTACTCTACCCCAAAACCACTGGGGATGGTAACCCCAGTGGAGAGATGGCAAGTGAAAATGACAAAGGTGAGTTGGGCTGATGGAGGGCAGTGGGAGGGGCGGAGTCATAAATGTAGGAGGGGACAAATTTTGTTCACATGACCACAGGGCTCCTGTGACAACCAGAACTTCAAGAACCAATTATAAGTCCCGTCATTCAGCACTTGTAATTTCGAATGGTGGCTAAACAAATGGTTGTTAATCAAGGACTACCTGCATTCAGAATAATTGTGTTATGGTGGAATGTGCATCAGCCATGAAGAGTGGGAAAGAGTTTTGGCAAGACAAAATTTCCCCAGAGAGGCCCAGATTAAGAGACTGTACAGTCAGGAATTGGAGAGGAAGAGGTTCAAAGTAGTCATGCCTAGAATATCCCAGAATGTATCTAGTAGGGTTGAGCGTTATAGTTTTAGTGTGGCGAAGCGCAAGCTCAGGGGGTTTCTTTGTAATTTTTTAATTCGGATTTTAGGGGGTTCCAGGGTTGGGGTGGGGGAGGGGTCTAAAAAAAGATATAGACAGATGGAGACGGAAGCAACGATCAATAGTAAGGGCCAGGATAGCAGTCGACGGCGGGAAGCGGAAGGCGAAAGGAAGGGGGATACCCGAGTCGTTCCTCAGGAGGGCTTACCAATTCAGAGGGTCGTGGGGAGGGGCAGGACCGAGGGGAGACAATTCTCATCCTCCCGGTTGGTGGCACGCAGCCGTTGGTTACAAACGGTCGGGTGCCACAACCCCCGCAGGCTAGGTGGCCAGGGAATACAGAGCCAGGGTCTGCGGCTGATGTTCTGCAACGCCAGGTCCGTTGTCAACAAAGCCCCCCTCATTAGTGACCTTGTGTCAGAGGGGGAGCCGGACCTGGTAGGAATTGCGGAGACCTGGTTGGGCCCCGAGGGAGGTCATCCCCTCGTTGAAATGTGCCCACCAGGCTACCGCGCATTTCATCAGCCGCGGGCCCTAGGCAGGGGTGGCGGGGTAGCGGTCATTATTAAGGAAGGCCTGGAGCCGAGAGAGTCCATTGTGCCTCAGACCTCCGGCTGTGAGTCCCTCTGCATGAAGTGGGGCCTAGGGAGGCAGTTGGGCTTGCTGGTTGTATACCTGGCTCCCCGCTATGCAGCAGCAGCCCTGCCCGAGCTCCTCGAGGTGATCGCTACGGTGGCAGTGGAGACCCCCAGACTTATAGTCATGGGGGACTTTAATCTGCCATCGTTGGGCGAATCATCCGTGGTAGCTCGGGAGTTCATGGCTTCCATGACGGCCATGGACCTGACCCAAGTAATTCAAGGCCCCACCCATGAGGGTGGACATACGCCGGACCTCATCTTTGTCTCGGGCCAATGGAAGAGTGATCTGGGTACAGGGGATATAGTCATCACACCCTTGTCATGGTCAGACCACTCACTTCTCCGACTCGACTTTCCGACCGCTGCTCCCCTCCGCGGGGAGGCGGAACCAGAGTTACCAATCTGGTACCGCCCCAGGCGCTTGATGGACCCGGACGGGTTCCAGACAGCGCTTGGGCCATTTCCTGTATCCCTGACCCGCACCCCGATGGAGGACCTCACGGCCGCATGGAATAATGCGGCCGTGGGAGCCTTAGATCGGGTCGCGCCCTTGCGGCCTCTCTCGCGGCGGCGAACCACCCTGGCTCCTTGGTTTACTGAGGGGCTGCGGGTGATGAAACGCCGCAAGAGATGCCTAGAGAGAAGGTGGAGGGCTAGCCGCTCTGAATCTGACCGGACACAGGTAAGAGCCCATTTACGGACTTACATTGTGGCGCTGAGGGTGGCCAAACGTCACCATTGTGCTACCCTCATAGCATCCGCAGAAAACCGCCCTGCCGCCCTGTTTAGGGTGACCCGTTCTCTCCTTCATCAGAGGGAGCGGGAAGCCCCGCTACAGGGTAGAGCAGAGGAATTTGTGATTTTTCTGCAGGAGAAAACCGCCCAGATACAGAGTGAGCTAGCCCCCATTCATGGCCCAGTGGGATGCCACGAGAGAGATCTTGTTTGGGAGGAGTTTGACCCCGTTACTTCCGAGGATATGGACAGGCTACGTGGGCGACTGCGAGCCACCACATGTTCATTGGACCCGTGCCCCTCCTGGCTTGTACTGGCATCCTGGGAGGTGACACGAGGCTGGCTCCAAGAGGTTATCAACGCATCCTTGAGTGAGGGTTCCTTGCCTGCCTCCCTAAAAGAGGCTATGGTGAGGCCCCTCCTCAAGAAGCCCTCTTTGGACCCAGCTCTTTTGAACAACTACCGTCCAGTCTCCAACCTTCCCTTCTTGGCGAAGGTTGTTGAGAGTGTGGTGGCACAACAGTTTCCCCGTCACCTGGAGGAAGTTGACTATCTAGATCCGCGCCAGTCCGGCTTTCGGCCCGGGCATAGCACCGAGACGGCATTGGTCGCGTTGGTAGATGATCTCTGGAGGGCCAGAGATGGGGGATGTTCCTCCATCCTGGTCCTATTAGACCTCTCGGCGGCTTTCGATACCATCGACCATGGTATCCTATTGCATCGGCTGGGGGGGTTGGGGGTGGGAGGCACCGTTTTGCGGTGGTTCTCCTCCTACCTCTCTGGCCGATCGCAATTTGTGCGGGCAGGAGAGCAGAGGTCGACCCCGAGACCCCTCACATGCGGGGTGCCTCAGGGGTCGGTCCTCTCGCCTCTCCTGTTTAATGCATACATGAAGCCGCTGGGTGAGATCATCCGTGGTTTTGGGGTAGAGTACCATCTGTACGCTGATGACACCCAGCTGTACATATCTACCCCAGACCACCCCAACGATGCCGTAGCGGTGATGTGCCAGTGCCTGGAAGCCGTGCGGATCTGGATGGGAAGTAACGGACTTAGGCTCAACCCGACCAAGACCGAGTGGCTGTGGTTTCCGGCTGCCCGATTCAACCAGCTTTTTCCAACGCTGGCCATAGGGGGCGAACATCTTGCCCCTGTGGATGGGGCGCGCAATTTGGGTGTCCTCCTGGATACCCGGCTGTCTATGGAAGAGCAAGTGACAGCCGTGGCCAGGAGGGCGTTTTACCAGGTTCGCCTGGTTCGCCAATTGCGCCCCCTATTGGATCGGGACGCCCTTCGCACAGTCACCCATGCCCTCGTGACATCCCGACTGGACTATTGCAACTCTCTCTACATGGGGCTCCCCTTGAGGTGCACCCGGAGGCTTCAGTTAGTTCAGAATGCGGCCGCGCGAGCAATTATGGGCACCTCCAGGTTTGCCCATGTAACACCGCTCCTGCGCGAGCTGCACTGGCTACCTGTCGTCTTCCGGGTGCGCTTCAAGGTGTTAGTTATCATCTTCAAAGCGCTCCATGGCTCGGGACCTAGCTATCTGCGAGATCGGATCCTGCCCCACACATCCTCACGACCGATTCGCTCCCACAGAGAGGGGCTTCTCCGGGTGCCGTCCACTAGACTTTGTCAGCGGGCGACGCCCAGGGGAAGGGCGCTCTCTGTGGCGGGCCCGGCCCTCTGGAACGACCTTCCCCCTGATATTAGAACGACCACCGACCTCCGCTCCTTCCGGGTAAAATTGAAGACCCATCTCTTTCGACTGGCCGGCCTTGAATAGTTCTCTCTGTCTTTTAATTACAAATTTTAATGGGTTTTAATTATATATTTTTAGCATAGGTAGATTTATTTAATTTTATTTTAAGTAATGTTTGTATTTTGTATATTGTTTTTAATTATGCCTGTGCACCGCCCCGGGTCCCTGTGGGGAGAGGGTGCGGTTAATAAATCTTAATTTGAATTTGAATTTTGTGGCAAGATTCTGTCCACTAGGCATACGTAAATAAGGGATTAAACTCAATTGGATTTCACTATGTCACCTCTGAGTTTAGACTTGACATGTATTATAATTAAACATATTCAATTGATCATGAGTTTAATTTTCTAACATATGAACTGACATAAAACTAAAACAGTTTGAAAAGATTTATTTAGATGATACATGTAGATGCCAAGCAAACATAATTTTGGTAGAGGCATTTTCTCAAGAAGAAAATGACTGCTTTTCCCCTACTTTTAAGATAGTGCTTCATGGTTTGGATTCAGAGACAAAATGATGATCAGAATTCACAGCAGCAGCTGCCTACAACTTCTCAAACTACATCTGTTTTTTTTCCTCAGGATTATAAACAGCCACACAATTCCAGAGAGGGATGCAACTTCTTTAAGAAGTGCTTTAAGAACCTCTTCTTTAAGAAGTTGCAGACAGGGACAATTTCTCATCCTCACATGCTCTAAATCATCACTTTCTGTTCAAGTCTGAAAGTCTGCAGGGCCCTGCCGTCTATAGTTTCTGCTGCTGGTTAACTTCAAATCCTTTTTAATCAATTAAAACATGAATAATGGTCACATCAATATTTATTTCTGTACTTCATTGTTAATACATCTGAAAGTATCAATATTCATTATCTATTTATCATGGATTCAGGTAAGTCTCCTGAATAAAATGGGGAGGAGTGTTGTAAGGAATACTTGTTTTGACTATTTGAATCAACATTCTGCTTTCTGTAGATCAGCAGTCCTGAAAGTGTGGTCTGGGGATTCCAAAATACTTTCAAGGAGTCCTTTAAATCAGGGGTCTCCAACCTTTGCAACTTTAAGTCTGAAGGACTTCAGCTCCCAGAATTATCCAGCTAGCAAAGCTGGCTGGAGAATTCTGGGAGCTGAAGTCCTTCAGACTTAAAGACGCAAAGGTTGGGGACCCCTGCTTAAATCAAATAAATATTTTAAAATACCTCCATCTTAATTTCTAATAGAGTAAATATTTGTACAAATAACTCCCTAAGCCAAAGTTCTTTGGGATCTTCAATCTGTTTTAAGAAAGTATTGGGGGTTTGGAACCAAAGTATTAGAGGACTGCTGGTGTTGATAATAGCACCTGTCTGACTTTGCCTGGATTTGCAAAGAAAGCCAGTCAAGGTAGATTTTTATTTGAATGGCAGACTACCAGAGAATGCCAGAGATATTGGCAACATTGAGAAATAGGAAAAAAGTGTAGGTAGTCCTTGTTTAGCAACTGTCTCATATAGCAATCATTCACAGCTACGATGGTTTGCATGGCTGCTAAATGTGACGATTGCTAAACAAGGAGTTATGATGGTGATGAAAAAGTAAACAATCCTTGCATTTACAACCTTTGCAGGTCTGTAAAGCAAATGAAAACTGAAGTTAAGATTATAATGGCACTTTTGGTTCCATTTAGCAACCACTTCACTTAAAGACCAAATCATTGGTCTTCACTGTGGTCACAAAGCAAGGACTTCTGTAGCAAACAAAAAGCAGTAACAACTAATTTCTGTATTGTTCCCAGGAAAATTACTTGAATGTATATAGGAAGGTTTATTTTGTCTTTCTCTATTCAAAGAGAATTGTGTGGTACATTATTACACTGTCTATCCAAGACAGTATTTTTCTTCCCCTTGTTTTTTTAATCAGTTCTATATTTTTCCACTGATCCCCACTTGGACACCACTGCTGTTTTATTTCCAATGCCCAGAATTGCTCTTCAATTCAGATAAAATGCCCTTGGTCCAACATACCACAATCAGAAACATTGCGTCAAAAAGGGAGCAGAACAAATATGATGTTTTAAGTATTGTACAGAAGCTACCTATTGCCATTTCAAGTGCCCTGGGTGAAAGAAAATCACCTAAAAGGGTCCGACCAAAGAGATAATCAAAAATGCTGGACTACATTACACTTCAGCTGGGTACACATATGACTGACATCAAGCGAAGTTCCTGATTATATCAAAAGAAAGGAGGGGGAAACACCCACCCAACGTGGCCGCACTGGGGGAATTTTTCCTCAAGGAGAAACTGGCAGGAGGCTTCACTTCCCGTCATATCCACACATTGCAATTATAGGTAGTCCTCAACTTACGACCACAATTGAGCTCAACATTAATTTTCCTAAGTGAGACATTTGTTAAGTGAATTTTGTTCTATTTTACTCCTTTTTTGCCACAGTTGTTAAGTGAATCGCTGCAGGTGTTTTGTCAGTAACAGGGTTGAGAAGTGATTCTGACTTCCCCAATGACTTTGCTTGGCAGAAGGCTGCCAAAGGAGGTCACATGACCCCAGGATGCTACAATCATCATAAATACATGCCAGTTGCCAATGTCCGAATTTAGATCACCTGACTGTGGGGAATGCTGAAATGGTCATAAGTAATAAAAGATGGTCCGAAGACATTTTTTCAGTGCCGTTGTTAACTATGAACAGCCACTGAATGAACTATTGTAAGTCGAGGACTACCAGTATTACATTCGGAGCAGCGATTGCGACCCAAACGGCCTTGCGCTGAAGTCAGTCCCAACAGAATTTACTCCCTCCATCCTCCAGCTCAGGAGTCTCCAACCTTGGCAACTTTAAGACTTGTGGACTTCCACTCCCAGAATTCCTCAGCCAGCAAAGCTGACTGAGGAATTCTGGGAGTTGAAGTCCACAAGTCTTTAAGTTGCCAAGGTTGGAGACTCCTGCTCCGAGATCCCTGAAAAACTGCTCTCGCGAAACGGGGAAAGATTGCAAAAGGAAAAAGCAAGAAAAGGCTAGGGGGGAAAAGGCAGCTGCACCACTGTTTTTCTTCTCCGCCCCCAAGCGGCTTGAAGGAGAAGAAAAAGGAGAGAAAAAAAGGTCCAGGACCACTATATTTTCCCTCGTCCCGCGCAGGGCTCTCTCTCTTTCTGTCGGACCGCCTGGCCAACATGGCCACGCACGTTTTTCTCACGGGACCCCCAGGTAACTCCTTTCTCCTCCCCCCCCCCCCCCCGCCCGGACAACGCAGGAAATAGCGGCCAAGCGCACGGCCCATAGCGGGGAAGAGCTGGGAGAGAACGAGAGGCCTTTCCCGGGCCGCCGGGCTTTGCTTCTGCGCGCGGCCAACGATGACCCGTGCAAGAGCAAGTCGGGGGTCCCGGAGAAAAGCCGGCAAGACACACTTGCAGATTCGCTTTCGCAATGCCTTATTTCCGGCTATGGATGGGTGGAGAGAAGGCGAGGTTTTCTTCCGAGTCAATGGGCGTCGGACGATCGGTTTCTCCTTTTGCATAGGGCAGTTTTTGGTCCCGATGCGATTGCCATCCACATCAAATCCCTAGCTCCTTTTGTAGATCAGACTGCGGCGTTGCGCCCAATTTATGCCCCCCCTCTCCACGGAATCACGGTGGAGCTTATTTTTGGAGTGAACGAGATTTACATGGCGGGCCCACAGCGCCGTTTCTTATTAGTTACTTGCAGAGCACTCGTCCCTGGAATAGATTCCTGAAAGTCTTCAAGTGGGACTTTCAAGAAGAGATTGGATTGCCATGTTTCAGAAATGATGTAGGGTCTCCTGCTGGAGTGGGGGTTGGACTAGATCAGTGGTCGGCAAACTCATTAGTCAACAGAGCCAAATATCAACAATACAATGATTGAAATTTATTTTGAGAGCCAGAAGGTGTGGCCTATTTTGTGGGAGTGTCTCAGCGGTTATGTGACCGGGTGGGCGTGGCCAACTTGGAAAATGTGAAACTCACTTAACAACGGTCTTGCTTAGCAACCAAAAGTTGGGGCTCAATTGTGGTCATAAGTTCTCTTTCTTTCATCTCTCTCCCACTTTCTTTTTCTTTCTTCCCTTCTTTCTCTTTCTCTCTCTCTGTTTCTCTCTGTCTCTCGCTCTGCATCTGTCTGTCTCTCTCTGTGTGGCTCTTTATCTCTCTCCCTCCCTCTCTGTCTCTTTCTGTCATTCTCTCTGTGTGTCTCTCTCTCTGCATTTGTCTGTCTGTCTCTCTCTCTGTGGCTCTATCTCTCTCTCTCTCTCTCCCTCCCTCCCTCTATGTCTCTTTCTGTGATTCTCTCTGTGTCTATCTCTCTGTATCTCTGAGTCACTCTCTCTCCTCCCTCCCTCTCTATCTCTGTGTCTCTCTCCTCTCCCTTCCTTTGTCTCTCTCTGTCATTCTCTCTGTGTCTGTCTGTCTGTCTGTCTCTGTGGCTCTTTGTCTCCCTCCCTCCCTCTCTGTCTCTTTCTGTCATTCTCTCTCTGTGTCTGCCTCTCTGTGTCTCTCTCTCCTCCCTCCCTCTTATCTCTGTGTCTCTCTCCCCTCCCTTCCTGTCTCTCTCTGTCATTCTCTGTGTGTCTGTCTGTCTGTCTGTCTCGCACTCACTCACTCACTTAATCACTCTCTCTCTCTGTCTCTCCCTCCCTCCCTCCCTGTCTCTATGTGTCTGTCAGTCTCCGATTCCCTCCCTCCCCGTCTCTCTCTGTCTCTCCCTCCCTCCTTCCCCTCTGTGTGTCTCTCTCTCTGTGTCTGTCAGACTCTGATTCCCTCCCTCCCTCCGTCTCTCTCTCTCGCTCTGTGCCTCTGTCTGTCTGTCACTGTCTCTGTCCACAAAATACTGCGTGGAGGAGCGGCAGGCTCTGTGGTGACGGTGAGGCCATCCCCGGGGGGGGGGTCCCCTTTACGTTCCTCGTCTCCCCAGATGCCGTCCGGAACCATCAGCAGCCGGCAGAGACTTGCCGCTTTTCCACGCCCTGGAAAAGATAGGCACACGCATGTCCCACCCAATTATAGTCTCGGAGACTTCGTAACGGTGGGAACTTGGGCTGTAATTCCGTGGGACGTGCACACGGCTATCTTTTCCATGGTGTGGAATAGCGGCGAGTTTCTGCATGGCCGGTGATCACTCCGGATGCCATCGGGGAAGATGAGGAACGCAAGAGAGACCTCGCCCCCTGCAGATGGCCCCGCCAGCAGCGCAGAGACTCGCCGCTGCTTCACGTGGTATTCTGTGGACAGAGACAGTGACAGACAGGCACAGAGAGAGAGAGACAGACAGACGGAGAAAGGGAGGGAATCAGAGAGAGACTGAAGAGCCACATTCAAGGGGCCAAAGAGCCGCATGCGGCTCGCGAACCGCGGTTTGCTGACGCGGGACTAGATGATCTATAAGGTCCCTTCCAACTCTGTTAATCTGTTAATATGCACCCACAGTGCAGCGTCTGTACACTATAGAAGCAGTCGTATCTCTCTTTTTCTATATATATTGATAGGATTATACAGGATGATGGCAGCTTGGCTTCGGATGGAGTGGAGATTATATTAATAAGAATAGGCTTTTATTGGGTAGTGTTCTGCAGGAAGTGAGAGTTAAGATGAACTCCCTTCTTAATTCCCTCTGGAGAAGGTCTTGACAGACAGCAGCCACAAAAAACTCTGGAAGATGCTGTATTTCTGTTGCTGGTTTTCAGAAATTGATCCATGGGAATGCCTGGCCAAAATAGCAGTGGATTTCTCTTCAGTATTCTGTAACTCAGTTCACTGCTTGCAGAGAGGCTCAAGTGTGAAAATGAGTCTCCAGTTCCCAGAATTAACTTCATTGATGCGAAGGAGGAATGTTCCCCGCTCCTCCAGTAATATAGGATCTGCCACTATCTTGTGTGCTTATTTATTCATGTACAAGTCCTTACTTTGAGTATCTTGTAATCTGGAACAGGTATATTTTGACATAGGAGTTAGTTGGACTAGGGCTGAGGAGGCCTGTATTCAAATCTAGCTTCACCAGGGAAGATAGGCTAGCTCAGGGGTCTGCAAAGTTGGCTCTTTTAAGACTGGTGATGCTGGCTGGGGAACTCTGGGAGTTGAAGTCCACCAGTCTTAAAAGAGCCAACTTTGCAGACCCCTGGGCTAGCTATTCTTCCTCACATGCTCGCAAGGTTATGTACCAAGTAGAGGGAGGGTCCCTTTATGTATATCATTGCTTTGAGGTCCTGGAAAAAAGATAGGATAAAACTCAAACAGGAAAGGAATAAAACAGGACATACCTGTGAATAAGCAGGGAAAGGATGTAATTAATACAATTACATGTATTTGCTTGGCTTCTATGAATTAGGGGTTCGGCATCTCCAAGGCACATTGTACCTGCAGGGCCTCAAATGTGAACTCTGCTCTAATGATTCTGCCTATTCTTTCCTTGGGAAAAGCGAGGGGTGAGAATGGCATTTGCTGGCAGCAAACACAACTGCTGTTCTCAGTACAGTTGCAGAGGAAAAGTGCTTTTCTCTTGAGTTGACAAGTGGGGAGAGTTCACTCCCATTTCACATTCCTACATGGACAAGTTACTATCTGGAAGCTGAGGTTCTTTTTAAGCCTGCTGCCTGGTATTGTCTGGTACACTCTGGCTGATAAAGAATCAACTCAAGCCTGGCCTTCTGAATAGAGTAAGGGATTAAGATAAAGGAACTAGAAGGCTCTTAAATTTCCCTTAAAAAGGAGTATTTTGGAGAGCGATTTAGAGGTAAAAACAAGGCCCATGACGATAGTTTTGTGGTCCAATCAGGCAATAAATACTCTATCTCAGAATCTAACACTAGGGTTTCAGATCTGACCTGCAAGATGTCAACAAAAAGATACAGTTCTTCGCTGCAATCAACTGATCTTCTGGAGTTTTGCAGAGCAGATCTAGTAGTCCTAACTAGTACCAACTACGGAACATTAGTCAAGAGAGACTTGAAAATTATAGAACATTTTGAGAGGAGAAAGCTAGTTGGAGCTTCTACTCTATGACAGCCTTTGTATGATATATCCGATCCCTTTCTCTGATAAATGACTCACCTCCATGGATTGAAAGCACATAAATTGAAATAACTGAGCAATATTGTCTCTTTCTAGTTGGTGGCTTTCACTTCCTTTCCCAGTTCCTTGTTTTTTTGCTAGAGAAATTGCAGTGACATCTCCATATGTCCCTGCTGTTTTTCACACACAGATACAGAGCCATTACAGATACACAGATAGTAAATCTGGGTGGGGAAGTAAAAACCAAACTAACTCCAGAGAAGGGAGGTTTGTAGACATCCAATTTTTGTATTGTTTGTACTTCAGATGGGGGAAATATTGATTAACTATCCCAATAAGCTGTTTAGACCAGGGGTCCCCAACCCCCGGGCCGCGGACCGGTGCCGGTCCATGGCTTGATAGGAACCGGGCCGCAGTGAGCGGCACAACTCTTAGAAAGGGCCGGAGAGGAGGAGGAGGGAGGAGGGGGCAGCCCCCTGGGCAGAGTGCGTGCCGGGGCCAGGAGAGGGCAGGTGCGGCCCCTTGCGCCATTGGCGGCCCGAGAGGGGCGAGTGAGCAGACTTCCCCCCCCACACACACACACACGCATGCGCCGCCTGTTCCCCCCTTCCCCTCTATGCCGGCCAAGCCATTTTTTAAACATGAAACCAGAATTTTTTAAACATGAAACCGGTCCCTGGTGCCAAAAAGGTTGGGGACCCCTGGTTTAGACAATAGTTCAAAGATCTTAAGGGCTACAATCAACCCTCTTAGAATTAATCAGGTGGACCAGTTTTCCTGTTCACATGGCATTTTGCCCCCAACACATTGAACTATGTTATGTGAATGGGATTCATATTTTGTGGCCTTAAGAAAGCAAAAGATTTACAGTATGAATGGCCACACTGAATTGGCCAGGTAAAAACAAGGAGTCAAATAGTCCTAAAATAATATGTGCTTTGTTTTATATACATACTATTGAAAGTGAGGCTTAACAAGGTGCTTTTTGCTGTAGGAATTGGAAAAACAACATTGATTCGGAAAGCTGCTGAAATTTTGAAATCATCTGGTTTCCCCATTGATGGATTTTACACAGAGGAAGTGAGAGAAAGTGGCCGGAGGACAGGGTTTGATGTTGTCACTCTGAATGGAAAAAGAGGAATTTTATCTAGAGTTGGGTAATGAACTTCTAAAATATATTTTCTGGAACTAATTTTTTAAACCCTCAGTGGAATGGTTATGTAAGGCCATTGTGGTTCACAAACATGAAGAGCAGAAATTTCTGAAATGGCAGATAAGATTGTAAAATTACCATTTGGTGACTATTAGGGTAATACTTAAGTTGGTTTTAACTTATGGGTAAGAAATTAGCCCATAACTGAATACAAAGGTGTAAACCTTTGTGATATGTAGGAAGGACATACTTAGCACCACCCCATAATAATGTGCAGTGCTAAACTACACAGCCAATCAACCCACTCACAGCAACAAAGCCAGCATTCCACCCCCAAACCAATATTTATAGAAAGACGGCAGCTCCGAAACCACAGACGCCAGCCTGAAGATGGCGAGTGAGACCTCGCCGAAACGTTGCCAAGACAATCTCAGTCTTACATGGGAAAAGACCTATACCTGTGAAAATCTACGAAAACACACACACACACACACACACACACACACACACCTAAACATAGATTGAAATGTTAGCAGCCATCTGGATCACTTAAGGCAGAGGTCTCAAACTCAATTTACCTGGGGGCCGCTGGGGGCTGCTGGAGGCAGAGTCGGGGTGAGGCTGGGTCGCATAAGGGATTCCACAGAGGCCCACTCCCCCTGCAGGCTGCACTAATATTATACTTTCGTATCATGGTGGGGGCCACAAGATACCGTCCTGCGGGCCACAATTGGCCCGCAGACCGCGAGAATGAGATCTCTGACTTAAGGTGAGGAAACATTAGAAGTAGAAGAGGCATGGCAACCAGATGGGAGGCTCTAATACTAACAAAACCATATGTGTAAATATATCCCACATTGTTTTATTGTCTATTTTTCCCCTGAAGATCATTACTGTGTTTTGAAACATACAAGGTATTTGATTTGCTCATAGTTTTGATTCTCTATACTTGGTCAGATACATATTTGGCTGTATGTATTTTCTTTATGTAGCTCTGGTCATTCAGCAGCAAGGCATGAATATCGTGTTGGCCAATATGTTGTAGATCTAGCTTCGTTTGAACAGTTGGCTCTTCCTTTGTTGAAAAACGTAAGTTACATAGTAGAACTGTATGTTTTCTTGAATAATGTACATATTTTCATGAAAATGCATAGGCTATATTTTATGGGGCTTTAAATTTTCATGTAAAAAGTGGTGGGCCTCAAAATAGTGTGATCACACTTATTCTTGGAAGTTTTCATTTCACACATTTGTAGCTGTTTATTCACTGACAGAAGAACTTTGTGATCATGAATTTAAAGACTTGTAAATGAACATGTTTATTTCTCTCATGGTAATGCATGAGACATAACAAGGTGGTCTCGTAAGTTACATTGCAGAAAATAAGGGCCCTTGGCTGGCCTTTAGCAGCTGATGTTTCCAATGCAGATTTACACATATTGATGCAAATAGTACTTCAGCTATATAGTTTATTATCTTGTCATAGATAAATACTTTAAATGTAGCTCAGACTACTTCCAAATTATTTGAATCTCAAATATATAGAAATATATCTTGATAATATCTAAGTATTTGAATCCAGCTTGGTAGCAACACTTTGATAATTTTGGCTGTTTTTTAAAAGCAAAACAGCATTGGTTTTTGTTCATATTTGGGTAGGTGGGAAACTCTTACGTTCTGCAGAAATGACCTAAATGGAGAAGTTGAAAAAAGTCCCAGAAAGCGGCAATGACAAACTTCTGTCTTGTTGCAAAGAAAAACACAAGGTTATGTTCATGAAGTCACTCAGAATGAGGTAGATTTGTCTTAAAATTTCAGACCTTTGTTATTTATTATTTATTTATTTAATTAGATTTCTAGACCGCCCCCTCTCCCCGAAGGGACTCGGAGAGGTGTACAGGTGTAAATTAAAATTATCAAAACCATAACAATACATATAAGCTAAAATCAAATTAAATAGTCCTCTGTACAAATTTATAAAAATTAAAACTAAACCCATAAAACCGAATAAAATAATTTAAAATTACAGACTGGGGCTTTAAAGCAGGTCAGTTCAAGAAAAAGATACCACAGGAACTACTGGAACTCTATTGTAGAGAAAAATAACAGAATTATGGCAGCCTGGTAACATTTCCTCTGCTTATACCAGAATTAAAGCCAGATTATTTTGTGCCTTTTTCTCATGCTTTCTTCCTTTTCAGGCCTATGTTGTTGTTTACATTCTCTTATCTTTTATCAGTTGTGGTAACAGTTCTTGTATTCCTTCATTAATTTTAGCTTTCCATATAGAGGGGGGGTGGTGGAATTCAGCAAGACATAAAACCAATTGATTTCCCCTTAGCTTTTTGCCTGAAAGGATCGAGGGGGACATGATAACTGTCTTCCAGTGCTTGAGGGACTGTCATAGAGAAGAGTGGGACAACATATTCTGCAAAGCACAAAGGGGCAGGAGAAGAAGTAATGGATGGTAGCTGGTTAGAGAGATCCAATCTGGAAATAAGGAGAATTTTTTCTGACGGAACAATTAATGGAATAGCTTGCCTCTGAAATTGTGAGTGCTCCATCATTGGCGGTTTTCAAAAATAGACAACCATTAGACTAAGATGTTATAAGGTCTTGAGCAGGGGGCTGAACTAGAAGACCTTTGAGGTCCCTTCCAATCCCATCATTCTCTGTTTTCACGTTTTTTTTTTAAAATAGACAGTTACAGAGATAGGAGTGGGGTACCTGGGATCTCCAGAAGGTGAAGAACAGGCACTTCAAACATTCCTTACCAATGTGCATAATAAGTAGAACTGCAGGAAATGTGTTACTGTAAGATACAAGTCAGTCATACACCACCTTAGACAGAGAGTAAATTTTGAATATGGAACTTGGTCACTACGCTGCCCTTTTATTGGACTGATGGTCTTTCAAAATGTATGACTATAGTGTGAAGTATTTTTGTAAGAAACAGTTATCTTGAATTGTTTTTTTTTCTCTGGAGGGCAGAGTAGATAATCTGATATTTTGTCCTGCAGCTCTCACTAAAAACTTTGTTTTGCCCTGCTGCCTCTGAGCTGGAGCCCTAAGAACAGGAGGCATCAGATAATGTATCCCTCATATAAATTGTGATTTAAGTCATGTAAAAATACTTTGCATTTTGCCACTAAGTGTTTTTATACCATACATATTTTTCTCATAGACTGATTTTGACAGCAATTCAGTGAAAAAGGTATGCATAATTGATGAGATTGGTAAAATGGAACTCTTCAGCCAGACATTTATTCAAGCTGTCCAACAAATTTTGAATGGATCCGGGACTGTGATACTTGGAACAATCCCAGTGCCTAAAGGAAAGCCTTTGAGACTTGTGGAAGAGATCAGAAATAGAAAAGAGGTGAAAGTCTTCAGTGTAAGTCACAGACAGATCCACTGAGAAAGTCTGTTTTTATTGGCATGCAATGGTCTGACATCTTATTTAACATTTGTTTGGAACAATTCCCTTTGAAAAAGCAGGTGCTCGCTTCTACTGGAAATAAAGTTGTTTCTGTGGTAGATTTCTTTCAGCTCTCATGCCTGGGCTTCAGCTGCACTTGTCCTCAGATACAAGGCTTAAAGTTCATCCCGTTCATCTCCACTTTACATAGAATGAATAAAGAAGTCAAAGTATTTATTTTAAATGGCTGCAAATAGATTCATTCATTGAGCTTATATGCCAATCCATTTTCAAAAGTCTAAACACAACTTTCTCTGAGAGGCTTCTAAATGCGATACTGTAAAATGTGACTTCGGAAGTTTCCCAGATAAACAGCAATAGTCAAGGGACTTTCCTAATGTGTATTGTGACAAGCTCAGGAGAGGGAAAACAAATGCATTATAGAGAATATGGAGACATTTTAGCAAAAAATACCGTTTCCCTGAAAAGAAGACCTTCTGGGATAATAAGCCCAATCAGGCTTTTGAGCGCATGCGCTAAACCCCACTAAAATCCAAGACAGTGAACAAGAAAACGGCAAAGCCCTCCTCCCATACATAAAAGGCACCACAGACAGAATCAGCAAGATCCTCCACAAACACAACATCAAGACAGCATTCTACACAAACCGAAAAATATCCACCATCCTAAGAAACCCCAAAGACAAAATAGAGTTAGAAAATCAAGGAGTATATGAAATCCCATGCACCACCTGCCCCACCACCTACATCGGACAAACCAACAGAATAAAGAATAAAGGCACGCATTGAAGAACACAAAAACTCAGTCAGAAAGGAGGAACCAACTTCTTCCCTGGTCCAACACCTCAAAGCCACAGGACATGATATAGACTTTAAAAAGACCAGAACTATTGCCAAAATTGAACACTTTAACAACAGAATAATCAGAGAAGCTATTGAGATAGGAAAACGGCCACACAGCATGAATAAACGAGATGATACCTCCCGCCTACCAGCCATTTGGAAACCCGCCCTCACTGACAAACGAGTCCCTAACACAAAGAATGATACCAGACCCACACTCACGAAAACCACACAGGATGTCACTATCACACATCCACGCAAAAAGCAAGCCCAAACCCACACCAATGATGACCACAAACCAGAAGCCCGACCACAAACCAGAAGCCAGACCACAGCTGCATTATTAGCCACTTTAAACCCCTCCAATCCATACATGAAGCAAACTGATGCCCACCACGGAGATGTGGCGGGGAATGGGGGGGCGCATGTTCCCCCCACCCCATTTTAGCTGCCAGAAACATCACAGGCTGATCCTTTGCTATTTCCAGGCTGGATCTGTGGGCCAGATTTAAGCTCCTTGAGTTTGACAGCCCTGTATTATAATTAAAAGCAATAACAACTAGCTGATAATTGGACAATTCTTAGTTTGTTCTTGTTCTAATTAGGGACATATAAAAAGTCTTCATAAATATTTCCACATTCTACGACTTGCATTTTGGTTATTTTAAATAAATGAAAACTAATATTAAAATCCATATTTTATCTGTATTCTCTTTTAGATTACAAGGGAGAATCGAGATAACATTTTGCAAGAAGTTGTGACAGCTGTGGAGAACTGTCTAAAATGAGATGTTTGTCTTCACACCCCATCTTCTGCTTACAGTTTGATGTTATTTTCATTAATAACTACAATTTCATCAACTTGGAATAGGCTGTAGGTGTTCTTGTTTTATATGTGTTTTCTGAGGTTGATTTCTAAATCAGAATTAATTTGTTCAGGAAAATAAATGCACAGTACACAAGCACAGCAACACATTCTAATGATTAGCTTCATCATAATACTGAGAATACGGTCTTTAATTTGATACCTTATTTTAATTGATGTTAATACAGCAAAGGTAGAAAAGGAGAGCAGTATGCTTCCTCCCTTAATTGGGGCCTAACCAGAGTACAAAACGCACTAAGATTTTGAAGAGGCAAATTTTAAAAAAAAGTTTGCACTCTGCAGACCTCCCAAAAACAGCCCGTTTTTTACAAAAATGAGCCCATTTTTTGTCATTTCTGCCCTCCCCAGCCCCCAGGAGCACTCTGGAAGCCTCTTAAAGGATATGCACTATTTTGGTGAAGGGGGTGGGGTTTCAGGAGGCCAAAAATTCTGTATTCAGCATATAAGACGCACCCAGATTTTCACCCTCTTGAGGGAAAAAGGTGTGTCTTATACTCCGAAAAATATGGTACATACACATACACACATACACATACACATATAATATATATGATGTTGGTGAAACCAGATTTTCCAAAATCCCTTTATCCCTTCATTTGTTTGTTCATTCATTCAGCTCTTCACTTCTAAACATTTTTCAAATATTTTCTAGCTATTTATTTTGACATGGAACGTATTTCTCTTGTGAATAATTTTTATTTCTCTACTTCAGCTTGACATTTGATGCACCAAGTTAAATTGTTGTTGTACTCAGTAACATGTAACATTTTTTAAAAAAAATTCGTTTGCACCTTTTTCTGTTAATAAAGGAGCTATAAATTACTGTGACACAACATGCATCCCACAAGACCTCTGAATGGTGTTCAGGCAAATCAGTTTAGCATATCATGAAAGCTAAATTCCCAGCCAGGTGCACATGTTTTCATACGCTGCAATGGTTTTTTTGGCGCCAGCAAAAAAAATGCAAAGATACTCAGCCGCTTTTCTTTTGCAATGTGAAATGTAACATATGTTCAATTAAAGCATTCCTTAGTTAAAGGAATGTAGAATCGCACATTGTTTTCAAAGCTATTTATTTAGATAGCAGACGTAGTTAGTCTACGATAACAAAAATCCATTAGGTGAATTTTTTCTTCCATGAGGCTACAGCTGAGATCCCCAAACCTTTTTGAACTCTGAATATTTGGAAATGTGTGAACTTCTGTTCACACCACTACAGATGTCTGTGGTGGGGGAGCTGCATAGTTACAAAAGGCTAGTAGCTTGGCAAAGAAACTTATACTATACTAAAGTGTTAATCTATTTTATGCAACCAAGCTTTCGTTTCACTGACAGATGTCTGGAGAAAGTTTTATAAAGATGCATACAAAAATTAAGCTCCCAGGCTTGGTTTGTCCTCTGTGTCTCTCTCTCTCTTTATATATCTCTCTATCCATCCATATGAAATGGTTGCTCCCTTTTCAGTCTCAAACGTATCAGGCAGGAACCTCTCAACTGTCCTCTACAATTTAAAAATGTTACTCTGGACCCCATATGGAGAGAAGGAAGAGATAGCAACTTAGAACTGAGGAGAAATTGCCTGACAGTTAGAACAATTAATCAGTGGAACAGCTTGCCTCCAGTAATTGTGAATGCCCCAACACTGGAAGTCTTTGAGAAGATGTTGGATAGCCATTTGTTTCCTGCATAGGCAGGGGGTTGGACTAGGAGACTTCCAAGGTAACTTCCAACTCTGTTACTCTATTCTATTCTATAGCCATTGCCTGACTTTCTGGCAAACCAAATAAATATAAAAGATTGAATTTCTTGATGACTGGAAGAAAATGCCTGGTAGCAACTATCTTACTGCATCTATTATGGAGCAACTATATTATCTATCATGGAAGTTTTGCCTATCAAGAACACTGGTGGGATTCAAAACTTGTTACTACTGGTTCGGTTGCTGTGGCTTGGTGGGCATGGATACTGTAAAATCTCCATTCCCTCCCCACTCCAGGGGAAGGTTACTGCAAAATCCTCATTTCCTCAGGAGGCAGAGAGTAGATGGGGGCAGGGCCAGTCAGAGGTGGTATTTATTGGTTCTCTGAACCTCTCAAAATTTCCACTACAGGTTCTCCAGAACTGGTCAGAACCTGCTGAATACCACCTCTGATCAAGAGTACAGTTTCTCAGTCATATCTTAAATGAAGTGTCAGAAAATTTTGAGTTTATTCTCTCATCCTCTTCTATAAGGAGGAGAGAGTGTTCATACTCATTGCAAGTGGCCACTTGTCATAAAAGTGTCTTGTAGGTTGGCAACTTGGTTCGGTTGAGCATCCTTTCTGGCTACTGGCTCAGTAAGCTGTTTTTTGCAGTGCAGCTGTTTCACGTAGCATTCGGAGGCCGTTTAAAGATGATACCATCATCCCAACAAACATGCCTCTCAGACATGAGAAATTGAGAAACAATAATTAAAATGCCCACACTGTCATATGGTGAGGTCTAATAACCAGAAGTATCTCTAATAGTTTATTGACCTCAATTTGAGAAGGATCAAAAATCCTTCTCAAATTTAGGAATCCTTCCTTTATAATGCAAGATATACATCCGTGGAGTAGGTATCTTGTATGACCGGTCTCCAACCCCTGTGATTAATCTGCAAGGTTTGAAATTACTATTATATTATACTTATTAATTATAATGAGATATTTTATATTTGGCTTCTTGTATAATTCAAAAATCAACAAGAAAGAATCAATGCATAATTCAAGATTAAAAGTGTCCAAAAGAAAGGGGTCTTTGCTCAGATTGTATTGGGTCTATGCTGAAGATAAATCACAGAGCTCTCCAATTCGTGGTAAAATAGTTGTTTTCAAATGAATTGAAAATAACAATTCCAAAATAAAAGATTAGGGCTTGCGCAAATCACACAATGGTACTGGACTGCTACACTTTTCTTGATCTCAGAGAAGAGGCTTGCCAAGATTCCCGTTCATATTATAAATTATGAGAATACATTAAGGACTATATTATATCCTCATGCTTAGCATGAAAAGTGGAGGGGGTGGGGGGAGAAGCTGAATTCACACCCAATTTCCTAGAGACAATGGACTTAGCCAACAGCAGCAACAGCAACAATTTTGATACAGTTCCTGGCTATATATTTATCTCCATAAAAAGTTTCTAAAGCAAAAAAAAAATAATCCCCTGTTTCCTTTCTGGATTTTTAACCCTTTCTTGTAGGTTCCAAACTTTAATCAGAAGCTATGGGGAATAATTATCCATTTTCCAGTGTGTCTCTCTGAAGTTTGATAACAATCAGATTTTCTGTCTCTTCTTCTTTTCTATACATGATCCGGGACATGGCTTTCTCCCTTGCAGAGATATATTGAAATTGATGGTGTGGCAAGGGAAGCCACCTTCCTTTCCTTGGCCAAACATGTAAGAGTTAGCCTGTGCCAGACCCACAAACCAAGAAGACATGCAGTGTTTCTTTCAAACCGAGTTCCTTTTTGTTCCAAATCCCATAGACAGAATCTTTCCAAAGTAAAGCACTCTGCCATCTCTATCTACCATATACTCTGAGAACGATTGGGGAATGGCTGCCTTCACCTTTTTTTCTCTTCCACACAACCTATCTCAACTGAGCTGTCTCTGGAATGTATATCTTCTTCCTCCTGGGAATCAATCTACTACATTCCATCAAAGTCTGTCTGGCAAGCCCTGCTTACATTCCTAACAAGTGTCATTACTTTGAATACAGGGAGTCTTTGTTTAAGTGGCTACTCTGTTGCTAATTTATATAGTTGTTAAGTGAGACATCACATGACCATAACCTCAATCCCACAGCGGTTATTAAGCAAGTCACCCCTGATCGTTAAACAAGACATCCTATGACCGTGCCTTATGATTTTTTTTTGATTTTTTTATATTTTACAATATTCCACCCAGTGCTATACAAAAACGAAAGGAAGAGTTGGTTCTTCGGATATCTTCAGTTATCTTTAAGATCTCCAAAATCCACATTCTCTGGGTACAGGTATCGAGGCATCCAAAGTTCCAAGTGCATAGTCCACAAATGGCTTCCAAGTCTTCCAGAAAATGTCTTTTTTATAGACCCCCTCTCTAAATTTAATATCACATGTCATTTTATCATTTAAAGCTAATTTCCACATTTCACAATACCACTCTTCTATTTTAATATTTACCTCTATTTTCCAGTATCTTGCTATTATAATTCTACCCATTATAATCATAATTCTAATCAATTCTTTCTCATATTTTGTTAATTCTAATTCCTTAATTATCAATAATAATATAGTTTCTGATCTCAATGTTATTCTTTTCTTCATCATTTCAAACATCGTTTTCTCCAATTGTTGCCAAAACTTTTTAATTTTTCCACATTTATACCACATATGTTCATAAGTTCCCAATTCCATGTTACATCTCCAACATTTATTACTAATTTTTTTATCCATCAATGATAACCTTAATGGGGTCCAATACCATTTCCAAACAACCTTAAAGTTGTGCTCTTTAATCCTTATAGACAAAATCCTCATAATTCGACTCTTCCAATTCACATTCCAGTCCGAATCTAATATTTTAATCTTGAGTTCTTCCTCCCAATTCGTCTTCATTACCATTTGTGGATTTCCATCAAAGTTTATAATCTTATATATCTTACTAACGAGTCCCTTTAACCCAATTTCATCCTTGATAATTTGAGATACTAAGCTTTCAAATTCAGTTTTACTTCTACTTATTTTACATATTCCCCTTACTTTCATAGTCCATTTTTCTACCTGTATTTTTTCAAACCAATTCAGCTCCAATTTTTCAATTATTTCTTTTTTTCTACTCTCGTTTTCTAAAGCTCTTAACCAATTTACTATACTTCCTATATTTTCATCCTCAATTACTTTGTCTCGACTTATGTTAGTTTTAATCGGCCAACTTCCAAGTGTCTTCCCCAAGAAAGATATGTCCGGAATCAATATTTTAACGAATTTATTCCAAATTTTACTCAATCCCTTTAACCAATAACTGTTGATTACCTTTTTTGTTTTTACTTTATCTAAAAACCATGTAGGACCAAATCTCTTAATGTCCTTTAGCTCTAGATCTCCCCAATGACCATCTCCTCCTTTAAGTATTTTTATCACAGTTCGAATATTATAGGCCCAATAATAATTAAGTAGATTGGGAATTCCCAATCTGCCTTCCTTTTGATTTTGATACCACATTTTCTTCATTAATCTAGGTCTTTTCCCACCATTGCAAAATTTATCTAATTTCTTCTGATATCCTTCCATATCTTTCTCTGTCAAATTTAATGGTAGCATCTCAAATAAAAAATTAAACTTTGGTAACAACATCATCTTACACATTGCAATTCTGCCAAACCAAGACAACTTTATCTCTTTATATTTATCTATCTTCTTCTCTACTTCATTCAACATCACATCGGGACCTAGCTATCTGCGGGATCGGATCCTGCCTCATACATCCTCACGGCCGATTCGCTCCCACAGAGAGGGACTTCTCTGGGTGCCGTCCACTAGACTGTGTCAGCGGGCGACACCCAGGGGAAGGGCTCTCTCTGTGGCGGGCCCGGCCCTCTGGAACGACCTTCCCCCCGATATTAGGACGACCACGGACCTCCGCTCCTTCCGTCTTAAATTAAAAACTTATTTTTTCCGTCTGGCCGGCTTGGGATAGTCCCCCTGTCTTGGGGTTTTACTGGGTAGATTTTAGTTCAGTTAGTTTAATGAGAATTTTAGCACAGGCTGAGTTTAATTTGGCTTTTAAAATTGTTTGTATATTTTATTGTTGTTTGTATGTTTTTACTGTTTTTATTCTGCCTGTGCACCGCCCCGAGTCCCCATGGGGAGAGGGAGCGGTTTATAAGTATTAAATGATGATGATGACATCATAATTAATTTTTTTCAATTCTCTAACTTTGAGTGAAAGTGTTATTCCCAAATATTTCAATGTATTTTTAATTCTTATCCCAAATTGTTTTTGCATACTCTCCCACTCCTTACCATTTTTGTTCATTAATAATTCGGATTTTGACCAATTTACCTTTAAACCTGTCATTTCTTCAAATTCTTTCAAATGTTTATTTATCCTCTTCAAATCTTTCTCTATATCTTTCAGAATAATCAAGGTATCATCCGCGTACAAATTTATCTTATATCCCTTGTACCCTTCCAATTCTTCATCTTTTTCTATCAATTTAGTCAAAACTTCCATAACTAATAAAAATAATGTTGGGGACAAGGGACATCCCTGTCTCGTGCCTGCTTCCAATTTAATCTCTCCCGTCATTATTCCATTCACCTTCACTTTTGCACTACTTTTTTGATACAATTTTGAAATAACATGTATAAATCTATTACCAAAGCCTAATGCCTCAATAATTACTTTGATAGTTTCCCATTGTACAGAATCAAAGGCTTTAAAAATATCTAGTGATAGTATACCTATTTTATCACCATTACTCTCAGCTACATCTATAATATTTAATACTCTTCTAATTATGTCACTCATATATCTACCTTTAACAAAACCTACTTGATTATAGCTTATATACTTGTCTATAAATCTATTTAATCTATTACTTATAATGGCAGTAAATATTTTTGCATCTTGGTTAATTAAAGAAATGGGTTGATAGGACTCGATCCTCTCCAGATCTTTATCTGGTTTAGGAATTATGGATATTACCGTTCTATTCCATGACATCGGGACTTCTCCACCGTGTAAAATTCCATTAAATAATTTTTGCAGTTTTGGTATTATTATTTCTTTAAAGTCTTTATAAAATTCAGCAGGTAATCCGTCTTCACCTGGAGTCTTCCCTAATTTTATCTCTTGTATTCTTTCATTAATCTCATCTTGTGTTATATCTCCTTCCATCAAATCCTTATATGTTTGATCTATTTTCACAACATATTTTCCAAGATGGTTTTTCAATTTTTCCAAATCAATTGATTTCTTTGAATATAATTTTTGAAAAAAATTCCTAACTACTTCACATTTCTCCAGTCTCTTATAACATCTTGTACCTTTTTCATCGATCAGAGAGCCAATTTCTCGCTTTTCACTTTTATTTTTCACCATCCTTGCTAATAACCTAGAGTTTTTATTACTAAATTCAAAGAAATCCCTATTTAAATATCTTATATTTTTTAACCCGTTCTATATCTTCTTCTATCAATTTAGTTTTTAGTAAATTCAATTCCTCCAAACATTTTTTATCTTTCGTAAGTAAAAATTGGTTCTCCAATACCTTAATTTGTCTTATATCCTGTTCCATTTTACTTCTATATTCTCTATATTTCCTGCTTGACAACTTAATGCTTTCTCCTCTAAATACTGCCTTCATCGTGTCCCAAACAATTTCAAATTTAACCTCTCCATTATCATTCAATCTCCAACTTTCCTCCCATTTTTTAAGTATCCATATTTTATCCTCCTCCTTTTTATACAATTTTTCATCATATCTCCAACCTCTTTCTTTTTTTCCAATGTTGAAGTCTATTTCCATCATAACTTCTGCATGATCAGAGTCCTTGAAAATTCCCACGTCTATTCTATCTATATTATTCAACAAGTCTTTAGAGACGAAAATATAATCAATTCTTGAATATGTATTATATACCTTAGAGCAAAAAGTATACACTCTTTCGGTACCTTTCAACTCCCTCCAGACATCTACCACGCTATTTCGGAACATCCATTTATTTAAAATTTCCCCTTTATTTGTTTCTGTAAAGCAGGTGGGATTAGTACTATCTGTTTTGTCTCTAATTAAATTAAAATCTCCAGCCACAATCACTTTCCCTACACTTTCAGTTTCCAAAATCTTAGTTATTTTATCAAGGAATCCCTTTTGTTTTTCATTCGGTAGATATAAGTTAACCAGTGTCACTTTTTGCTCATTAATATTCCCTACAATTATTAAATATCTTCCTTCATCGTCTCTAATTACTTGTTTTTTCTCAAAATATACCCTATTTGATATCAATGTTGCCACTCCTCTGGCTTTAGAATTTCCGAAAGATTTTTCATAAATTTGCATACCCTTTATATTCATTCTATTTAAATCCTCAGATTTTTGATGAGTTTCCTGCAAAAATAATATGTCTGGTAAGTCCCTTTTAATTTTAAGCTCCAATCTCCTCCTCTTTATTTGATTCCCTGTGCCCTTCACGTTCCATGTCATTATTTTTATAAACCGCATTTAAATGGTAACTTTTTTAGTCCTAGCCCCTCCTCTTCCTTTTCGTGCCCAGATCCCAACACCCAACAAAAACGACATACAAAAAAAACATAAGACACTACAAACAACATATAACAAACTGTCTTCATCCCCCACCTCCTCAACCGGCAACGCCTCTGCATAGAGATTGGGGGGGGGGGAACGTGCCGATGGTCGGATCACTTCTCACGGACTGTCTTTTTAAATTCCACTCTCAAAAAAGGGAGACAGTGTTAACTTTTCCCCGCACTCCGCTTCTTGCTTTTTAGGATCCTTCTCTTTATCCACTGCTTGCATTGTATCTTCACGACTTTTTTTCTGTTCAGACATTGCTGGAGAAATTTCTTTCCGCTTTAAGCTTCTTGGGTCTGCTCCAACAGCCCCTTTTTCTTCTAATATTGGAGATCCTACTTGCATTCCACCCATCTTAAGCATTTGATTTCCAATTTCTGTTAAATCCTCGTCTTTCTCAATCAGCCCAAGCTCTCGTACATATCCTACTGGATCCACTTGCGGAGTAATTGTCTGCATTTTGCCCTTATAAAAAAACTTCAGCTGCTGTGGTGGCCTCCAATTATACTTAATGTCTTTGTCTCTCAGAACCTTTGTAATTGGCTTCAAAAAATATCTCCATGCTCTTTCGTCTCTTGAAATATCCGGAAAGACTTGAATATCTTTCTCCTCAAATTTTGGAACTTCTCCTAACTCTCTTATTCTCACCATTACCTCTAATTTATCACCAAGATTTGCAAATCTCACCAGCACATTTCTATTTGCTCCATTTTGTCTTTTATAACCAACTCTAAAAACACTTACTAAATCTGCAATCGTATATGTAATTGACGCATCCAGGTCATTCAGCCATTTTAAAACCCTTTGTTTCAAATTATCCACTCTCTCTTCCTGAATTCCACGAATAACAACATTATATTTTCTTGCATCCTCTTCCAAAAGACTAATTCTCCTATCTTGCTGCTGATTTTTAAAAGAAATCCCTTCAATCTGGCGATCTATCTGAGCATCATGTACATGAATTTGTTCAATTTCATCCTTAATAAGTTTCATCTCCATGGCCTGCTTTGCAAAATTCACATTCATTTCACTCATTTCGTCTTTTGTCTTTTTAATCTCCAATGTCATGTTATCCATTCTGTCAGTCAGTCCAGATAATTTTTCGCCAATTGTATTCAAGGCCAATATAACCTGTTGCATTTCTGAGGGCTGTTGAGGCTGTTGAGTCGCCATATCTTTACAAAGAGGATTAATTCTCTTTTACCAAGAGGGTCTTTTTTTTTTAAAGGAAGATTAATGAAGCTGAGACAGCGTTTTATTGCATCCAAAGAGGCCAAAAAAAAAGAGAGTTATACTCCCCAGTTCAAATTAGCTTGACATCAATCTCCTCAATCACCCGTTTATGGGCGTTGTCCAGAGAGTTAAGCTCACTGCATTCAGCTGAGGCACCTCACACAAAAGGTTCAAAACTTCAAAAAGTTTACAATCCACATGCCATCCAACCGGTCTTTCCACTTATTTACCTGTCTTTTCTTTGTAGCCCGTGCCTCGCCTCGCAGCAAGCAAGAATTGCAGATCGCGGTACTTAACAGAACCAACAAAAACAACTTTCACTTTTAACTAGCAACTGCCATTTTGGTCAACCCCTCTGTCTTTTCCACACAGTAAACACAGCTTTGAAATTCAAGCAGTCCAGGGTGACCTACCAATTAAAAAAGTCAATCTGCTGACTCAACCGCCCTTCCGATGCAGCTGTAAACAATTTCGGCTTCTAACGATGCATTTTAAACACTTTAATCCACATTTTGTTCCGTGAAAACGCCCTACGAAGTGGAGAAAACGTCCTCACCTCATCCGTCCATAACCACGCCCCCCCGTGCCTTATGATTTTACTGCCAGTGTGCTCTGCTTATTGGATGCTGGCTATGAAGCATGCAAATGGTGATTATAGAGATAGCAATAATGCTTACGCATATATAGTGCTTTGCAGCCCTCTCTAAGATGTTTACAGAATCAGAAAATCTGGATCCTCATTTTACCAGCCTTGGAAGGATGGAAGTCTGAGTCAACCTTGAGCCAGTCAGGATTGAACTGCTGGCAGTCAGCAGAATTAGCCTGCAATACTGCATTCTAACCCCTATGCCACCACAGCTCTTTATGGTCATTATATGACCATGGGGCACTGTAATACACTGGGGTGCATACATGCCTCCTGGTTGCGGAGCACCTGAATCTCTTAAATGTAACTTCATTACATTTCAAAAAACAAAAACAAATAGACAAACAAAAAGAAAAAATTAGAAGGGAAGGCAAGGCATTTGAATCTTGATCACATGATATGGGGATACTATAATGGCCATAAGTGCAGGGACTGGTCATAAGTATTTTTTCAATGCTGTTGTAAATGTTAAGCAAGGACTACCTGTAATCCGAACATTTAGCAAAGCCCAAAACCTTTGGCAAAAAACCCTTATAATATTACTCCCTTTTATTGCTTCTGTACCTTTGGTTTTGGACCTATGAATTCTTGCATGTCACAGAAATCCCCCACTGCAGCTTTTTCAACATTTTACAACCTCTTCATCTGCACCCTTTTGCATATGATTTGTTGGTGTACATACCTAAAAAATAACTTGGAATTATTGACTTGGACCTTGTTAAGAGCACAAGCATTGACACTACTTTTTCAATCAACTTCATCTTTTTTCCAGGCTCCTATATAAATCTAGAACAAAAGTGGTGGCTGCTTTAAGGATCCCTTTAATTTTAAGGTGACAGCTGCTGAAAGCAGCCATCACTTTTTTCAGATTGATTAGGTGCCATCAAGTCATTTTCTACTCTTAGCAACCTCATAGATATTCCCTCCCCCCCAAACGTTTTTCAAATGTGTGTTCTAATGAATAGCACAGAAGTACTGCATTATAAATGTGGACCATTTGGAGTCCTTCCAAATAGTTTTCAAAGCATTCATAGACCTGGTGAAGACATCCACATATTTAGCATCAGATTATAATGGTATTTAAATGCATTACAATTCTACTTTCCAATCTTTGGTTGCGTATTTTAGCAGAATGGGTGTAGTTCTTATCAGTTTCACACAGCTTAAAGCATTCTGCAGAATATGGTGGTTCCTGACATCGAACGTAATGAAAGAGGGGTGTATATTAACAGCACAGCAAATCTCTGCATTCAGAGGTTTCTAAATTTGGTTTCTGGAACATCAAGTTAACACCTTTCTGTTAGCTGTTAACTAGGCTAAAATAGGTTTTTGCAGGTTATAAGAAACTCAGTGAATCAAATGTGAATCAAAAGTTGTCTTAAATGAGTAAACAAATGGTATAGAAACTCTCCATGACACTGCCTGATGATTGTATTATTATTCCACCACAATCTGGTGAGACTCAGAGCTCACCAGATAAAGAAAATATTGAAGCTTTGTGACTGATTTTTCCTAGTTAAAATTGCACTTGAGAATAAGATGTGTGCTAGAATTATCGTGTATTTATTCCACCATCGCCCTTATCCAATCACATAACCTCTTCCAGGCAGCCTTGACCAGCCAAGAGGGGCATGGATCTAAAACAGAAGTGGCTGAACTAGCAGTTTCAAGAGCCTTGTCCATTTCTTCAGGTTAAGCAGAATCAGACTCTCCAGATAACCATGCAAGTGACTTCATGGGTGAATCTCAGGCTTTCTGCTTCCAAGGAAGGAACAAGTCACTGAAACAAAGCCTTTCTATGTGTTGTGGCCTGCTGGCGGCCAGTGCAGCTAGCAGCAGTGTCAGACAGTGAAGAGGTTGGGAGGAACATGGGGCAGTCCTGGGGGCTGAGGAAAACTCAGACAAGGATTCTGGGTCAGAGGCAGAGAGGGAGCTAGACAGCAGTGAGGCAGAGGAACAGCTGGAGCCTGTTCCCAGTGTGTGCATGCACAAAGTTTCCAGAAGGCAAGAACAACTAAGAAAGCAGGGTCGACTTGGGAATAAAGTCACACCTTGGAAGTGATTGGCCCCTCCCATAGGAAACAAAAGAGGAGCAAATGGTGAGTGGGCTTTTGAGGAAACCATTCATTCAGTCGTTTCAAGAGTGGAAAGTTCTGTTCGTTACTAAAAGAGACTCTGCCAAGTGTTGCCTTGCCCTGCGTTTGGAAACTAGTTATCTGGCAGCTCGCCAAGCAAGATAAGGTTCACGTTGATAAACATTCCTCTGAAAGACTGTTTGCCAAGCCTTGCTGAATGAATGAAAGGAATCCACAGTTGGGTAAATAAAAAAGGTTTTGTCTGGACCAAGACTCTGCTTTATGCTTATTAAGGTAGCCTAGGTCAGAACACTGGACACAATAAAGGTGTAGAAAAAAATTACATTTCACCACCCTTACTGCCATAAAGTAGTTGGTGTTTGATCATCATCACTACTGGTTGTTCTTCAGTGACACTCTAGGCATCTCTTCGACCTCTTCACTTTCCTTCATTCTTAATTCCTTCGTTTCTTTCGTATATCATGTACCAGGAACTATGGGTGCAGAGAGGTCACTCAAGGGCGATCCAGTTCAAACTCACAACTGCTTTCCTATTCCAAGTGGTCACCAAGGCTTACGCCAGTTGCTGCAGCAGATCTTCCAGACCAAACCCAAACTCCCTCTGAAACCCAGTTAGGTCTATCTGTTACCTTGGAATGGGCTGATCTGATAGGCTCACTGTCTCCGAGGAGTGGGGTAGTACCAGGGAATTGAAGGATGATCACAGTGATCTGACCATGATGGAGGAGAAACCAGTATGCCT
Source organism: Rhabdophis nuchalis (assembly GCA_039707465.1). Taxonomy (NCBI): domain Eukaryota; kingdom Metazoa; phylum Chordata; class Lepidosauria; order Squamata; family Natricidae; genus Rhabdophis; species Rhabdophis nuchalis. Next base: position 325,377,223 of record CM077643.1, read on the forward strand.
TCCAATTCTACTGCTCTGAAGAAAGAAAAAAAACAGATCAGGCAATTACCCTAATTATGCATTGTCTAGGGATCTCTAATGCCAATCTGCCCATGGGGTCAAGACTCAGGCAGGGCGGGGGTGGGTGTGTGGGTGTGCTACTCATCAGAGAGACTGAGCAAGAGTCCCAACTAACCCTTCTTAGTGCCTAAATTTTTTTTAAAAAGGATCTCACATATGGCAATTTGTAGCATCCCAAGTATGTTGGATGATTGCTGCCAACCCACCAGCCTTACTATGGTGTCTTGGCTGGGGCCACATCTGCAGCCCAGCTGGGTACATTTTAGACACAAGATCTACCCTCCTGTCCCAGCCAGGTGTCAGGAACCTGTAGCAAAAAGTAGTAATATGGAGAAATAATTCTGATATTCATAAATAGAACTTGAAATATGCTCCTGTTTTCATTACTGGCTTCTATTGGATAGGAACAGCACACGTTTCCATACATAGTAAGAAATTGTTGATCAATTTAAGAACACTTAATTTGTTTGTATAGAGTCATCAGTTAGCTTAATAAGACAAGCATTGTGAAAATATCATGCACTAGCATAATGGAATGATAATTGATCTACTCAACAGAAGGAAAATAAGACTAGCAATAGAATAAGTTTAGACCTTTAACTTCAAAATTACAATGTGCACATCCATAACTTGACACCATTAGTGATGGACAGGAATGTCATTCCTGAATTCCTGGTGGCCAAGACAAACACAGATACTGTAACACCGAAAGGCTAACATTGAAAGCCATGGTGCCACAGTGGTTAGAATGTAGTACTGCAGGCTACTTCTGCTGACTGCTGTTGCCAGCAGTTTGGCAGTTCAAATTCCACCATCTTAAAGTTGACTCAGCCTTCTATCCTTTTGAGATCGGTAAAATGAGGGCCCAGATTGTTGGCGGCAATATGCTGATTCTGTAAATGACTTAGGCCTGTTAAAGCATTGTGAAGTGGTATAGAAGTCTTAAGTGCTGTTGATAATGCTATTGCTATTGCTATTGCTAATGCTATGTGTCTTAAAATAATTGCATTACATGCTGTTAGCAAAAGTACATAATGGTAGCAAGGCTAATGTCTTGCCAATCATCTCCTGCCGCATACCTCCCACTGTCCGATCCGCTCCCATAGGGAGGGCCTCCTCAGGGTACCGTCTGCCGGTCAATGCCAGCTGGCGGTGCCCAGGGGAAGGGCCTTCTCGGTGGCAGGGCCATCCCTCTGGAACGACCTACCCCCCGAACTTCGGACTATCACGGACCTTTCCCTCTTTCGCCGCTCACTTAAGACGTATCTTTTCCATCAAGCCGGTCTAGCTTAGAGCTTAGAGCTCTGACACAATTTAATTTTAGCCAATGAGTAAATGTATTTTAGAAATTTAATGGTAATGTTTTATCACAGGTTCTTAGTTTAATTTATTTTAGATATTATTACTGTATTTATTGCTATTTATTGATTTTAATTTCCTGTGCACCGCCCTGAGTCCATCTCGATGAAGAAGGAGCAGTTATACAAATCTAAATAAACAAACAAACAAATAAATAAATAAATAAATAAATAAATAAATAAATAAATAAATAAATAAATATTTCAAGAATTGACCACAATATTTGATGTGTAAGTTGGTCTATATAAATGCATATTTCTTAAAAAAGGAGTTTTGCAGAAATTCTATTTTGTTTTTATGAGTCTAGAGAGCAGTAAGATTAACCAAAGTAGCTGAACATCTCAAGTTTTATACATAGAAAGCTAATGGAATGGAATGGAATATGAATATAGGAGAAAAGAGTTGAATCCTAGCCCTTTAGGCTAGGACCTGCTCACACCAAAGGGACTTGAGAAAATATTCAGCGGATTTTATTTTCTTCAGGTGCAAATAGAAGAGTGAAGTGCCTTAGATAATAGTGACTTGCAACATTATTCAGAAACTTTTAATCTCAGTGGATCCCACTCCCTCCCTTTCCATGACCAGGGTGTCTTTAATAACTGCTTTTCCAAATGCTGCGGCTATATTTTTTTAATGGCAAACATGTAAAGCTGACTTTCTGCACAACTTTCAAGGGAGACGTCCAACTGTGTAGAAGTGCCCTGCATCTCGTGATCTGTCATTTTATTCCATTTAGCACTTTGGTTCTTTAAATGCTTTCTCAGACAGCTTGTACTGTACTTCACTAAAGAGTTGCAAATGGTTCTGTAATTCATCAAAATTGAAGGTAGGCATCCATTCACTGAGATCCCATTTCGTAGGCTGCTTTCATTTATTCATGCTGTTGCCACAATTTACCTTTCCAAGATGCCTCTTACTTCAGATTTCAAAATTCCACATATCCATTTGGGTAAGACTAAAGAACATGCCAGTGTAAAAGCCAAATCACCCTCAAGTCAAGTTTTGTTCCTAGAGACTACATGGGCACATCCATGTTTTCTTAGCAACAGTATAGAGTGATTTGCCAAGCATTATTCTAGATTGTTGTTTTACTTATATTGGGATTACAAGTGCTGACAAATGTGATTCTGAATAACTTTTTAAAGATTAGCCAAGGCTGGCTAGGTACTGCCTGTAATTAGGCAAATACAGTAAGATTTTGGATGGGGGTGGTGGTGGAATTATCTGCATCAGAAAACTAAGTCAATAACTTATTTGTGAATTGCATGAAGCCACCATTTCTGGAAACAGTTAAACATTGAGCATTTTCTAGGTATGGAATGACCTCTGATATTTGACTTTTTAAATGTTTCAGATTTTGTATTATTTTAACAGGACAGTGGATGTCGTAATGATTTTTATATTCTTGTACAGCTACCAAGAGTCCTACGGGATTGCAGCAGACTATAAGTGGAATAATTAAGGATGCTTTAACGGCGTTGCACTTTTTAAAAAGCTTACTCTAGTTACTGTTTTAATGGCAAAGAGGTACTGTATTTGCATGATGCCGAAGTTACTTCTTCCAAATCATTTTTGAATCAGGAACAACCCTCATAAATAGTGGTATGAAGGAGTTTTATCCATTTCCTCAAGTGACAAATTGATGAACCTGTCTGGAGAGGTCTTGTCAGTCTGGACATTAACACCATGTATATTTCCAAAGGGGCTGCAGTCGATCCCGATTATATCAAAATGAAACATGCATCATGACATTTGATATTTAAGTTAGAATGTTTGTATCATGATATTATGAGGCACATTTCATTCCTCAGCCCCTGCCCCCCCAATCCATGTTTCCAGGTTCAGCAACTGGAAGAAAGTGCTAATTTGCTGGCTAATGTAAATTGTAGTTACAACTGTGAGATGACAAAGTCATTATTAGCTGGTTTGCTGTGAATTTAATGAAGAAGGAAACCAATAATTTTCTCTCTCTCTCTTGAGGTTACAGTATTGACTTGAGTGGTGACTTTATTATATCCAGTAGGATTCATCTTGCACCATTTATGCTCATGCTTTATGAAGGTCTATGCTCAAGTTCAACATCCACAATCACTTCGTATGTCATGGGTCTATGGGTTCTGACATGGGGCAAGAGATATTTAGGACTGCCATATCTAGTTAGCAGTGTTCCAATATCTCAGGGGTTGCCACAAAGAAGAGGGAGTCAAACTATTCATCAAGGCACCTGAGGGTAGAACAAGAAGCAGTGGGTGGAAACTAATCAAGGAGAGAAGCAACTTAGAACTGAGGAGAATTTCCTGACAGTTAGAACAATTAACCAGTGGAACAGCTTGCCTCCAGAAGTTGTGAATGCCCCAACCCTGGAAGTCTTTAAGAAGATGTTGAATAGCCATTTGTCTGAAATGGCATAGGGCAGTGATGGCGAACCTATGGCACGGGTGCCACAGGTGGCACGCAGAACCATTTCGTAGGGCACGCGAGGTGTTGCCCTGTCAGCTCCAGCGCATATGTGTGCACTGGCCAGCTGATGTAGGCCTTCTTTTGAGGCCGTTTTTTGCCCTCTGAAGTTCCTGAAGCCTCTGGAGGTGGGGAGGGGAGGCTGTTTTCACCCTCCCCAGGCTCCTAGAAAGCCTCTGGAGCCTGGGGAGGGTGAAAAAAGCGTGCCAAAAGCTGGGGGTCACACACATAGCATTATGGGTGTGGCACACCCACGCACAACCCCCCTGCGCTCCCCCGCTTTTGGCACGTGAGCCAAAAAAGGTTAGCCATCACTGGCATAGGGCTACTGCCTTGGAAGGGGGTTGGACCTCCAACGTCCCTTCCAACTCTGCTATTGTATTGTATTGTATTGTATTGTATTGTATTGTATTGTATTGTATTGTATTGTATTGTATTGTATTGTATTGTATTGTAGTTCAAATCAAGCAGATCACAATTGAGTAAAGTTTGGCAAAATGTCCCTGATTACTGGAATCTGACTGGATCTAGACACCTCCAGGTCATATTGGCCATATAATTTGAGCCCCACTCCTGAAGAAAGGTACTTCCTGCAGCAGCCCTGGCTTCACCAGTTGATCCATTCATTGCAATGACATCTGACTTGGAATTGCTATACACTGTCAACCTTCTCTAAAACAAACCTATATGAGGAGAAGTCAATTTCATAGCTAAATTCCAAAACAACCTAGGTGAAGCCAGCGAAGCACCTGACATCTTTAGCCAGGACTCAATCAGGCTCAAATCATCTAAGCAAAAAAAAGCCTTGGGAATCTTCAATGCCACGATTATCTGCTCAGTCAGGGATTCCGTTAGGCCGCGGAATGGCCAGAATGCCAAACTTCATCCCGTGGCTCAGAACAAAGTACATACAAAGAGCAAACAATTAGACATTCCTGGTCAAATTGTACGTCCCAATGAATCCCTAAGTGAAATAGAAGCTGACACGACTTCTACATGGGAGAAAGGTAAACAGATATTTCTGCAATTCTGAATGCATATTTATATGTGCAGTTGACAGTTTCAAAATAAGAAGAGATTGAACATGGCAGGTGCAGAAGTTTGAACGCACTTTCAGTCAGCATTCTGCAAATCCTCCTTTGACAGAAATAACAGCTTCCAAATGTTTCATATACCAAGCTCTTTCGGTTCTTATTTTTGGATTTCCCCCCTTTCTTCCTTACATAATGTTTTGGGCTCAGAAATGTTCTTAACTCTCCTCGCACGCACTGTAGGTTTAAGGTCTTCCTACAGATTTTCAATAATCTTTCAGTCTAGGGCCTGGGAAGTTCATTCCAGAACCATTAGTTCCTATCCCAAATGTGCTTTTTCAAGCAGCAACTGGATTTTCTACTAGAAAGTCCAGGTGCCTCTTGATAAAGCACCTTTGGGACAACCATGACCTGAATGATGGAGAATCTCCCATTTTCTGTATTTCCTATATTCCATGGTTCATATCAGTAGTGAAATTCAATTTTTTTTACTACCAGTTCTGTGGGCGAGGCTTGGTGGGCATGGTGTGGCTTGATGGGAGTGGCTTGGTGGACGTGGCAGGGGAATGATACTGCAAAATTTCCATTCCCGCCCCACTCTGGGGCCAGCCAGAGGGCATTTGCCGGTTCTCCGATCAACTCAAAATTTCCGCTACCAGTTCTTCCATATGAACCTGCTGGATTTCACCCCTGGTTCATATGGAAGTATATTTCATATCATTATTTTGCTGAAATATCCAAACTCTTTTCAGCTTTGATTTCTTCATTAACTGTGGGACATCAGCACATCAGACATGTTGATATTTAGTTGAACCTATTTTTTAGGTGGTGGCCAAATAGTTCAATTTTTTCTTTCATTACTCTGCAGCACTTAGTTCCTAAGCATTAGAAACTTCTAAAAGTTTTCTTGTGGTTGTTTTAGATGATGGTGGAGAAAATGTTTCTTCCTGCAGAACGTCCACATAGATCAGGGATGTCCAAACATGCCAACTTTAAAACTTGAAGTCCACAAAGACCCCTAATGTAGATCGTCATTCACAAGAAACAGCTGCTCCAGTATCCAGCAAATCAATTGCAGATCACCATGGGCTGTGTTTTGCAGATCTCACCAGTTTTCAGCCAATTCCAAAAGAGATTCTTCTTGAACTTCCATCCCTGCCTTGATTGAATATTGCATCTACTTTTCATTCCATTGATTCTTACAACTGAAATTGCTAGCTGGAAGCCCACACATATAGAGCCTTCCCCTACTTTATAAGAATGAGTTGTTTGCATTTCAAATATTCTTGGACTTACTTAAAGAGGTGTATAGCAGAGGTGGGTTCCTACCAGTTCAGACCAGTTCCGCTGAACCGGTAGTGGTATGTTGGCCTGGGTTGCCAGAGCAGGCAGCAACCCTAGCCTGCCATGCCTCCAAACTGGTTCCCCAGTCGGCGTGGCATGTATTTCCCCGCCCCCTGTTTTTAATGTTCTGCGCATGCACAGACCTATTTATAAGCAACTGCATGCACGCAGAGAGTGTGCATCTGGCACACGCGTGCACGAAATTTCACATACACCAAACCAGCAGTAATGCCGGCAGCAACCCACCCGTGATGTATAGGTGTTGAAAGTAGACAAAGCAATGTCTATAATCTGAGAAGTTAAAGGTCAGAGTCCAGAGCCTCTGGGTGAGGGAGATGGGCAGTTAATAAGCTTCATACATACATGCATACATACATGCATACATACATGCATACATACATACATGCATACATACATACATACATACATACAAAGAAACCAACAAACCAACAAACAAAATTTGTTCATCTGGGATTTGTTGTCCCTGGTTAATTTAGTCAATCACTTTTTGTGGTCTTTCAAAGAAGTTTATAATAAAGATGAAGGAAAATGGTAAAGAGAAAAAAGTGTTGACTTAACTGGAAGAATGCCCAAAGTTTTGCATCTGTCATAAGGAAATAACTACATCCCTAACTCCCACTTGAGGTGGTGGCACAGTGGTTAGACTGCAGTATTGCAGGCTAACTCTGTCTGCAGCCAGGAGTTGGATCCTGACAGGCTCAACATTGACTCAGCCTTCCATCCTTACGAGGTCAGTAAAATGGGGATCCAGATTGTTGGGGGCAATATGCTGACTTCATAAGTTGCTCAGAGATGGCTGTAAAGCACTATGAAGTGGTCTATAAGTCTAAGTGCTAAATGCTATTGTATCTTTAGTAATAGTAAAATCTTGGGGGGAAAGTTAGATTGAAATTCAAAGAAAAACAGCACCATCTCTGTTAGGTAAGCACCACTCCTGAATGGAATGGAAATGTTCCACGAAGAAGCCAAAAAGAAAAGCCAAGCTTGAGATGGTGGGATTAGAAAGTACTAGAAAAAATAAATATTGGAAGCAAGATAGATTCAGAAAAAGAGCCTGTGCAAAAAATGCTGTGTTAAAAAAAAAAATAGACTGAAGCTCCTGCCAAGCATCAATGGGGCCTTGGTGTGCTTTTTGAGCTGTTTGTGACTTTAGTAAACAATGCCCTAAAAATCAACATGGGACAGCTGTGGATTTGTGCATGAAAGATTACTTGAATCCATTCCAGGAAAATTAGAAGCAAACAATGCAAGTTTAAAATCACAGAGAATGTGTGACAGGTGTATCATTTTCCGCTTTGCCTCCAACTATTAGAGAATTGCCTGACATAAGAAAATTATCCCTGAAGCACTGTAAAACAGTTGTTCATGTGTTTGCTGGAATTATCATATGAAAGGCATAAAGTGTTTTTTCTTTGCCCGTAAATCGGCACACAACTCCTAACACAGCTGCCCTGTGAATCATCATGGAATAGTTCTTTTTGCTGAAGTTCTACACTAGTCTAGTTCTATACCATAGTACTACTATTCCATGAGTTTTATAGTACAAAGCAACTACACTATGCTAGTTCTACGCTATACTAGCATAGAATTCAGTCCCATATCAGATGAGAATTTTGTCTGGCTGTGTAGCGTTTTGGATTTAAAGGCAAAAAGTTGTTTCAGATGGTGTGTGTTGGGTTCTGCAGCTGTGACTGCACAAGAGAGTAATTTGGAGAACCCTGTGGGAAATTAGTCTTGGCTTTATTGGCAATGGCCTCCTTCCACACTGCTTAGACTAATCTCAAGCAAGAATAGCTTGCAATTCAATTTGTATCAAAAGTGGGGTGCAGGCAGTAGTGGGATTCAAATAATTTAACAATCACTGCCTTAATGACCAGCTGGGTAGGCGTGGCTCAGTGGACATGTGACTGGGTGGGCATGGATAACTCAATGTCACTCACGTTGATGGGCGCTTCGCCTTAGCTGTTACAATATAATAAGAATTAACCAGAGAGGCAGTTTCTGTAAGCAGAGCAATAAAGCTTAGGCTAGAAACAACACCAGAATGTTTCCTTCCTGTCTTCCTTACAGGATTAGCCCTGTAAAGTGGAAAAGAACAAAATGAGATTTCTTCCAACAACCGGTTCTCCAAACTGCTTAGAAAGTTAACCACCAGTTCTCCCGAATAGGTGCGAACTGGCTGAATCCCACCACTGGGTGCACGGAGTTCATTCTATTCACTGCTATAACTGTGCAGTTCACTTTGAAACCATGGAGAAATGGGGGGGACACAGAGGGATGGAGGGTACCTAATTAGCCTGTTGGAGTTAGCAATGGGGGGGGGGAAGCTTCACCCCAGTCTCAGAAGCTACAAAGAGCTGCAGATGGTGACCATGTCTCTGATCCCATTTATATATCTTCTCATGTCTCTCTGACCCCATTTACTATCTTCTCACCCTGCCCTTTAGTTGTTGTACCTGAGCCAACATGCATTCATGGCTGAAGTTGGGCTGGGAGAATCAAGGCTTAGGACCCCACCTGTCTTGAACTTCGTTACGTTATTTTGAGTCATTTTCAATCCAACCCACCCCACAATTACTGCTAGGAAGAAAAACCGTGGTCAGCACCATCTTAAGTTCCTAAACGAAATACTTCTAAGCACTCACAACTTTGCAAAAAATAAGCAATGCCTTAGAAAAGAAAAGAAAAAGAAGGGAAGAAAATGACCCAACGCAGCAGGCATCGTCCATAAATATATCAATATTGTAGTAAAATATGCAAATTTGGTAAAATAACAAAACCAGACACTGGTACTTGTAAAGTTTTTAATTACAAAACAAAAATCGACAAGTCTGTTCCTGTAAGAGAGCACAAAAGCAATTTCGAGTTGTTAAGTTTCTCGGTTGCAGAAAAAGGCATGGAGTTTTGTTGTGAGGATGAACAACAGAGAAAGCTGCACTTGTTTGCAAATAAGGAGCACTGTTGGCTTTTTGAAGGCTATTCATGCATTGGCTCTATTTGGTTAGTAGCAGTGTGTTGCCTGGCACTTTTATGGACAATTTCCTTACGGCTGCATGCAATGGACCACCTCCACAATTAATATGTTGCAGCACAGAATTGTCAGCTGCGTAACACTTCAGACAAAGACAGCTTTCCTCTGACTTTTTTTTTTTAAAGATTCCGCATACTAATCTCAAAGAGTAGGCAGCTTTTTTTCCTGTTCCATATTCATCGCTTCAATTACAAACAATCCTTTTTTTTATGCATTATGTATAAAAAGCCAATTATTTAGCATGCAATCATCTATTTGGTTATGACAAGAGACAGATGTTGATGTGCTTTTTCACTGAACCGCATACAGATTTTCTTTTGCTTTCAGTCTCGGTACAAAACATGTAATCTGCCCCCCGATCCTCCCTGCAAACCACCCCAATAATACTGCCTAGCGTTCCGTTGCAGACAATAGATGGCCAGATCGATTTTCCTCTTCTAAATCAGATTTGGAATTCCGGTAACCTGTGATGTGGGCAGCACTAAATATTATTAGTGAGATATTATCTTCCTACATTTTTTTTTTTAATGGAATGCTTTTTTGTGAAAGGGTCAAAAAAATAGATCCTTTAATTTTTGTTTGTTTTACTCATTCCTCTGGCAAACTAACCCAATTTTAATTTTGTTTTTTTAAAAAAACCAGCTTTATAAGGCATTATCCCTTCCGTGAGCCTCTTTTTTTTTTTTACTCTTCGGAAAGGCTGTGTTGAGAAGCAGAGTCTTCTAGATCCATGTCTTCTTGGCTGGCTCTTCTGCATTCCACCAAATGGCTTATCAGGAAAGCGTGAGTGGTTCCCAGGTCCCTTCGCTGTCTGGATTCTGCAGCATCAGTTGCTTCATAATCGTCAGACAATTGCTTTTGGAAAATAGAGACAGTGTCATTAATGGTCCGACAGCACCGTTCAAAGAAGCATTGCCATAAAGCAGGGGTGTCAAAGTCGCAACATCACAGCAGCGTCATGTGACTTATCAGTACTTTCCCCCATTTGCTAAACTGGGCGGGGGCGAAGCTAGGCTCATGACGCATCTGGCCCACGGGCCGCAAATTTGACACCTCTGCCATAAAGGTTCAGTATTTGGAGACTATGTTGTTCAACCTTGTACATGGTCACCTTCATTTCTCAGGTTTCAAAATAATCAATGACATCTAATATGATGGAAGGAGTTAAAGTAAGACCAGAAAACCAAGAAATAACCCGGGGCCCTTGCAAAAACAGTTCAGGGATCTACTAAATATTATTCGGTTCCAGATTTGGAGTAATGAACAAAGCTGATCTAAGAACAAAGATGATTAGGGGATTGGAGACTAAAACATATGAAGAACGGTTGCAGGAACTGGGTATGTCTAGTTTAATGAAAAGAAGGACTAGGGAGGCATGATAGCAGTGTTCCAATATCTCAGGGGTTGCCACAAAGAAGAGGGAGTCAAACTATTCTCCAAGGCACCTGAGGGTAGAACAAGAAGCAATGGGTGGAAACTGAACAAGATGAGAAGCAACTTAGAACTGAGGATAAATTTCCTGACAGTTAGAACAATTAATCAGTGGAACAGAAGTTGCCTCCAGAAGTCGTGAATATCACAGCACTGCAAGTCTTTAAAAAGATGTTGGATAGCCATTTGTCTGAAACGGTATAGGGCTTCCTGCCTAGGCTGGGAGGTGGATTAGAAGACCTCCAAGGTCCCTTCCACCTCTGCTGTTGTATAAGATTTAGTAGCAACAGGGGTGTTTGTGATGTAGTTATAGCTGATACAACTTTTGTGGAGCATGAGAAGTGGCAATGTTGACAATGCTTGCTCACTTAACTTAAACACAAATTTAATCAGTGGCTGCCTAACCCACCTTTCTCCTTAGTTTCTTTCATATTATCATTTTAATATAAATATATATGTCATGTGATATATCGGGACTTTCCCCCATTCGCTAAACTGGGCGGGGGCGAAGCTAGCACCTGGCCCATGGGCCGCAAGTTTGATAACCCTGCCATAAAGTTTCAGTATTTGGAAGCCATGTTGTTCAACCTTGTACATGGTCACCAGATATTTTCACCTTGATTTCTCAGGTTTCAGAATAATCCATGACATCTAATCTGACGGAAGGAGTTACAGTAAGACCAAAAAACAACCGGGGCAAAACAGTTCAGGGACTTACTAAATGCAAAAATGCAAAAACAGTTCAGGGACTTACTAAATATTATTCGGTTCCAGATTTGGAGTAATGAACAAAACTGATCTAAGATTTAGTAGCAACAGGGGTGTTTGTGATGTAGCTATACAACTTTTGTGGAGCATGAGAAGTGGCAATGTTGACAATGCTTACCCACTTAACTTAAACACGGATTGAATCAGTGGCTGCCTAACCCACCTTTCTCCTTAGATTCTTTCATATTATAATTTTAATATAATTATATATGCCATAGAAACAAGAATTTGAAGTAGTTACATGGGAGCCATAAATAATCAATCCCTATGGTAGAACAAGGCACTAATTGATTAACTGCCATTCAGTTGGTTATAGATCTTAACAACAACATAGATAGGTTTCCTCCAGGTGAGAATAAGACATAAAGTTCATCTTTTTGGCTATATCTTACCCGTATGGCCTCCTGCTTGTTACGGTTTGCTGCTCTAGTGGATGGCCCAATTGCGATATTAACACTACTAGATGATTGGGTATCTGTTGTGTTTCCTCCTTCAGCTGCAGAGAGCCCAGAAATGACCAGCGCACTTGAAAAACTTCTCTTACCAAACAAGAGGCTGAGAGTGGAGCTAGTGGAGGAGGCCAGGCTAGACCTGATCACAGCCCCAGATCTCTCCTGCACTGTTAGTTGGCCCAAGATAGGGATGGCAGCAGTTGGGGAAAACACAGAAGTTGCAGAATTGTGGAAGGAGAGCTGGCTGTCAGAAAGTCTTGGAGCAATTTCATGAGCAGAAGTGGAAGTCTGGATGAAGCGGGGATGATTCTCTAAGATTGGACCAGAATGACTTGAGCGAGGGGGTCTTTGATTTAAAGCAGCATGTGTCTGAACAGACTGGCTCCTGAATTTTCTCCTGCCTTTAAAAGAAAAGAAAAGAAATGAAGAGAGAAAATCATTTGCAGAAACTTTTATCTCTAATTAAACCCTTCAAATCACATTCTCACTATTCAATTAATTCCCAGTGCAAAACAGTACTCACAAATATTTTTTTCAAGGAGATTAGCTTAATAAATATGCTTAATCAGAAGATTCGAAAGAAGTTTAATAACAACAGCACTTATGTACCTTTCCTAGTGCTAGCTTCCTTTATAGCTCTCTCTAAACAGATTACAGTGTCAGCATATTGTCCCAAACAATCTGGTTCCTCATTTTACCAAACTCGGAAGGATGGAAGACTAAATGAACTTTGACTAAGACAGTGAAGACTAAGTGAACTGCAATACCGCATTCTAACCACTGCCCCACCACAGTTCAAGACTTTAAAGATATACAGTAGAACCTCTGGTCACAACCATAATTTGTTCCATAACTTTGGTCGCAACCCAATTTGGTGTTGACCCAAACCTAATTTTGGAAATTTGGCACTTAAAAAATGGCACAGAAGGGGAAATCAGCCGCAAAAAGAAATTGCTTTTATTTTGTTGGAACTTGATCTGGCCGTGGTGTACATCGGTGATGGGATACGACCAGTATGCCCGTACGTACCGGTGCCTGCTGGGAGCACCAGGTACTGTTTCAGTACTATGCTCCGGAGGGCCCACCTGCCTGCCTGCCATCCTTACCTGTATTTGAGCTGATCAGGGCTTCCGCGCACATGCACGGACCATACAGTACCCGTGCGACGCTTTGCCAAACAACTGGAGCGTCATGGAGCTGTTGCGGAGCATTGCAGGTGGTAAGTATGCATGTGTGTGCTGTGCGCGCGCAAGTGGTGGACACCTGGCCTGGTTGCACCGGGATCGGGAACCCCCCCTTACTGGTGTACATTATTGCTAATCTGGCTAATCATATAACCTACAGTATTTTTTTTAGTAGCTGTTGAATAACAATTATTCCAGAACAAATATTTTAGCTTTCTATGGCTCTGTCCTATTGCAGTAAGTTTAGAGTGGCTTGCCTTATCATAAAGTTTAGTACAGTGGCTACTTAGATTATGTCTGAGATCTGAATTCCTATCTCTGCTCTATTGTTATTGAAATCTTTTTTAGATAAATTGTTTAGTTTTGAGTTCCAGGAGTGGTCAGTTAGCACTGGGAGAATCAAAAACATACATTGACAGAATTGTCTGGTCATCTAGAGAAGGCCTTCCGAAATGAAGGCCTCCATCACTTTGTAAAGTAGATGGGGTCCTGAGGCAACCTCCTTTGCTCCCACCTTGTGCAATACTCCCCACCAGACATGTATATGCAGCCCCATATTACTGCAATTCCACAAACAAATTAAAGACATTCATTTCAATTTGTCTTCAGCCCCAATTAACTTATTATGGGCTCCATTTTGGATTTTATCTCGGTTTTTGTTTGCTCCTGACTTCTGGTTTCTGAAACTGATTCTGATCTACTATCATTATTACGTTTTATTTTTTCTGTTTCCTTATATTGTACATAGCTTAGAGTGTTTGGGGCTTGGGAAAGATTCTGAAAACAATAAATAAATAGGTGACAAATAATCTGGTGCGTACATAGTTGGACAAGTCTAATATGCTTAATTGAATTGCTTTATGTTGCATAAAGTTCTTTGTTGTCTCCTCCATTCTTCCTACTCTTTCACTTTGCCCTATCCATAGCCTTTGTATGAAATGCTACCATGATTTAGCTCAAACCAGCTTGAAATGGTAATATTTCAACCCAGATTAATATATAATAATGCAAAGACACCTTTAAACAATTACTTAAATTACTCTACATTATTGAGTATTAGTAGTAGTAGCAGTAGTTCATTCTGAGGTGCTTCTGGATTGAAAGGATTAATTGGTGACATCACCATTGCCCAGGGTGGCCACCCAGTTTGGGGTTCCTTTCATGTCCAGCAGGAGCTAGAGTGAAGGATGGGAGTTTACCCCATCCCATGGAACACTCAGGTCTCGAACGCAGGCTTGCTGCTTGTCAAGCCAGTGTCCTAATGACGCGTGCCACCATGCTCCTAGTAGTAATGGTAGTAGTAGTTGTAGTAGTAATAGATGTAATAATAGATGTAGTAATACTTCAGTTATTCATACGTATTGATGTGAACCAAGGGCATTTTGTAAACCCTTGTTTCACTTTGTGACTCCTGACAGGATTAGTGCCAAACATTGTGCCATAGCTGAGAGTCTGCAGTTGGTTACTGCAAGCAGCTACAATTCAGATTCTCAGCAACTCTCCACTTAACCATGGAAATCCCTAGGTGACTTTGAGCTACTACCTCTTTTTAGCTCACGTGATCTCACAGAATTGTTGGTTTGGGAATAAAAATAAATACAGTGTAATTCACTCTCAAGTGGTATGAAATGAATGTATAGTAAATACACGCATATATGCGTACATAATGTATACACATATGTGTGTGCTTTCTATTAAAATCTACTTGGCTTACCCTCTATGTATTAAATACACATGAAATAATAATTAAAACTTATATGAGGACTATTTTTATATTGCAAGCAATGCTTAACTGTTCTATTTTTTTTCTTCTTGGAACAATTAAACATATACTAATTGTTGTTAATCTATCTTCATTTTTAAAAGTGTAAAATCATTAATCCTATGATATTCTTTTGAATATACACTTTAAATATTATTGCAGTTAGAAATGGAGTAAGAAAGTTTTGGTTGCACACTCGTAGAAAAGTTCATTTTTTCAATTTCTTCCATTTCATTCTTTGATGATTACTTTCATGCTAATATTGTTAAGTAAAAAGTAAAAATATACTGGCAGCTAGGAAGCACTGTATGATGAGAATTCTGGTATGCTGACATTCACAGTCAAAAGTAATTAAACATCTGTTCCCATTTTAAACAGTTAATCTGACCACTGTCCAAAAATATCCTATACATGTCTTTAATTCAGTGGTTAAAGTGTTTTATAGCAGACCACCCATATTTCCAAATAAATAATTCAACTTCTGCAAATACTTAGGAAACAAAAGAGTCTTTTATATCCTTTTATAAATACATTTTTAAGCTTAAAACCCTCTCCCATGCCTAAATTTACTTAGAGAACTTTGACTGTTAAGAGCTGTAAATGAAGAGATAAAGCCAAATAAAATTAATTATTAAATTATTTTATTTATTTAAAAGATTTGTATGGCCGCCCACACAAACTAACTTCCTTGGCTTATCCATGATTGTTGTATTATAGTCAAGCTTGTTTTCCCAATTGCCTTTGGAGGAGCTTGTGAAAACAAATAGGCATACAGTACTGTTAAATAATTGGATCAGTTTAGCAGTAATATACACTGTGAGCTTAGTATTACTATGTATGGGTAGATGTTTTCAGAACATGTGTGTCCATTAATTTTAAGGACAGCGGGCATATTCACACCCCATGAGGTAACGACAACATTTGCGGCCAGAGTTCCAGGAGAAAATTATAAGCTTTTTCAAACCCATTAATTTCAAAAGAATCAGAGGTGAAAGAGCATTTTAAGTGCAAGATTCTTCATGAATCTGTCTCATGGGGCATGAAAAAAATATATCTGCTGTTGCTGGCCTATGCCTGTCCCTGGGCCAGTGAGAGAGAGGGAAAAGCCTCCAGTAGAAGGCATGTTGATGTCCCATAGGTCATGATACGATCACAAAAATGAAAAAAGTTATGCAATTGGTATCATTTGCAATGCAACATCATGCCACATTTGCTCTTATTGCAGATAAGGCAAGGGCTTCAGGGGAACATCTTGATGTTGATTAGCCACTGGAATATCTTTTGGACTAAGCCAGGAGCCTACTGTCACATTCAATGTTACAATTTTATTTTTGCAACGCCTTGTGTTTAACTTGCATTGGAAGCCATCCATATATTTTCATTATTGGACAGCCTATAATACCCTGGAGAAGACTTCTGTAAGTCCCTTGGACTGCAACGCGATCAAACCGGTCAGTCCTAGAGGAGATCAACCCTGACTGCTCTTTAGAAAGCCAGATCCTGAAGATGAAACTCAAGTACTTTGGCCACCTAATGAGAAGGAAGGACTCACTGGAGAAGAGCCTAATGCTGGGAAAGATTGGGGCCAAAAGAAGAAAGGGACGACAGAGAATGAGGTGGTTGGATAGAGTCACCGTAGCAGTCGGTATGAGCTTAAATGGATTCCGGAGGATGGTAGAGGACAGGAAGGCCTGGAGGAACATTGTCCGTGAGTCACAATGCGTTGGACACGACTTTGCAACTAACAACAACATAATACCCTTCTGCCAGGGAATAAATGCAACTGAAGATTAGTACCTGAGAATTGCGCAACCTGAAGGGAAGGGTGCAGTTGGGGTGTGCTGTTCCTTGTATGCTGGGAGCTGCTGCTCTGGCTTGAATTATTAGCTGGATTACTGCTGGAAGATCCATTCCTGCTGGCTTCCTCACAGCTTCCACTACTGTGGTTTGGATTACAGTCCTTCCGCATTCTGTTAGAAAAGAAATAGCCAGGAGAACCAGAATACAGGGTCAGATTCTGGGGAACGTAAGCAAGAAGGCGTTTTGCCTTTGCTTCCAATGTCTTTGGTTTCCACAGTGGGAACATAGTGCTGGACCACAAGGGCCGTTCTTTGACAAATACAACAAAAAGTTTTACTCTCAGAATTTCTTTACATTTCTCTGGCAAATTATGGAAAAGGCAGATGTTCATTGACATATCTCTGTCAGCTTTTATACTGGGCTCATATGAAACAGGAAATATTTTGGCCAATAATAGCAATGAGCTGTGCAAGTTGCACATTAAATATTCCACTGGATATGACTGAAATATTTTGTATAAAAAGCAGCATTGAAATGCAGTGGTAATCGAATGTGTACTTGGGACATAAATCTTGCCAGTTTTTTCCACCTACATTTTTCTTTGTTTCTATTTCTAAGCAGCTCAGTACTTAGTCATTTTTTCCCCACGTTTTATTTTCAGAGCTAGTTTAGATCAAAATTTCTAAGTGGATGAAAATCAGCCAATAAGATGCATGGCTGAGTGGAAATTTGATCCTTCACATTCTAATCTAGTGTGGTACCTCCAAATATTGCTGAATTACAATTGTCAGTCCCAAACAACTCCAGTCAGCATCATCAATGTCAAGTATTAGGGTTAAGATAATTGTTTTTCCTCAATATTTGATGGATCTTAGGTCTCCGGTCTCTGCTCTAACCACTAAACCACACTAGATCCCATGCTATGATCTGCACTATCAATATGTGTGATGTACAAATCCCATACTAGGACAATCTTTTTTTTTTTAAAAAAAGTTATGCAGCCATGTTCAGAATATAACTAGAGTACGCTCCCACAGAGAGGGCCTCCTCAGGGTGCCATCGGCCGGACAATGCCGACTGGCGACACCCAGGGGAAGAGCCTTCTCTGTGGCGGGGCCAGCCCTCTGGAATGACCTACCCCCTGAATTACGTACCATCACCGACCTCCGGCTCTTCCGCCAATGTCTCAAGACATATTTGTTTCAACAAGCCGGCCTAGCCTAACCTCCCATGGGGACTTTTAGGTAGTTTTAAATTGGGTTTTTAAAATTTGGTTTTAGCGCAGGATAGGTTTATTTAATAATCTTTTAAATTATATTTATTGTATTTTGTATGTTTTTAAATTTCCTGTGCGCCGCCCTGGGTCCTCTGTGGAGAAGGGCGGGATATAAATTTAAAATAAATAAATAAATAAATAAATAAAGAGTACTATCATAGGGAATAAAGATATTTAAGGCCTGCATCCCCCCCCCAATGTATCCTTCCTCTCTTTTATATTGTTATTATCCTCACTGAAAATAATCACAGGAAAAGTTGGGAGGTCCATTTTGGTTCTTAATTTTTAGAATATGAGTCATTTAGAATCCCTTTTATTTCTGTTTCTAGAAATTTCTGTTTCTAACAGTTGCAAAATTCTTCAACTCATCTAGATAGTTCATGGGTATCAAACTTGTGGTGTCATGTTGCCGTCACATGACGTATCGTTTTTCCCCTTCGTGGAGCTGGGGTGGGTGTGGCCTGCACATGATGTATCCAGCCCCGCAGGCCGCCAGTTTGACACCCCGAGAAAAAACAAATGTTGAAAAAAAAATCTTAAGTGACAAATTTGCCTGGCTATTTCATATGTCATTATTAAACCTATAACCCAATTCCATAGTAAATCGAGAAATTCACTGCAAGTAGAATAGATTCTACAAATTCTGCAGCTTACGTCATTTGATCAAATGTATTACTTTGTTATTTGTCAAAGGCGAATTTGGTTCAGCGTCAACAGAGTGGTAACAGATGATTCTGCATTGCGGCATTCACCCTCAGTCCATCTAAATTGATAAAATACTGCAACATTGCTGGAAGGAGCAGAATAGCTGGTATTTGAAGAAGGATGGAGCCACAGAGGATGAAAAAAACCAACATTCCTCTCGAGGTACATGCTGTTCTACAATAAAGTACTTGCCTCCTTTCTGCATTTGTCAAGTTTTACAAATCTTTGCCACTAGCATATTGTATAGCAGATTCAATGGAAAGGTTATACAAAAATTCAGAAAACCTGAAAGCAGGTGAGTTTCCATATACTGTATATATACTTCCACCAGAAATATACATACATACATGCATACATATTATCACAGTGAATTTCTTTCAATTAGCAACTCCCTAAATATAATGAAGGCACCATGTTCACTGAATATGTAGAATGTTCAGCTCAATCCGGATGCAATGTGAATACAATAAGAATGGATGCATCTCTATTGTGCTTAACTTCTAAAAGGAAGAGCTCCTGGAGAACAGCAGAACTAGCTGTGAGGAGCACAAGAGGATGTGCATATAACTCTTACAACTACCTAAGAAGGGAAAAGAGAGGCAAATCAGTGTTTTGTTGCTGATCTAATTTAAATGGATAGTAAGTAACTCCAGGGATGCAGTGGCTCAATGACTAAGACACTGAGCTTGTCAATCAAAAAAGTCGGCAGTTCGAATCCCTAGCACTGTGAAATGGAGTGAGCTCCTATTACTTGTCCCAGCTTCTGCCAACCTAGCAGTTTGAAAGCATGTAAAAATGCAAGTAGAAAAATAGGAACCACATTTGGTTGGAAGGTAACAGCGTTCCATGTGCCTTCGGCGTTTAGTTATGCCAGCCACATGACCAATGAGACATCTTCGGACAGCGCTGGCTCTTCGGCTTTGAAACAGAGATGAGCACCGGCCCAAAGAGTCGGGAACGACTAACACATATCTGCGAGGGGAATCTTTACCTTTACCTAAGTAACTCCACTTAAGAGTATTTGATTTGTATAGCCGCCCAGAGTAATTTGCTGAGATGCACGGCTATAGAAATCAAGTAAATAAAATAAATGAATAAATAAATAAATAAATGCTATTTTAAACAGTAGAAACAGGAGGCAGCATGTCTCAATGTTCTCATTAAAAAATCTATCTTGTATTTTGAGAGCACTAAGATGTCCTTTAAAACAGCTTTGCTGGCTGGAGAATTCTGGGAGCTGAAGTCCTTCAGACTTAAAGTTGCAAAGGTTGGAGACCCCTGCTTTAAAACATCTGCTCAGATGCAATGAAAGATTTCTGGTTATGAGCCCCACTTTGTGCTTACCTAAGCCATTTGTTTCTGAACCATCTTTTGATGCTGTCGAGACTTATCGGTCCACCCCAGAGATTTTTCAGCTGACTGTGAGTCCCTATATAGGATGTTGTCAAAGGAGAAACATACATGGGGTATCCCAGAGGCTGGTCGCATGAAGAGTTAATCAGGTTCCTCAACACCTGTTTATTGTTTTGGATGCTGCCTCGTTCTGGGTTACGATTGCGTAAAAAAATCAGTTCCTGTTGCTGTCCAGCCCACAGCCCTCTGACGCATTCCTTGTTAACCTAAAAACAAACAAAAGTACAACCATGTGGAAACATTTTGGAGAAGAAATGGATGGGGGTTGCAAGCCACCTGCTCTTTGCACTGCAGAGTTGCTTGCTTCAAGGCCACAGGGCCATCTGAAAGTGCTGGGCCTGCTGTATGTTCTCCCACCCCTCCTTTGGACAATTAGAGGTGGGGTCATTTTCTGTTATGAGAAACAGATTTATATCAAGCAGAGGAGATGATTTCTGAATAGCAACAGCACTTAGACTTATATACTCGTTTACAGTATTTTACAGCCTACTCTAAGTGGTTTACAGAGTCAGCCTATTGTCCCCAACAATTTGGGTCCTCATTTTACCCACCTTGGAAGGATGGAAGGCTGAGTCAACCTTGAGCCTGGTGAGATTTGAACTGCCAAATTGCAGGCAGCCGGCAGTTAGCAGAAGTAGCTGGCAGTACTGCACTCTAACCACTGTGCCCCCGTGAAGATACTTTTCTTTCAGTGTTTGGGCCAGGCTGGAGTGGGGAAGAATGTACCCTACAGTGGGCAGATCACTATGCAAAAATGTATGGCACGGTGCAGCTCAGGTGTATGCTTTAGTTTTGTTGGATATAAAAGTTTATTTTCTCATCATCTCCTGATTCCTGGTCAATCTTGAAAAAAAGAAGGAGGAGCCAAAAGAACCCAGGATCTATCAACACTGTAATCTAGAGTGAAGGCTAAGATGAGCATTGGTTAACCTATTGTGCATCTGAGAACTGTAGACATTCTAACAAGCCATGTTCAACGGTGAACTGAACACTGCTGCTTTGCATTCATACATACATGCGCACTTCTAGACTACAGGTTGTTCTCAACCATTCATTTAGTGACTGTTTGACTTACAACTATTGCAACATCCCCATGTGTCATGTGATCAAAATTCGGAGGTGTGGCAGCTGGCATGTATTTATGACAGTTGCAACGTCCCAGAGTTATGCGATCACCTTTTGTGACAAGCAAAGTCAGCGGGAAAGCAAAATGCACTTAACAACTGCATTATTAGTTTAATTCACATAACAACTGTGGCACGAAAGGTGGTAAAATGGGGCAAAGCTCACTTAACAACTACCTTGCTTAGCAACAGAAATTTTGGGCTCAGTTGTGTGAGAACTACCTGTATTGGTACATGATTATTATATGAGAAATATACACAGAAAATATGACAACTGTAAATCGTGGTATGTTTTAGTCATTCTGTGGTTAGGTATTCTTAGGGCAATGGTTCAAACAAGGGTCCCCATGTATGCTCTCTACTTCTGTGCAGTGGCTCCACTAATTAAGTTAGGATTTACTGATCTAATGTGGATGGAAGGCTCATTTCAATAGCCATTCAAACTTGTTTCTTTGAAATAAAAATAATAAAACTATGATCCTTGCACACTCTCTGTTGATAAAATGCTTTTAAAAATAAGGAAGCAAAAACAACGACATGCCTGTTCATCTAAATATTAATTCTGGTCTTGGAAACTGCTGTTCCCATCACTTTGCCACCCTGCAGTTAAATGGCCTTTAGATCCCAGTTCTAACCTATGCTATGCCACTCTGTCAAGAGACTTACCTGGCTAGCATGGAAATACATTCTAAATACAGCAGCTATGAATGTAAACCATCAGACAATGAACGTGAGGCAGAGGTAGTGGTACCTTGATTACTTTGAAGCTTAAATAGCTTTTGTGGAGCATAATAACTTTATATTCATCCGTTCCTTCTTCTACCACATGCCTAAAAGTAAGGAGCTCTTCTTTGTTTGAGAGGATGGCACTGCGCCAAGCAGGATCTCCTTCGTGACAAATCACAACTTTCTCTTCAAAGGACTGAATTGCATCATAAAGAATAGCAGGATCCTCATATTCATCTGGACAAGTGAATTGGTCCTGGTATTAAAGGAAAGGCACGGTTACAATCAGAAACATGTATGAAGAGATGAAAGGTTTTAAGTTTGAAAACGTCACTGGAATTGCAGGCCACACGGCATTTCTGCAGAGATGTAGCAAAAAGCCACAATGAAGGCGTGTAGCAGTTTTGGCTTCCTCCATTGGAATAATCCCATCATTAGCACGTCATTTGGCTTTAATTATTTTTGGTACCACCAGTCTGTGCTGGTTGGTGACACTAGACACCCCAGAAGAGAAAGATGAGAAATTCATTGAAATGTCTGAAATTATCTAGCTTTAAGAATGCATTTTTATTCATTTACTACCTGAAGTTGGTATGTCTGTTCAACGGTTGAATAAATGAGGGACAGGTTTTACTACATGTAAAAGATAAAGTGACTAAAATACATCCTAACACAGGGATAGTGAACCTTTTCGGCACCAAGTGGTCAAACCGGAATGCGCGTGCATGTGTGTGCATATCTGTATGCTGGAGCGCCAGAAACCCGAAGACTAGCTAGTCTTTGAGTTTCCAGTGCCCGCATGCCTGGTTTTTGGAAGTTTTTTGGGCCATTTTCCAGGCTGGTTTTGAGCCATTTTGAGGCTGGTTTTTGGGATCATTTTTCAACCTAAAAAATGGTCTGAAAACAGCCGCGAAAACAGCCCGGAAAATGGCCGATTTTAGGGGTAGTTTTGGCCATTTTTTGGCTCTCCAGTGCTCATGAAGAGCAGCTGGCAACAGCGTGTATGCCCACAGAGAGGGCTCTGCGTGTATGCCCACAGAGAGGGCTCTGCGTGCCACTTCTGGCATGCATGCCATAGGTTCACCATCATGTTCCTAAGATCTACATTTCTATTAATTAATTGAGTTATATAAGTGCATTTCTTAGAAGAAATTCATGACAACACATTTAATGCTTCATCTGAATTTAACTGGCCAACATGTAAGCATTCTGGTTACCCTTGTTATGCCTACCCCTTTATCAGCATAATAAAGTTTATATAATGTACAAGAAGTTATTTGCTACAGAAAAGGGGAAAACTCACTTGATGTAGCTTCAATGACATTCTAATTGCAGGAGCAACAACTTGATGCAAGAGGTCCATATCTGCAAACACCCATTCATCTCTTGATGTAATTCGAAAATCTCCTTTGAACAAGGCATGGAGGCCATGGAGGAAGGAGTCTAAGCTGTAAACAATCATATTAATTACTCACAGATTCAGTTTCCATTACAGCTGTTGAAAATAAGATCTCTTTCATAGTAGTTGTGACGGAACTCCCTGAGCCTGGGAAAGAAAATGGATGTTTCCAAAATATTGCAGAACAAGAACAGATGGACGTTTTTTGTGGAATCAAATAAGCAATTAGTAGCTTACCCATTAAACCAAGACTCAGAAAGAGGATCAAAGGCAGTTGGGAGGCACCGCTTTAATCCCCTTACTGATAAATGAGCGCCAAGTACACATATCCAATTTGCAAGATTCTATAAGCAAAACTTTATTTTTTTTTCTTTGCAATCTTCCTGCCTATTCAGACTCTGTGGGAATGTTGGGGAGGTTTTTTGGGTTGTGACCTGCGGTAAACGCTTTAATATAATTGCAACTGTAGACTTAGTGTTTGCATTAGATCATGAGCTTTTGGAAATACTGTGGATGAAATGGCTACACAAAGGAATGAAAGATTTTTTTTAAAAAAATGATTATGACTTTCCTCCCATTTTGAAGGGTTCCTTCTCAAAGGAAGATAAATGGCTTTTCGAAATTTTTCATCCCGAATGATTTCTCAAAACTTGATAAGGAAATAGGAGAAATTATCCAACATGATTCAAAGATGAGATACTGCACTGGTAAATGGAAGAATGTCTTCTCTTGGGATTTAATTAAATCCTGTTGGGGCATTTATTTTCTTCTTCTTCTTCTTCTTCTTCTTCTTCTTCTTCTTCTTCTTCTTCTTCTTCTTCTTCTTCTTCTTCTTCTTCTTCTTCTTCTTCTTCTTCTTATTATTATTATTATTATTATTATTATTATTATCATTATCATTATTATTATTATTGTTAGATTTTTAAGGGCTGATAAATAAATAAGAGACCACTTTATTAATCAGCCCTTAAAAATCTAACACATATCTAAAAAATTTCACACAACAGTAATCTTATCTGCCTCTCTGTCTAGATGATCTCTGGGTTGAGTCGAAAGGCAGAGAAGGAAGACAGTTTGTCTCCTCCCTTAAAGGGGCCTTTACAGGAATTGTGAAAATATTATCATACATACATATATATATATATATGTATATAAAAATATATATAAAAATCAAGGTGGTGAACATATCCAACCCACCTTCTTCCTTCTATTTTCACCACAACAATAACTCTATTGTGGTAAACTGGACTGAAAGAAAATAAGTAGCCCAAGGTCACCCATGTGGCTTTCATAGCTAAGGCAGGACTTGAACTCATGGTCTTTTGCTTTCTAACCTGGTGCCTTAACCACTAGATCAAACTGACTAAGGATAGATAACTACAAATTTCTCTTTTGAAGATACATATAATGTTAGGCTCTCTGATTTACACTGAAGAAGTTCAACAGAACTTAATGCAGCTGTCCTATTAATTGTTGGATACAACGCACAATTTAAAAGACAATGTTTGCTATCTCCTGACATTTCAGTGACAGGTAAATCAAACATTATTTGCATACATTTCATGAGAATATTGCCAGCATGTCTTGCCTTTAAACTCTTTTCCTAAACTGATTAGACATAATTCATGTGTAAATGAATGCAAATTACTAGCTCACATATATAATATAAAATTCACTTTTGATGTAATATACAACTTAGCATTTCTCCCTAAACATTCATTTTGCCCTGTAATGGTAATGGTTTCCTAATGACTGTCAACACTATAGATAACTTACTTAGTAGAAATTGATGTGTAATATCAACACTTTGCCTACTTAATTCCCAAATAATGTAAATGAGACTGATGTATATAACTATGGTGTTCCATGAAAAACAAACACATTATGAACCACTTCCTCTCACAACATAGCAAGTGAGTGATGGTCCAATGTGAACAGCACAATAGGGAAAAGGCAGCAATTTTGCATATACTTACTAGGCAGTAAGTTTCATTAAAAAGAATGAGATATTTTTTCAAGAATAGACAGATTCTGTACAAAATAATAAGGCTATAATCACTATTGATAAATGGTTATTAGAATAGATGTTCAAGAGGAGAGGGGGCATGAAATAAGGAATGTTGATTGTCTGGACATTAGCATGATTAAAGTATGGCTACTTCAGCATCTGAATTGGACACTTCTAATGATTTAATATTACAATTATTTAAATAAAAAAACATTTTGTGAACATCTATGCAGCATTTTAAGAAGTATCCAGCTAACTGTTAGAAATGTGGGGCTCAAAGACAGAGTTCATGTAATGTGTTCATATGCTATGATGGTTCTAATTCAGGGGTATCAAACTGGTGGCCCATGGGCCCGATGCGTCACGTGCAGGCCACGCCCACCCCAGCTCCGCAAAGGGGAAAAACCATCATCATACGTCACGTGACGACTACGTGATTTTTATTTTATTTATTTTTATTTTATTTGTATTTATATCCCGCACCCATCTCCCACAGAGGGACCCGGGGCGGCGCACAGGAAAATTAAAAACAAATACAAATATACAAAATACTCCTAAAAACTACATTAAACTCAACCCTGTGCTAAAACATAATTAAAACCCCCAGATTAAAACTTTGATCAACTAATAGTTCAGTATCGGGTAGTTCATGCCAGGCTGGCTAGATGGAAAAAATGCGTTTTTAAGCGCTGGCGGAACAGGCGGAGGTCTGAGATGACATGGAGTTCGAGAGGTAGGTCGTTCCAGAGGGTTGGGCCCACCACAGAGAAGGCCCTTCCCCTGGGCGTTGCCAACCGGCATTGCCCGGCTGACGGCACCCGGAGAAGACCCTCTCTGTGGGAGTGAATCGGTCGAAGGGACGTATGGGGCAGAAGACGGTCTCGCAGGTAACTAGGCCCAGTGCCATGGAGCACCTTAAAGATGGTCATCAATACCTTGTAACACACCTGAAAGGTCACAGGTAGCCAGTGCAGCTCGCGCAGGAGAGGTGTTATATGGGACTGCCTTGAGGCTCCCATGATCACCCGCGCAGTGACTGTAACCTTCGAGTGCATCTCAAGGGGAGCCTTGAGAGCGTTACAGTAGTCCAGACTGGAGGTCACGAGTGCTTGAGTGACTGTGCGAAGGGCGTCCCGGTCAAGTAAGGCGAGTTTGACATCCATGCTCTAATTGGTATTGGTAGCACGTATTTCAGAGATACACAGTATATGGAGAGTGTAACCCACAGGAATTATGCATTAATACAATTGTTAGTTGTCACCAAAATTACTTTAATACCACAAGAATCTTGGTTATATCTACATTACTTCAGCTGCCTCAATTCACCCAGAGACTTTGGTTTCGTTCCAAAAGGTTTTTATATCGACAATAAATGGTAAGGGTAAATTCAGAAATTCAAGAATTAATTCCGTTATGTACTCCTGTGCTACAAATACAGAATTATTCAAGATGTACGTATTCATCTGAAAAAGCTGCCGAGTTACTGATTTCAAAATCAGGTTGTTTTTTTCCTTGCACTTCTTCCTTTACGATAAATGGAAAAACAAATCATTTGGATGAGCGAACACTTTTTTGAGCCATTAGGAAGCTATTACTGTTTTAAGCATTGTCGCACAACAAAATTACCTGATGGCCATATTGTGTGATGCTGTTCCCAGAGCTCTTCTACCAAGAATGCACAAGGCAAAGGAAAGGGTTACTAAAGGAGAATCTTCATCACACTCTACAGGCTGCAAAACATGTAATATTTATATTTAGTGCCATACCAAAAGCTCACTAATATTCCAACAGTCCATTACTAAATAGTTATTAGTCCTTCAAGATAGGATAGACCAGGAAACAGTTTCCACAAGTTTGCCTCAAATGCTACTTTACAGAGATAGGCTGTAATAACAGTCCTGAAAATCTATATTTTCTTTTCCCACCTTCTTATGCCCCAGTAAATGAAAGTAGATGCAGTCTGGCCACTTTCTCCTGTTTTTATTTCCTGGATTTGCTCTGGCTCTTGACAGACGTAAACTTCCCTAGAAATTGTACCATTGTAATTTCTGAGAAAAGGGTCCTTCCATTTTACAACTTAACATAATGTTTAATTAATAGTGGTTAATAGGGATTACTTGGCATATTTTATTTATTCTAAATGTTGTTTTTTTTAAAAGACCATATGGGTTTGACTTCCAGCATCTTCTTTGCTTCTTTTTGTCCAATCCGGCACATTATTTTCTTTCCTTGGTCAAAAGCATTATGGAGGGCAGTTTTAATAACTGACAAATCAAATATATAAGCATCAGGTGTGCAACAGCTGTCCTCCAAATGTTTGGAAATTCAACCTTCATTAGCACTATCAATCACAAGGCACTGCTAGAGGTTTTTTTTAGTCAGAAACATCTGGAAGACACCAGGTTGCCTACTTTGAACACAAAATAATTTCTCCGTGCCATACTTTCCCCCCAATTTGTTCTCTTTCAACCTTAGTTTTCAAGGAGCTTTTAAAAGTCCACCCTCTTACAAGCTTTTCCAACTTGGAATTCTCTAGATGTGTTGACCTACAGAGTCCATAACCCTCATCCAGTCTCTCTTTTTGATTGTGCTGGCTGGGGATTATGGGAAATGCCATTTAATAACACTTGGGAAGCACCCGATAGGGGAAGGGTGATTGATTTCTTGGGAAACAATTTAACATATTAGGAAATTTATGCTAGCGATTTAGGACTAAATGTGATCATCTTCCTTTAAAAAAGAAAAGAAAATAATATTGTAAATTTGTTAATAAGAACCACTGCAACCACCTACAAGCGGTTATATAAACTTGATAAATAAATGCTCACCTCCACTCTTTTCCCGGCACAGAACTGAATCCAATCTAAGTAAACACTACAGAAACTTGCTCTGGTGATTCCTTGAAGGCAAGGAACATAATCATCATCAATGTTAATGCTGAACATGGCAAGGTCACGCTCAATATAATGCCATTTGGAGAATGGCTGCAGTGTTTTCTGGAATGATTCATCTCTTAGCCAGGACAGGATTTTGGGGGAGCTTGCAGTAAAATATATAATGCTCTGTAGATGAAAACAGAAATGTGGTTTGCTTTAGTAACACATTGAACTAGGAGATGTTCAATTATTTCAGACATCAGAGAAATGCCTCCGTGGAGGATAAAGTACGACCTGTATCATATTGCACCACTACTCTATACTTTCTTCTATTTTTTTTTAATACTCCTGGGTCTTTGCAGGAATATATGCTTATGGTTCAGAGGAACAGGAGGGATGATTCAACAGTGCATAATAATAATAAAAAAAGAAAACTGCAAGAAAGACAACATTAATCCATTGGAAAGGATTAATGATACAAGTGTTGTTATACCTAGTTAAGATTTATGAACATCATCTTTACAGTTTTTATATTTCAATTTGCATTTAAACCTGGAGAAAGGGGCCTATGAAGTGCGAAAGGGAGAGTTTTAATTTTTTTTTAGCCTTTAGAAAGAGATAAGCATGCTATGCCTTTTAAGGAGATTTATGCTGACACAACACAAATGGGGGGAGGGGCAACCACCTTCTCTCTCTCTCTCTCTCATTCTCTCTCTCTCTCTCTCCTGAAAAAGGAATGAATTGACAAGCAAATGTGAAGGTTTAAATAATCTCCAGTAGCCATGCAGTACATTATTTCAAATATATGCAAAAAGGCTACAGGAACTGACCCACTTTCCTAAGAAGGGAACAGAATTCTTTTAAAGTTGATAAACAGCCCCTCACTCAAACCTGGCTGTCAACCCAGATGGAAAATAAAAAAGAAGAATGTTCAAAAGAGGAAGGCTGAGATATATATCTGATGCAAATGTAAATATGTAAGTGTTGCAAAAGCCACAATGAAGGAAATCAAATATACAGCATTTTTTTTCTCTTTCATTGTGACTTTTGCATTGTGCAGGTAGTCCTTGACTTATGACCACAATCAAGACCAAAATTTCTGTAGCTAAGCAAGACAGTTGTTAAGTGAGTTTTGTTCCATTTTATTATTATTTTTTATTATAATTGTTAAACAAATTCCTGCAGTTGTTAAATTAGTAACATAATTGTTAAGTGAATCTGGCTTCCCCATTGACTTTGCTTGCCAGAGAGTCATAAAAGAGGATCACAGGACTCTGGAACATTGCAACCGTCATAAATACTTGCCAGTTGCCAAGCGCCTGAATTTTGATCACATGACTGTGGAGATGCTACAATGGTTGTGTGAAAAACATAAATCACTTTTTTCAGGACCATTGTAACTTCGCACAGTCACTAAATGAATGGTTGTAAGCCGAGGACTTCCTTTTTTAAAAAATCCCCGTTAGCCGCTCAGAGTTGTTTTGCAAGTGGGCGGCCATTCCACATCAAATTATTATTGTTATTGTTATTGTTATTTTATTATTTATTTAAATTATATACCGCCCTTCTCCCTCTCGGGACTCAGGGCGGTGAACAGCCACAATAAAAACAGGAAATACAAAAGTTAAAATGGCTTATTAATATATAATTAAATACTTTGGCTTCCAGTTAAAATCCAATACTAAAAAACCCAATTAAAAAGGCTATGACAGGCCGGCTGCATGGAATAGATGTGTCTTCAGGGCCCGACGGAAAAGGCGTAGGTCTGAGGTCCCCTATCTGTGGGACCGCCTCCTACCACATACCTCCCTTCGACCTGTCCGCTCCCACAGAGAGGGCCTCCTCAGGGTACCGTCTGCCAGCTGGCGACCCCCAGGGGGAGAGCCTTCTCTGTGGCAGGCCCTGCCCTCTGGAACGACCTGTCCCCCGACCTTCGCACCATCACGGACCTTCTCCTCTTCCGTTGAACTTTAAAAACACACCTATTCCATGTTGCTGGCCTAGCATAGCTTTCATGATAGTCCCAATTTATAAATAATTTTAATTGTTTTTAAATGTAAGTTTTAGCACAGACCTATTGTATTTAATGTATTTTTAACTTTTATATTATCATTGTATTTATTACTTTTTATTCTTTCTGTGCACCGCCCTGAGTCCCTTTTGGGAGATAGGGCGGTATAAAAATCCGATTAAAGTAAAGTAAAGTAAAGGGGGTAGGTCATTCCAGAGGGCAGGAGCTGCCACAGAGAAGGCTCTCCCCCTGGGGGTCGCCAGCCGACATTGTCTGGCCAATGGCACCCTGAGGAGGCCCTCTCTGTGGGAGCGAACTGGTCGGTGGGAGGTATTTGGCAGCAGGAGGCGGTCTTGCAGATAACCAGATCCCTTGCCATGGAGCACTTTAAAGGTGGTCACTAATATCTTGAAATGAAAATAATAAACCAATAACAGACCGCTTTCCTGCAGACGGCTGTACTGTATTACCTTTATGTAATATCTAATGAGTATCCTTCGCAGGTCAAACACTTGGAGCATGGTGGCTGCGCTGTTGTCGATAATATTGTACCCTTCTAGAATGTACTGAGTCCGCGTTATTTCCCAAGTCAGCCATCGAAGGTTGAAAGCTGCGTTGCATGAGAGCAAGTGAGGAAAATGGCCTGGTTTACAACAGCAGCAATTTTCATTGTCCTCATCTCCTTCTGTTATAGCCTCCACTTCCCTTTGCTGGCAGTAAGTCCCTTGGAAATGAAAGACAGGATAATCACGGTGGCAATATCTGCAGAGCTCAATGCAAATAAACTCTTCATAGAAAACTGCTGGTCCTCCTTCAAATAGTTAATACACAGCAATTAAATCAACCAAAGGGAGAGCTATGACAATAAATAAAATGGACTGATTACTCTGTGCTGAACAGAAACTGCTAAGGAACAGACTGTTTATTTCACCTTACTAAGTAAATCATGTCAGATTCTATGCCATGGCCTAAAGTTAAATAAAGTAACAATAACTTCCAAATACTTTGCCTTAAATGTAGAAAGAGGGATATGCAATTCAGATGTCCATGCCAAGCCTCAGCTTTCCAAGTGGCTTAATCATAAACGCAGAGTACCCTTTCTGGTTTTATATCCTGGCTCTGCCAGATTAACAGCAAGGCCACAAAATTTAAGAAAGTTTTGTATGGAAGGTTTTATTTGTTAGTTCTGATAAAATCCAATCTTTTCACACCCGCTTAGATCTAAGTGATCTGAGAAAGTAGGTGGATAGATGAACAATCCTATAATTGAATTTCATTAGCCTTAAATCCAAAACAGTCGGTCCTATGATATATCACTTATAATACATTTATAAAAGCACAGGTATTGGCTTGAATAACAAATTGGAGTACTAGCGATTACTAGCATTCATATAACATTTGAACAACAAAGTTCCTTAAAATTAGGAGACAACATCACTTCATGATTTAAAATAAATATCACAAGGATAAAGAGATAGAGGGAGGGAGAGAGAGAACATGGAATATGTATAAACAGGACAGACATAGGCATTATGAACCCAATCCAAAAATATATTGAAAGAAAAAAAGTATACATTGACTAATAAGGGCAAAACTATTACTGGTAAGTCAACATAGATATGTGGAATATCTGCTTTGCATGCCGAGGTGATTATATTTTATGATTATACCCTGTATCCTTTGTTTGTTCTTGTTTATTGTTTAATAATATCACCAGAAGCCACCGCTCTACCCCTATAAAGATGACTATATTTCATTTTGAGCAATAATGAAAATCGAAATATACATAACTTTGAGCTATGCAAATGTAAATACCTACTATTCAGTTCACACATTGTGAAACATATTGATGATAATTATTATCATATCATAATTATTAATGACTAGCTATACCCGGCCACGCGTTGCTGTGGCCCAGTTTGGTTAAATCGCCAACCAATCTGTGTGTAGATCTACACCTGCACACATACACACAACCACCATATAACCCCCAACCTACCTACCTACTGTATTTCTCCCTCTCTATCTATCCCTCTACCTACCTACTTACCTACCATATTTCTCCCTCTCTATTTCTCCCTCTATCTACCTGCCTACTGTATTTCTTCCTTTCTCCCTCTACCTACCTACCTACTGTATTTCTCCCTCTCTATTCATCCACCTGCCTACCTACCTACCTACTTTCTGTATTTCTTCCTTTTTCCACCTATCTACCTACCTACCAACCTACTGTATTTCTTCCTCCCTATCTATCCCCCTATCTACCTACCTACCTACCTGCCTACATACATACATACCTACTGTGCTCCCTATCTATCTATCCCCCTACCTACCAACCTACCTACCGTATTTCTCCATATCTGTCCCTCTATCTACGTACCTACCTACCTACCTACTGTATTTCTCCCTATCTATATATTCCCCTATCTACCTACCTACTATAATACAATAATAAAATAGCAGAGTTGGAAGGGACCTTGGAGGTCATCTAGTCCAACTCGCTGCCTAGGCAGGAAGCCCTATACCATTTCAGACAAATGGCTATCCAACATCTTCTTGAAGACCTGCAGTGTTGGGGCATTCACAACTTCTGGAGGCAAGCTGTTCCACTGGTTAATTGTTCTAACTGTCAGGAAATTTCTCCTCAGTTCTAAGTTGCTTCTCTCCTTGATTAGTTTCCACCCATTGCTTCTTGTTCTGCCCTCAGGTGCTTTTGAGAATAGTTTGACTCCAGTGCCTTTTTGGCCCTTTGAGGCCTCCGTAGGTAATGACTGTTGGTGGGAGGAGTTACAGGGAGGTAAACACGGTTTCAGTGGGTACATTTTACATGTATGTACCTTGCACATGATACATGTATGCTAGGCACAAAATGAGTTGGTATTCTATTATCAGAAGTCCTTGTCAACATTGTGTGAAAGTTTGGTGTAAATCGGTCCAGTAGTTTTTGAGATTAGTGGATTCGTACAAACTATTTTACATTTTTATTTATATAGATTGTAGATATTTGCCAGTTATTGCATAAGTGTGTCATTTTATGTCTCTTGTTACAGAGATAAGAAAGCTCTAATAACCCTGAAGGTACGGTCACATAAAACAAAGATAATCCCAGATTATCCAGTAGAGATTTCACTAGGAGGGGGAAAAAAGCAAAGAAAAGCAAAGTGCAACCTATAGAACCAGGAAACAAGAGCTATTAATGATGAAGGCTGAAGCTTTATACATTGTTCCTTGGGAATTCACTAAATACTATTGAGTTTAGTGGTATTCACATCTAAAATAAATATAGAAAAGTCAGGAGTGTAAGTTGATTTCTTAGTACATAGTATCTAAGGGGTCACCAGGCCACTATTATGTTTAATCCCAGTGGAATGAGATATTAATCCCCTATTTCGCAATATACCAGGTACAATAAGAGACATGAAAACTATTCTGGCCCTGGAAAGAGTGGCTCCGGCTGTCACTTTTTGGCAGTATTTGTTACACAAAGTCCTTGTGTCATAGAATCTGAAATGATTTAGCAGCTACCCAAATTTCATGCTAAATTACATACAAGACTGCCTCCTGCCCCATACATCCCTTCGACCGATCCGCTCCCACAGAGAGGGCCTTCTCTGCATACCGTCGGCCAGGCAATGCCGGTTGGCGATGCCTAGGGGAAGGGCCTTCTCTGTGGCAGGCCCAGCCCTCTGGAACAACCTACCCCCCGAACTACGCACCACCTCAGAGTTCCGCCTCTTCCGCCAACATCTCAAGACTTATTTATTCCAACAAGCCGGCCTAGCATAACCCCCGTTTTCTGACTTTTAAATGTGGATAAATTTTAAATTCTTAGGGTTTTATAATGGTTTTAGCACGGGATAGAATTTAATAGTTTTTTAATAATATTTTTGTATTTTGTATGTTTTTTAATATTGCCTGTGCGCCGCCCTGGGTCCTTGCAAGGAGAAGGGTGGGGTATAAATTTAATAAAATAAAATAAATAAATAAATTTCAGATCTCCAAAGAGCATGCAATAAATGAATTTTCTGCTTTTTCTTGACCGTTGCTCTTTAACCTAAGGAAAAGGCTTACCTCGAAATTCTAGCCCTCTGAGCTGGAATGTGACTAGACCATTTCCAATTTCTATCAAGTGAACAAAAGCATTCAAGTAATCAGATGCCAAAATAAAGCAGTCCCCGGAACTGTAGTTTCCCCAGCGTCCAAGAATCAAATCTCCACAAAGGGTCTCCTGCAGAGATCTTGTTAGGTGCTCGTAA
This sequence comes from Rhabdophis nuchalis, assembly GCA_039707465.1. Lineage (NCBI taxonomy): Eukaryota > Metazoa > Chordata > Lepidosauria > Squamata > Natricidae > Rhabdophis > Rhabdophis nuchalis. The sequence continues at coordinate 325,411,717 of CM077643.1, forward strand.
AAGATGGAGTTAAGGTTATCATCATTTCCTAAAATCACAGGAACACAAAGAACATAAAAGGGATGGAAAAAAAATGAACCAGCCACGAATCTTTTGAGAAGAATCCTCCTTTCTTACTGCTTGCTTAATAGCCAGTTTCTTTTTGGAGACTACAATGGGAATTTTGAGAGCAGTTATGTCAAAAATTACCACATTTTACCTTGTTCTCTTTTACCACATGTATTAGGAACTACTCGTACTGTCATTGTAAGGTATTTCTTAGATCCTAAAGTAGGCTAGTAGAAGTCTGAAGCAGGGGTGGGTTCCAGCTTGTGTTACAACTGGTTCACTCAGGGACACGCTACGCGCACATACACAGTAGTAAAAAAATTGTGCCGCCTGTTAGGAGTAGACTCCTATAGTTGGGTAGACAATATATAATCATTGTAGCTTTAAGGCTGATGTAATGTTAGAGTGCAATTACTAAGTGCAATTATCTCTAACTATAAGAGAAGGCAAGGAGAGCGCATATCTCTCTCTCTCTGCTGGACTTGCTGTGTTTGATAACTGTTTTCTGTGAACTGCGATTACTGAAGAAGAAGACTGAAGATTGTGTAAGATATTTGATATTGTTGAGACTTTGCTGTTTGACTCCATTTGACATCACTGCTTATTGAGCAGTAGCTTAGTTTAGTAGTTTTTACAAACCTAAGTAAAAGCTATTTTATTTTACTTAAACAGTGTCTGGTATACTTATTGTGTGTACATTAGCAACATTCCTCTGGCTGCATTCTCTGCTGCACACCCTCTGCTTGTCTCCCAACGGAGATATCACCTAACACCGCCAATAGAACTGGTTCAAGGGTGTGGCTGGCTGAGTTACTACCTACTTGGCCGAACTGGGCCGAACCAGTAGGAACCAACCTCTGGTCTGAAGGTAATGGAGCATTTCCTACAACCAACAGATCTGATTTTATAAACGGTTGGGATCATCTACTCAGTAGTTTTTACACTTTATTCTGTTTGTAGAACCAGCTGAAGACAAGTGTCACTAATGGATACTAGGAGTCTTTTTTTGTGATTTATTTCTGCTTGTTCAGTTCTTGAATATTGTGATTCCACCAAGAAACTCAAAGGTTTAACTGAATCAAAAAGTGATGTATTTACTGTATGCTGCTGCTGGGTGCACATTAAGGGATTGTGTTTGTAAAGGACAGCCTTACAGGAAAATATAGGGGGGCACTCAATCTTGCCTGCAAATTTACTTATTTGCTCCTTCTCCCTTCCACAATGTAAATTACGTGGCCTATAACAAACCGAGAGAAGAAAACTGGAGCCTTGAATTGTACCCATTAGACTTCATTACGCAGCTGTAGCTTCCAGATTCTTCCTCTAATTGCCTCATTTAAGCCTGACAACGAAGAATACTTGACCATGATTTAATTCTGTGAAAAGTTAATAAATACATAGCACAGCTCATGCAACTACACTGTGGCTTAAGCAACCGGGCAACAAATGCTTCTGTTATGAGACAATGGATTAAGCTTTTTAGTTTCTTGCCTTCCAGATAAGCAGTCAAGGGCATCCCTGCATTAATAAGCTAATTAAAACCTGAGAAAAACAATCGCGTTTTGGAATTCAAATGGGGACTGTGTAACAATTTCATTGGGACAAATGAAAATAACAGGACAATGCCCCATAGTTCTGAGCTTCTTACACTGGAATTTAAAAGGGTGGGGGGGAAGCCAACTGAAATCTAATCCACACCATTAGCTATAGACTGAAGTTTAAATTCTTTTAATTCGGTTTTTAAGGGTAAAGTTTTTAGGATTTTAAATGGTTTTAGGATTTTTAGCACAGGGTATTGGGGTTTAATTTATTTTTAGTACTATTTATTGCCCTGGGTCCTAACAAGGACGGGGTATAAATTTAATAAAATTAATAAATAAATAAAATAAATGTGTGTCTTTTTATTCTATTTTAATTTCTTGTGCACTGCCCCGAGTCCCTTTGGGGAGAGTGGGGCGGTTTATAAATTTAATAAATTGAAAAATTGAATTGAATTGAAATGGAAAGGAAAAGGTAAAAGCAGCTATTTTTAAATGGTAACACAAAATGTAATAATGTAGAGAAAGCTAAGAGCCTTTGGTGAAAGTATTTGGTGTTGGTATAATTTCTGGTGAATTTTTATGAAGTTACTGGTCTCATCTATCAATCTGTAATGGCTCAAAAGACAACAATGGGTTCTATAACTACCTGTTACATAAAGTAGTCTGGTGTTTTTCACCTACTTGTTCTCGTGCAATCAATTTATTCAGAATATGCCACCATCCAAAGAAATGGGACATACAGTCAATATGCCGCTTGGTTTTATTATTAATTCAATGGGGCAAGAGAGTTAGAGTAGAAAACCTTTAAAGACATATAGATATCAGGTACAAAGGGGATGGGTAAAACTAGCTGCCAGGTAATTTTATTCTTTAGCATAAATTCTGGCTTACACATTATATACAGGTTGTTTTCTGGTTAAACAGATTAGGAGTGATAGATTTAGAATATCAAAACTCTTTTGTTGTTGTTAGTTGCGAAGTCATGTCTGCACCATCGCGACCCCATGGACAACCTTCCTCCAGGCCTTCCTGTCCTCTACCATCTCCAGAGTCCATTTAAGATCACACCTACTGCTTTGGTGACTCCATCCAGCCACCTCATTCTCTGTCATCCCGTTCTTCTTTTGCCCTCAATCTTTCCCAGCATTAGGCTCTTCTCCAGTGAGTCCTACTCTTTTACACCTCTTCTAAACTCTTTTACACCTCTTCTAAAACAAAATATTTATCTCTGTAAAACTATAATATTTCAAAATCTTTAAAAAACCTGTTTTCATTTCATTATATTGATGTATATATACTGTACATATAAAACACTATTATATTATGTATTTATATTTAAATATAAATATGTACTAAGCTATATATTCCATTTTATTTTATTCATACTCATATTATTTTTATGTCGGTCTTTGACTCATGGAGCTACATTTTCTTTATGCATCAAACTTAGCCATTTACTCAGTATTTATGATTTATATCTTACTTTTTACCCCGGAGGAGCAAAAAGTAGCATGAGTACAACTGTAAATGAATTGGATTCAGCTTCCCTTCCAAAAACAGAACACAGATGTCTTGTGCGAAAAGAACTAGGCACTTCTGTTAGCACAATGTGTGTGCAATCTTCCATGCAAGTCTTTTATAACATCTCCAGAAGCAAAAAAAACCCACTAGTCTCCCCAAGACATGTGCTCAGCTGGTACAGTTGGTATCTTTTAGCAGCTCTTCTGCAACAGTTTGCAGAACAGCTTTCCTGGAACATCTTCCGCTGATCTATCTCTGAATCCAACTCAATATGTTCAACATGTTGAATAAACAATGTTACAAACAGACATCAAAATAAATCCCGTTTCCTACCTGCATCCTTTTCAATCTGGAGTACCAATCTTGTGTTGGAATGGTCCGCTCTTTTTGTGCTGGAAAGAAGATAGATACCTATAGATTATGTCAGCTGGTGAACAGGGGCATTTTATCTTTCTACTCTTTGTGTATTTTGTATGAACTTATATATTTTAATCTGGCTCCTCCCGAATTTAGCTCTCCTTTTTTACAGGTTAAATATGATCTCAAGTTGCCAGAGGCCTGAAAAAACACCCCAGTTTAATCAAGAGTACCAGGGGGACTATAGGGAATAAATTCAGCACCACTGGATGAAACAAAGCTTGGGAAGTGAAAGAGTAATTTTCAGCACTATCATAGATAGTCCTCAATTTACATTCAATTAGTGACCATTCAAATTTATAACAGCTCTGAAAAAAATAACCTATAACCATTTTTTCACACTTATGAACGTCGAGGCATCCCCCTAGTCACATGATCAAAATTTGGACACTTGGCAACTGGCATGTGGTTATGACGGAGTGTCCTATGGTCATGTTTGCAACCTTCTGACAAGCAAAGTCAGTGGGGAAGCCAGATTCACTTAAGAACCATGTTATTAACTTAACAACTGCAATGTTTCACTTAACAACTGTGGCAAGAAAGGTCATAAAACAGGGCACAACATAACAACTGTTTTGCTTAGCAACAGAAATTGCATGTTCAATTGTGACCGTAAGTCGACTACCTGTATTATCCTCTTACCTACTCACTATTTATCCCTTTGCATATTCATTTTTTAAAATCCTTCTATTTTCTCTTAATTGCCCTGCTAGTCTAGACTGGCATCACGATAGATATAAATCATAGACATACACTAGGACAGGGGTGTCAAACTCAAGGCCCACGAGCCACATCTGGCCCGTGGGGTGCTTAGATCTGGCCCAAGGGGCCACCCTGGAAACAGTGAAGGACAGGCCCACGGTGGCTCTAACAGTGAAAATGGGCTCCCAATCTCCATTTTTGGCTGGGACAGCCTCCTGCAACTCTGCCAGTGAAAGCAGACCTCGGGAGGGCAGTCCTCCAAACAGAGATTGGGAGCCCATTTTTGCTGGTAGAGTGCTCAGGCCACCACAGACACCCCTGACATGAGTGATGTCTAGCTGGCCATGCCCCCAGATTAAATACAGCCCTTGTGCGGCCCTCAATGGAATCGAGTTTGACACCCCTGCACGAAGACATGTGGGATCATTCAGTTCAATAGCTTCGTTTTATCTGTATAACTACTCAGAAAAGATCAAGCCACAGAGTTGGAGCAAAGAAAGTTAATCACTAGGCAGAAAATTTGAACCATTGTGTATTTTTCAGAAAAAGCTAAAAAGCCAGTTTCAGTTCAAAAATATGAAGAATGCATAAATATTCACATGGTTGAGCATTTATAATGTTCTCTTAGGAACTCACAAAGATTAGATTGTTCTAATACACTCAAGCATGGGAACCAGTGAAAGAGGCAGAACTGGCCCACTGGTTGTTTTTGAGTGTTACTGTTAAATGTGGTTAACTCTACTAAAATTTTATAACTTTTTTGATGTTTTTTATATGCTTTTGTATTGTTTCTAATTGCATTGCTGTTTTGATATGTTTGTAAGCCCCATATGAGATGGGCAGCTGTATAAACTGGGTCCTTGCAAGGAGAAGGGCGGGGTATAAATTTGAAAAATAAAAAATAAAAATAAATAAATAAACTGGAATAAACAAACAAATAGATGAATGATAAGAACAGAATTTAGAATGTCTTGGTTTACCATATTTAAGCTGTAAATATCTGTATGTCCACTAGATGGTAACACTAAGTTTAAAGTTTTTGTAGTTCTCTGCTGCCATCTAGTGGTTCAGATTTTTTTCACCCTAGATATGGTAGTCTTTCATTTTATTTTATTTTTATTTTATTTACATTTATATCCCGCCCTTCTCCGCAAAGGACCCAGGGCGGCGCACAAAAAATTTAAAAAACATACAGAATATAAAAATAAATACACAATTTAAAATATAAATTAAACCGTCTTATCCTATGCTAAAAACCCAATTTTAAAATACCCAATTTAAAACTATCTAAAAGTCCCCATGGGAGGTTAGGCTAGGCCAGCTTGTTGGAATAGGTATGTCTTTAGACATTGGTGGAAGAGGCGGAGGTCGGTGATGGTGCGTAATTCGGGGGGTAGGTCGTTCCAAAGGGCTGGGCCCGCCACAGAGAAGGCTCTTCCCCTGGGTGTCGCCAGTTGGCATTGTCCGGCCAACGGCACCCTGAGGAGGCCCTCTCTGTGGGAGCGTATCGGTCTAAGGGATACGCTCGTAGCATTTCACTGTCTAATAGACATTAATGTTTGATCACTTATTTGTCTCTTTCCATCTAAAGAAAATATTAATATCACCATTTCAAAAAATAAACTTTTTAAAGATAAGAAAGATGTTTGCTTATACAGAGAGGGATGATTAATACAATGCTGGTTTAGTGAAACAAGTAGTTTTTAGTTAAGATTTTGGAATTGATTTTTTTCCAGCAGATAACCTGAAATCCTCAGGTATAGGATACAAACAATAAGTAGCACCTGTATGTGACAAAACTGAAGTATCACCTTTAAAGCATTGCAATGATATTTTAAAAATAGATTTACCAGGAAGAATATTATGTAACATAGAGGGACGAAATGTCCAACACAATTTTATAGTAAAAGAGCCAATAACCCGAAATTTGGATTTATTCTTATTCTTCTAACTTTGAGCTTTATTCTACTTATTTAAAAAGACAATGGCTATATAAATAGTGGTGTTTACTAACTTAAAACATTGTGAACATTTTGGAGTCATTTAACTACGGATTACATCTATTTTACACTTCTAAATCTCTTTGTTGTTACCGCAGCAACATGTTAAATGCTATAAGGATCTGTCCAACTTTAAACTCTAATACTCAACATTCCAAACTGAGCTGAATATTCGCCTATGGGCTTCCAGCTGTCAGGTATGATCTCTTTTAAAAAATTAACTCCTGGGACGACTGAGCAATTTGGCTTTTCTTCAGTGGCTTCTTACTTTGAATTTTGTTCATACTGCTCAGTCAGGGTGATAATTAGCTCAGTAATTGAATTTCTTCATGAGTGGAGTTATTCTACACAAACTGAGGACAGGCCCTCTGGAGTTTGTTCAAAGAAGTCCACAGAAATGCTTAACATTTTCTGTAGGGAACCAGCATGTTTTGAATGATTCCTTTTGGGTTATTATTTATTTTTAAATCCACAATTTTCTTTTAAATGGTTAGAAAAACAAATGGAAAAGTATTTGCGCACAATATTATTTCATACTACATTCTTATTATGGTGATGAGACATCCTTAATGATATCATTCATCCACATAACATTATAATTTCCCAATTTGCTTTTATGACATCTTGTTTAAAAGTCAGAAAAGTCAGGGACAGATCCATACACTCAATATTTTTGTTATGTCCAGTTGTGATGATGAAGAAAGGGAAAGTCCGTCTCCCCCTGCGCAAAGTTATTAAATTTCTTATTAGGATGATCGTATATATTTATTATATATTTATTCAATTTATACCCCGCCCTTCTCCAAAAGGACCCAGGGCGGCGCACAGGAAAATTAAATTACATACAAAACATCATATAAAATTTAAAAAACTAATTCAATAGAACCTGTGCTAAAACCAGATTAAAATCCCCAAATTTAAAAACTATCTAAAAGTCAGTATAGGGGACTACGCTAGGCCGGCTAGATGGAACAAATGTGTCTTAAGACACTTGCGGAAGAGGCGGAGGTCAGAGATGGTGCGAAGTTCAGGGGGTAAGTCGTTCCAAAGGGCTGGACCTGCCACAGAGAAGGCTCTCCCCCTGGGTGTTGCCAGTCGGCATTGTCCGGCCGACGGCACCCTGAGGAGGCCCTCTCAGTGGGAGCGTATTGGTCTGAGGGATGTATGGGGCAGGAGGCGGTCTCGCATATAACTAGGTATAAGGCGGTACTAAATCAGATGACCACTAGCCGGCAACAAAATGAGCAAAAACACTGTTTCTCAAGCTTGACAACTTTAAGATGTGTGGACTTCAACTCCCACCATGGCTGACTTGGAGATTTGACAGCTGAAATGTATACATCTAAATGTTGCTAAGGTTCAGAAACATTGATTTAGAAGACTTGAACTCTGTGTGGCTATCTAAGTGGAGGTCCAAATTTATGTATGTGATGGCATTTGAGAAAGACCTTGCGAGACTGGGCCAAGAGATGCAACCAAGGGAACAGTCAGGTTAGAGACAATATAGCCTGTAGCCCACTGAATAGTGGGCAGAGCAAGAGGCTCAAAAGGAAGCATCCTTTACTTGAACAATAAAGGAGACAGGGGGAGAGAGGTTTTTTTTCAGACTTGCGAGACTAATGTTGGCCACTCAAGGGGGAAACTGACTTTCCCTTTCTTCATCATCACAACTGGACATGACAAAAATATTGAGTGTATGGATCTGTCCCTGACCTTTCTGACTTTTAAGCAAGATGTCATAAAAGCAAATTGGGAAATTATAATGTTATTTGGATTAATGATATAATGATAGGATTTACAATCAGGGGAGCTAATTACTCTTTATTATAAAGCTACTGTATTTTTTGGAGTATAAGATGCACCCTTTTCCCTCAAAAAAGAGGCTGAAAATCTGGGTGCGTCTTATACATGCAATACAGCATTTTTTGGCTTCCAAAATCCCGCCCCCTCACCAAAATGGCGGTGCATAGCCTTTAGGAGGGTTTCAGATTACTCCTGGGTGCTGGGGAGGGCAGAAATGAACAAAAAATGGGCCATTTCCTGTTCAATTTTGCCCTCTCCAGTCCCCAGGAGCACTCTATAAGCCCGCCTCGAGTCCCCTCGGGGAGAGAGAGCGGGATATAAATAAAATTATTATTATTATTATTATTATTATTATTATTATTATTATTATTATTATTATTATTATTATTATTATTATTATTATTATTATTATTAGCATGCCCTTTTTTTGAGAAAAAATGGGCCCATTTTTGTGAAAAACGGGCCATTTTGGGGAGGTCTGCAGAGTGCAAAACCTTTTTTTTTTAAATTTGCCTCTTCAAAATCTTGGTGCGTCTTATACTCCAGTGCGTCTTATTCTCCGAAAAATAGGGTATATTGAATCTTTACCTCTGTCCACTATTCAGTTGTGGGCTATGCTGTCTCTTATCTGATCATCCCCTTGGTCCAGTCCCTCAAGATCTTTTCCACATACCATCACAGTATGGTATTAAAATCTGGCAACCCTAATGCTTACTCATATATTCAAGAACATGTTTGTAAAAAAATAAAGTTTAATAAAATATGGAATTCTTTGTGTTCTTTTCCTGTAATTTTATTTCTAAATTATAAGTATTCTTTTCTTTTCAAAATCTCTGCCTCTTACAAGAGGTACTTTGCTTTTACTTATACTTTAATTTTTGAAACGTTAAGTCTAATATGCTGCTTTACTTGAACAGATGATCTTCTGGTTCTCCCTCTTCTCTAACTTTGTTGTTTGACCCTTACAATTCAATGCAAGTATATGTCTAAAAAGGATCGATTGAAAAATGGATCTTTCATCTGCTCCCAATTCCTATCCATAATCATGCTGTTGCAATCTAAATTTACATGCAAAACATAAATACAGACAAAAATGCAAAAGAAGAAAAAGAAACTGGCATAAATTTTAATGGTCAAATTACTGTATTTCTATTTCTGTGGTTCTTAGTTTTTTTTTTTAAAGCTCACAACCACTTATTTACTTTTGTCAATTACAGGAACTAATTTAAAACTAATATACTGCTCCTGCTTTCCATTGTACATTGTATTTTTTGGCTTTTCTATGTTAGATACTTTAGGTCAATCAAAATCAATCTACAGTTATTTATTCTTTAATTAATATTCAGAATACCCATGCATCACGTAACCAAACCTGGTTTTTTGACATTTTTTATGATAGACACTAAGTGAACGCAATGGCTATTAAGCGAAAAACAGTTGTTATTATGCAAATCAATTTTGAGTGTTTTTTTCTGGAAACAGGCAAAGAAAGGTCACAAATTGTGGTCACACATCACAAATACTGTAAAGATGAAGTGGTTGCTAGGTGCCCCAAATGTGATCATGTGACCACAGGAAGAGGCGTGGCTATCGTAACTTCAAAAACAGGTCATTCTTAGCTTTTGAGAGGTTTGTTATAACATTGAACAATCATTAGGCAATCACTCATATGTTGAGGACTAATTGTATATATGTCTATCTATCTATCTATCTATCTATCTATCTATTATCTATCTCTATATATATACTGTATATAGTGGAATGATACCTCTCTTAAGGCTGCCTTTTACAATAAATCACATAAGAGGAAAAGAAATCGAGTGAAAATTATGGTGCGGTTTTACAAGCGACAAGAAGAGAAAGAACAATAGCAATAAAGCAGATAGCTCATGGCTGAACCTCTTTTATTAAACTAACTGCCAAAAGGGAACAAATGTTAATTTGTTTTTAAAGTCATATGACTGTAGACTACAGCATTCCTGTTTTCAAAAATAAAGAACAAGTCAAAGAATATGTCAAATAAAAAGAAGAGATTCACAGTCAGGAAAACAAAGGCAGCTTCAGCGTGGCACTGACGTATAGCACAATTTGACTGTGTGCCCGTAGAGGAATGTTGCGGCTTAATAGATACAAATATGCCATGCTGAGAGAAGTGTTGCAGTAGCAGTTAGGGATAAGAAAACCGCGACGCTTTGGATCTTACTAAATTACATATCCTGTTATTCCTTATTTTGTTTATGTTGACTGAGGTCAATTAGAATTGCAGTCCCAAAACATTTAGAGGACCATATGCTTTTCACTTGAGTACAATCATTCGGTTGGCCAAGTTTTATTCTATCTCCATTTCCTTGGGAGCAGCATAAGAAATGTTTTATTAACCCATGGAAGTTTCTGATGTGGCAGCATAGGGTAAAATTTGCCTCCCATAGTGGCTACATATGCAAGATGTCTAGTGACAAGGGCCTAAAGATGGGGCTTTGCCAGTTGGCTTGGGGCTCCAGTGAGAGAACAATGCAATAAGAGATGGTTGATTGAATAATAATAGATCCCATCTTCCCCCTCCCCCATTCTGCCCCTGCCCTTCCCATGTGCCTTTAGTTTTAATGTTTGATTTTAACTTTTTATGTTTTAGGTTAGATATAACTGTGGTAAGATGGGTGGCCAATACACACACACACACACACACACACACACTCCAGTGTTGATGCACTCAAAACATCTGGTGGCAAGGAGTTCCACCAATTAAATTTTCTAACTGTCGGGAGATTTATCCTTAGTTCTAGGTTGCTTCTCTCCTTGATTAGTTTCCATCCATTGCTTCTTGTCTTGCCTTCCCGTGCTTTGGAGAATAGGTTGACCCTATTGGTCAAATCCCATATCCCGAAAAATTTCAACTAGCAGGGCAGTGGTGGGATTCAAAATTTTTACTACTGGTTCTGTGGGTGTGGCTTTGTGGGCATGGCAGGGGAAGGTTATTGCCAAAACCCCATTCCCTCCCCACCCCACTAACCTGCTTTCCAACTCCATTCTCCTGTTCAGGGTGACAAAAGAAGATCAGTTGGGAGGATGAGAGGCAGTGGGGGGCGGGGCCAGCCTATTTGCCGGTTCTCCGAGCTACTCAAAATTTCTGCTACCGGTTCTCCAAAACTTGTCAGAACTGGATGAATACCAGCTCTGTAGCAGGGTCCGGGAGAAGAGCCATTTCTGCTGTGGCTCCACCCACTGAACTATTCTCTCATGGGAGGTGAGGTCAGCTACACACCCCTGACCTCCTTCAGGAAGAGCCTTGAAACCTGGCTCTGCCAGCTGGTCTGTGGCCCTGATAGAGCATTCTATGCCCAGTGTGGGTGACAGGGTAGAGAGAAGATTCCCACCCCACCTCTTTTTCAGGACAAAGTTGATGTACCTCTGTTAGGAGTAGACTCCTATAGTTGGGTAGACTATAAGGCTGATGTAATGTTAGAGTGCAATTAGTAAGTGCATTTATCTCTAGCTATAAGAGAAGGCAAGGAGAGCGCATCTCTCTCTCTCTACTGGACTTGCTGTGTGATAACTGAACTGTGACATGAACTGTGATTACTGAAGAAGAAGACTGAAGATTGTGTAAGATATTTGATATTGTTGAGACTTTGTGGTTTGACTCCATTTGACATCACTGCTTATTGAGCAGTAGCTTAGTTTAGTAGTTTTTACAAACCTAAGTAAAAGCTATTCTATTTTACTTAAACAGTGTCTGATATACTTCTGGAACAGCTTGCCTCCAGCAGTTGTGAATGCCCCAACCCTGGAAGTCTTTAAGAAGATGTTGGACAGCCATTTGTCTGAAATGGTGTAAGATTCCTGCCCATGCAGGGGGTTGGACTAGAAGACCTACAAGGTCCCTTCCAACTCTGCTATTGTATTATTGTATTATTGTATTGTATTATTGTGTGTACATTAGCAACATCAGATCTCTAGCCAAGGAAGAGGCTACAGGCTACAGAGTTACAGATCTGTAAATCCATATGTGATGCAGCGGTGGGATTCACTTACCTTCCCTACCGGTTCGCAAATGTGAGTGCTTTGCTTTGCTCACACATGCCACGCCTGCACATCGCCTTTTGCGCCTGCGCAGTGCTCATGCATTACATCGGGGCAGGTGGGCGGAGCTTCCCACAGCTGCCGCTACTGGTCCACCTGAATCTGAGAGAACTGGCTGAATCTGATGTGATGGTGTATTTTAACTAGACTCCTGGTGATATGCAGCATGAAGGGAAATGCTGCTTTTATCGTTTGCTCAACTGCAGGAATACGCCTATCAAATACCTTTTTTACACAACAGTCCAGCCAAAATCATTTAGCATTATATATTATTTGAAAAAACATGGGCAAATACATCAGGAAGCGATGAAGTGACGAACAATTTCATTAATAATTTCAATCAATCAATCAATTAAATTTTATTTGTATACCGCTCCCTCTCCCCGAAGGGACTCGGGGCGGTGCACAGGGGATTATAAAACGTACAAACATAAAACAATATAAATATCTAAAATCAGATTAAACTACTATAACCCTGCGCTAAAACCTAAAATCCTAAAACACTAAAAAACACTAAAAACCCAATTAAAAATTTAAATATTATTATTATTATTATTTATTGGACTTCTAGACCGCCCCCTCTCCCCGAAGGCAGGAAAGGCAGGAAAGATAGATTAGGCCAGGGCGGCCTGCTGGAAGAAATAAGTTTTGAGCTTTCGGCGGAAGGAGCGGAGGTCCGGAGTTGTTCTGAGGTCGGGGGGGTAGGTCGTTTCATAGGATAGGGCCTGCGACAGAGAAGGCCCTTCCCCTGGGCCTTCACCCGCTGGCCCTTCCCCTGGGAGTCACCCGCTGGCATTGCCTAGTGGACGGCACCCGGAGAAGTCCCTCTCTGTGCGAGAGAATCGGTCGAAGGGATGTATGGGGCAGGATGCGATCTCGCAGATAGCTAGATCCCGTGCCATGGAGTGCTTTGAAGATGGTAATCAACACCTTGAAGCGCACCCGAAAGACCACAGGCAGCCAATGCAGCTCGCGCAGGAGCAGTGTTATGTGGGAGTGCCTAGGGGCTCCCAGAATAGCCCGCGCGGCCGCATTTTGAACTAGCTGCAGTCTTCAGGTGCACCTCAAGGGAAATCCCATATAGAGAGCATTGCAGTAGTCTAGACGGGATGTCACGAAGGCATGAGTGACCGTGCGAAGGGCATCCCGGTCCAATAGGGGACGCAACTGGCGTACCAGGCAAACCTGGTAGAACGCCCCCCTGGCCACAGCCTGCCATCAAAGCAGTTTAAGAAGCCTGCAATCAAAGCAGTTGCAAAAATAGGTTTAGTAGCAATATAAGACTAAAAATACATTCAGGGGGAAAACAAGAATTGGTAGATGAAAGCAGAAGCTGAAAACAGACTGAGGGGGGGGGGGGAAATGCCTAAGAAGCACGAAAGCAGGACTCCAGTTATATTATCAATACACTATCCTAATGACAAATATCAGGGATAGCCGCTTGGCTACTTTGAAGGACATCCTGTGATTAGTGTTATTGGTTTATATTTTGGGTCTTTTACTGCAGGTCTATAAAATATATTGATATAAATATAAAGCCCTGAAACATTTAGAAAATGTAATTTTAAAGATACAAGAGACTGGGAACGGGGTGGGGGAGGAACCAGTGCAGCTATAATTTATCGTGAAGTAAAGTGTGTCTAACAAATTCAATAACAATTCTAGATAATACTTGGATCTAAGGAATTGATTCAAATAACTGTCAGCCCTGCAAGATAAACCAGACTAAGAAACTAATTCCATATACAAGTCAGGATTACTTTCATTGCAACAGCTACAGTAATAGAATTTTGGGAGACTAAATGTGCTTTCATCCCTCCTCACTTTAGGTGAACTAGGGAGAGCCCCCGAGATGTTTCCTCAAGTTAATTTCTTGGTGTGGGCTCAAACCCCTCTTATCTGATCCTTGCTTTGGTACTGGTTCCATTTCCTATTAGTCAAGATCACGTCCTATGCCAGTAATGGCTAACTTTTTCATTGCTGCGTGCCGAAAGCATGCACGCGCACCCATGATGCAATTCACGCACAAATCTCCCTTCATGCCCACCCCCCGTGTGTCCGCACACAAGCATCTTCACTGCACTGACCTGCCCAGTTATACTTCACACAGAGACCTAAATAACAATAATTCAATGGTCTATTTCCTGATTTATGAAAAATGTTTAAAACATTACCAAACGTTTACAGCATTTACAGAAAGCTTGGGAGGTTTTTTTTTATTTTAGGAGCCAATTATTCTGTGATCTGGGAGATCTATATTCAGTCTACCTTTCAGAGCAGAGTGGACAACCAACGGACATCAGCCATTGGTCCCCAGCACCCATATGATACTTCCATTTTTTTTGTTCTGAGGTAAGGTTAAGCTTAAAATTGGTTTTTAAACTTTGCAGAAAGCTTAAGGCACCCATTGCAGGTCTTTTGAAATTTAGACCATTTTTTTCTTTTTGGGGGAGTATTCAAGGGGCAAAATGAAGCACATTTGTTCCTATCCCATTCCTAATCCCATCCAAAAATGGTCTTGTATTTTTAATTTTGCTAACTTCTGCGGTGTCATCATTTCACCAATGTGCTCCTGTGAGAATCCCTTCAAAATAGTACAGGAGAAAAAAAGAGTCCTTGGACTGAAAAAAGAATGCCCATCTCTGTTTAACAACAAACATGGCAGCCTTGAAAACAACAACCCTATACTGTAAATTTTCTCCTGAACTGTTTTTCCCATTGACTGCCTACACAAAAATGGTTAAAAGCATGCAGCAGAGTTATGGTTTCAGGTTGGAAAAACTAATAAGGTGAAGGGAAGTAATATCAGACAAAAAAAAACAGCAAATCAAACCTGCTTAATACCTCAAGACTAATTATATCTGAAGCCCCAACTCCTTATCTGCTTCAGTTTTTTTTTTTAATGTCAAAACTCTGATGTCAGGGGCACCGGTGTTTGGAGTTAATTTAATTGAGTTTTAATGAACGTTGTATTTTTGTATATCTGTGTATTTATATTTTATATTCCCTGTGCACCGCCCCGAGTCCCTATGTGGTGAGATGGGTGCGGCTTATAAATTCGAATAATAAATAAATAAATAAAAACCAGTCAGCCTGTGAGCCTTGAGTTTGACACCCCTGGTCTAGTGTGGTGCAAAGCTATTTGAGATACTTCCAGCGTTGTTTGTTTTGCACATCCTTGAAAATGCATCGCCTCTGGTATTTAGACCTCTTCAAATCGTTAAATATATTCAATAAACACACAAAATTACTATTATTTTAAGAGAGGTTGAGCGTCTAAGTGCTTTCTTTTACTATTTAATTTATGCTACACTCAATGGATGCAGATATTTTGAGCCTACAAATCAAGAATCTGTTATCAGTCAGTCAATCATTGGGAAATCTAGGAATTATAATTCCATCAAAATGGAATGGTGTGCACCCGGCTAGGGATTTAGACATTATGGATAATATTTACCATGTAATGTTGAGAGTTCACACATACTTATTAAAACTTTACAAATAAAGTTGCAATATGTAAGATTCAGGGCAGGGTTCCAGACATGCTCACTGTGGAGAATTCTAGTCAGCCATGCCTTCTTTCAATAAACTGCATTCTACTTCCCTTTTACCTTACATTTTTTCACTAGTATAACCTCACATTTACACAGCCCGTCATCATTCCAAAGGCAACGACCATGCTTGTCCTTTTCTACATCAACAGTAGTTCCCTCAAATTTGTTTTTCATTTTGTCTCATGAGTCATGCATGAACTATGTTGTTTTAGTTACACCAAGATCAGCACCTGAGGAATGAGTTCACGTTACAGAATTTAAAAGCTGATTTTAGGCTTGCAAAGTAAGTCAGATTTAAAACTAGAACATGAAACTCTTTTCTACCCTATCCGAATATGCAAGTTCTTCCTTTAAAGTTCCTTTGATATTCACACAAATAAGGATAACTCCATTGCCTAAAACTATGTAAGTCAAACTTTTGTTATTGTTCCTACCGCATTGCTCCTCAGGGACAAACAATGCAGAAAAATAGATTCCTGTTTCTATTTCAGTTTTCAGTATTTGGGGAAATCAGAGTGCCTGCAGCTCCTTAGGAGTAAAGAAGATACAGAGAGAAAAGGCGCTGGAGATTAGATATATCATGGTCCTAACTAGATTTGATTCTTTTCTTCCTTTATCAGGTTGGTCAACACCACATGGGTGATTATTCTTTAAATTGGAGCAGACAGCAATTCAAAATGAGTAAATTATTCTCGTAAACTATGATTAACATTGTGACTACATGTGCGTATGCACCGTTGAAATCATTACAGGGAAGGAATGTATTCCACCAGAAACTTCTTTTGAACAAATGCTTTGAAGTGAAGGCTGTCAGCCAATTAAAGAAATCGAAATTAATTGTATGAGTTTGGATTGATTAATCAATTCCATCTGCACGCAGAAAGCATTCTCTCTGGCTTTAGAGGATGGAAGCATCTGTCAAAATGTGAGGCAGGGGAAGGAATGCCTCTTCTAAAATGGCACTTCGCCACAGTAAGTTTTTGCATCAGTATTTGCTAAGATTGGTTTTTTTAAAAAAAATATATCTTATGCTTGTTTAATGGGCCCAAAACATGTTATGAATTTATACAGTGAATTATTGAAGTAAACATTGTAGCCAGTTAAAATTAGTAATATGTGTGCAAAACCACAGCTAGTGTTTCAAATGGCCCAGCAGACCTGGCTCTTTGCCCAGACCTTTGGCAAGCATGATTGAAGTTCCCGCTTCTTTTTCCTTTTCTTTGTTCCCATCTGGTTTTGCTATCTCTGCCACCTTTGTTCCCCTTTTTTTTTTGTTTCACATTGCTTTCTTGTTTTTAATGTTTTTAACAATTGGTAAACCGTCCAGTGTCACTAGGAGTTGGGCGGCATATAAATTTAATAAATAATAATAATTGGTTTATTTCATTAATCTTGCACAACTATTTTATTCATGAAATTTATTTGCTACCCCTCTTGTATCAAAACCACATTGGGCAGCTTTTTAATATATTATTATCTATCTTTTTTTTAATCATCTCATGAATCATAAACAATGAAACTAAGGAAAACACAAAAAAAAATTAAAGCTCATTTGATATTATTATTTCGATCACATTTCTGTGATTTCATTTCTGTGAAAGTACACTATGGTTTCCGACAGTGGACAAACAGTGACAAGGAATGTTTGGCAAATGGAACATATCTTTGTGGTTATGGATCCTAGCTGCAATATATTAGAAAGGCTACTGAAGCATTTAGATGCACTATGTAGGATATGAATTATGAATGTTGTTGCATATGAAATGTACTTAAAATGAATGTGGCTTCTCAAATTATGCTCCTAGGGCAACTTCTCAGCTTTCTTCTGACTTCAGTGTTTTGCAACCCTGAAATTTTGTTATATATAAAATATATAAAATATAGAAGGTTATGGAACTCTGACACTGAGAATGGATGAAGGCAAAAAGCTTTAATCCATACAGGTTGGCAACACTATGAATAAAGTAGGAAGATGGATAATACATCTGATTGTAGACCAAAGCACAGCATGGGAATACAATACAATACAATACAACAGCAGAGTTGGATGGGACCTTGGAGGTCTTCTAGTCCAACCCCCTGCCTAGGCAGGAACCTTATACTGTTTCAGACAAATGGCTATCCAACATCTTGTTAAAGACTTACAGTGTTGGAGCATTCACAACTTCTGGAGGCAAGCTGTTCCACTGATTAATTGTTCTAACTGTCAGGAAATTTCTCCTCAGTTCTAAGTTGCTTCTCTCCTTGATTAGTTTCCACCCATTGCTTCTTGTTCTACCCTCAGGTGCCTTGCAGAATAGTTTGACGCGCTCTTCTTTGTGGCAACCCCTGAGATATTGGAACACTGCTATCATGTCTCCCCTAGTCCTTCTTTTCATTAGACTAGACCTACCCAGTTCCTGCAACCGTTCTTCATATATTTTAGTTTCAAGTCCCCTAATCATCTTTGTTGTTGTTCTCTGAACTCTTTGTAAAGTCTCCACATCTTTCTACATCGTGGTGACCAAGACTGAATGCAGTATTCCAAGTGTGGCCTTACCAAGGCGTTATAAAGTGGTATTAACACTTCACGTGATCTTGATTCTATCCCTGTTTATGCAGCCTAGAACTGTGTTGGCTTTTTTGGCAGCTGCTGCACACTGCTAGTGCCAAAAAAGCCATGTTTTTGGAGATGGCAAAATTGATACAGTGGTTGTAGTCAGAAGTACGTTTTTGCTTCCAGGTTGGTGCAGGAGGCCTTCAAGGCCCAAAATGGGGCACGGGGGAGGGCACGCAGCCTCCTGCACTCTATTTTGGGCCTGGAGAGCTTCCTGCACCAACCTGGAAGCCAAAGGTTGGGGAGCAGAGTGGGGAGCATGCATGGGGGTGGGAGCGTAGTAAGGTCATACCTGCATACACGGGGACAGGGCGTATGCATGGAGTTGCAAGGCACACGAGGGGGGTCACGCGCACATTGCATTATGGGTGTGGGGGGGCAGCACTTTCAGCACATGACAAAAAAAGGTTAGCTATTGCTGAACTAGCTAATAACATATGATAATCTCTACTGATTTCAAATTCTGCCAAGGCCAGAATACTTTTATTTCTACCTGTAGCTGTTGAATCAATAACTGTTGGCATTCAGGGTAGTCACAGCTTGCAAACTGCTCCCTCCCCATAGAGTTTTGCTGCCTTTTGCAACAGAGAAATGTGAAGTGACAACTCTATTCTGAGTGTTTAAATATACAATTGTTTTAAAAAATGGCTAACATGCCATCAAAAACCATTAGTGAAATGTATCATGAATAGTCACAAAAGGAGTGAAGCAATCCCCACAGTCCAGAGAAAGCTCTAGAATATTTTGAACTACATTCCGTTTAAACCCCACATTTTGAATAAAAAAGAGAACACATTTATAATACTTTTTATCTTACTTGTAATTTCTTTCCCAGAACTTGACTGGTCTGGCGTATGATGTGAGAAAAATGACACTCCCTAGAAATGGACTCAAGGGAGTAGAAAAGATTGCAGTGGCCAGAGTCTGACAGAAAAGCATTGCAGAGTCTGAAAACTTCAAGTTAAGGTAACATAAATAGTAAATTCACTGGATTTTACAATGCCCTTTAGTTGCCTCCTGATTTACTTAGTTTCCTTCCCAAAAGACAGGTGCAGCAAAGTAATGTGTAAGAGCTAAAGAAGAACTGTAATTATTTAGAATTTGATGTAATGAAAATATTGAAGCTGCAACACAATAAACTCATAATTCATGCTAACTTGGGACAGAAAGTCATCATTAAGTGTAGGAGGGGTGGGGGAAAGGCACAGGAAACAAATGGAAAATATTAGTGGAAGGCAACAAAACTCTCGGAGAAGTCCATATCAAATTGTGAAATGAGCAATTAATGTAAATATTACAGGTTTCTCTGCCTCTAGTAAGTTGAACATTTATCCCTGATGTTAATACTGCTATCTTAGCTCAGGTTATTCTTAAAAATAGTGCTTTTAAATGCAAACATATACAAGATTCAACCCATACAAAAGTTCCCCTGAAATGAAACGGAAAAAGGCTTGCAAATTCCCGATAAAGAAAAAATAAATACAATGTAATCTGGCAGAGTACTATAACCTTTAAAATGGATTTCACCTATCATTTAGGAAGTATTTTATCTAGTATGTAAATATGAAACCCTAGAGGGGGAAAATATTTTTCTCAACTTGGCAGAAAATGGTTTATACAATTTGTGAAAGTATCAGGGGCCGACTATCCTTTTTTTAATTACATATACAACTGCACAACAAATAATGAAACACATTCCTCATTTCCTATCTTACCTTGCTTTTATCTATTCAGTGACACAAATTTCATTTTCCCAAGTATTGTACGTACCTAGCTAATCCTCTTGGAATGATGCACTTAAAAAACAGAACAAAACAATGGTGGTCTGTACAAATTACTCACAGGCCTCAGGCTGAATACAGAACAAAACAGCAAACAGCTTTCTTAAAAGGATATGAGGTATTGCAAAGAGTTGAGCAAACACATGGAAAGATGAGCCCCAGGCAATTTGCCAAGGAGCAATATAAGTCATTATGAACTGTAATTTCTGTAGTAGATCCCACAGCTGAAAATGAAAGAGAGAGAAAAAAATAATGATAGCATCCATAAAGTCTTTAAAAAAAAAAAACACTAAGCACTTGGGTTTCTCTATTTACTACAAGTGTATAAAGATTCTTCCTACACAGTTATACTTGGAAGCTAACATTCAATGCAATCATCAAAATGGAATTCTTTTTATAATCCGAAGACAAGACCCTCTGGAATGACCTACCCCCCCGAACTTCGTACCATCACGGACCTTCGCCTTTTCCGCCGCTCATTAAAAACGCATTTGTTCCATCTCGCTGGCCTTGCTTAGAGTTAGTGTATGCCTATGTTTTGGGTTAGATTTTAACATTGGATTTTTAAGGGTTTCTATTTTTAGAGTTGGGTTTTTAAATTAATTGTTTTTTTAGCACGGGCTAAATTGTTTAATTTTAGTTTTAACTTTTGTAGAATTTTGTATTGTCTGTATTTTTAGATCTTTAAATTCCTGTGCGCCGCCCTGGGTCCCATTCGGGAGATAGGGCGGGATAGAAATCTAATAAAATAAATAAATAAATAAATAGATAGATAGATAGATAGATAGATAGATAGATAGATAGATAGATAGATAGATAGATAGATAGATAGATAAATAAATAAATAAATAAATAAATAAGAAAGAGTCAGAATAATCTTAAGAAATGTGCCTGTTATGAAAAACAGAATGCTTCACATTATCTCATAAAAAAAAACCACAGGATTTTGTGTTTTAAGAAGTTATCTTTGGTAACCCATACAATCCCAAATTGGGCGGGGTGAGAGCATAAGCCATGATAAATTTTGACTCCAAAAATATATATAAGGACATTCAACTCTATTTCATTAGCACATTCCATGCCTCGTTGTCCTAAAATGAAATTCATTGTTAGGAAAAAGAAATAAGGTCAGGCTGCATCACTCCTGCTTCATATTAAACTTTCCCTAAGATCTGATATTGATTGAAGTCCTCAAGTTACAACCGTTCATTTAATAACCGTTTAAACTTAAAGTGGCACTGGAAAAAGTGACTTACAATCAGTTCTTGCACTTACAACCAACCAGTGGTGGGATGCAACCGGTTTAACAACCAGTTTGGTGAGCGTGCGCATGCACGCTTTGCACAGGTGCACAGAGTTCAAAAACCATCCATTTTAAGCTTAAAAACTTACCTTCTATGTCAGCACTGGTGAGTAAAACAGCTGACGTGCGGCAATCTGCTGTGCAGCACGAATCAGCTGAGCTAAAAAAACCAGGGATATATAGGACAGGAAAGGGCAGGGGCGGCTGGACGCGGCCAACTGCTCACCAGAACTACCGGTTCAGCCAAACCAATCCAAACCAGCTGAATCCCACCCCTGCAACCAACGCAGCATCCCCACAGTACCGTGATCAAAATTTGAGTGCTTAGCAACTGACATATATTTACGACAGTTGTAGCATCTCGGGGTTGCATGATCGCCATTTGCAACTTTCCCAGCCAGCTTTAGCAAGCAAAGTCAATGGGGGGAAGCCAGATTTATTTAGCAATTGGGTGAGTCACTTAACTGCAGTGATTTGATTAACAATTGTGATAAAGAAGGTTGCAAAATTGGGTGCAACTCACTTAACAACCATCTTCTGATCTCAGTTTTGGTCATAAGTCAAGGACTACCAGTAGCATAAAAGCACTTGGACACGTACACACACATAATTACATGTACACAAAGAGAACTATGGTAGGAATGGCCTGAGAAAGTAGGGCCGCATCTCTATTTATCAAGACATGCCAAAAAGCATCTCTGCAAATGAGAAATAGCATCTATTCTTTTTCCTTCCGTAAATCAAATTTTATTTAGAAGTCCTTTTCACCAAAGGCAGGAAGAGAAAAGGAATTATAGCCTTAGCCAGACCTTTTCAACAAAATTTGCAGCTAGGCAAATTATATGAATCATGAATATTAGTTAACATTGTTGGAACCTGCTCAATTTACAGAACGCCTATCTACACAACATTTCTGTGTCATCACAGTGCTTTGAGGTTTCTTTTTAATGCAGAATTCATAACTCCAAGCTTCGCAGAACCGGTAACTACATAACTATCGGACGTCATTCTGATCCCACTACTGAGTTTGAGTCATTAAAAGGAAGCATTGCCAAATAGAGAAAATATGTGCAGTGCAGTATAATTTCAATTTATCTCCCTAATGTGCATTACTCATGAACACACTCAGTGGTTTTCTGCATCTTTATAGAGAAAATTGGCAGAGCTGGGGGATTAGCAAATAGCTGACACTGAAGATTCCTCTTTGCATTATAGCTTGTTTTTATAATTCTAATTCATAAACTGGGTGGGTATTCCTTTGTCTTCTGTTACTTCTTTCTTTATTATTGAAAATTAGAGCAAGAAGTAGTTCTAAAAGTAGAAGTGGATAGCCCACAGAAGACCAGTAGACACACCAGCATCTCTTTGGGGATTTCCAGAGAATCCCTGTGGAGGGCATTACTGGCTTATATTTTTATATTTTTAAAGATTTTGGATTTTTAATAAGGGATGAGATGGATCCTTTGAACTTAACCTCTGAAGAATCAGGCCTAGTTTTACCCTTTGTGGGGCATGGAAGTCAGTGTTTAAGTCCTCACTTAGCCTCTAAATCTGTTCACATTCACTCATGTCTTAGTTGCCTCCCAGCTGGATTACTGCAATGCGTGGGGTGACCCCTGAGGAGCATTGAGAAGCTGTGACTAGTCCAAAACTGCAGCACTCAGTGTTAGGCAAAGTCTTAAGTAATGTGAAAAGAATATTCCCTGATCCATCAGGCAATAGGTAATACAGTGGTACCTCGGTTCACGAACTTAATTCGTGAACTGACTCTGGTCGCGAACCGAATTGGTTGTGAACCGAGGCACAGTTTCCCATAGGGTTTAATGTAAATCCGGTTAATCCGTTCTGATCTTTTTTTTTTTGGTTTTAATTCTTGAACTGACTCTGGTCGCGAACCGAAGCGAAGTTTGTGAACCGGAGCATATTTTGATGAACTTTTCTGTTCATGAACCGAAGCGGAGTTTGTGAACCGAAGCGGAGTTCGTGAACTGGAGCATATTTTGATGAACGTTTCTGTTCGTGAACCGAGTTGTTCGTGAACAGAAACGTTCGTGAACCGAGGTACCACTGTAGATGCAAGAAATTGTGGCCAGAAGCTGAGAATTAGGTGATACCATTTACTGTACAGGGGGGAAAATTCTCTTCAGCATGTAACATAATTTCCTTTTGTACCTCACCAATACTACCTTGGGGAATTTAAGAAATCTCCCAATACAGTCTGAAAGGCAGTAAAAAAGACTAGAGAAACTTCCACTGAATCAAAGAGTCTTCTTGAGATACTTCATTACAATCGGTTGTCACGTCTGAAGAAGTCCCAGCAGGTAGCTTGTGCAGCTGAGCAGATTATGTTGGCAGATTCATCCTGAAACATTTTTTTCATAAAATATTCTGACAGTTTTTCAGCTAACTGACAATCAGAACCAAGCATTCACTTGCCAAAACACACGGACTAAACCAAGCATGTCTTGCATTTCAGACTAAGCTAGAGAATATCTGTTCAACAAAGATGTTGAAGCAAAAAATAGTATTGTATCTGATTATTGACACAACAAAGAACAGCATATTTCTGCAACCAGGAGCTTTGCCTTGCTATTTGGTACGATAAGCCTTGATGACCCAAAACCATTTTTTAAATGATATATTACCTTTTTCCATTACCAAAACCATATAAAATAGGTGCACGGTATGGTCTGTGGAATGGTATATTAGAAAACCACATAAATGGGGAATTAAATTGTTGAAAAACTAACTTATATTCAGACCTTTGGAATGCAAATATTATACATCTGCAGAAAAGGCAAACTGAGAGGGTTTTATAAAAGGGAGGTTATCATCTACATTATGTAGTGCAATATCTCTGAGTGATTTGGTCTCTTTTATTTTGAAGTCCATATATGCTAGAGGAAAAATGATTTCAGAATCTGTTGAGTGGTTTTGCAAGGGAAAATAAGTATCAGCAATCAGTAACAGAGCAGGTCAAAAAGAGAAAAGTGGTGTAGGCAATAAAGACCCCAAGCAATTATATTGATTCACACTGTTTGAACTCCCTGGATTGCACTAATTAAAGGCAAAAGGAACCAACTGGATTTCTGATTAGCTAGCATAAGTCTATTTTGGGCAATTGATTTTCAGTGACATGAAACAGCAACAAATTGTTGGCTGAATAACTGATGATTGAAATTTTATATTGGGGATAATAGGCTCTTGTGGGAGTTTTCTATTTCTGGTATCATAAAAGCTTGACTGGCCTTCAGAGCGATGTAGTTTTGTGTCCGTATGTTTGTGTATGATTTGCTGCTTTGTCTCAAGCAATAATAATCTTGGATCAGCTCTGAAAAGAGATAAAATTACTACAATGATCAGTCTACTATTATACTGCAACTACTATTACTAACAGGCTCAGTGGCTAAGACGCTGAGCTTGTCGATCAGAAAGGATGGAAGTTCGGCAGTTTGAACTCCTAGCACCACATAATGGAGTGAGCTCCCGTTACTTGTCCCAGCTTCTGCCAACCTAGCAGTTCGAAAGCACATAAAAAATGCAAGTAGAAAAATAGGGACCACCTTTGGTGGGAAGGTAATAGTGTTCCATGCATCTTTGACATTTAGTCATGCCTGCTACATGATCACCGAGACGTCTTCGGGCCGTGCTGGCTGTTCAGCTTTGAAACAGAGATGAGCACTGCCCCGTAGAGTTACTAATAGCACCGGAAAAAATAATCTAATTGTTGTGAGGTTTTTGAAGAGTAACAGAGAAACTTGATATGTACCTTCAACCACTGCCTTGATGGGATACAATATTTGTTTTTGACATGATGATATGGATTGAAAACACTTTAGCATTGCTGTTGAAGAAAATCTCACATCTTCAGTGAAAACTAATGTCTTGACATTCACTTTTATAAGATTAAGTCCAGTTTCAAAAGTATGGCAGGGAAAAATAAACTTCCAGTACTTTAAGAAGAATTGTGACTGAGTTGGGAAATTGTAATAGTTCATAATCTGATGATATTTGGTCTAGTGGTTAAGGCACCAGCCTAGAAACTAGGAGACTGTGAGTTCTAGTTCCACCTTAGGAAAGAAAGCCAGTTGGGAACTTTGAGCCAGTAATTCTCTCTCTGCTTGATTCATCTCACCCGGTTGTGGGGAAAATAGGAAACGGGAGGAGTATTAGGTATGGTCACTGTCTTGAGTTATGTATAAAAATAATAAAGGCAAGATTAAAAAAATAAAAAGAGCTACATAAATATATAGAGAATATAGATCTATAAATACAGTAATTCAGATTCTTTAATAAAAAATGAATTCTTCCAAATGGCCTTTTTGAAAGGACAGCTCATGACATTGGACATTGGAAATTGGAACCTTGGAAATTGATCCCCTTGATGAACTAGAAACCTATAAAATGTGTCAATTTGCAGAGTCATCAACTTTCTGATTTGCATTCTTTGTTCCAGCATCCTTCTGCATGAAAAAAAAATAGTTTGATTGATGCTACCTTAATTTTACTCGTACATTCGCTCAGCTATTATTACCCTGTCCAACCTCTTGGCAGTTTGCAGAAGTTGTTTTTCAACAATACTTTCTTCTTCCTTAAATTAATAAAATTCATATATTCCAAATCACCAAGACCAGCAAACAATTGCCATTCTCACAACAATCTCTTTTCTGCCATAAAAGTATCACAATCATCCCTTCTTGCTTATGTACAGGAGGACAAATGATACTACCAAGAATAATTACAACTATTAACATCATGGATTTTAAAACTCTAGGAAAACTGAAGGGTGTTTGGAGGGGGGCTTCATGAAATGGTATTATCCATTTTAGGGGTTCAGAGAGGTGACCCGCCGTGGAAAGAGGATGGAAAGGGAAAAACACTCCAAATGATCAACTACCTACAAAAATGGTGTCATGTTGAGAGATTATTTGATTGCTGGGCCTTTCAAGATTATTTACTCCCCAGAATTGCTCTATGAGGGAGACGGGTGGTTTCTAAATATGATGCCTGAAATATGGTGAGCTTGATCAAGAGGGCTTCAATATCTGAATTTGTAGTCATCTATCTAAAAGTAAGAGCAGCAGATACAGATTTTACAATGTAGAGTTATAGTGAATTAGCATACTGCCATTTACTCAGACAAGGGATAGCAAGCCATATTCCTCAGACATTCATTCCAGCTTGCACTCCACAAAGGTGTCATCCAATTTGTATATCCCAGATGTCTGAAGAGATAGGCAGGAAAGTTAACAAGAGCAAAGTTAAAAGTTAACAAGAGCAAAATCCAAGGCTCAAATGTGGGGAAAAGAAAGGGGAGAAAAACTTGCCTTTGATTTGTATAATAGCTTCTTCTCTCTCCATCCTGATTGGGATGCATGCATGCATAAACAAAGGAACAAAGAAAGTCTTGTCTTTAGGCAAACAAAAATAGAGATAGCTTGCAGATATGAAAGGAAGCATATCACTTGGGAAGGCATCAAGGACAAAGAGCATGAGACATTGAAAAATGTAAGCAAGATTGAGATTAGAAATAGTCACATGCGTTTGGTATGTGGTTTCTAGTCCAAGTGGAAGAAAGCTATAATAAGAGGAAAACTATTTTTTTTTCCTTCTGGCACTGGAGGTGAGGAAGCAGGCGGAATTAAGCCAAGGAAATGTTCAATGGTCTATTATGTAAATGAATAAAAAATCAGGAAAAACATTGGCTCATAAAATCTATGGCTTTCTATCTGTGAACTAATGCTCAGTGAATGGGAATGACATGAATTTGAATTCTATTGCAAGGAAAAGGCAAATGTGATTATTATTTATACTGATCAGATGATTCTCATGACTGGGACAGAGAAACTGAAGGAAAGAACTTGTTCAAAAGATACAGGGCAGAGAGGGAACTGTGGTATGATAAATTTTATTTATATTTGCTAAAAAATAATGACTTGGATGAAAAGGTGGATAAACACTTATCCAAGCTGCAGTTGATACAGAAGTAAGTGAGGCAGCTAATATTCTAGCCAGGAAAAACAAAATCTGAGAAAATGTTAACATTGAAAAAGGCAAAGTTCTTCACTTAGGTAGAAGAAATCACAAGCAGAGTGATATGGTGGCAGATGGTTTGGTATAATCATGTATGGAAAGAATGGCTCAATAGTATGACATAGTTGCCCAAAAAGGCAATTTTATATCACATCGTAAGAAGAATATTTTTTTAAACCGCAGACCTGACTCTACTTTTTGTATTGTGTTCAGCATTTGGATAAGGTGATTAGAGGGTGGCAAACTAAGTCTTATGAGGAGAAATTTAAGGGAACAAAGTAGAGTTGTACAGTGATTCAATTCTGAAGAACTGCTTAATTACACATGGATCAGTGGTGGGTTCTTACCGGTTCGAACCGGTTTGGCCAAATCGGTAGTGTTTTGGCAGCCTGGGTCGCTGGAACCGGCAATGACTCAGGCCTGCCACACCCCCAAACCAGTTCTCCGGGCAACACCGTACTTGTCACCATCTTGTTTTTCAGTTCTGCACATGCGCAGAATAATTTTAATTGCACTGCACATGCGCGCATAGCATGCACAAGAGCGAACCGGCAGAAGTGCCTACTGGAACCCACCCCTGACATGGACGACCAAATGCAGCATTGGACTATGATTCATTAAAGCAGCAGCTGCATGAGCCAGCTGTTTTAAAGACTTGGAGACGGGCTGAATTAAGGTTGCAGCACATTTCAAGCCATCTTCTACTTTGAATGTAAAGCATTTCTCTTCTGCCAATACAGTGTATTAAATAGCTCTTCCTTCTCCTCTATTCTTGCCATGCAGAATCAGTTATCTGTCTATGCACATTGTGTTATTTTCATCTATGTGTGCACCAGAGACAACTGAAGAGTGCCTTTGAAGTAGCTGTCCCAAAGGTGGCTTTTTCATGAGGCACTTCCTTATTTTTTCTTTCGAAGACATTTCGCTTCCAAGAAGCTTCTTCAGCTCTGACAGGATAGTGGGGATTGGAAGGATTTATATTCCTTGCAACAGCTTTGAAGTAACTGCGCAAAGCCTTCAGGAGGGCATAGATACATACAGGCTTTGGGGAGAGTGTTTCACTCATCCTTCTGCGCTCCAGCAAATGCCCTTTTGTAACATGCCTAACAAAGCCTAATGAGCTGAAAACCAAGGAAGTGAAGGTGAAACCGGTCACAAGAAATGAAAAATTAATAATTTATGTTAAAGCTGATTATATATTTGAATAATTTCCCAGAGGAGCCTTTTGAATCTTTTTTTTTAAAAAGCCCAGAAGTATCTAAAAGTTAAATAAATATTCAAGTAGGCAGCTCCTTCATGTGTGACTCAGCAAGCCGGGTTCCAACTTATTAATAATTCTCCTTTTCAAAGCGGCTCTACTGTTGTGAGTTTTGACAGCATTGTGTCAACACAGAAGTCAACATGACATTTCAAAGACATCTCACATTAAAATAATTTCTTCCTTAAGTTCTGGTAGGATACAACAAGGATACTCCCATTTGATCTTTATCATCAGGGCTTAGTTTAGTCTAATTTCGATTTAAATATAAATATGAGATCAAAACTGAGATAATACTACCATTAACAGCACTGCAACAATTCAGCATTTTGTTTGTTTGGAAAGAAAAAAAAAAGATTAAGTCAACAACCTAAGAAAACATTTATGTTTGAAAGGACAATGACATTTTGAAAGTCATCACTTGCCTTATTAAATACAATTGACATAATGAAGAAATTGAATAAGAAGTTGTCGGAGAAACCTTTGCAATCAAACTTGAAGAAGATGAACGTGAAGCTTAATGTAACAAACTGGTGAATAGGATTGCAAAATGAACACCGCAGTAGCTTCATTCCCGCAATTGTAATTAGAAAGATATCACAGCTGCAAAATAAGAGAAAATTCAAATAAATTAAAATAGATGCATTATAGACATTAGGCATGCTTCCATTTGGTTTGTGTTAAATTTATAGTTACTGACAAATTAATAAAGGGAGAATAGTATAAATCTATTTAGCTTTTGTCAGCCACCCATTCCCTTCTGAGATTTGAACCTGGTCTGCTTGCATATTCGGTAGATGTATTAACGTCTAAGCCACAAGTTCTCCTTGCTTTGTTGGCTGTACCAGTGACAGAGGTTAATACATCTACTTAATATGCAAGCAGCCCAGGTTCAAATCCCAGAAGGGTATGGCTAGCTGATTAGAGCTAAATAGCTTGAAATAGATCTATATTAATCTTCCTTTATTTTTTTGTCCGTAAATATAAATATAAATTTAACACAAAAAATAGTTGGTCCCGAAAGCAACTGTCTGCAAAGGCTCATGGACTGGGGCTGAAAGGCAAAAGCAGCAGAAGTATGCTCTGTCCCATATTTGGGTAGACCAGGTTGCCCAGTTAAAAAACACTTAATCCCATTTGATTGATTTATCCTTTAAAACTATGTTTGCCAATCCCAGTCACTAAAATATGACTTATGGAACCTTTTCTAATTTAGAACACTTGTCTTGATTTAAGGAATTTGTGCTGTTGCACTTAACTGTGGTACAGGTAGCCCTTATTTAGTGACCACACCTGGGACTAGCAATCTCCGTCATTAAGTGTAGCAGCCACATAAGCACAACTATGCTTATGATCTTACTTCAGCTTTCTTTTGCTTTACAAACCCGTAATTCAGTGGTAGTCAACCTGGTCCCTACCGCCCACTAGTGGGCATTCCAGCTTTCATGATGGGCGATAGGAGTTTTGTCCAATACTGAAGCACTTTCCTTTTTTTTAAAATTTAATTGACTTTAAAAAAAAATCATAGCATTATTTAAAAACATTTTCATTAGGTTTTCATAAAATCACCATTACTGTGAAACCGGTGGGCGGTTAGAAAATTTTACTACTAACAAAAAAACAAAAGTGGGCGGTAGGTATAAAAAGGTTGACTACCCCTGCCGTAATTGGTTGCAAAGTTACTTTTTATCACTGCAGTAAGTGTGAATGTTTGCGACACAAGGCAGCTGCTAAATGTGGGTGACCTATAAATCTGGTGCTGTTAATATTACAATATTAGAAAATAAAGAAAGAAAATCTACGTTCCTCCCAGAATGCTTATTTCTGTCTGCTAGTATAAAATGCACATATTCTTGTTTTAAACTGAAGGCAAGCTTTAACTGTTTATTTTAAACTATATAACAACTTTCTAATATTTAGTGCACCATAGCATTAGGAGTAAGGCTTATGTTACTCTTTTGTAATAAAGTGGTAACAGAACATGATGGGTAAGCAGAACTTTAAAGGCAACCATGTGATATCAAGATGTAAGGAAGCAAAATCTAAAAAAGAAGGGAAAGGCTTAAAGATGAAAGAATGGCATTTATCTTTATTCACAAGAACGTTTGGAGAGCCCTCTTGCTAAATTTATATGACATATGCACACTACTTCAGAGAGAAATATGGTGTGATTCCTGCTCACACAACTTGGTAAGAACTGTGTCAGTATTTCCCAGATAAATTAAAACAACCAACAAGATTAAAACAAGATAATAGATTTTGCATGAATAACATGTCTGCTTTTTACCAAAAACAGATATGCTTCTGGTGTGAGTCATGGCTGACTGAAGACATTTTACAAATGACCAGAGGCAACAACTGCTGAGAAAAAGAAAACAGCAGCCAGTAGACCAGTCCTTCAAAATTCTCCACAGGAGAGAAAGGGAGATCACCCAGGAGTGGTCTGAATGCCAGCTCCTCACAAGGAGACCATAAAACAGGGGTGTTCTGTGTATTTGAGCACCAAGAGCCAAGGGAGATGTCACCTTTGGTTTCAGCACTTAGGTTGAGTTAAAAATTGTTACAACAAACTTGCACAGTTTGTAAATTTCCAAGTCTATTGTAGTCTCATAGCCCCATATGTTAATCCTTAGTCTCTCATAGTTTTTCTAACTAAGTTGGACTGTGAAGAATTAGATAAGTCCAACAAGTCACAATTTCTAGAACTTGTATCTACCACATTTTTCAGAGTATAAGAGGGTGAAAATCTGGGTGCGCCTTATACACTGAATACAGCATTTTTTTCCTCCTGACCGCCCCCCACCCCACCCCTTTGCAAAAATGGCCAGGCATAGCCTTTAGGAGACTTCCAGAGTGCTCCTGGGTGCTGGGGAGGGCAAAAATGAGTGGAAAATGGGCCGGGTTTTGCTTGTTTTTGCCTCCCAGCCCCCAGGAGCACTCTATAAGCCTCCTAAAGGCTATGCATTCCCTTTTTTGACAAAAAAACAGGTCCATTTTTTGTGTGAAAACAGGCCATTTTGGGGACGTCTGCAGAGTGCAAAACCTTTTTTAAAAAATGTGCCTCTTCAAAATCTTGGTGCATCTTATACTCCGGTGCTTCTTATACGCCAAAAAATATGCCAAAATAAGCCAACCTTTTTTTGGCCATGCCCCACCTAAGCATCTCTATAATCTGATGCCCTTCCCCCGGTGACATATAATTCTTACTTTAATAATAATAATAATAATAATAATAATAATAATAATAATAATAATAATAATAATAATAATAATAATAATAATAATAATAATTTATGTTTATATACTGCGTCCTCTCCCCAAGGGGACTCGGAGCGGTGTACAGGGAAAAATTAAAACACATAAAAATATACAAAAATAGATATAATAAATAAAAACAAATTAAATTTAATTGTCCCTGCACTAAAATCCCCATATTAAAACTAATATTCCCTAAACCCTAAAAAGGTAGAGACTAACCTAGGCCGGCCAAGCAGAAAAAGTATGTTTTTAATTTCTGACGGAAGGAGCGGAGGTCCGTGGTTGTTCTAATGTCGGGGGGAAGGTCAATCAATCAATCAATCAATCATTTAATACTTATAAACCGCACCCTCTCCCCATGGGGACTCGGGGCGGTGCACAGGTAGAATAAAAACAGTAAAAAAAACATACAAATATCAATAAATATACAAACAATTAAAAGCAAATTAAACACAGCCTGTGCTAAAATCCCATTTAACTAACTAAACTAAAATTTACCCAATAAAAACCCTAGACAGGGGGACTATCCCAGGCCGGCCAGACGGAAAAAGTAAGTTTTTAATTTAAGACGGAAGGAGCGGAGGTCCGTGGTCGTCCTAATATCGGGGGGAAGGTCGTTCCAGAGGGCCGGGCCCGCCACAGAGAGAGCCCTTCCCCTGGGTGTCGCCCGCTGACACTGTCTAGTGGACGGCACCCGGAGAAGTCCCTCTCTGTGGGAGCGAATCGGCCATGAGGATGTATGAGGCAGGTCGTTCCAGAGGGCTGGGCCCGCCACAGAGAAGGCCCTTCCCCTGGGCGTCGCCCGCTGACGAAGTCTAGTGGACGGCACCCGGAGAAGTCCCTCTCTGTGGGAGCGAATCGGCCGGGAGGATGTATGGGGCAGGATCCGATCCCGCAGATAGCTAGGTCCCGAGCCATGGAGCGCTTTAAAGATGATAACTAACACCTTGAAGCGCACCCGAAAGACGACAGGCAGCCAGTGCAGCTCGCGCAAGAGAGGTGTACTTTACTCAAAAAGTGAACTCTACTCACATGGAGGAAGCCTAAAAGGCCATTAACTTGGTTTAAGCAAGGTTCAAATTGTCCCCATTAAAAATCAAATTGCCCCCTGTGGGGCATGGTCACCACGTTGGCAACCACTGATCTAAGCATTACATCTAATGCATTTGCAGTAAGCATGTAATCTGTATTTTCTCTCTGGTGAATCAATGAACTTCAAGTAAGTCCATCATTTAGGCTGGATTGTAAAGGTAGGAAATTCTTTGAGAGAGGGAGCGGTTTGCTAGATCCAACTATATGGAGATATTTCATCCTGCTTTCAATCTTTCCTAAAAAAAAATAAAGGTTGAGAAGTTGGTTGCACTGCAGATGACTCTGGAGGAAGCAGATTATCTAGACCAGGGGTCTCCAACCTTTGCAACTTTAAGTCTGAAGGACTTCAGCTCCCAAAATTCTCCAGCCAGCAAAGCAAAGCTGGCTGGAGAATTCTGGGAGCTGAAGTCCTTCAGACTTAAAGTTGCAAAGGTTGGAGACCCCTGATCTAGACCCCCTTCTGTTAGATTACAGGCCTGGGATGGGACTGAGACAACACTGATCTCATTTGTGGATGACTTCTGGCAGGAGCAGGACAGAAGTGGTGTGCCCATCCTTATTCTTGAACTCTCAATGGCTTTTGATGCCCTTGATCATTATATCCTACTGGACCAACTCAGGGAGCTCGGAGTAGAGCACAATGTTACACTGGTTCTTCCCCTTCTTCCAACACCAGTTTGAATCAGTGTTGATGGGATATGAGGAGACCTTCAATTCTACAAATAATGCATTTTGAAATATAATATGCAACTTACTGTGAGGTTATCCTCTTGTTTTTGCTGATTAAAAAAGCATCATTGGTGAGGGAGTTCAGTATTATTGCAGGATACAAGATGTACTTTTCAAAACACTGAAGCCACACATACAGTCTCTCAAACCACATTAAATGAGCAGCAGCTGAATTTAAAAAAAAAAAATCCTTTATGAAATCGTGAGTAATACCAATAATGAATAGCAGCAAACTTTCATATACACTATTAAGGGATTAATAGTATTCAATTAATCAAACATATAAGTATTCAATATTTTCTAATAATGAGGATATTGTTGTTCCTGAAAAATATGAAACATGAACTAAAATTCCCCTTAAACATTTCAGACTGGTTCTGATCATCTGAATACTGAGATGTCTATTAAAGACTGCCCACGAATATGAGTAACCCAGAACAAGTAGCATATAAGTGTTCTATAAAGTGAGAGTTTAAACAGCTAAAAGGTAAAGGTAAAGGTTTCCTTGCACATATGTGCTAGTGGTTCTGAACTCTAGGGGGCGCTGCTCATCTCCATTTCAAAGCTGAAGAGCCTGCATTGTCTGAAGACATCAATGTCGTCATGTGGCTGGCTCGACTAAATGCTGAAGGCGCAGGGAATGCCAAGGGTGGTTCTTATTTTTCTACTTGCATTTTTACATGCTTTTAAACTGCTAGGTTGGCAGAAGCTGGGATAAGTAACGGGAGCTCACTCCATTATGCGGCACTAGGGATTCGAACCGCCAAACCGCCCACTTTTCTGATCGACAAGCTCAGGGTCTTAGCCACTGAGCCACCGCATCCCTCAAACAATTAAAAGGACATCATAAAAAAAGAGATCACTTGCTATTGGAAGACACAAAATACTGTAGACTTGTAAATGTGTAGTATCCAAACAATACACGGCAGCATGGAATTTGCAAGCACAAAGGAAACACAATATTTTAAGAGCTACAGTTTATTAAATGAAAGCCATCAATTCAGAAATAACTTTTGTTCAGAACTGTGATATACTGTATGAATGTTTTTTCTCCCTTGTCTCCTATTTTTATTGTAGCTTATATATGAATTCCTCACCCTATCTTGAAATGTTTAGCAGGACTGCAGGACTGAGCTGACTTTGAGTACTCAGAAAATTAAGCAAGACCGAATCTCTTAGTCTGGACTGGAAAGTGGGGAAAAGACTCCAGAAGGTGGTAATGGCAAATCACTTTTGCACTGTTGATAAGAAAACCACATAAATATATTCATGAAGTCAAAAGAATTGAAACTGACTTGGAGACATTAGTTTTAATTTGAAATATCTTGTAATGTATGTATTTGTTAAAAACAGAATATATTTTTTTATTCTTGTTGTTTGTTTGTTGTTACTGGTATTATTAATCCTCATGTGAATTTCCTAGGTATGTTCTAAATCCATGATATTGTTTGGAAGTTAATTTTTGATCTCTTATAAAGATTCTTATTAGGATATTGTATTTTTCCCCTACACAAAATCAGTTGTCAGCTTGATTTTGAGAAAGACTGAGATGATGGAAACACCCCGTTTTCTGATATCCTTATCATCCAACATGTCCAAAACATACAAAGAGAGTCATTGAAATGAAGACCCATAAAAACTTGTCAGGAATGTTCTAAATTGAAGTGAGTTTAAAACCCCTGAAGACAACCAGCTAATGAAAAGTCAGGTAGCTTCTAGCTGATAGATTTACAGGAGAACTAAAACAACAACTGTAATTTTAGAGATATTTAAAGCCATCCGTACTTCTCAATTCAGCAGCTGTTGCAATTTTAATCTCATGCTTATCATTTGAGAATAATAATAAATAAAATAAAATATTAATAATAAAGAGTGCTATTTCCTTTTAAGGGTTATGTGGTCAGCAAAAATTATAATCTTATTACAAAGCTTAAACCTGTATTTTGTTAAAGCAAAAAACACCATTTGCCAAAACTGAGTTACAGTTTCATAAAATGATATCAATTCAAAATGTTATCCAAGGACTAATTTAGGCAATGATCAAGCATTTAAGAATTATTAGAATTATTTCCTATTTTAACTTCCAGTTGATTACAAAGTTAATTTCTCCAAATATTACATATGAGTGTATTGTATTTATAATCATAAATAACCTTATCCCAGTTCACATGGAACATTGTGTTACATTGAAACTAATGTTTCCTCCACCTGCAACCTTCAAAGTGTGTTAGATCTCAACCTGATACATTTCTCAGTCGGCATAGTGTTTACTGGCTCAAAGTTATGGGAATGAAAATCCAACATATCTGGAAACACTTAAGGAAGGCCAATTGATGAGTTTTATTGAATAAAAGTTTATAAATATAGTATTTATCCTGAACACTAAGCTACAAATGATAAAAGAAAATAATAATAATAATAACAACAACAACAACAGTAATACCCATTGTCATTGGGGCACTTAGTATCATGTCCAAGAATTTTATAAAACACATCAATAAATTGCAGCTTCCTGCAATAACACCACTGGAACCGCAAAAAACTATGCTACTTGGAGAATCATACATCTTAAGAAGATACTTAGTTGATACCTAGGACGCTGACAGCGACCCATATTAAGCATTAGCACCAGTCAATGGTATTTGTGATGCATTTTTGAATGTTCAGTTGACTGTTTCATGTTTAATGAATAAAGTAAATAATAATATTTTTATATAATATATAATCACTTGGAACTGGTTAAGATCAGGAGTACTTAAAAAAGGAACAGGAGGCTTTATTTTGGCAGCTCAAGAACAAGCCTTAGCCACAAACTGCATGAAGGCAAAAATTCAACATGTTACCACCAACAGCAAATGTTGCCTCTGTAATGAGAAAGATAAGACAGTCGACCACCTGATCAGTGGGTGCAGCAAAATTTCACAAACTGACTACCTGCAATGCCATGACCGTATTGCTAAGACCATTCCCTCCAAATTGTGCCAGAAGTTTGGATTTGAGTACAGCAAAAACCACTGGGATCATCAGGTTGAGAAAGTTTTAGAGAATGAGAAAGTCAAGATCTTGTGGGACTTCAGAATTCAGACTGACAGACACTTGGCCTACAACACACCTGACATAACAATAGTTGAAAAGAAAAAAGTATGGTTCATTGACATTGCAATACCTGGTGATGCACGGATTGAAAATAAGCAGCAAGAAAAAAATCACCAAGTACCGAGACTTGCAAATTGAAGTTGAGCAACTGTGGAAAAAGAAATCGTGTGTTGTCCTGATTGTAATTGGAGCCTTTGGAGCAATACCTAAAGGGCTACCTCGCTATTTAGAAATTCTAAATTTACCGGACTTGAACATTCTGACTCTACAAAAAACCATCCTACTTGAAACAGCTTATATCCTCCGACGTTACCTTAAAAGTTCCTAGGTCCTTGGTTAGGACTCGAGCTGTTGAGCTACTAACCAGCCCCAAAGGCTGTGAACTTCACCAAAGATTATCCAGTAATAATAATAATAATCCAACTGAGAGAACAAATTACTAAACTGCCTACAAATTCAGCAAACAGCTTCCATGCATAGCACTTTGGAACATACCAATATGAAGGATATTATGGTTCTTGCAATGTATGTTCTCAAGATAGTTAAGAATAACAAGCATTACCACTAAGCGTAGCTAGCATGTTTGAGCAGCAAAAATCCAAAAGGGTCTAGAATATGAGAACGGCAAGAAAGGATTAGTTTTCTCCATTTCTTTCCTATAATCTCATATTTTCCAGAATTTTTGCAGTGCAACTATGTAGTCCTATTCTCTCACAGTCTGACATTTCTTGGGCAGGCTCCCCTTGCCCCAGGTCCTTCTAAATGGGTTGGGATTTTAATTTCTAGAATGCCTAGTCAACTAGGCTGAATCCATGTTGGCTGGAAATTCTAAGATCTACAACCCCAGATTTAGATGGAATTGGCTGAGAAGAACTGTTCTACAACAAGCACTTTTATTTTTGCTGTATTATAATCCCTGCATCCATTTATTTACTTTGACACAGTGATTTCTGTTTCTGTCTATAACCTCCTCTTTAATTCATGATTCACAATAATGTGCAAAAATACCATATTAACTTTAATGTAAAGCATAATAAACAGTGTCATGCATACCTCTTACTTCTCTCTGCCGATATTCCTTATTTTTAAGGATAGGGTGGGATATCCACATCCATGGATGATGTTTGCGAAGTTGAGGAAGTATGTAGTGTGTTATGAAACCCACAGTCCACGCAAAAATGAAAAGCACCAGGCCAAGTAATTCCTGGATTAAAGGGAAGCAAAATGAACCCTATATCACATGTCATATACTTAAACCATTTTTAATTTAAAATCTGATCTTGATATAAAAAAAAAATCAGTCAGTTAAAAATGTCATTTCCCCCAAAAATACATTATTGAAAAAGCAACTGAGGAAGGAAAAGGGGGGCTTTATTTTTGTTCAATAAAAAGTTTTATTTTCTAATACTGTAGTTCAAGGGGAAAAGAACACAAGAAAGAAATGTTCTAGTTTTGCAAGACGTGTGTTTGTTCACAGCCAAAAGACATAACTTTGCCGAGGGATAAAATGCAGGAAATGTTTTGTGTGGAATGCTAGTGGGAATGCAAAAGGAGGAGCTCAAATTGTGCAAAACACAAAGATGGTGGGGGAGGGGGGGGAGTATATCCTTTAATTTATTAAAACTTGATAAACTGTAATAAATGTAGAAAAGTAAGACAAATGCATATTGGCGAACACACCAAAGTTATTTGATATCATAAATGAATTTGTAGGCGTGGTTCCATATCTTGTATATCAGTGGTAGTCAACCTGGTCCCTACCGCCCACTAGTGGGCATTCCAGCTTTCATGGTGGGTGGTAGGGGTTTTGTCCGATACTGAAGCACTTTCCTTTTTTAAATTTAATTTGACTTCTCTACTTTATAAATCACCATTACTATGGAACCGGTGGGCGGTTAGAAAATTTTACTACTAACAGAGATACAAAAGTGGGCAGTAAGCATAAAAATGTTGACTACCCCGTTGTATATAATAGGTGGAACTACCTGTCATGTTGACTATCCCATTCTTGTGGAGTTATCCATATTGCCACTATGTGGTTTTAGCTCTCAGCGCACATTAATACTCCACAAAATGGTCTTTCTTGGACATAAAATTAATCTTTCTAAAAGTACTGGACCACAAGTTTTTTTCCCCTCTTTTGGTCCTTGACAGAGGCAAGAATAATCCTAATATAGAATATATGAGGGGAATCAGATTTAGGGAGGCTAATCTAATCTTTTAAAAATATATTTTGAATGTCTTTATTTTTACTGTAGAATCCTAATGTTTAAAAAAACTTTAAAC
The DNA here is from genome assembly GCA_039707465.1 of Rhabdophis nuchalis. Lineage (NCBI taxonomy): Eukaryota > Metazoa > Chordata > Lepidosauria > Squamata > Natricidae > Rhabdophis > Rhabdophis nuchalis. Next base: position 325,450,815 of record CM077643.1, read on the forward strand.
AATACAAAATGCAAGGGAGAAGAGAAGAAGGGAAAGGGAAAAAAATCTGCCTTATGTTATCCACTTATCATCAATAGTAATTGGTTCCCCAATGAATTGACTACTATAATATAAACAATACAAGCTATTATTGTGATCTGCCATAACAACAGATATTGCTGCATCTTTTGATTAGTAAATAAATATTACCTTTTCAAAAAAAAGAAAAGGCAGGTCATACATTTCCAAAACCATTTCTTGACATCTGGCTTATCTTATTTCAAAAAGCTCATCCCTGCAGTGATTGAAAAACGTTCACTTCAATTTTTAAGGATCTCCAGTTCACTTTTATACCTAAATTCTTAAACTATGGTTTATGGAAATAAGGCAGCTTTATAATCTTCAGACTGAAGTTTGCTTCTTTCATGAGACTATCATAAATGTCAGCCATGCCACTAGGGGCAGAATACCAGATATGGTCCCAGGTCCCTCTGGGTTTATCGCTTAAATGATGAACAAAGACCAGCATGCACTTTGTCAGATGAGCTGGCAGTTAGGCCCAGACCACTGTAAAGTATAGCATACTTCCTTAGCCTGTCAGTGACCAGTCAGCTACAGGTAGTATTTGACTTATGGTTGTAACTGAGCCTGGCAACTGTAGTCATAAAAATTGTCAAGCAAGTCGTCATGTAACTGACCCAATTTTATGAACTTTTTTTGTGGAGGTCATTAAGTGAACGTGACAGTCATTAAGCAAACCCTTACGTTCATTAGGTAAAGGTAAAGGTTCCCCTTGCACATATATGCTAGTCATTCCCGACTGTAGGGGGCAGTGCTCATCTCCATTTCAAAGCCGAAGAGCCAGCACTGTACGAAGACATCTCCATGGTCATGTGGCTGGCATGACTAAATGCCAAAAGTGCACAGAACACTGTTACTTTCCCACCAGAGTTGGTTCCTATTTTTCTACTTGCATTTTTACATGCTTTCGAACTGCTGAGTTGGCAGAAACTGGCGCCAGGGATTTGAACCGCTGAACTGCCAACCTTTCTGATCGACAAGCTCAGCGTCTTAGCCACTCAGCCACCCTTGTTCATTATGGGATTTTTTTTGCTGGAAACTGGAAGTAAATACCCATTTCCAGCCAAACAATAATAAATTGTGATCATGTGACTGTAGGGTGCTACAGGCATACATGTGGGCCAATTGTTGAATGCAGAAAATGCAGTCACAGGGGACATTCTCCACAGGGGAGGGGGGGAAATGTGGGAACTTTGAAACTAAATCTCAAGTAGCTTTTGGGGATCCATCGTAACTTTCATTTGTAAGTCTAGGACCATCTGCACTGTCTCGAAGCATATGGACAATGAGAGCTATAAATTAATAAGAAGGACACTGAGTGCCTTCACAGGTGGGGTATTTGCGAAACATGAAGTAACAGGTTGCTAACCTAGGCAAATACCTTAAATTTTAACATAGGATACGAGGGGCTGTTGCCCTACCTCAGCCCCCGTGCTCTTTTCTGCTGACAACGAGAAAGAAAAGGAAAGGGATGATTAATGGTAAGGAAAAAACAGGCGGTAGTTAGAGGGAATAAAATGGAAAGAGTGAGGTGGCAGACAGTGGGTGGCATTAAAGGTGTAATGACAGGGAAAATAAGTCAGAAAATGAATGGCAGTGAAGGAAAAACGTAGATATAACAGGTGATACATAAAACATCTTCAATTCAAATAACAGCTGATTCAAAGCTTCCTACTTGAAACAGGCTCACATCCAAAACTAAGCTATTTTAGATCATTCAAGATGTGTCTTGAGCCCCAAAATAGGTCTGTTTAGAGCAGGGATGTCCAAACTTGGGAACTTTAAGACTTGTGGACTTCAACTCCCAGAATTCCCCAGCCAGCATAGCTGGCTGGGGAATTCTGGGAGTTGAAGTCCACAAGTCTTAAAGTTCCCAAGTTTGGACATCCCTGGTTTAGAGTCTGGCACGTTCCATTTTGAGCCCTCAAACATTTCCAGGATGAATGAGACGGGTTGCGATGCACATGAAACCAGCATTTTGAATTCAAAACGTTCCAAATATAAAATATTCTTCAGGAACCCCAGAAGTGACCTACTTTTTTTTTTTTCTTGGATCCTGTTTCACTCAGTCCCCACTATCAGCCCTCTTCTTTTCAAGTTGTCTTTTCCCCTCCTCCTGCCAAACTTACTTTCCATTTCAATGCAGGAAAGTAGGGCAGCTCTGAATGTCTCATAGTTGACCATTTTCCTCAACGTCCAGAATGTTCATACATATTCCCAAACATAACATTACCCCAGCCATGTTGTGCCAAAGGATTTCTTACTGCTGCCACAAAATCTCTTGGTGTCATTATGCTATAATTGCTATATATTTGTAACTAGACTCTTAATGTGTGAAACAATACAAAACCTCATTACCCACTGCCTCTTTCAAGCAAATATTTCTTCCCCTCCTCTGACTTTTAAAGCAATATGAAACAGTATCTAATCGCTCTGAATAATAGATATATTGTCTTAAAAAATAACAACACAGAAGGAAAGAAATGGTAATACTAACCCCTAATGACAAGAAAACGGTACTGGCACTGACTGCAAAGGATAACACAGCAGCCACAGAGCACACAATGAGATCTGATCTCAGGGTTTCTCTCTGCGAATATAATTTTTAAAATATAAAAATACAAGTAAGGACTCATTTGATTTACAAAATCAAACTACTTCTTCCTCTGCAGTTAACAGTTGCATAATAATTACAGGAGTCTTGGCATTAAAGAATCTTCTCCCCTTGTACTTGTTTAATGTTCAAGCCAATGTGTTGGCAAAGCTTTATATGTGTGTGTGTGTGTGTGTGTTTTCGTAGATTTTCACGGGTGTAGGTATGCTGGCATTGCTGGCTTCGGGGATTTTCCCGTGTATATAGCATAGAGATGTTATTGCAACGTTTCGGCAAGATCTCACTTGCCATCAGCAGGCAGGATTATGTCTGTGACACACACATATATAATTTTTTTAATAAAACAAAAATTCAAAAAGGAAAAACCATCATTCTGCATTGTATCCTGTGGAAAGCATGTCGACTGGTTACACATAACTCTTGTGCGTTTCTAGGACCATCATTGCTCATAAGTAATCTCAAAAAGTTTGTTATATATCTTAATATCATTATACCAAAAATTCTCCTCTAGTATTCCATAGTTAGTCTATCTTCTTCTTCGAGCAAGTCTTACTTAGACATAACCACATAATGGCATTCCTTGTCTATTCCAAAAAGTCTCCCCTGGTATTTCACCCTAGATACCTATTCTGCATAAAAATCAATTTATGTTGTTTCTAGCCCACCCTTTTTTTTGTTAAACAATATTCATTAATATTCATTAATAGTTAACTAGAAATCTTTATTGACAAAGCTTCTTGAATCCAGATACATGGTTTATCTAGCACACACCCTCCACAACAACAATTTAAACAAAGGTAGCTAAACAGGAACACTCTTTAGTGAACTCAGACTCGGAATAATTGATTTCCATTTCAGACACAACCAACATGTCGCCAATGCCAGATAATTGGTATGACCTAGGGTTGTTGTAAGGCAAAAATAAGGAGGGCAAGATAGACTTGTGTTAATTCTTTGCAGAGGGGAAGGAAACAGAGGTGGGTTGCTCCCAGTTCGGCTGAACCGGTAGTGGTGATTTGGCCTGAGACACAGAACTGCCAGCAATACAGGCTGGCCACGCGCAGAACAATATTCAGTCAAATGAGCATGCAAGAGCAAAGCAAGCAGCACGCAAGCAAAGCATGCACAAAGCGAACCGGTACTAACCGGTACAGGAAGCCACCCCAGGAAGGAAGAAGGAAGGAAGGAAGGAAGGAAGGAAGGAAGGAAGGAAGGAAGGAAGGAAGGAAGAAGGAAGGAAGGAAGGAAGGAGGTGCTGTTCATAATTTCTTATATTCTGAACTTTTTATATAAGCATGGTGTGAACACTTTGCCAAATGATACTACCATATTTTTCAGAGTATAAGACGCACCAGAGTATAAGACGCATCAAGGTTTTGAAGAAGCAAATTAAAAAAAAAAGTTTTTGCACTCTGCAGACCTCCCCCAAAAAGGGCATGCATAGCCTTTAGGAGCCTTGCAGAATTCTCCTGGGGGCTGGGGGGGGGGGACCAAAATTGAGCAAAAAACCAACCCATTTTAAGTTCATTTCTGCCCTCCCCAGCCCCCAGGAGCACTCCGAAAGCCTCCTAAAAGCTATGCACAGCCATTTTGGTGAAGGGGGTGGGGTTTTGGGAGACAAAATTGCAGTATTCAGTGTATAAGACGGACCCAGATTTTCAGCTTCCTTTTTGAAGGAAAAAGATGTGTCTTATACTCTGAAAAATACACTATTTTCCTTAGTGAATAAGGATGCAGAGCAGACAGTTTTCTCAACAAAACAGTTTGAACAATAGCAATGTGATTATACATTTGGCCCACTGATCCTAAACCTTCTACATAGAAAATGTCTCAAAAGCTGCTTTCCTGATTGGGAGGGGAATGAAACTGAGTTATTGTCCCTCTTCAATACAAATAAAACTATCTGTCTGATACCTGTTTTCCAAAATTCCCTAATGAATCACCAATATCTCTGGAAGAACAACTCAGTGCAAGCAAGGTAGAGGGAAAGGATTAATTTATCTTTGCTAGAGCTGTATAACACTTTCAATTCAAAACGAAAAAGATGCTTCAAAGCTGCAGGCCAAGACGCATAGTACTAATCAACAATTCCTAGAACTGTCTCTAGTCCTTTCCCTCCCAGCATTCAGGTAAATGCTGAAAACTTTTCGATGCCTAAGATTACACTGGGGCGCCTTCATAGGCATTTTTTGTATTGCAGTTGAATTTATTGCAGTTGAAACTGTATTGCAGTTGAATTTATTATTATTAATTGAGGCTGTTATTATTATTAATTGAGGCTGTGCACCGCCCTGAGTCCCATACTCAGGAGAGAGGGCGGTATATAAAACCAATAAATAAATAAAATAAATAAACAAAATAAGTATGAGAGGCACTTCAGTGGAGTGATTAAGTTGCTGGACCCGGTATAGCAAAATCTGAATTGGGCATAATAATAATAATAATAACTTTAATTTGTAAACCGCTCCCTCTCCCTACAGGGACTCGGGGCGGTGCACAGGGAAAATAAAAACAATAAATATACACATATACAAAATATACAAACATAACTAAAAACGAATTAAATCTAATACCTGTGCTAAAAATCCCATTTAAAGCTAAAATACCCAATAATTAAATATAAAACCCCATAGAAGGGAGACTACCCTAGGCCGGCCAAGCAGAAAAGATATGTTTTTAATTTCAGACGGAAGGAGCGGAGGTCCGTGGTTGTTCTAATGTCGGGGGGGAGGTCGTTCCAGAGGGCTGGGCCCACCACAGAGAGAGCCCTTCCCCTGGGCGTCGCCCGCTGACAAAGTCTAGTGGACGGCACCCGGAGAAGTCCCTCTCTGTGGGAGCGAATCGGCCATGAGGATGTATGAGGCAGGATCCGATCCCGCAGATAGCTAGGTCCCGAGCCATGGAGCGCTTTAAAGATGATAACTAACACCTTGAAGCGCACCCGAAAGACAACAGGCAGCCAGTGCAGCTCGCGCAAGAGCGGTGTTACGTGGGTGAACCTAGCGGTTCCCATAATTACTCACGCGGCTGCATTCTGGACCAACTGAAGTCTCCGAGTGCACCTCAAGGGGAGCCCCATGTAGAGAGAGTTACAATAGCATGAAAGTCATCTGGCTGATTCCGAGGCTGTCAGTCCTTTTCAAGCCTAGGGAGAAGGCAATGGCCAACCATTTCTGAAAATGCTGCCTAGAAAGTTGCAAGGGGTTCATTCATGCGGGTTGCAGTTCTGAGTCAAAGGCAAAAAAGCTGGTACACAGCTTTTGAGAATAAAAAAAATAAAAAAGGAAGCATCTTAAACAGCAAAGAATTCCAGTTACTTTTTTATATAAGTTGGATTGGGGGTGGGAGAGAGATAAAGCTGAGAAAAAGGGAAGAAATGCAACATGTCCTTCTGAAATTGTCCTTCTTCTGCCAAAGAATCCATCTGGACCAGTTTACAGCTCTGCTATAAAGGGATTTAAGCACTTTAATGTAACATCATACAAAAGCGCTGACATTTCAAATGACACCATCACAAAGGTTTTGATAAGACTCTTTCACCCCAAAAAAACAAGGAAGCCTACCACTGATTCTCTCATCTTCTCAGGAAGTGGATCAATTCGTGGCTCTTCAAAATGCTGCTTTACAAGGTGCGGAAAATATTTACAGTGAATAAGAGACCTAATTTACAGAACAAATGAAAATCAGTTAGAACACCAATCTCCTGAAAAGAGAACAACCCTAGATAGTAGACAGTGATTTTTTTCTCCTAGCTTATTTAAGTCACAATTTACCAACTCAAGGAATGGGTACCAGCCACTTAATAAATCTCCTGGATCTGGAAATGAAGGAACAGGCTCTGATCCCACCCTTGTAACTCCAAATGGCTGTAGGTTCATAGGTCTCCACCTCCATATTTGGAAAGCTTTCATCATTATTTTTGGATGGGGTATTGTTCTTCCAAATCTACTTCTTTGGCCCACGAAGAAACTTCAGCTGATCCAGAATGTAACGGTATGAACAGTTTTGGGTTCACAATGGAACATTCATATAGCATCACTGCAGACCACAGTAAGCAATGGCTTTCAGTAGGTTTCTGGATGCAATTCAAGGTCCTGGATAGCATCAATAAAGCTGCACATAGCATGGAGCCAGGATACTTGAGAGAACGCCTGTCTCTTATAGTTTCTGCCCATCTCATTATATTCATAGGCTAGGCCTGCTTTAGGTCCATTCGGGGAAAGAGTATCATCTTTGAAGGTATGCTTTTTCTATAGAACAGCTTTCTCCCTGAAGTTTGACAGGGTGCTGACACTTACTGGCATTTCCTGTTTCTTTTATATGCATGCATATACATATAAGGGGGCAGTGCTCATCTCCATTTCAAAGCCGAAGAGCCAGCACTGTCCGAAGACTGTCTCCATGGTCATGTGGCCAGCATGACTAAACCCCGAAGGTGCGCGGAATGCTGTTACTTTCCCACCAAATGTGGTTCCTATTTTTCTACTTGCATTTTTACATGCTTTTGAACTGCTGGGTTGGCAGAAGCTGAGACAAGTAACAGGAGCTCACTCTGTTACACAGCGCTAGGGATTCGAACCGTCAACTGCCGACCTTTCTGATCAACAAGCTCAGCGTCTTAGCCATTGAGCCACTGTATGTATGTATGCATGTATGTATACACACACAAACGCACACACACACACACACACACACGACAGGAAGTTTGGTTTAGTGGTTAAGGCACCAGACTAGAAAGCAGGAAAATGTGAGTTCTTGTCCCACCTAAGCCACAAAAGTCAGCTGAGTGATCTCCAGCCAGTCACTTTCTCTCCCCCAGTTGTTGTTATGGAAAATATTAGGAGGAGGAAGGTATGTTGGATATGTTCTCCATATTCAGTTATTTGTAAAAATAACAAAGGCAGGATACAAATAAATTTAAAAATATATTCTCTTTTATATGTATGTTTCCTGTCCTATGTATCTTCCTTTTATATGTATGTTCTCTTTTCCCCAATCTCTTTTATATGTATGTTCTCTTTTTATGTTTATTATCTGCTCCAAGTCATTTGGATGGGCAACCAAATACATTTGTGTAACAAATCAAACTACCTTATTACATAATTCTATAGTTCAAGCCACACGAAGGCCTCGGTGATAACTTACACTAAGACAGATGGATCACTGCTCTGCCTGCTCAAATGATAAGAAAGTGCCACTAAAAGCCCACAAAAGGCCGAGAACAGTGCGGGAATATGTTGAGCATCCCATGGTTCCTATAGATAAAGAGGAGACAGACATGGAAGGAATATGGATGTCTTTACATTGTTTGCAAGTTTACAAGTTACCATAGAAATAAGTTAAATATCGTTAACATGCTGGAATTCACAATAATTAAATGGCTGCATCATATATTAAATAAACTATATTACATTTCATCAGGCTAATGAAGTGGTGATATTTCAAACATGGTATCTAATTATGCAAACCACAATATCCTTAAAGTTAGCAATTAAGTAAAAGAAACAAGGAAAATCACGAGAGGCCATTTTTTTCTCCTTGCGTACATTTTTAAATTACATAAACTATTTTTAAATAAATAAATAAATTGAAACAGCATTAATTTTTAAATTACATAAATATAATTTTAAATGAAAAAGCACTTTTCCTTGCTCTTCAAAAAAACATAGTTATGAATGCATCTGAAAGTGCAAAATAAAAATGCATAGGTTGAATCTAAGGCTGAACTTCAAGGAAAATGTTCTAGAACAGAATTACTGTATGGAAAGTGGTGGGAAAAATAGCAACCCAAAAAAAACCCTTTCTTCTTTCAGCACCTATTATTTCAGAAAGTTAATCAATATCTCATTAGTCAACTAATGAGCAATATAAAAGTAGGTTCTCTCCAAACTTCCTATACCTGATTTAAAAACACAATATATTCCTGGGCAACATTTCCGCCTGTTTACTTGGCCAGCTTTAAAACTATTCGATTTTATAGTTCACAGAGAGCTAGATGCTATTTTGAATGGAAAATGTTATCATTCTGTCTTCCAAAGTTATCATACTTTTTTGACATTTTCATTTTTCGATGACACCTGCATTAGATTTTAGCAAGAACAGACAATGTACTGTCTCAGGATGTCCTTGCCTTCTAAAAAACATTTTTATTTTGAGGCACTCTGACTACTCAACAAAATTCAACAGTCTAATTGTTAAAATCCAGCAGAGTAATTTAATGCCATTCCAGAGGAGAAAATACATAGAACTTTAGTGTATAAGTATTAAAAGCAGGATTGTTATGGTTGAAGAAAAATGAAAGTTCCACAGCCCACAAAAACAACAAATACTGGTAAAATGTTAGCCTTCCTATTTTGTAGAAGATAACAATACTTCACAGGCATTCCACTCCCTGCCCCTGAAGATCCCATAGCAAGTGAGTATGCCCATCACATTAATTCATAAACCATGATTTACAAACCATAAGAGTTTGGTTTGTAAATCATGGTTTATGAATCACATACTAACCCACTATATTGGTCTAGATTAGTGTTTAATACAATAGCAGAGTTGTAAGGGACCTTGTAGGTCTTCCAGTCCAACCCCCTGTCTAGGCAGGAAACCCTATACCCATTTCAGACAAATGGCTATCCAACATCTTCTTAAAGACTTCCAGGGTTGGGGCATTCACAACTTCTGGAGGCAAGCTGTTCCACTGGTTAATTGTTCTAACTGTCAGGAAATTTCTCCCCAGTTCTAAGTTGCTTCTCTCCTTGATTAGTTTCCACCCATTGCTTCTTGTTCTACCCTCAGGTGCTTTGGAGAATAGTTTGATTCCCTCTTCTTTGTGGCAACCTCTGAGATATTAGAACACTGCTATCATGTCTTCCCTAGTCCTTCTTTTCATTAAACTAGACATACCCAGTTCCTGCAACCATTCTTCATATGTTTTAGTCTCCAGTCCCCTAATCATCTTTGTTGCTTTTCTCTGCACTCTTTCTAGAGTGTCCACATCTTTTCTACATCGTGGCGACCAAAACTGTATGCAGTATTCCAAGTGTGGCCTTACCAAGGCATTATAAAGTGCTATTAACACTTCATGTGATCTTAATTCTATCCCTCTATTTACGCAGTCTAGAACTGTGTTGTTGTTTCTCAACCTTAGCAACTTTAAGACCAGTGGACTTCAATTCCCAGAATTCCACAGCAACTCTGGGAATTGAAAACCATAGATATTAAAGTGGCCATGGTTCAGAAACACTGATCTTGTATGTGAATACATCCCTGGAAAGAAAACACATTTGTGTTCTTTCTTGTGTCTGAAAGGGATACAGGCAGTTTCAGATATCAGCGTTCCAAGTAACACCCCCAATGAACGAAGACTCTGAGGCTTGAGTTTCCTCAAAGTTCCATTTTATTAGAGATGTCATATTGGCACATCTGGGAAAACCCAAATCTGAAAGTTTCCAGGTTTCCCCCATCCAAAAGAAAGTTCAAATCCCTACCCAGCACCCACATGTCCATCACATGATCCAATCAGGCATCATCCAAAATTGGAGATGCCTCCCAAACACCTCATCACAGCTGCAGGGCAAGATGACCTTGACTTTCTGAGAAACAATGTTATTTTGGCTATATATCACCCATATTCCATATACTGTAATTCCCCCTCCCATTTTCCCACAGTAGAAAATAAGGCCCAAATATAAAATATGGCTTCCAGGTCTGACATCAGCATTGTCTGAACTGGCAATTAATCAGTTAATAGCAAGTAAATCCTGAATTGCAATCCATCTACCCATTCAACATTTAAAGTCATACTTGTAAAAAATCATGGAAGACGTCTTATATTAAGACGAACGTAAATGCCAACATTAGAGTACACTGGGTTGAGGATATGAAACGCATAGCACCATTTTGGAACAAATAATTATTCTGCTTACTGATACCTTCAAAAATGAAAAAGCAATAAAAATTCAAATTATATGTAATTTTCCTGCATAAATGGAAGGTCTACAGTTGATGTATGTAATTTGCAGCAAATATCTTGTAAATCTTTTACCGCATTTCTAACTTCAGGGTAGCAGCATTATAGGCATATTTCAAAGCTCCAGGAAGCTCAGGCTGTGGGCAAGATTGCTTATCTGCAAAACCACCTGCCTGCTGTAATTTAGCTTATTAGCCTGCAGAAAGATGTGCAAATGACAGGACATGTTTAAAAGGATTGCCCTTAATACTATTTACCAAAGAGACTTTGAACGTTCAATTAACCCACAGAGAACACCAACGATATAAATGAGTTTCCATTAAATTCACATTCTCCCGTCAGTAATCTCATTAAAAAAAAAATCCCAGCTTTTCCCTCATTCCATTTTCCTTTCCCCTCATTTTTCCCCCCTAGTTATTTGCGAGACCGTCTCCTGCCCCATACATCCCTTCGACCGATCCGCTCCCACAGGGAGGGCTTTCTCAGGGTGCCGTCGGCCGGACAATGCCGACTGGCGACACCCAGGGGAAGGACTTTCTCTGTGGCGGACCCCGCCCTTTGGAACGACCTTCCCCCTGAACTTCGCACCATCTCAGACCTCCGCCTCTTCCGCCAGTGTCTAAAGACACATTTCTTTCATCAAGCCGGCCTAGTGTAACCTCCGCTGTGACTATTTTAGATAGCTTCTATTTTGGGGGGATTTTAATTTGGTTTTAGCGCAGGATGGGTATTTAATGAGTTTTTAAATTTTATATTTGTTTTTGTATGTATTTTAAATTCCTGTGCGCCGCCCTGGGTCTTCTTGGAGAAGGGCGGGATATAAATTTAATAAATAAATAAAATAAATTTAAGAAGAAACCAAAGCCTAGCTTATAGACAGCAGAAGGGGCAGTCTGTATGGCTCCCACACTGGTGATGTTTAAGATGATGATAATTTATATTTCAGCCCTCCCCACCCACCCCCTCCATTAGATTGGGCAAAGAAGGTGTAGATACACTAGGTGGATCCCAGAATATGTGTCTTCTCTGCTGTGGTGCCAGTGGTGGGTTCCACATCCCAGTGCAACTGGTACAGTGCAACAGGGCCCGGTGTCCACCACATGAATGTGCACAGCACACACATGAGCCTCCATGAGCCTCCAAGATGCTCCAGCTGCTCGGCGGAGTGTCGCACAGGCACCATACGCACTGTGCGCAGAAGCGCCGAAGTGTTCAAAGACAGGTAAGGACAACAGGCAGGCGGGTGGGCCCTCTGGAGCACTGTACTGGAACGGTACCCAGTGTTCCGATCAGGTACTGGTATGCCCGTACTGGGGCGTGCCACCTGCAACCCACCACTGTGTGGTGCCCACCTTATGGAACATTCTCCCCCTGCCCCCCAATCCAATTATATTATCTCCATCACTTTTGACATTCTGGAAGGCCCTCAAGAACTGGCTATGTCATTAGGTCTGAGGTGCCCAGGGAACCAGAGTTGATCAGATGGCTCCATTATTGAGGAGGCTATTTTTATTCTCTCTTTGCTTGGGCCTTGCATATTTGGTTTTTTTAAAATCTACTACTTGAGGTAGATTTTTACATTTTTATATATGCCATTTTTATATATATGGTTTTATCCAAGGTTGTACACACACACACACACACCTTTTGGTGACATGGGCAGCTACACAAACTTGGTTAATAAATAAAATAAAGAATATTTGAAAACTTGGCTTTTCCTCCCATGCTTTGGATTATACCTCTTATAAGATTTTATTAGTCTGAAGGATTACTTTATTTTAGTTTACATACTTTTCTTGTTTTTATCATTACCCTATTAATATGTACTCCACCTAAAGTCTTACGTAGTTGGATGACCATCCATCCACCCAATACAATACAATACAATAGCAGAGTTGGAAGGGACCTTGTAGGTCTTCTAGTCCAACCCCCTGCGTAGGCAGGAACTTTATACCATTTCAGACAAATGGCTATCCAACATCTTTTTAAAGACTTCCAGGGTTGGGGCATTCACAACTTCTGGAGGCAAGCTGTTCCAGAGGTTAATTGTTCTAACTGTCAGGAAATTTCTCCTTATTTCTAAGTTCTTCTCTCCTTAATTAGTTTCCACCCATTGCTTCTTGTCCTGCACTCAGGTGCTTTGGAGAATAGTTTGACTCCCTCTTCTTTGTGGCACCCTCTGAGATATCGGAACACTGCTATCATGTCTCCCCTGGTCCTTCTCTTCATCAAACTAGACATATCCAGTTCCTGCAACCGTTCTTCATATGTTTTAGCCTTCAGTCCCCTAATCATCTTGGTTGCTCTTCTCTGCACTCTTTCCAGAGTCTCCATCTATCTATCCATCTCCATCTATCTATCTACCCATCCATCTATCCATTCATCATCATATGGAAAACAAATACATATAGTTATTTGCAGCTAAAATTATATTCACAACAAACCCTGCTATCCACTTCCTCCCAACTCTCCAGGGCATTCTCCGTCCCTTAAGAGGATGGAAAATAATGCAAATTAGTTTAATATTCATACAGGTTCTAGATATGGGAAAAAGAAGAAAACAATGCCATAATCACAAGAAATTCTAGCCTTTTTTTCTATTAGAATCACTCCTCCTTACCTTAACTGCATTGAAGCAGAATGTATACAGGACAATTACAGCAATAAAGCTTCGAGAAATACTGTAGAGTGAAGAGTACATTCCAGCAACAGCTGAAACACAGAAACCAACATTTACATCTTTGCATCTGGATATAACTACTATAAGATAAACCAAAACGGTAAAAGCCCCCTGCCCATTATCAGAAAGGCCTTTTTGCCTGGATGTGTTAAAATAAATTAGGTCATTCAATTAGACAAATTACTGGACCCAGAAAGACAAGAACACCAGCCTCAAAACACAAGTTAAGCAAAACCACAAATGCTACAGTTGCATTGAGACCCAGTAAAATAATACACAGTTCCAGAGGAACTGGTTAATTTCAAGGAACCCTAGCTTGACAGCTGCCACGTGCTACAGAAAAATCAGCAAGCAATAAGCGTATCCACCTACTCAATGTAATTGAATGCTAAATGCAAGAATCTTGGGAAAATAAAGTACCGTACCAAAACAGGACATTTTATTCTAAACATTGGTGGCCTAAATTGCAGATGTTCTTGATTTGAAGCTACATTTTGAACTTGCCTCATGTATTTTGGGAAGCTTAAATTCCCACCAAATGCCATGAAGGTGGCCTCAAATATTTTCCAAAGGCCTCTCACTATTTGTGGGGTGAGCATCACAACATCTGCCATTGCAACGATCACCATCTAATAGTGGAGGGGGTGGGGAATGCAACTTCCTATTCACCACTGATACAATGTGTAGGAACACATTGGTGACAAATGGCATCATGGTAGGCATTTGCAGGAGATTAGAAAGAGACGGAGTAATGAAATATGCATCACAATGTAAGCTCCATCCTTGAGTGCTTGAATATGACATGGCAATGCAAGTATAAAGGGGTGGCATTTGCAGGTGTGACACCATCGTGCTACTGGAAGTTAGCCTCTATATCTCAGTTGCCCAATTGCTGTACTTCATTATGCTCCAAGGAACTTAAGGCCATCAATGACCACTAACCTGTCTTATATTTTCCATTGTTAGAAAGCAGTCTAGCTGCCAGCCCCAGGGTTGCTGGGCGATGCAGTTTTCCTTATTTTAAATTCTAATTCTGTGTATATGTTTTGAAAAGTTAATGTATATTTTGGAAGAACAATAGAGCTTCACACATTCTGAGGTACGCTGCAGGGTCAATGAGGCTGCCAAAGCACAACCCTGGGGTCATGCAGCATCCTAAGATAGGGAAAAAAGTCCTCAGCTGAGATAACCATCATCATGGTCCAAAGCTCACTGATGTTAGAATTTAAAAAAAAGTGAGGGGGATTTACTGTATACATTTAATAAGGATGAACTGCGAGTGCAGGGGTCCCCAACCTTTGCAACTTTAAGTCTGAAGGACTTCAGCTCCCAGACTTCTCCAGCCAGCTTTGCTGGAGAATTCTGGGAGCCGAAGTCTTTCAGACTTAAAGTTGCAAAGGTTGGGGACCCCTGTGCTAGTGAGACATTGCAAATGATCAATTTCTAAAAGAAGCATGGCTCCAATAGTATTGCTACAGAACTGTTTGCTGCAGTCCAGATCATTTCTCCCAAGTAGCAGCCTATCACCTAAAGAAGGGGTCTCCAACCTTTGCAACTCTGGGAGCTGAAGTCCTTCAGACTTAAAGTTGCAAAGGTTGGAGACCCCTGACCTAAAGTGAACCATTGTGAAAGATAAGGCCACTGTCGTGCTTTGAATAAGAATGTGGACAAGAGAAAATTTAGCAGAGGCAGATTATCAGTCTGAAGTGAAAAGGAATCGCAACTATAAAAACTCTCACCTAAATTCAACTAGTTCTGGATATTACATATAACCATGATATAACTGTATAACCATATATAGTACTTACCGGAACCACCAAATACCAGTATATCTATCTGTTCAAGGATATATATACAGAATGTGTTGATTTGTGGGAAAAGACCAAGAAGAGAAATCACAGGAAAGCAGTATAAAAATCCTGAAATTAGATATGGAAAGAGAAGGGGTAGAGATAGGGAGGGAGAGAAAGGGAGAAAAAAGAGATTACAGAAACTTTTTATCAGTGGAGGTTATTACACTCCTCAGCTTCTCCATTGATCTTTTCCCAGACCCTATGTAGGGAGAAAAACTAACATAAGTAAGTTTCTGCTTCATTTTTCAATGGCGATTGTTCTGACCTAGGCTTTCCCAAACCATGAAGCAGATTCCTTGTCCTGACAAAAAACCTCTTTTTATTAAGTAACTGTGAATTGCTTTCATTCACATCCAGCAAAGTCTTTCAAGGGTGAATATACAGTCACAGACCTTGGAGAGCTGCCAGGCTGAGCTTCTGAGAGTCACAAACCAATTAGGCAAACTAATTGTTTCCTGCAAACTCCACTCCCCTTTCGCTCCTCTTTTATTCCCTATGGAAGGAGCCATTTATCATCCACCTGTGGCTTTACTCCCAAGTTGGCCCTTGCTCCTTAGCTGTTCCCTTCGTCTGGCAACTCTGCACATGTACACACTGGGAACAGGCTCCAGCTGTTTATCTGCCTCACTGATGTCTGACTCTGAAGGCAGCTGATAACTATCAGACAGCCCCATCTCTGCCTCCAATGCAAAGCCCTCATCAGAGCCTTCTCCAGACTCATGTTCCTCCCCAACCTCCTCACTGTCTGAATCTGGTGGGCCACAACAGCGATATCACCACATTCCACCCAGAATGAGGTTCTGAAGGTTCTGAAGAGAAAGGAAAGGGAGATGGGACTCAGATAAAAGAAAGATAAGAACTTCAATATTGGACAGAAATTCATATTTATTGACTCAAGATCCCATGAAATATTTTTCGTCAGAGGAAAGAATATCCATCTACCCTAGTTTTGTTCAGTAACAGCAGAAAGACAGCTTGTACACAGAAAATGTAACCATGTTCCTTGCTGCTTCTTGTAATTTTTTTAAAATAATAATCCTTCATAATGGAAGGAGCAACTTCCTTTTCCTCCCCGTTTCCTTGGACAGCTTTTTCTTCCCATCACTTGGCTTCAAATGAAAACTGATCCTCCACCAGTCCTTTCCAGGTAGGGACTGTGGCTGAAACTCCAGTTCACACATAGCCGATATACCAATCACTATTCTTACCCCAGAAATTCAATCTGATCTTACTATTTGATGTATTAACTATTTGGGGATTCTTGTCATGCTACAAGCAATAAATCATTGTCTTTCAGAAGAAGCCAAAGTAGTTGATAAAATGGAGAATTAAGAAATTAAAAGGACAGGGATCTAACCTTGAAGCAGATAAGAAATTTTAACTGCTTGAGACAGAACAGTAAATGAAGAATTGGTGACTGGCCAAATAATAATAATAATCATAAACTGTATCAAAGATCAGGCAAGCCACAAAAAATTCTGCTTCTGCTTGAACTCATTTCTGTAGAGCATAAAGGAGCTTTAATAGCAGCTATTACACAAGGCTTTTGTTTCAAATAACTTAATTGACTATGGCAGTTTATTGCATAGCTTCTAGACAGAGAACCTCACAATCTCTTAATCTTGTTGCTCTTGATTTGATTGAGATAAAATATTACAAGCAGCTAGAATTGCAGCAGACTTGGCATATGAGGTAAAGAGATTTGTGCTGTGTTCAGATCTACCTTCCAAAGTGATGCAGAAATGTAAAAAGTTTTGCCAAACACACCTAGCCTGGCAACAAGATTACTTTTTATATCCTGCAATTTGTGGGTTTATCCTTGGATACCGTGTCAGAAAATTTTGCGATGCAGAAATGACTGTTAATTATCTTAAATAACAGATTTCAGATAGATAGTCC
Organism: Rhabdophis nuchalis; assembly: GCA_039707465.1. Lineage (NCBI taxonomy): Eukaryota > Metazoa > Chordata > Lepidosauria > Squamata > Natricidae > Rhabdophis > Rhabdophis nuchalis. The sequence continues at coordinate 325,467,887 of CM077643.1, forward strand.
AGAAACATCATAATCATCCACTAAGAAATCATTACTTTGGAGGGCTGGTAAGCCTATTATTACAACATTTTTTCTTATTTTCTCTCTCCCCCTCCTTCTATATTTGCAGGTTGAAAGACACAAATGGGTACTTAGCAAAATAAGAATATTTTGAAAACTCACCTATTACATGGTCCCTGATCACCTGAAATGATTCAGGTGAGACCTTCAGGTCATAAACAGTATGAATGAAAGGATTTCTGGTTTTAGATCCTGCATCTAGTAATAGAATAAGGCCACACAATATGCTAAAATATATAGGCCGGCTGTATATTATCACCTGGTTGTGGCCCTAGAAAAGCAAGTTAACAGAAAAAATATTTAATATCAACATAACATTTCAAATTCATAACTAACGCTGCACAAACTCAAGAAGTTTGAGTGCTTACATGCACATCGCACAGCCCACAAAATAAATGTTAGAAATGCATTTCGTTTTAAAATCCAAATAAGCCCTCTACATCAAGATTTTGATAGCCATCTATACAATGCAGGTTACAGTAGAACACTTAACCTCCACTCTGATCAGAATTCACTGTTAAGTTTTAATCTTATTGGATTTGTAAGGTTGTTTAATCACCAAGTAATTCAAGACACTGTACAGAAGTAGAAGAATCAAATAGCAAGCAACCATCCAGGAAATATAAACATTAAAATAATCATCATTTATTAGTGGGTTCATAAAACCCCCATGGCCCAATAACCAAAACTTAACTGCTAAGAATCACATATGTAGTGATAGAAAATAAAATCAACTCAATGCATCTGCACTTCCCCAAACTCTGGAGATTCTTGTGACATTATTCTTAGCAGCTCTTTTTAAACAGCCTAGCAATGTCAGAAAATGTTGGCTGCTTGAGGGAAGTGTTGGAAATGACCTAATTACTGGAAAGTTCAAAAGGCCAATAAGGAAAAACTACTATGGTGTGAATTTTTTCCCCAGGAGCCTCTGATGTCTGACACTATGAAATCTATTTGTATTATGAAATAGCTGCTGTGTTTTCCAACGTTCAGGAGATCTGCCTGTATTTAAAATTTATTTTATTTATTTATTTTATTTTATTAAATTTATACCCCGCCCTTCTCCAAACGGACCCAGGGTGGCGCACAGGAATACTAAAATACATACAAAATACATAAAAAATTTAAAAAACTTATTCGATAAAACCCTGTGCTAAAACCAAATTAAAATTCCCGAAATTTAAAACTATCTAAGAGTCATTTTGGGGTTACGCTAGGCCAGCTAGATGGAACAAGTGTGTCTTTAAACATTTGCGGAAGAGGCGGAGGTCGGAGATGGTGCGAAGTTCAGGGGTAAGTCGTTCCAAAGGGCTGGGCCCGCCACAGAGAAGGCTCTCCCCCTGGGTGTCGCCAGTCGGCATTGTCCGGCCGACGGCACCCTAAGAAGGCCCTCTCTGTGGGAGCACATCGGTCTTAGGGATGTATTGTACGGTTCTGACATGATAAACACAAACAAAACAAATTAAATATAGTTCTTCTATTACCTGAAAGCCTTCCTAACTAGGCTTTAATGCTTAAGGCCATAAAAATGAGGAAAGTCATTTCCTTGCAATTGTGTTTCCTTGCATTAGTGTCAGGTTACCCTTGTCAAAATCCCCTGACCAGGATTCAGTTGTGAATTATAGGTCTGTTAACTCTGCATGGCTTAATTAGCTCCCCAGTTCAGCTCAACAGAAGTTTCACAAATGTTTTGGCTAGATTAAGAATTTTTTACTATTGACAAGAATGAAATCATACACCACAGTTCAATGCTCGCTACCAGTGAGACGATTTAAATACCTTTTATACCCCACTAGGGGTTTAAAATTGAGGCTTCTTTTTCCTGTCCTATTTTAATGGATTTTTGGCATGATGCTCTGCAGCTATGAACCTCAGAGAATGTTAGATGTTTACATAACAGCTTTAACCTTCACACTGATAGTTCTGATGAAATCATGTGAAATATGGAATTCAGTAAAAAATCTGTCATGCCTACTTTAATAATAATAATAATAATAATAACAATAACAACAACAACAACAACAACAACAATAATAATAATAATAATAATAATAATAATAATAATAATAATAATAATTTAATTTGTAAACCGCTCTCTCTCCCCGAAGGGACTCGAGGCGGTGCACAGGGAATTAAAAATACACATATATTAAAACCAACAGACATTATCATACAAATTTAAAAATGAATTAAATCTATACCCTGCGCTAAAATCCCCAACTATCTAAAAACTAATACCCCTAAAAATCCCTAATAAAACAATTTGAGTATTCAGCTTGAGGTAAATGGGTCGATTAAGCCAAGCCGGCCAGGCAGAAGAAGTGAGTTTTTAGTTTTTGACGGAAGGAGCGGAGGTCCGTAGTTGTTCTAAGTTCGGGGGGAAGGTCGTTCCAGAGGGTCGGGCCCACCACAGAGAAGGCCCTTCCCCTGGGCGTCACCCCCGGGCATAGCCTAGTGGATGGCACCCGGAGAAGTCCCTCTCTGTGGGAGCGAATCGGTCGAAGGGATGTATGGGGTAGGATGCGATCCCGCAGGTAGCTAGGTCCCGAACCATGGAGTGCTTTAAAGATGATAATCAACACCTTGAAGCGCACCCGAAAGACAACAGGCAGTGATGGGTTGCCAATTTTTTTTACTACCTGTTCGGGTGTGCTTGTGTGCTCACTTGCGCGCACAATACTTCTGAGCATGGGCAGAAACTTCCGGATGGGTGGGTGGAGCCTCCTGCCACCACTATTACTGGTTCGCTCAATGCAGGCCAAACCAGGAGCAATCCACCTCTGATTCTGATGATTTTAGCCTTTTCCTACAAATCCAGGGCAAGACTGATGTTAACTATCTACAAAGTATTAAATGCCTTTGCCATACAGACTTTAGTCTAGAAATGAAGAAGTAGAGTGAAGTACAAATTAAATTTTAGAGAGCAACCTTTCAAATAGGGTATGATAGTCCAATCCATTCGCCGCCCCGAGTCCCTTTGTGGTGAGATGGGAGTGGGTTATAAATGTGAAAAATAAATAAATAAATGAATAAATAAATAAATTCAGATTTCAAAATCAATTTTCTCCTATAAAATATTTGGGGAAGGTGGATCTTGGTAACCAAGATCTTCTCCTTAGCTAGTCCAAACTTGGCTGAAATTTAGCATGGCATGGCATGCCTATCAAAAGATCTTAATTTTACCCAAGGACTGGAATTATTTTAAATCATTTATTGCCTTCTAACAATTAAGAGTACTGCCCATGTACTAAAGCCTTTGAGGCTTAAACTTGGGTGTCTTTTCCATAGTTTAACAGAAATTCTGCTTTATAATTCTTATGTTCTGTGAGCTAGATGGTAATTGGATTTTGACATGTTCAATATTCCTGCCCTGGGAAATTATAACTCTCAATATATCTTCAACTGAAATCTATTTTTGCTTATAGTCTGCCACTGTTCATTATGGAACTGATCCAATTGTAAAAGTGTTATGCTTTTGTTGAAGCAAACTAGCCTAAGAACATACTGTGAGCTGAAATGCAAGATGTAAATAATAAATCATAGAACAATATAATCAGTAACAGAAGAACAATGCGAATATATTTGCATCAAAAATAAAACAGCAGCAGCATTCACATCATGGCATAAATTATATCATAACTATTGGGACTATGCAACCTGAATACAACTGAAATGACTAAACTTGTATCTTCCTGTGGATTTGAATTTTGCAGTATTGCTAATTAATGCAAGACTGTATTATGTTTTAGGTAAAGGATGAGAAAAGACATGATTTAATAGGCAGATTAAGTCCTCCAGCACTCTGCAGTCTGATTCAATATAAAACAAATGTCCGCTCCCACAGAGAGGGCCTTCTCAGGGTGCCGTCGGCCAGGCAATGCCAACTGGCGACATCTAGAGGAAGGGCCTTCTCTGTGGTGGGCCCCGCCCTTTGGAACGACCTACCCTCTGAACTTTGTACCATCTCGGACCTCCGCCTCTTCCGTCAGTGTCTAAAAACACATCTCTTTCATCAAGCCGGCCTAGCGTAACCTTCCACTGGGATTATTTTAGAGAGTTTTAAATTGGGGATTTTAAATTGGATTTTAGCATAGGATGGTAATTTAATATGTCTTTTAAATTTTGTATTTTGTCGTTTTGTATGTTTTTAAATTCCTGTGCGCTGCCCTGGGTCCTCTCCGGAGAAGGGCGGGGTATAAATTTAATTAAAATAAATAAATAAAAAATATAAATACTTTAATAATCACAAAATATTATATTTATAAAACTGGGGATTCAGATAGAAGTTTTCTAGTATCTCTGTATTTCAGGAGACATGAGATTATGGCACTATAAGAAATGTGACCAATAAAAAGATCATTGTATCATTAATGTCTAAAAGATGAAATGGGGAAAAATAATTAAAATGTAGGTAAGAGTTAAACCTACAGTCCTGAAAAAAATTCTGTATTAAATATAAAATTGATTAGTTTGGTCATTGTTTTATGATTACATACATGTATACAGAAAAGAATAGAATTCTTTATTGGCCAAGTGTAATTGGACACACAAGGAATTTGTCTCCAGTGCATAAGGCTCAGTGTAAATACAAGCAACAAATGATACATCATGAGCATAATCATAAAATACAACCATCATAAATCATAAGATACAACACTCAGTGATAGTCATAAAATTCTAAATAAAAGCAATCAACATAAATCATGAGATTCAAACAACAAAGTGACAGTCATAAGATGCTAAATAGATAAAAAGAAAGATGAGAAGAATAATAGTAATACAGCCCTACCGAATGGTTTGATATGCTAGGGCATAAGGCATTGTTGTGAGAGTTAGTTGTTTAGCAGTGATGTCATGGGAAAAAACTGTCTTTTTGTCTAGTTGTTTTGGTGTGCAATGACATCTAAAGTTTATATATACATCGGTACACATTTTAGATTATGTTGCATTTTTTAAAATATTTTTTTTAATTCGTATTTATATCCCGCACCCATCTCCCACAGCGGGACCCGGGGCGGCGCACAGGAAAATTAAAAACAAATACAAATATACAAAATACTCCTAAAAACTACATTAAACTCCACCCTGCACTAAAACATAATTAAAACCCCCAGATTAAAACTTTGATCAACTAAAACTCAGTTCGGTATCGGGTAGTTCATGCCAGGCCTGCTAGATGGAAAAAATGCGTTTTTAAGCACTGGCGGAACAGGCGGAGGTCCAAGATGACACGGAGTTCGGGAGGTAGGTTGTTCCAGAGGGTTGGGCCCACCACAGAGAAGGCCCTTCCCCTGGGCGTTGCTAACCGGCATTGCCCAGCCGACGGAGCAGAAGACCCTCTCTGTGGGAGCGAATCAGTTGAAGGGACGTATGGGGCAGCAGACGGTCTCGCAGGTAACTAGGCCCCGTGCCATGGAGCACCTTAAAGATGGTCATCAATACCTTGTAACGCACCCGAAAGGTCACAGGTAGCCAGTGCAGCTCGCGCAGGAGAGGTGTTATATGGGACTGCCTTGAGGCTCCCATGATCACCCGGGCAGCCGCGTTCTGAACTAACTAACCTTCGAATGCATCTCAAGGGGAGCCTTGAGAGCGTTACAGTAGTCCAGACGGGATGTCACGAGTGCTTGAGTGACTGCGCGAAGGCATATAATTTATGTAATTTTATAAGCCATATATATGTATAAATTAGAAAAATCAACTAACTTACAGAATAAATATTTAAATTAAAGGCCACTAACATCACACAATTATTTTTACTTAAGTACATTAACAGTGTAGCAAGGACTTTTTACATTTCTAGAAAACTGCATAACAGGCAGCAAAAGAGTGTAATGTGTGATGCATGTGGTAATGATCTGAGAATGTAACTGAAGCCACTATGCCAAAGACCCGGCTGCCTCATTGTTTCACTCACAACAACAGGCTGTGCAAGGAGAGCTTTCATTAAAATGCTATGCACAGCTCTGCTGTTTATTCCATGGCAGCAATGTGTTTGAGCAGATTAATTTTTAATAATAAAGTGTTAGGTTCCAAGATGGAAAAGTGAATAAAATCCTGGAAAGATGGATTTATTTCAACTTTCAAGAATTCACTACATCAACTGACCAAGAGGGAGCACAAACAATAAAAGGATATATCTGGTAACTGTTAAACTTACATGTATAGGTGAGGCAGGGTCAGGCTGAACACTCTGAAGACAAAACAAGATTCATCATGTTAGCTATTGGATTTGTTATCACAGAATCCCAAATAGAAACAATGGATTTCTCATCTAACTATCTGACTGTCTTTCTGTCTCTCTATGTACCGCTTCCTGTGCCAATACATCTCTAAGTAGTTGACAGTAAAACCAGAAAAATAAAATACATAATAAAAATACATTTAGACAATATAAATAGACTAGACTAGACTAGACTAGATTAGACGACTTGAATTGAATTGAATTTTTTATTGGCCAAGTATGATTGGACACACAGGAATTATTCTTTGGTGCATAAGCTCTCAGTGTACATAAAAGATATGATAAATCAGGATCAGTCATCATAAATACATTCGTCATGAATCATAGGATACAGCACTTAGTGATAGTCATAAGATACTAAATAACCAATCAACATAAATCATACTTTATAAAACAATATAAATAGTAAAGATACAAGCACAAGGTTATAGTCATAAGTAGAAAAAGAAATAGGTAATAGAAAGGATGAGAAGAATAATAGTAATACAGTAAATATTTAGTAAATAGTTTGACAATGTTGTGAGAATTAGTTATTTAGCAGAGTGATGGCATGGGGGGAAGGGGGGAACTGTCCTTGTGTCTAGTTGTTCTGGTGCGCAATGTTTGCACATCTATAATGTCGTTTTGAGGGTAGAAGTTGAAACAATTTATGTCTAGAATGTGAGGGGTATTACCTTTAGAAGAGAGTATTGACAGCTTGCCATGATAAGACAGAACAGGAGGACCCAAATGTCTTTACAAAAACCTTGGTTCATGATTAGAAAGCCAAGAAAAGAAACAAGGATTACTAGAAGAACTGCCAAAACATTCTCCTTGACATTTTCTGTCCTGTAAAAATAACACATTGATATATTTTCAAAAGCAGAATATAATAATAAATGTACCATTTCTATATAGACTTATAAATTGAAGCCAGATCAATTTTTCATAAATGTATTTTATTTTTTCAAGGTGTCCCTATGATGGTCCCATGGGGTCAACTTTAGCTAGTGTGCATGGCATTCTCTGTACAGCATTACTGGTAAGAAAAATATCTTTACACAAGCAAAATAAATAGCTTATTTTCTTTGCAGAGATTAAAAATGTATCTCTGAAACAGATTATCTAATAAATGGGCTTACTGATAATTTTTCTATTACAAAACCAGTAAGTAAACTTAATATTTAAAAAGTGCAATTTAGCAAAAACGATTCAAAGCAATACAAAGGGGTCAATAATTGCTTCTCCTTTCCTATTCTTTCAGCTTGATTTTGAAGAGAAAAGCATCTATTGGAAGGGATTGAAAGAAGTATACTCAAGATTGCTGGAGTTTACGACCAGGGGTACGTTCTGGCAGGCGCTACTGCCAGTTTGCTTGTGGGTGCATTGTATCCGCATGCTCTTGATGTGTGCGTCACGCATGCGCAGTAATAAAAAATGTTCTGTGCATGCACAGAAGCAAAAACAAAGATGGCAGCACCTATGGCGCCACCCAGAGAACCGGTTTGGGGGTGTGGCAGGCCTAGGTTGCTACTGGTTCCAGCAACCCATACCGCCAAACTACTACCGGTTCGGCTGAACTGGTGCAAACCGGTAGGAACCCACCACTGTTTAGGACCCTCACTTAGGTCTTCCATTTGCCTTAAGATTCAAAGACATCCTTGGTTTTACTTACAAGTAGGGCAGGTCCAAATATAAGAAAAGGCTGTTGCCACATTTTACGTATCATTTGAAGGAGGACAGCTATTAGTTTTCACTTTGATATTAAGAATTTGTATGAAACACACACATTTACAAATCTGAAATTCGTACTGATTAAAGCCCATTAAGAGAAGAGATTTAAAAATAAAAATAACACAAGAAACATGCTAACATTTTATGAATTAACAGTACAAGTTCAGCCTTTCAGGGAATGCTATGTATCAGTATGAAACTTACCTGTCCAGCAATGCCAGCAAGGTGAGTCGATCGTACCAGATTTTTATCCATTTGCCCGGAAATAGAATAAATTTGTAAAACTGTGTATTAATTTTTCTTTGAGCTGATGAGCATGAAGAATCCTCAAGGTCTTCGCTAAAATGCTTTCAACATGAAATTAAAATAAAAGAAATGTATATCATTTTCATAGCACTGCTTTGTATAAAAATAGGGTTTTGATACCATTTGATAGTTAATTCTTTTTCAGTGGATATAATCAAACAACGATCATAGTCAATATTTTTTTTACAGGTTAAACTTTTTTGTGTAAACTTGATTATATTGAGTCTTGCCTAATTTCTTGCATGTGGCAAATACTGGGCTGTTTGTACTGCCCTTATACAATTATCAATTGAAATACACCAGAACAAAACAATCTAAGCCCCGCAAGATTGCTCTTTGTGTGACATTTAAGTGTTGCCTATAATTTGAACACAAATGGCATTAGATAAGAAAATACTGGGGAAAGTATTTTTATTATTGTATTTAGAACCAGTTTGGTGTGGTGGTTAAGAGGTATTAGTCTAGAAACCTGGAGGTCCTGAGTTCTAGTCCCACCTTAAGAAGAAAATCAGGTGAGTGACTTGTAATAGACACTGTTTTTCAGCCCCAGGGTGGTGGCAAAGGCAAACCACTTCTAAAAAAATGTTGCCAAGAAAATTGCAGGGTCTTGTTCAGGCAATCACATGCAGACAAAACTTACTTGAAGGAGATTCATATTATACATACATACTGTACATACATACATTTGTACTGAGCTAAAATTTCTCACAACAATGTTGTTGTTCTTAACTCTTATGCTCCTTTAAAAAAATTCATCAATTCAAATTTAGAAATCTCTTTTATCGGCATCAAATTAGGTATAATAGCTGATGCTTAGTGGAAAATTAGCTATTCTTCCATTTGTGTGCCATAACACCAACCTCATTTGAAAGATGCAAGTTTATATGGCTAGACTGGAAGATATTCACAATGGTTTTTTTAAATGTATAGGTACTGAAATGTTACATGGTACCCGGTGGGTTTCAGAAAGAGCCCCCCGTGCCAGCATCAGTAAGAACTGTTGTTGCCGTGCCCTTCGTCCATGCTCTCCAGTAGATACTTCTTGGATCTCTGAGGTAGTTGTACTAGAGGAGCTAAAATGGATTTCACTGTACACATAAAGATAAGAAGAGATAAAAAGAATAAAATGAATTCAAAATTATATGATTAATAACAATTTGGAGTGTCTGCAGGGCTGGGGTGATAAAGAAAAGTCAGGATGATAGGATGGTTCAGAGACTGACTATTTTAGCTAGGGGCTCCCCACAGATTCAGGGAAAATCTAATTCCAACTTGTTAACTCCAGAAGGGCAATATGAGTGAGCTGAAATTCTACAAATGTGCTAAACAAAAGTAACTGCACATATTAGAATTATGCAAATAGCTCTCTTGTTCCAATCAGGTCACTTATAACACCTGTGATATTTGATAACAGCTTAAACAATAATTCCATAGTTTGATTGATACTTGAAGGCTGTATAGATGCCTAGCCAAGCAATCATGCAGGACAAAGGCAGAGCATTTTGTTGAGGTAGGAATTTTTTTTTTTAATTGCTTCTATCTTATGCCTTTGGGATTATTGAGACTCTTCAAGGTAAAATAGAAGCATACCCATAAATCAAACCGGCCTTTGGTTCAGTCCCAACATAGAGCAATCTACATAGAATTGCTTCAAACTATATTTTCAAAATTAAAATAGGCTGACAAAATATCACCATAGTTTTTTGGTTGCTATAGGTTCAACCATTCAAAGAAATAATTAAACCAAACAAGTTCTGCTTTCGTATTACATGTGAATGAAACATAGAGTTTGATTTCTAGTGAGTTTCTGTGCATAGCCGAATTGGCTAAGTACAAGAATATAGAAATAGAATGAAATGATAGTATAATCCAATTAATCCAATAAAGGCAATAAAATTAATAAGTTAAAATCATTGAGAGTTCCTAACCAATATACAGAATTATTGTTGATTCACAAGTACTCTTCAAATGTTTATTTGAAAATTAGGCTACCTGACATAGAAATCAACTCAAAAAATCAGCTCTGGTAAAATTATCTGAATTGTCATCTTAGCTAATATACTGGCCTCAAATAGTGGAAGAAACAGTACAGCTTCATTAACAGAAAAAGTGAAGTTTTAATGATGGTAATTTTAGATAAACATTTTAAAGACTAAAGTAGTATTGAAAAGAATGGGATTTATGAGTAAGCATACATAGAATTGTATTCTATGACATTCCATTTACATTGTGTATGAAATTAAAAATTATGGAATTTTGTGGATGTAATTGAAAGTTATTGTCTGGCTAATTAGTCTGTTAAAACAGCTGTACCTTACATTTACTATTGTAAATTTCAGAATAGCTTAAGATTCTAAATCAACTGAATCTATACTCTCAGTATAGATTTATCTATCTCTCAAAACACAACTTTTAATATTATTTAATGTTCTATTTAGACTACTTGCAATCTGGTGTCTAACATGAAAAAGAAATCAATAAAATAAAAACTAGGAAGATGAGATAAATACTTTATATTTTTTCTTGTTCTTTCCTTATGACCTTCTAAATGATATTTCTGCCTATAGGTGACTATTCTGTTAAAGATATTGACTGCCACCATGTGGCAAAGTTTTTTGCATTTACTTTCCTTTTTATTTGACTTACAAATAAACTTATATCACAGGACAAAATTGCAAACACAGAACAAATGTTCTACTGGCATAAAATTAATATCTTTGTTAAATTGTTTATTAATTTATCAAATAAAACTTATTCCTTTAGTCTTATTCTAAATATTCAACAGTTTGATTTCACAATAGAGTAGATGTGTTAGATAACCTGTTTTGCAAATAAAAAATCCTAAATTCAAATACTAGTAACTATAATTAGGAGTTGGAGAAATACTATGATTTACTGCAGAAAATACAGAGCCTGAAGCAGAAAATATTTAAATTATTATACAACAGAATCTATGTCATTTATATATGGACATTTCATGAAAATGATATTCCCAATCTTTAATTTTGGAAAACTAAGTAACCACTCCAGAAATGAAATGGAGTCATCCCCCAATCCAGCACATGTGGGGTTTACTTACTGAGCATTGGAGATGCAATCATAGATGGGTGAATTTTCAATATTTCCTTCTGCTTGACTCCTTAAGTACAAGGATCTCATTTCTCCTTCAAATAAAAGGAGACATAATCTGTTGAGCAATGATATGCCATGTGCTTCATTTTATAACTGGGAAATTATAAAATTAGAAGGCCAGCTTTCCAGAAATAGAAATCCTATCTTAAGGTCTCCTTGTCAATGACTTGCATTCTCTGAGCTCCATCTAATAAGACAGATTTCAGCACCATTGTAGCTGCTACAACACAATCATTTTTAAATGTTCCTTGCCACAGCCCTAGCCCTGACAACAATCCTCTTGTAACATTGCACCTGTCCTATTTCCAGGGGTGGGATTCAGCTGGTTCAGACCGGTTCAGGCGAACCGGTAGTTCCGACAATCAGCTGAGAGCAAACCGGTTCGTTCCGACGATTAAGTGGGCCTGCCCACCCTTGCGTTTTATTTACTTATATCCTCTCGGCTGATTAGCACGGCAGAGCGGATCATGCCTCAGCTGTGCCATGCCTCAGCTGTGTTACTCCTCAAGAAGTAATGTGGAAGGTACGTTTTGGTAAAACTGCACACACAATCACCAAACCAGTTAAACCGGCAAGATCCCACCACTGCCTATTTCCATTTTATGTACAGGTATCTACACCTATGTACTGCGTGATTTTGCAAAGTGGACAAATCAGAACAATGGCATCTGAAAGAGTGTTAGTAAAGTTTGTTAAAATGTAGATTTGGGTATTAAAATTTAGTTCCAGAGCTCAACTCTGCCAGAAAGAGGGGGAAAGCTAGAAGGAGAGAAGTTCATAGACTTCACTGGAATTGGGAAAACATTAAAGGGAAGAGATCAAATTAAGTCCATGTTTCATTAAGAGAGTATGGACCAGTGCTGCAGCTAAGCGTAAAGATTAGAATTTGGATGGTCTTGCGTACTGGTGCCACTGACATTCCTCCCAAAGGAAAGTGGAGAAACCTCTGAAGCTATTGCCCACAGCACATTCAAATGCTATAAAGGAGAGTTTGTGGAAGAGAAAGGATGGCAGAGAACAAGGATGGCTGTTGCAGCATCTGGAAGCCAAAGTGCAAAGGGAGGAAAAGAGAAGGGAAAAAAATAATAAAGCTTGGAAGAAGTTAGGAGAGAAGCGGAGAAGAGAGGAGAGGACAACATCTTGGACATTATGAAGCAAAATAAAATGGAAGAGTCAGGAGGCTATGAAAGGATTATTGTGGGGAAAGTAGGAGGAAGGTGTGTTGGATGTTTGCTCTTTTGAATAATTTTGTTAGGAGTAGACTCCTATAGTTGGGTAGACAATATATAGTCATTGTAACTTTAAGGCGGGTGGAATGTTTGAGTGCAATTAGTAAGTGCAATTATCTCTAACAATAAGAGGAAGCCAGGAGAGTGCATATCTCTCTCTCTGCTGGACTTGCTGTTTGATAACTGTTTGCTTGTGAACTGTGATTACTGAAGAAGAAGACGGAAGATTGTGTAAGCTATTTGATATTGTTGAGACTTTGTTTTTGACTCAATTTAACATCACTGCTTGTTGAGCAGTAGCTTAGTTTAGTAGTTTTTACAACCTAAGTAAAAAGCTATTTTATTTTACTTAAACAGTGTCTGGTATTCTAATTGTGTGTACATTAGCAACATTCTTCTAGCTGCATACTCTGCTGCACACCCTCTGCTGTCTCCCAACAAAGATATCACCTAACAAATTTGTAAAGATAATAAATGTGGGAAATAAATAAATACATACATACATTCATACATAGATGGACTGATTATCGGGCATATTTGAAGTGCTGATGATAACCTTTCAAACTTTAAATGCATAGGATCTTTACAATTTAAAAAAAAACTATCACAGGCTCCTAATAGCCATGTCTCCATGGAACCCATTCAGATGCATGGCTCTGAGAAGCTAATCCACATGCGCATAGAAACCTAAATGAGTTATCCGAAGGAAAAGCTCTCCCAACCCCTCGTATGAGGTTACCGTTTCCATCTATGAAGGAATAGATGTGCATCGCATCCAAGGACATCTCTTCTTGCACCGATGTTTCAGGCCCACTTATGACTTGCAAGAGGGAACTGTCTGGCTGTGAAGTTACCCGATAAATGATCTGTCGTTGTCTGGTGCTCTGGTAACTTGTCAAAATATCAATAAGAAAAATGGAAGGGGGAAGAGTTTCAAAAGCAGCAAGTGAAATCTTTCTCTTCCCCACCCAAGCAATTTCTCACGAAACCAAGAAAATAGATCAAATGAAATTTGACGTGAGTTCTTTCATCATGCATATGGCCAACACACATTACAGTATACTTGAAAAATAAGAACTTAGTTCTTACTGGGCAGTGAACTTTATTGATTCTGGGATCACTGGATTAACATTAGTACAATCCTGAGTTTCCATCTCGGTTTTCTCCTGTTTACAGGAACCATGATTTTCTTTTTCTGCACAATTTTTTCCTGTTGTCAATGCACCCTCTTTTTTTTCTTTTAGAAAGCCATCTGAAAGACACAGAGAAAACTTTCCATGTACCACCTGGGAAATTTTTTGCTTGCATTTTGCCCCCCTGAATAAAAAGGTCTTCACACCACTAGCAAACATGAGACCTTCGAAAATCAATTTATGATCACATTAATTTATGCCCCCAAATTAGAGATCAAGGTTAATACATTTATTGGGCCAAGCACTTACATATGATGAATGATGTCCACTAGTGATGCTGAAAAGTAGCAATATCACAAGTATTAAATCAGGGATGTCCAAACTTGGGAACTTTAAGACTTGTGGACTTCAACTCCCAGAATTCCCCAGCCAGCATAGCTGGCTGGGGAATTCTGGGAGTTGAAGTCCACAAGTCTTAAAGTTCCCAAGTTTGGACTTCCCTGTATTAAATGAATCACCTGCTGTCTTTTCCTTTATGCTTGTATGGATTGATGGGAAAGTGATTCATAACCTGAGCCTGTAGGAAATGTGACATTAAATCTTTCCTTTTCCTCCTTTTCTGTCTCTTTGATCTTATTGTCAGCTTCACTTCAAACAAGTTTTCCTTCTCCTGCCTTAGATTCTATTCTCTCTGTCTTCTTCAGACATTACATGTATGCATTATACTGCTTTCTCCTATCTCTGGATATAATAGACTTCTCTTTAAAAAAAATATCCTATTCATTTATTACCTGTTTTCCAGTTTAACCTGATCTCTTTAATCTGTAACATTGATTGTTTTGAAAATACAATAATTCAGTATTCTGTTGCTACCTTTCAACCTCTGGATCTCCATGACTCTTATCCACTTACTGTAAATATTGGTGAAAATTACTTTCCCCAGAAGTTGATAGAACCACATACGTAGAGACCTACTGCCAATCTAGTCCAACATTTTATGTTATTCAGCAGCAGCCCATCAGATATATCTAGGATATTCAAAAGCACCAACAAAAGAATGGAAGCTCTCCTTCCCTTGTTCTCCACAATCTGATATGTAGGAAATATGCTATATATTTAAGGACATACTAAAATGTATAGAATGGAAAGACAGATCATTCACAAATTTATGTAATAATCCTTTAAGAGCCCCTAAATTGGTAGCCAGCACCGAATTAAACATCTTAACTTCCTTTATCTTCCATTTATTCATTTTGATAGATTATTCTCGATTTTAATTTTGTCAGTTTATTTAGGAAGTATCTGAAAATTGTTTTATAATCTATAGTTTATTTTGCAATCTTTGACCAAGAAGTGTTCAAAGCTGTAGAGCCATATCCTTTTCCTGCATTAGGTAAATTGGGCTCTGAAAAGATAAATATGATACAGAACTGGAAAATCTGATTTGGAAAGGATTTTGGAATAGAAGAGGACTTCTATTTTGTGTGTGTGTGTGTGTGTGTGTGTGTGTGTGTGTATGTGTGTGTGTGTGTGAGAGAGAGAGGGGGGGGAGAGAGGGAGGGAGGGAGAGAGAGGGAGGGAGAGACACAGAGAGAGAGATTTTACATACATACACACTTCTAAAGAATGGAATCAATTGCATATAATTGTAAGAAGGGCTCCATTTGCGCTACTGTAGAGGCAACCAAGATATGTAACAAAGAGTAAAAACAGCAAAGAACAATTGTTATTCACCAGAGAGTTGGGTGGCTCTAACCAATTTGAATGAATGAACACTATAAAATGGTATATAAATCTAAATTCTACTGCTATTCTTAAAGCCTGAGGAAAGAAATGTATCGTTTTTTCCTAACCCAGTAAAAGACTAAGATTAAGATCAGCCAGTAGAAAATGTGTCTTCTTAAAAACTAATCAAATATGGTATCCAAAATACATCTAATGAAACCAAAAAACCTTATCCATCTTATATCAATTAAGAATTTATTGACGCTTATTTATGAATATCTAATATTTAATATTCTAGAGCCTATATGTATATTTATTGGTGGCTATTGCTTTTAGCATGAGTGGAAACTGCTTTTATTGCACATAAATTCCTCACATTTCTTGTATGCACGGGAAACTAATAATTTGAATTATGCACTGTACCTCCAGCTGGTCCTTTATCTTTTGCAGGCTCTGTTTTTAAATCTGGTGCTGTTGGCTTTGAAGTGTTGATGGATTCCAGTAGTGAAACAAATTCTAAGAAATTTGATTCATTAGGTATCTGCCCTTCTTTAGCTTCCAGGTCAGACTTTGAGGTGGGCAAAAGTTTTTCTTTTCCACTAACTGTCTCTGATGAGTTCTTACTTAAAAACACATCTGTCCCACTATCCACACTGAGAACACGAGCATGTCTCTTTTCATGAGTTGTTTTATATAAGGGGACCTCCAAGTTCCACTGGCCTTCTTCTGGGTCTTCTAAAATTTCAGAAGCATTTTTAGGACACATCATTCCTTCACGACTGTTTGATGGATTGTCACTGTTTTCCTTTTCAATATTGTCTTGTTCACCAGATTCATAACCAGAACATTGATTAGACGATGCATTTACATTTAAATTCTCTGGGGTTCTCAAACTTTCACTTACTTCTTGAAAAGCATGGCCTTCATTGTCCTCGGATAGATCAAAAGTAATGACCGGGATTATCATTTGATTGTTGCTTTGCTTACTGTCTTGAACTGTCTCAGCCACAGCAGATTCTGGATCTGAACCAGATTTCTCAGCGCTTGGCCGTTTCATGTGATGCAAGCTCTCTAAATCAGTAGCTGAGTTATGGGTGCTACTCATGGTGATAACTATTTTAATGGGTTCGTGTAATGTGAATGGATCCCCAGAATGAGAACTGTCCACCAATGCAACAGCTATCTCACTTTCTGATTCATCAAACTGTGCTTTTGGGTCATCTATATAGGGAGAGTTTTCTGCAAATCTCTTAGTCTCCATAGTATTGCACTGAGGAAAACCAGTTCTTGTGCTGTCTTGAGCTGACCCATCCAATAAATTCTCTTTCCTTAAACACGTAGGGTCATTTAAATCCTCTAAAAAGAGGACAGGACTCTCCATGCTCCAAGGCTCAAAAGAAATGCATGCGTTTAAAATATCACACTGGGATAAGGAAAGATTTGGCAATTTTTTAACAACCACATCTTTATCCAGAGGAGCATCCTCTCCTCCAGTGTAGTTAGAAGGTTGTGCCTTCTCTTCTTTTTCATTTGATCCACCATTGATAATAGTCTCCACCGGATTCGGCTTGTCCACTCTTACTGGTGTGGTGGAATTTGGCATACATGTCACAGAAGCAGGTAAAATATCAGCTTTGATGCAGGGTGAGGTCAACAATACTGGTGGGACAGTTTGTTCTTCTGAAACCAGTATTCCTAGTCAAAAAGACAAAGAGATACCACACATCAAAGATATATGAAGCTTTCTCAGAAAAGACATTGCAGAAAAATTATTTAAAATTAGCAGTTAACATGCCCTTAAATCCCACTGCTTGGAATGGAAAGTGAGTATGTCCCAATTTAAACTGACAGCACCTATTATTTTTTTGAGAGTTAGAATCTACAAAAAATAATATAGATCAATAGAAAATCATGAAAATATATTCATTACATAACATTATTTTTTAAAGGTAAAAACCACTTATTTATTTGCTTGTTTATTCAATTTCTATAGCTATCCAACTTAGTCAATGACTCTAAGTGTCTTCAAAATTCAAAAAATATTGTTGTTGAAAATGCTGAAAACACGAATGAAGGCAAATATATCTGTTCCAGGAAAATGATGCAAAATAGAATTTGGGTTGGTCTCTGGGGTCAGAAAATTATTCTTCTGAGCTTTCGGACTCATGCTGAAGCCCATCTTCATGGAATTTCTCTAATGGAATATGTGCTTTGGGCTGCTTTGTGAGTCTTGTTTATGGGTTATCTTCCTATTGGCTATTGATATGTTGATGGCTGATGATTGGCTGTCATTTCCTTGAGTTGCCAAGCCCTCGGCTCCTAGGTATTTGATAAGCTGGTGGTAATTCAGCACTCCTATTAACTGACAAGGGGCCTGTTTTCTGGACTTCAATTATTTCCCTGGATATCTTTGTGTCTGCATGGCCAATTGTAAAATGAAATGTACGTCCTTCTTCATTACAATGTGAGGCTACCAATGAGTTTGGGTCTCCTGGTCTGACCACTCTCTTGTGTTCTTGCAATCTGGTGCAGAGGTGGTATTCAGCACGTTCTGACCAGTTCTGGAGAACTGGTAGTGGAAATTTTGAGTAGTTCAGAGAACCAGTAAATACCACCTCTGACTGGCCCCGCCCCCATCTGTTCTGTGCCTCCCAAGTCCCAGCTGATTGAGAGGAAATGGGGATTTTATAGTATCCTTCCCCTGGAGTGGGGTAGGAATGGAGATTTTACAGTATCCTTCCCCTCCTATGCCCACCAAGCCATGCCATGCCTACCAAGCCACGGCCACAGAACCGGTAGTAAAAAATTTTGAATCCCACCACTGATCTGGTGGTTAGACAAATGGGGAGGAAGTTAACCACCAGATTGCAAGAACACATGCAAACAGTCAGACCAGAAGACCCAAACTTATTCATAGCCTCATGTTGCCATAGTTGTCCACCTGTGCTATAGAATATTGTTTGAAGCATACCTTTCAGATCTTCAATGGTTTCTTGAGCTGGCAGGTTCTGAAATGAAATACATCAATCAAAATGAGGTGAACTGTAAGTGTAACATTACATGTGTTTCAGGATAACAAATAATGTAATTATGTTCCATGTTCCATTAAACCAATGGAACCCCCAAAATTAATGAATAAAATCATTGGATTTAAATATACAGCAAGAAAGCTTGCCAGGCAACCGTGTTTACAAGAAAGCATAAGGTATAGGCATTGGGTTATCTGTTTTCTTCAGATTGTATTTCACAATAAAGAAAGAAGTTACCAATAGAAGAGAATATTTTCTGCTCAGGGTTGAACTGTGGGGTGCATTGATGATATTACCTAGATGGGTAATGAAATGTCTGCAAGAAAACAAGCAGGCTCAGACAGCACCAGGAATCCCCACAGAAGGAAATTAAATAATTCTGACTAAAACTGGAACTTATAAGGTGGGGAAGCATATCATTCCTGCTGATTGATACAGAGCTTCTACTATGATGGAGAACTAATCCAGTGAAATACTGTATTTTTCGGAGTATAAGATGCTCCAAAGTGAAAGACGCACCCAGCTTTTAGGGAGGAAAACAAGGCGGCGGGGGGGGGGGGGAATCTGCCTCTGCCTCCCAGCAATTTGCCTTCTTGCAGCAAACAGCAAACAGTATAGAAAATATACACTGTTTGTAGTGTTACATTTCAGACTGTACTTGTACAGATGCTGTTAAAATTGATGTGGCTTTCTGGAAGTATACATTATTCTCTGTTATTTAAAAGAAGATACAATAGCACTGGGCCTCTTCAGATCAAGCATTTATTTTATTTATTTATATTTATTTATTTATTAAGTTTATAAACTGCACCCTCTTCCCAAGGGACTCAGGGCAGTGCACAGGAAATTAAAATAGAAAAAAAAATACAAACATAGCAATTAATAATACTAAAAATAGATTAAATCCCAATACCCTGTGCTAAAAATCCTAAAACCTTAAAATCCTAAAACTCTACCCCTTAAAATCTGAATTAAAACAATTTCAACTACAGTCTACAGCTTGATGGTATGGATTAGGCCAGGCCGGCGAGGTAGAAGAAGTGCGTCTTCAAACTTTGGCGGAAGGAGCGGAGGTCTGTGATGGTTCTAAGTTTGGGGGGGGTAGGTCGTTCCAGAGGGTTGGGCCTGCCACAGAGAAGGCCCTTCCCCTGGGCGTCGCCCGCTGGCACTGCCTAGTGGACGGCACCCGGAGAAGTCCCTCTCTGTGGGAGCGGATCGGCTGAAGGGATGTATGAGGAAGGATATGATCCCGCAGATAACTAGGTCCCGTGCCATGGAGCGCTTTGAAGACGGTAATCAGTACCTTGAAGTGCACCCGAAAGGCCACAGGCAGCCAGTGCAGCTCGCGCAGGAGTGGTGTTATGTGGGAATGCCTTGGGGCTCCCAAAATTCCCCGCGCAGCCGCATTCTGAACTAACTGTAGTCTTCGGGTGCACCTCAAGGGAAGCCCCATGTAGAGAGCATTATAGTAGTCTAGGCGGGATGTCACGAGCGCATGAGTGACTGTGCAAAGGGCAGTCTTCATTTGCTTCAAGAAGCAATAAGCTTCTTCATTTTGTTAAGTTGTCTAGAACAATAATAAAGCAGTCTTTAAAAAATAAGTCTAATAATTTGAATATTCTATAGGCATTTATAGTTATTGACCTATTTCCTTGCAGCAAACAGCCTGCTTCAGTTTAGCCTAAGGTGACCAGACGTCCAACTTTTGGCGGGACAATCACGCTTTTTCATAATTAGTCCCGCATCCCGCGTCCCTTTTAAAAAGTCCCGCTTTTTAAATCTTGCAAATCTTCCTCCTTCTCATCCTCCTCTTCCTCCTCCCCACCCGCCACTCCTCTCCTCCTCCTCCTGCGGTCCGACTTGCCTGCCTCGGCAGAAGATCCGGGTCGTGAGGTGGGAGCAGGAAGTAGCATGGGACGATAAATCTGGAGCGGCGCTGGGACCAGCGGGCAGGGAGGGGGGGCAAGCAGGGCACTGCTGCAGAGCCCAGCAACATTCCCTGCCCACCCACTCCGCTGGCTCACACACCGGGGCGGCACTGGGGCTGGAGAAGTTGTACAGCCAGTGGGCGGGCGAGCAAGGTGCTGCGGCGGCACCCAGCAACATTCCCTGCCCGCCGGCTCCGCTGGCTTACCCACTGGTGGCAGTTCCCTCCCCCCCCCCCACGGAGCTCCCTCAGCCCCTGGGAGGCAGACGAGTGGCTGGCATTCTGACTGGGGAGGCTACAGCTGCCTCTTTCGCCTTGGGACAGCCAGAGCACTTCCCGGGGGCTGAAAAGGGTCCCGGGGAGGGGGGGAGAGACAAAGAGAGGCACAGAGAGAGAGAATCACAGAGGGAGGGATTGAATCAGAGACAGAGGGAGGGAGGGAGGGAATCAGAGTGACAGACACAGGGAGAGCCTTCCTTCCTTCCTTCCAACTCAATCTCTAATTATTCATTTTCTGTAAATGCTGATGTATGAAGAACTTCACCAGTAGTTCTTGAACTGAAAGATGGAATATCCATAGCTACCTTCCTTCAATTTAGCCCTTTTAAATAATGGTTAGAAAGGAAATAGCAAGGTGGAGGGGAATTTTGTAGATTCCATATATATATAGTTTTATTAAGATACCCATATTGCATTTATAGTTGTAATAAGACACCAGTGGCATATATAGAGTGAAAAACACAGGAATATTATTATAGACAAAAGTTTACCAACCAGGCTTCCCGAAGGGTAATGAGAGAGAATAGCCTGTCCTTTGATGCTATTGTGGATGGTGGGTGTTGAACCATTATGCTTGGTCTCTTCGACTGCACCATTGTCTCCTATGTTATTGCTGTTCAAAATAATGCATATGCAAAAAAAAGTTAGTAATCATTATTAGGTAAGGAATAAATCATTCTCAAAGATGCAGTGCTTACTACAAGCTGATTCAGAAATGCCATTAACTTTCTTAAGGGACAATCTGAAACAGATACTTCACTGTCTCTAGTTAAGCATCAACTAATCTAGGAAGACCCAGCCATAATGGCATGGTGACCGAAAGCTTTGTAATGGAGAAGGTTCACTTCCCAGCATTTCTTGCTTCAAATCAGAGTTGAACTGTGGGGTGCTCTGATGATGTTACCTAGTTGGGTAATAAAATGTCTGCAAGAAAAGAAGCAGGCTCAAAGAGCACCAAGGACCCCACAGAAATAAGTTAAATAACTCTGACTAAATACTGGAAATTATAAGGTGGGGGATGATGATTGATACAGACGTTCAACTAAGATGCAGCGCTAATATATTGAAATAGTTAAAGTGTTCCCATTGCAGACAACCCTGACCAAGATATACCAGCTCTGATTCATGTAAGGTAGCTTCCTATGGATCCTTTAGGTTTTTAAAAAAAATCATCTGTCTGTTTCTTGTTATTGGACATAATGAGCTCTGAGTCAAATAGGGATATGCATAGTATTATTAGAAATATGGCAATCAATTATTGTTCAGGGAATAATTTTATTGTTTTCCTAAAATAGCTGTTTGCCATGATCAACAAACATGTTATGATTGAATATATTTCTAGAGTCCATTTCTATGATCCCATGGTTTTGGAATAAGTGATTTATCTGTAGACTCTTATCACATATGTGATGTGCATATGTTAAGAATACACTTATTCTTCAGAATGAGTTCAGGTGACACCCAATAACCTTGGATAGAGAAGTAAACTTACCTGAGATTTTTATGCTGAATTGCATTGTCTCTTTTATATTTTTTATTTTGTTTCCCTTCCTTACAAGGGAGCTTTTGTTGAATCATCTCTCCTTTGTCAAACATCAGGTGCAGGCGATAAGAGATCACCTTTATTATCATGAAAAATAAGGTCACAGAACCACAGTAGATGACAGCTGTGATGGTAGTGGGGGGACATGCCTAGACAAAAGAATAATGAAGTCAAGCTCATCATCAAAAATGATATTTAAATAACATGATGATTAATACTGTTGTGCTTTTTAAAAATACAACTATAATTATACAGCTGATATTTGCCTTGTTCCTTTGCTAATTGTTCAAAATGTGTCATCTGTAGAAGCCTGTAGATACCCTAGCATTATTCCTTTTCAGGTTTTAGAGAGGAGAACTGGGGCTGAAATACAATCACTTGCTAATAGAATTCATGGCTGTTGAGTGGATTAGAGATTATAACTCAATATGCTAGTGATTGTCATATTATCATTTTTCTTTAATGTTAAGAAGCTATTATGCTTTGTATTTATTTTATACTAAATTTTTTGGTTTAACTCTCCAAAAATAATGTGCGTACATGCATGTGTGAGTGAGTGAGTGAAAGAAACTTTAATTGAGCATGTTAACGCTGCAAATCATACCTTAGGTACTATACCCACAATTGACAGAACTACCTATTAAATCTTTATATAGAGACATGCTGTGGCAGCAAAACATAATCAATTCAAAGTTCTGCAATAAGGGACAGAAATATTTTGTTACAATTAATAAAAAGGAGTGGAGTGGAGTGGAGTGGAATGGAATGGAATGGAATAGAATAGCAGTGTTCCAATATCTCAGGGGTTGCTACAAGTCAAACTATTATCCAAGGCACCTGAGGGCAGAACAAGAAGCAATGGGTGGAAACTAATCAAGGAGAGAAGCAACTTAGAACTGAGGAGCAATTTCCTGACAGTTAGAACAATTAATCAGTGGAACAGTTTGCCTCCAGAAGTTGTGAATGCTCCAACACTGGAACTTTTAAAGAAGATGTTGAATAGCCATTGGTCTGAAACGGTATAGGGTTTCCTGTCTAGGCAGGGGGTTGGACTAGAAGACCTCCAAGGTCCCTTCCAACTCTGGTATTGTATTGTATTGTATTGTATTGTATAGAATAGAATAGAATAGAATAGAATAGAATAGAATTCTTCATTGGCCAAGTGTGATTGGACACACAAGGAATTTGTCTTTGCTGCTTATGCTCTCAGTGTACATAAAAAGGCAAGCTACATCCGTCAAGAACCATAAGGTACAACACTTAATCATAGTCATAGAGTACAAATAAGCAATCAGGAAACAATCAATATCAATACACATGATAAGGATACAAGCAACAAAGTTACATAAAGCCACCACAGTTGATAAACTTTTGAGATCCCTTTTCTGGTCGCTCCTTTTTCTCTGTTAAATCGTTCTCCTCGCGCCTTTCCTTTACACCCAAGCAATCTATCAAGTCCTCTGCCTCTATCCTGGTAGGTAAGAAGGCAACATGTGCCTCTTCCCCAAATCAGAGGCCTACCAAAGGACCCTTCATCCTCCTCTTCCTTGGGTGCCCAGACGTTCCGCCGGCCGATCAGACTCACCAAGTGCAGCGCCATAGGCAGCAGCAACAAGAACAGCCAGAGGTAGAGATGGCAGCTGTTGGTGAATTTGCTCTGCTCCGGATCGTGGTACCAGCCTCCGGTCAACGCTGCCCAGACTCCCTGCCGGAGCAGCTGCACCGCCTGGGACACCATCGCCAAGCCCTGCACGGAAAAGGCCGCCGGCTCAATCTCCTTGCCGTGGCTCGGAGCGGCGGGAGCAGAGGCTCCCCCTGCAAAGACGCTTCTCGGCGTCGGGCATCACCCGAACCTCCATGCCGGATGCTCGAAGGATTTTCCCATCATGCTGCGGGGGAGCCCAATCCGCCAACCGGGTCTCCTGCTCGGCTCCGCCCCCTCCTATCTAAAGATACGCTGCGGGGGAACGAGACGTTGGGGTGCGCTATGATTGAAGCCTTTTCCGGGGTTGAAGCGTATTTCCCCTTCTGTGTTGGGTCCCGTTTCCCTGTTAATAATTTACAGCGCTTCACTGTACACATTAGCATAAGCTTGGCATGTGTGTTGAGCCACAAATCCCGTCATTCCCCGGCAGATGGTTATACTGGGGCGGGGGGCAGCTTGGAGAACATCTCTATCCTAGTCCTTTCTTCTCCTGCTGATGTGGCCTAGAGATGGAGCTCTTGCCTCACAAGCAGGAGTTTGCCAGTTCGATCCTAGGTAGAGGCAGATGCTTGGGCAGGGGGTTGGACTCAGGGGCCTGCAAAGTTGGCTCTTTTAAGACTGGTGGACTTCAACTCCCAGAGTTCTCCAGCATAGCTGGCTGGGGAACTCTGGGAGTTGAAGTCCACCAGTCTTAAAAGAGCCAACTTTGCAGACCCCTGGACTAGGTGACCTGCAAGGTCCCTTCCAACTCTGTTAATCTTTTCAACTAGCGTCAGCAGCTCAGTCTTCTCCCCAGAGGTAGCATTTCTCCCTCTCCCTCTCCTATCCTGAGACAATGAATAATACCTAGAAAGCAAGCCTGCCCCTGCCTCAGTACAGTAGGCTAAAATGGCTTGGAATAGGACACTAAACTAGGATCAGACTTCAGGAGAAACTACCAGGGAATTCCAGCATCCGAGGCTGGACTGGGAAGTCTTCAAGCGTGCCAAAAGACGGCGGTGGCTAACCACTTCCGACCTGTGGCCAAATTACACGGCAGGTGCCATTGAACTGTCAGGACTCCAGCTCGCCCGGAAAGCTATCTCTGTATGAAGAGCGAGGATTACTACATTACTCCGTGAGAAAAGAGGGGGGGGGGGCGGGGGAGGACGAAATAAAAGGTAGAATTGTGCAATAGCGTCATCACTGGTCGAAATTTGCCCTAAGATGTCGAGTTTTCCTGAAATCTTCAGGTATTGCATTAGATACAGGGGTCTCCAACCTTTGCAACTTTAAGTCTGAAGTCCTTCAGACTTAAAGTTGCAAAGGTTGGAGACCCCTGTCTGAAAATGCGGAGTCCTGTTTTAACTGCTCTTGCATTGGGGGAAACACACAGGTTTCTGAATTTCTGTGGAGATTCTCAGTCATCCAGGTCATGGTTATTCCGAAGGTTATTTTTCAAGAGGCAACTGGACTTTTTTCTTTGAAGACGTTTTGCTTCTCGTCCAAGAAGCTTCTTCAGCTCCTCCATCCAGTCAGAGCTGAAGAACCTTCTTGGATGAGAAGCGAAACGTCTTCAAAGAAAAACCAGAAAGTCCAGTTGCCCCTTGAAAAAGCACCTTTGGGGCACAGGCTTCTGGCTAGGTAACATAATTTAAAAAATTAAAAACCAGCGAAGTCAGCTTAAGTTTTCTACTGAGATACCTTTTGATTTTTTATTGAATTTATACCCCGCCCTTCTCCAAACGGACCCAGGGCGGCTATGTTAACTATCTAAAGATTGCCGTGCACAAAAGGTATGAATCGTGAATGCCATGCGAAATAGACTCCTTAACATTCAGGTCGGTATGGGAAAGGTTCTATGGATGTAAAAGTAAAGAACTACAAAGCCAAGACATGCTTGTTTTACTTCCTTCCATCCACCACTAGGGAGTGCTATTGACAAGGTTTTCAGCCAATTTAACAGCAAGGAGAAAATGCTCCAGTTAATATGTCAATGCACAGCCCTTCGTTTCCAGTGTTTTTAATGTGTACGTTTTCTCCTTCCCGCTGTGTTTAATATTTGAAAAGAGTGTTATAGTTTTATCAGTATGCAGTTTTGTCCCTTCCTGGTGTCTTTGGTGATTTGGAATTAAGAGCGTGTCTTGAATTATGCCGTTATATAACCATTCTTGTATATGCTATTGCATATGTGATTTTAACTGTATTTCTCTCACGGCTCCTTTAAGTAGCAAATTCTTGTTATGATTGCAATTTATTTAACACAGCATTATGACTAAACCAAAGGCAATATATTCAAAAATGTATATTGCTCTGCTTCCTTCTCTCTCCCTTTTCCCCTCAACAAGGTCAGCTTGTTGAAATAACAAACCCCTCTCAGAAGGCAGAGCTACTATGTTGCATTCCAAAGAACGGGCTCATAATTGAATGATCCGCTATGAATGATACCCAAGCCTGCTTTAAAGTGGCCTTGTTTCTTTATTGGCTGTAATACAATTCTATTGGATCTCCTTTGGATATGGAGTACATAGATGCTCACATTTTCAGTGATCTATGCACTATGTCACAATAGAATAGAATAGAATAGAATGGAATGGAATGGAATGGAATGGAATGGAATGGAATGGAATAGAATTCTTTACTGGCCAAGTGTGATTAGGCACAAAAGGAATTTGTCTTTGGTGCATATCCTCTCAGTGTACATAAGGAGAATAAAATACATTCATCAAGAATAAAAAGATACAACACCTAGTGATAGTCATAGGTTACTAATAAGCTATCAAATTGTACTAGGAAACAAATAAAATGATATAATTGAAAGATACAAGCAACATTGTTATAGTCATAAGTGGGAAGAGATAGATACTAGGAAGGAAGAGAAGAAGAATAGTAATACAGTCTTAGTAAATTATTTGACAGTGTTGTGGGAATTAGTTGTTATGCAGAGTGATGGCATTTTGGGGGAAAAGAATAGAACTAGCATGGAAATAATAATGTTTGTTATTTGGATCTTCTCCAGTTGTTGGGGTTTTTTTTTAGGTGAGTTTTTCACCATTATGGCTCATCTTAAAAATAATTATTTTACTTAAATCTGTTGCAAGTGTGCCTGCTTCTTCTCTCTTCTTTCTGTACAACTCACTCCTACCAGTGCATGCCAACCTTCCTCATTTATCAACCAAAAGACTCAAACCCAGGAAATCTCCACTGGCATTTGTACAACATCTGCCCAGGAACTTTAAGCTCGATTCCCAGTGGAAGCCAAAAGGTTGGGTCTCTAAAAACCCAGACATAGAAAAACATATAAATAACTCCACAGGAAAAGGGCCAGGCTTTGAACTACCACATCATAATTCTGAATAGGATTTGCACCTCACACAGCATCAGCTGGGACTCCCTGTGTAAATGGGGTATTCTCCTCTGGTAGTATTCTCCTCTCAGTGTGACTGCATCAATTTGTAAATCACCTCGTGGGCATACAGGGCATATAACCAAGGCTGCACGTCAATGGTTAGATGACCTAGACCTTGGTATTTGAACATAGATCTTTTTAAGGTTATTATATTATTGTGTTTTATTAATCTAGATGAAAATCTACATGAAATACATATTGCTACTTTATGTATGGTATGTTGTATGCTAAATATGACAGCCTTTAAAAATTTTCAAGATTTGAACCCCACCTATGTTCAAATCTGTTTGCTTGTACAAAATACAGATCTGTAGATTTATGTTCACCATCAGCTCTTCCCATCCAAGTTTCAGGTCTCCAGTACCACTGATGTCCAATCTATGGATTCCTGAAGGTCTTACATACTGTTAGTGGAAACTGTAACACTCTATTCATGTATTAATTCCTTTTTGAAAAGCTTCAGTCCTCAAGTCAAAAAAAGGAAGGATCTTTGTAAATGGAAGATTAATTATAAAACAATTCTTGCCATTGGGCTTATAGTTTAAAAGATCACCTATGCAATATTACATCATTCTGAATACAGTGGAATATTAGAGGGGGAAGCCAAGTTTCAACTGAATCATTTTGTATAACAATCTCCACAAATTCATTTAAAATATTTGTAATGTGAGCTCATCTTTTGAACATGCTTTTCTTTTTGTCCATTCAGATAAAGCTGGTGTGCTTTGCAATTTGTCAAGGTTTTTTTTAGAAATTACCACTAATTTCCTCTTTTATAAATCACTGAAAAAGCAAAGGAAGCCACAGGGCTTCTCTGATGGTGTGCTTGAACTAGCCTGCTTTCATATCTGCAGTACAGTCATTATAAAGCTAAGATGCCATGTGGCCACTTTTCATTGCCAAAGCAACTAATCTTGGATAAATTTTCCAAGGATGCTAAAAAGAAACATTTGTAAAACAATGTAATATGCATGCAAGACAACTCCTATTATAAACATTAGAGTCTGCATATATATTACTTTAAGCATGTTTTATAAACCACATTCTCAGAAAATGCTTCCAAATCTGTTTATATTTTACCAATTGTTAAAAAAAAAGTAGTCCCTACTAACCCAAAGGCATTTTTTCAAAAGGCAACTGGCATTCCTTTGTTTTTCCCTGAAGACATTTCGCTGTTCATCCAAGAGGCTTCTTCAGATAAGAAGCGAAACTTCTTCAAGGAAAAACAAAGAAAGTCCAGTTGCCTTTTGAAAAAGCAGCTTTGGGACAACCATGACCTGGATGACTGAGAATCTCCATAGACAATCCCTGCTAACAAGCTTAAAATTACAAAGGAATGAAAAGAATGGGGAGGAGAACAGATAAAAAGGCACAAGTGGCAATCCTGGAAGTTATTCATGACCCATATGAATAGCAATGGATGAGGGTGAGTCAATGGGAGACTTGGCACTGCACTCCTATGGCACCTGCTACAATGCAATGGACAAAAGAAGAGTCAAAAATGCTAGTTGAGCAATAGGCTAAAAACTAATGCAAAATGGATTGCTACTAAATCAGTAGTGAAGAATTTAAAACAGACCTGTAATTATAACAGTTCTGTACTGTATAAGTGCTTGGTCTATCTGAGGATGGATGGAGGAATAGTTACAATAGGCTATAAAAAAATAGTCTAATTGTCATGATTCAACCTTCTGACATCTTTGCCTGGATGATGGAGAGTATTCATTGGCATATTGCAACACATTTGGGGGAGGAAACCCCCGAGGTTGGTATAATTTGTACATTCCAATGATTCCCTGCCTAACTGGCTTGCTCTGACTGATGAAGCTGCTTCGATAAGCAGTGAAATATCTCAAGCTAACAAAAATTAACCCAATTGCCACAATTCAACTTTCCAACTACTACACAGGTAAAGGTTCCCCTTGCACATATATGCTAGCCATTCCCAACTCTAGGGAGCAGAGCTCATCTCCGTTTCGAAGCCGAAGAGCTAGTGCTGTCTGAAGACGTCTCTCTCTGTGGTCATGACTAAATGCCAAAGGCGCACGGAACACTGTTACCTTCCCACCAAATGTGGTTCCTATTTTTCTACTTGCATTTCGACATGCTTTCGAACTGCTAGGTTGGCAGAACCTAGGACAAGTAATTTGAGCTCACTCCATTACGCATTGCTAGGGATTCAAACTGTCAATCTTTCTGATCAACAAGCTCAGCATCTTAGCCACGGATCCACCGTGTCAGGCTACTATAGGCAAGTATAAATATCCAGATATGATACCATGAGGATAATTCTATCTTGAGCAAAGAGTTAAATGATATTTAAACATAATTGTGGGCTTATTTATCCCTCCCTAAACACTGATCCACAATACTACCCTTATTAATATTGGATGAGACAAAGTTTCTTAGTAAAACCCAGCTGAAACAAGAAACTTCAAAATAATAATAGCTCTCAGTGAACCATTGTAGCTGGCACTATTTACAGTTTTCTTTGCCAATGTGTTTCCCTGCATGAAATTTGGCCTTCAAAGAATGCAAACTGCCCAACAAGAGAAGTTACTAACATTTAAATGGTTACATAGACAGGAAGGAAAGAGATTATATAGTTTCTTCCAAATCACAACCATAGCAAATTAGCTCAATAGCCAGAATTTTCTTTACAACATTTCAAAATCTTAATCCAACTGCATTTTCCTAAATACCCAGTCATTTCTTAAGTACCTGGGAATAAGCACCTTCCCATATACTCAATGGGACTTCCTTCGAATAAATATCTGTTGTGAATAGTTCTGTTGTTGTAGAACTGACGCATCTGAGATTGCAATATCTCACTGGACTGATAGTGGTATCTTTAGATTAGCGCTGATATAACATTTTAAATTCAGGAGATTGACATAAAAGTTACAGAGTCAGCTGTGCATTGTCTATGTAGCCTGTTGGGTATTTCCCTAATATCCAACATAATCAATCTAAAATGGCTACGCCACCTAATGATTGTTAGTACTGTTACTATATACAATTACTTGATTGTGGTCATATGCCCATTTTAAGCCCACATTGAGCCCAGAAGGGAAAAATACTGGAATGTACATGATTTCAGAAAATAAGCATTCCTTGTTTGTTGCATGATTAATGTAAAGGAACTAAAGGAACTTTTTACTATAGCTCACAATATGCACTATTTATTTGATTCAGTGGTACAAACGCATTGTGAAGGTACAAGACTTTTTTTATTTGTTTGTACAGTATTATGACCAATTTTAGTCCAAGGAGTGGGAGACCATTGGCTTCAAAGAAAAGTTTGCTAAAAGAATATTTCAAGAATTTCATCCAGGATGGTCAGTGGTGAAAATGCTGGGTACTGCAGTTCATCAAGATCCGGAGCGGTTGACCCCAAACTATGTTGGATAGCCATTTGTCTGAAACGGTATAAGGTTCCTGGCTAGGCAGGGGGTTGGACTAGAAGACCTCCAAGGTCCCTTCCGACTCTGTTATTGCGTATTGTAAACTTTTGAGAGCCGGTGGAGACGGACAGGAATATCTTCAAAATGCAGGTCAAAGATCCTGGCGAGTGTCAATGGGGAAACTGGATGCCTGTTAGCACCATGCAGGATATTCCAGATGCGGACCTTAACACTTTCCCTCCCGCGACAACTTTTTCAGATGTTTGGGGGAAGAGCAGCCACAAGTGGTATAAGAATTACAGACTGAATAATCGTCGCTCAAAGAGCGCCTAGCAGTTGATAACAACAAACAGAACCCTGGCATTGGCTCAAGGCTTGAAACGAGCCAATCTTAGCCTACGATTCCCACGGCTTTCCCAAGCAAAGCCCCCGCCGTCCGCCCCATTCATTGCAGCCCGGCCTTCCCGTCGGAGGAGAAGAGGAGCGCGCAACAAGTTGCAACAGCGTTGCCACCGCCCCTTCCGCCTTGCCGCGTCTCTGCCTCTGCCGACGACCCTTCCTTTCCCGAGGGCGCCCGGGAGTTCGGTGCTTGGCACTGGCGCCACCCGTGACAGGGGGGAAACCCCCCGCGACCACAGCCAGACACGCACCTGCACGACTTCACTCTTTGACCCGCACCCGGAGCCTGGCCTCGACCGTCACGTGTCCCCGGCCGTCCAATCCGGACCGGCCAGTAGTTTGTTCGGGACCTGCTCTCGGCGGCAGAAGACTTTGCTGAGAAGACCCGGGAGAAGCGCTCGATCGGCCGTGGCGGCGGCGGCGGCAGCAGGATTGCTTTTAGCCGCTGAGGCCGCCTCGGATCGCCCCGCGGTCTCCCGTTTCCCTCCCGCCTTCTCGGTTCCGCGAGCGCTTTACCTGCGGCTTCTCCCATCGCCCGCCTCCTCTTCTCGTTCCTCGCGTGGCTCCCTTCTCTCTCACCTGCCCCCCACTCGCACTGTACCCCTTTGCAATCGCCGCTTAACTGGGATTTCCTCTTGCTTCTCCTCCCCCCCCTCTCCTCCCTGCCCTCCCGCTTCCCTCATTTCATTTTTCCTCTTTTATCTCCGCTTTAACTTCCCTTGCTTGTTGTTGTTCTTCTTTCGGGCCGTGTGGCCGTTTCCTCCTGGCTCCGTATAAACCACTCCATACAAACTTTCTTTGCCTCGATCCCATTTATCTCGAACGCTTTTCACTTCCTGCTTTGCCACCGGTCCTTTCCCTGCACTCTAAATATACACCTGGATTGCGCTTTCTTTCTCTTGACTCCTTCGCTCTTTCCCTCATTCCCTTATGTTATCCCTCTCTCATCACTTTCCTAACTCAGCTTCTTGCCTTTGAGCCTACACTCCATATGTCTGATCCAAATATGGTGGTTTCTACTTCTCCCTCATCTCCTGCTCCAATCCCCCTCCCTTGTCTAACCAGGTGTCTCTTTTCTTTTTGCTTTGCTTCACTCCTTTCCTAGCACTTTTATGCCTGCCTAAAATAGGGAAGAGTTGGCTTCAATCACAACAAGAGCTGAAGAAGCTTCGTGGATGAGAAGCGAAACGTCTTCAAAGAAAAACCAGAAGGTCCAGTTGCCTCTTGAAAAAGCACCTTTGGGACAACTTCATCAATTGTCCTCAAATGTTGAGGTGGAAGCTGATGTGGTTAGTACCTGTATCTTGACCATGGCTTTGCTGAGCTCTGAGGGAGCAGCTGAAGGGAGCTTGGGGACCAGTGGCAACTCTTGCCCACTGTGGACCGTGTTGTATGACTATGAAGCCACTGGAGAAGATGAGCTGAGTTTGCGTCGAGGGGAAATGGTGGAGGTTTTGTCTAAAGACGCAGCAGTGTCTGGAGATGATGGGTGGTGGGCAGGTAAAATCCATCACCGTCTTGGCATCTTCCCAGCAAACTATGTGACTTACCAGCCAGGCTGCTACCAGCATCCCCAGTTAGGATTGTTGGAGAAGACTGAGCATCAAACCCAAAACCTGGCCACGAGTGATGGGCACCCTGTAGGTCACGAAGGCCATATGGGTTCTCTAGCAGAGATTGACTTCCAGCATCTGGAACTGCAAGAGATTATTGGAGTTGGAGGCTTTGGTAAAGTTTATAGAGCAATATGGAAAGGCCAAGAAGTTGCAGTGAAAGCAGCCCGGCAGGATCCCGATGAGGACGTCATGGCCACGGCAGAGAGTGTGAGGCAGGAAGCAAAGTTTTTTTCCATGTTGAAACATCCAAATATCATTGAACTTCATGGTGTGAGTTTGCAGGAGCCCAACCTCTGTCTAGTTATGGAATTTGCCAAGGGAGGACCCCTCAATAGAGCTTTGTCAGGTTCTTTCCCCACCACTAGTGGGAGCCACTGGGGCCGTCGCATTCCTCCTCATATATTAATCAACTGGGCAGTACAGATTGCTCGAGGGATGCTTTACTTGCATGAAGAAGCCATCGTCCCCATCCTTCACAGAGACCTCAAGTCAAGTAACAGTAAGTATTGTGAACTTTTTTTTTTAAAAGAACAATTTATGCATACTTTCCCATGTTTCTATATTATAGTAATGAAAAGTTTTATTTATAAACTTAGCATTGCAAAAGTACTATGTAAGCTGCTTATCATTTTATGCTTTAAGAATTGATTTTTCAGTTATCAAATATATACAAGTTCATTCCACTAAATTGAATCAATTATTTTCTCCTCTTTGCTAACAATAATTTCCATACTAGGTGGGGTTTGGTTTCTTGGAAGTATGGAAGTCTTCTCATGACTCATATGCAACAGGAAAACCTGGAGAAGTCTCTTCTATGAAATCCTGGCTTTTTGTATAAGTTATTAAAACTGAAACCTTAAGGAGCCAGTCCCAAGAGCATATAATTTTGAGTAGTCATAAATAGAATCAGACTGTAATGCTATTATGTAATTTTAAATGTGTTGCTTGAGTTGTAATTATTAACTGGCTAAAGTAATGATGCTGTCTAACTCAGCGAATTGGTATTTTTATTTCATCTTTTTAGAAGAAAGCAACAATAGTTTACTATGCAATCTTTTCATTCTGTTCACCGGTATTAACTTAAAGCATTTGATCCAATTTTTAAGCATAGAGATTTTAAAATAAAATTGATAGGGTACTTGTTAGAATTACCGATTTGATGCAATATGTTAGCAATAGCTAGGGTGTTCTTTATGAAGAAGATCCCATTTCTTGACATCAGAAAATAATACATAAATTTATTTTAGTATATTCTCCAACAGATACTGTTTGGAATCAATTTGGTTTCAGTCATGAAACAGTTTGAAAGTCTACCTCCAAGGCAATGGAGGAGAATAGCCTAAAGCAGGGGTGTCCAAACTTGGGAACTTTAAGACTTGTGGACTTCAACTCCCAGAATTCCCCAGCATAGCTGGCTGGGGAATTCTGGGAGTTGAAGTCCACAAGTCTTAAAGTTCCCAAGTTTGGACACCCCTGGCCTAAAGTACTTCTTAGTTTCTGATGCTATAGAACCGTGATGGCATGGAGCGCCCTCTGTAGGCACGTGAGCCATTGCCCCAGCTCAGCTCCACTGGGCATAAGTGTGCGCCTCCCACCAGCCGGCTGATTTTTGGGTCTCTGACATGCATGGGGCATGCGGGAGACATGCGCATGCTTGGGTGGGGGGCACAGGCATATGTGTGGGGAGCACGCAGCACTCCCACACACCCCATTTTTGGTCCCAGGAGGATTCAGGGAGGCCTGCCAGGTCCAAAACAGGGCACAAAAGGTTCACACGTGCGTATGGGGGGAGGAGAGCGGGGGGGGGGGGTCGTGCGCATGCACAGGTGTGAAGTGCACAGTTGTGTGTTGCGTGCGCATTGCATTATGGGTGTGGGCGTGCTTTCGGCACACAATGAGAAAAAGGATAGCCATCACTGCTGCAGAAAGTTTTTTTTAACATTGATTGTCCTTCAGTTTCTGTAATGAAACTCCTTGAAGTTTAAACGAATTATTTTCATTTTAAAGCCACTCCCTTCTCCAACTCAAATTTCTTTAGAACATATTTGTTCACCTATTTTGTTCACATACTTATTCACCTATTTGGTTCCGCCCCAGGCGCCTGATGGACCCTGATGGGTTCCTGGTGGCACTTGGGCCACTTCCTGTACCCCTGACCCGCGCCCAGATGGAGGACCTCGTGGCCGCGTGGAATATCGCGGCCACGGGAGCCTTGGATCGGGTCGCGCCCTTGCGGCCTCTCTTGCGGCGGCGAGCCACCCTGGCTCCTTGGTTTACCGAGGAGCTAAGGGTGATGAAACGCCACAAGAGATACCTAGAGAGAAGATGGAGGTCTACTCGATCTGAATCCGACCGGACACAGGTAAGAGCCCATTTACGGACTTACATTGTGGTGCTGAGAGTGGCCAAACGCCATCACTGTGCCACTCTCATAGCATCCGCAGATAACCGCCCCGCCGCCCTGTTTAGGGTGACCCGCTCCCTCCCACAACAGAGGGTGCGGGAAACCCCTTTACAGGGTAGAGCAGAGGAATTTGTGATTTATCTGCAGGAGAAAATCACTCAGATTCAGAACGAGCTAGTCTCCATTGATGGCCCAGTGGGATTGCACGAGGCGGATCTTGGCTGGGAGGAGTTTGACTCTGTTACTTCCGAAGATATGGACAGGTTATGTGGGCGACTGCGAGCCGCCACATGTTTATTGGACCCGTGTCCTTCCTGGCTTGTACTGGCATCCTGGGAGGTGATACGAGGCTGGCTCCAGGAGGTTGTCAACGCTTCTCTAAGTGAGGGTTTCTTGCCTGCCTCCCTTAAAGAGGCCATGGTGAGGCCCCTCCTGAAGAAGCCCTCTCTGGACCCAGCTCTATTAGCCAACTATCGTCCCGTCTCTCTACAACCTTCTGGCGAAGGTTGTAGAGAGTGTGGTGGCACAACAGTTTCCCCGTCACCTGGAGGAAGTTGATTATCTAGACCCGCGCCAGTCCGGCTTCCGGCCCGGGCACAGCACCGAGACGGCATTGGTCGCGTTGGTAGATGATCTCTGGAGGGCCAGAGATGGGGGTTGTTCCTCCATCCTGGTCCTATTAGACCTCTCAACGGCTTTTGATACCATCGACCATGGTATCTTATTGCATTGGCTGGGGGGGTTGGGGGTGGGAGGCACCGTTCTACGGTGGTTCTCCTCCTACCTCTCCGGTCGATCGCAATTTGTGTTGGCAGGAGAGCAGAGGTCGACCTCGAGACCCCTCACATGTGGGGTGCCTCAGGGGTCGGTCCTCTCGCCTCTCCTGTTCAACACATATATGAAGCCGCTGGGTGAGATCATCCGTGGTTTTGGGGTAGTGTACCACTTCTACGCTGATGATACGCAGCTGTATATATCTACCCCAAACCACCCCAACGATGCCGTAGCGGTGATGTGCCAGTGCCTGGAAGCCGTGCAGATCTGGATGGGAAGTAACAGACTCAGACTCAACCCGTCCAAGACCGAGTGGCTGTGGTTTCCAGCCACCCGATTCAACCAGTTGACTCCATCACTGGCCATAGGGGGCGAACACCTTGCCCCTGTGGATGGGGCGCGCAACTTGGGTGTCCTCCTGGATACCCGGCTGTCCATGGAAGACCAAGTGACGGCCGTGGCCAGGAGGGCGTTTTACCAGGTTCGCCTGGTACACCAGTTGCGCCCCCTATTGGATCGGGATGCCCTTTGCACAGTCACTCATGCCCTCGTGACATCCCGACTGGACTATTGTAACTCTCTCTACATGGGGCTCCCCCTGAGGTGCACCCGAAGACTGCAGCTGGTCCAGAATGCAACCGCGCGAGCAATAATGGGAACCACCAGGTACACCCATATAACACCTCTCTTGCGCGAGCTGCACTGGCTGCCTGTAGTCTTTCGGGTGCGCTTCAAGGTGTTAGTTGTCATCTTTAAAGCGCTCCATGGCACGGGACCTAGCTATCTGCGGGATCGGATCCTGCCTCATACATCCTCACGGCCGATTCGCTCCCACAGAGAGGGACTTCTCCGGGTGCCGTCCACTAGACTTTGTCAGCGGGCGACGCCCAGGGGAAGGGACTTCTCTGTGGCGGGCTCAGCCCTCTGGAACGACCTTCCCCCCGACATTAGAACAACTACGGACCTCCGCTCCTTCCGCCAGAAACTCAAAACATACTTCTTCTGCTTGGCTGGCCTAGGTTAGTCTCTTCCATGAGGGTTTTTTAGGGATCGTTAGTTTTAATGTGAGGATTTTAGTGCAGGGACAATTAATTTAATTCGTTTTTATCTGTATTTATTCTGTATGTATATTTGATAGCGTTTTAATTTTTCCCTGTACACCGCTCCGAGTCCCCTTGGGGAGAGGATGCGGTATATAAAATAAATTATTATTATTATTATTATTATTATTATTATATAATAATGTTTCTATCCATGATCCCAAAATGCTCCTAAAATTATATACTGCCATTTTTGGTTTGCGTATTATATACATTCCTAGGTTTTAATAAACACAATTGTATGTGTACCAGTTCCATGGGTGAAGTTCAACTCATGAGATTCTTTTTTTCACAAGAGACAGAGGAAACATTTATGATGGGAAGCTGTAGCACCCACCTCATAGCTGGTTTCTGACGTAAATGAATGCAAAGTGCAGGAATGAAGGCAATAATAGGATATAGGAAAGAAGCAAAACTAATATGCACTTCCTTTGCAATAAGTAATTGAAACTTTGTTGTTTCTGCTGTTTTATTCCTAATGTGTAATTTGGATTAAAAATAAAAGATATTCAGTCAAGCTCAGTGACTAGTGAATATGTCCTTGTATTATTCTTGTAGGCATGTTGGAAGTCATGTGCCATGGCTCTTTTATTTTTCCAACTACCTTCCCTAGCCAGAAGCCATAGAATTCCTGGGTGACTATAAGCCTGAACCTATTTAGTTTCCATCATTAGACAAGGTCATCTAGGGTCTACTACCTGCCCAGGTATAAAATAGACAAAGATCTCGCAACTGTCAGCATTGAAACAGTCATAACTATGAGTGGATGGCATAGTCTTGATCTAGGCACTGCCCATCTTACTAAGTGATTCTGGGCAGTTTATATTAGTTCAGCTCATGCCTGTTAAATCTTCTCTACAAGAGACAGATTTTGACAGATATGAAGCAGTCAGAAAAGCAAAATGTACTGATTAACAAAATCTGTATTGCCGATCAGCCAATATGAAAAATTGGGATTCAAGAATTCTCTGCTTATACTGTACTGAGTTGAATTAAAATTTAGATTCAGTCTTATATAAAACATAGTTGGTTGGCCTTATATAACGTAGTAAATCAAAATTGGACAAACTGCGTTTTACCTTAGAGCAGATCACTGGATCCAATTCATAGCTATCAATATAGAAATCTATTGTAGCTATTATTAGATATATAATTCCAATTTTAGAAAAGTAGGAAGACATAGTAGCATGGTCCTATAGAAACTTTAAAGCAGTTAAAATATACATTGTAGGGCAGGGTTGGCAAACTCGCGGCCCGCAGACCAGATGCGTCATGTGCTGGCCATGCCCACGTCCGGTTTAGCAAAGGGGAAAAAAACTCACAATACGTCACGTGAGAACACCACGACAATGCGAGTTTGACACCCCTGTTGATTAGTAAGAATTAGTATTTAGCGCTGTTTGCATATTTATATAGACCTGCATGATGGTTCATATGTAATTCATTCATACACATTAGCTATTTAGAACCAAAGTGGAGAATATGCTTTAGAAGGTATGTGAAGGCATTCACTGTAACACAGGGCGCCTCCTTAAAGGGGCTGCCCCTTTCCTAGGTTCACAGAATAGCCCCACAATTCCAGGAAAATGACATTTCCATCAGGGATGCCATCTTCTTGGAGCACCTTGACTCCCTAATGTGCATTTTCCTATGAATGCACAGCTACTGTGTTTGCTCGAAACCCCCCCACAGATTTTGAAGAAGACATCAACCAATATACCAAGCCCACCCATATCTGCTCCAAAACTCCTGCGTAACCCTAACAATGGCCAAATATTTGGTTCGATTAGGTGCATCCATTGCAAAATAGATGATCCTCCCAGAAATATATAGTTAGGAAACACCTTAAAAATAGGCTTTCGAAGAGAACCAGTATGGCATACTGGTTAAGGTTTTGGCCTTGGGCTGAAGGTCACTCTTAGCAGTGGAAGCTCACCTATGACTTGGGTCTCTCCAATCAGTAGTTCTCTCTCAGTCAAACCTAGCCCATAGTTTGTTGGAGAGAAAAAAAATAGGAACAAGGGAGGGATGGCAATTGGCAAGACATGTGCAACCGTGTCATCCTGCATATGACATGACTTACATACCTTTGTCAGACCTCTGAATGCAACTTGAAACCTGGCATCTGACACAAGTATGTATGCTGCAGCATTTGCTTGACGATGTCACTTGTCAATTGGGCACAATTGTGGTTTCCTAAGTGTATTGTTGAATAGGAGAAAATAGACTGCACACCACCTTAAACCCCTGAGCGGGGGGAAAGGCAGGATATAAATCTAACAACTTCATACCGGCAGTATATGTATCTTCATCATGACTACTCCCCCTGGCATAGCCCATGAGTGACATGTGTCTAAATTTAATGCAATTATGGGAATCCTAAAAGAGACCATCAGGAGAGCTGCAGTATATCCAATGAAACATACTATAGCCCTCACAAACTGCTAAAGGTTTAGTCAAAGCCTATATATACTGTTTGTTTGAAATTTCACTCTGAAAAGTTTTATAATGAAACCAATCAATTCTGCAGCCTCTGTAAATGGCTGTGTGGAGTAAATAGCTGTGTGGAGAATGCAGATGCATCTCCATTGAACACTTCACCAGTGCAAGGTTGCCGTCAGAGCTTTATGGCTGTCCAGATCAGGAAACTGACCATACAAGAAGATCAAAACTAGGTTTTACTGATTAACAGAATCAAATATTCACAGTAACATTGGGCCCACGTCCACCACCATTCTCCATAGTTCTAGGAGTTCCTTATGTGTCTCCCTTCTAAATTCTAAATGGCTACTTAAGTGACTTGAGAAAAGGATTGTGGGCTATATCCTCAGTTGCTCATAAATAGGGCATAAATAGGATCTCAAAGCATTTCCCTCCCGCCCCTCCTGCTATGTTCCCATGATTCTTCCCTTTGTTCTGATGTTATTTAAAGTTAGGTGTACAGGTTTCATGGTGCAAAGTCTGACACCATAGCAAGTATGGGAGATGGTAACAGTTCAAATCCTACCCCACAGCCCTGGAACTTATTGTGTGGGTTTAGTTTGGCCGCTCTTTTTGAGTCCAATCTACATCACAGGACTGCTGTGGGGAGAAATGTTTGAATGTTATGTAAATCAGTGTTTCTCAAAGTCAGCAACCTGAATATGTGTTGTTTGCTGGAGAATTCTGGAAGTTTAAATCAACACATCTTAAAGTTGCTAAAACTGAGAAACAGTGTTACCACAGGATCTTCAGCTCCTGAAGAAAAGACGGGACATAAATAGAATAAATGAATAAATGCTACTTTAGTAATTAGCTTTTGTTTTTGAAATAAAATATACGTGCTTCTATTAAGAGGAGATGTGGTTTGTATTGGGTTGTGTCATGAGGTGTTGCAAGAGATTATCCTGCTAATAGTCATAAATTACAGAATTCTATTATTTGATAAGGTGGCTCCGTGGCTAAGACGCTGAGTTTGTTGATCAGAAAAGATGGCAGTTTGGTGGTTCAAATCCCTACTGCCATGTAATGGAGTGAGCTCCCGTTACTTGTCCCAGCTTCTGCCAACCTAGCAGTTTGAAAGAACGTAAAAAAAGAAAGTAGAAAAAAATAGGAACCACCCTTGGTGGGAAGGTAACAGCTTCCTTTGGTGCTTAGTCATGCCGGCCACATGACCACAGAGACATCTTCAGACATCACTGGCTCTTCGGCTTTGAAACAGAGATGAGCCCCGCCTCCCAGAATCGAGAACAACTAGCACATATGTGTGAGGGGAACTTTTGCTTTTACCTTATTATTTGATAGGGACACATTTAGTTTAAGGACCTATGTGCGTAATATCCTTGTAACCAGCAAAAGTCGGCAACAGCCTACAACAGAATATTCAACATTTTGTTTTTATTTTCCAATCAAGTACCTATGCTGAGACTTGGTGAACATTTTATATTGTGGATTAATGAGAAATGAATGAAACAAATAAAACATTTTTTCTAGTCCGTGCACAAAAATTGGCAGGTTCTTAGAACATCACATTATTCTTGTTTTTCTTGTGCATAAAGATATTTGCTGATGTACAAGAGAGAAGATGTGTGACAAAGAACCTTTTGGAATTTTGATTCTGACAGGGTCTGCTAGATTTCTTTGGTCTACTACTGACAGAGATTTTAAAATATTAAAAGCAGGAAAAACCTGAGGGGAGGGAGCTGAAATAATTATAATGAATTAGCAGGGAAACAAAGCAAAGAATATTATGACGGAGGATTGTTTTTATACTGATTTCCTATCGCAGACGCGGTGGCTCAGTGGCTAAGACACTGAGCTTGTCGATTAGAAAGGTCGGCAGTTCAGCGGTTCAAATCCCTAGTGCCGCGTAATGGAATGAGCTCCCGTTACTTGTCCCAGCTTCTGCCAACCTAGCAGTTCAAAAGCATTTAAAATGCAAGTAGAAAAATAGGAGCCACCTTTGGTGGGAAGGTAACAGCGTTCTTTGCACCTACAGCATTTTGTCATGCCAGTCACATGACCATGGAGATGACTTCGGACAGCGCTGGCTCTTCAGCTTTGAAACAGAGATGAGCACCACCCCCTAGAGTCAGGAACGACTAGCACATATGTGCGAGGGGAACTTTTACCTTTACCTATCTTCCAGAGAGGTTTGTTTATATATGTGACGCACCCAGCTTTTGAAGAGGCAATTTTTTTAAAAAAAGTAGGTAGGTAGATAGAGGAATAAAGAGGGAGAGAAAGAGAGAGAAATGTAGTAGGTAGGTAGGGAGAGAGAGAGAGTAGGTAGGTAGATAAATGGAGAGAGAGAAAGAGAGAGAGAGAGAAAAAATGCAGTAGGTAGGTAGGGAGACAGAGTGTGTAGTTAGGTAGGTAGGTAGATAAAGGGATAGGGAGAGAGAGAGAAATACAATAGGTAGGGAGGTAGAGAGAGAGTGTGTGTGTAGGTAGGTAGGTAGGTAGAAGGATAGAGAGAGAGAAATACAGTAGGTAGGGGGAGAGAGAGAGAGTAGGTAGGTAGGTTGATGTTTCCAAGTGTATTTATCCATGTCCTGGAGAAGGAAATCGCTGACAAACCTTAAGACTTCATTTCTGCTGGCACAGAAACAGTTAAAGAGCAGGGGAAAGCCCCTTTTGTAATCCACAAACCTCCCCCAAATTACCTGTTTCTCCACGAAAACAGGGCCGGTTTTTTTTCAAATAAAAAGCATGACTAGCCTTGGGGGGGCTTGCAGAGTGCTCCCGGGGGGGGTCAAAAATGAGCAAAAAAGCAGCCCTTTTAAGTAGTGAGAGAGAGTGTGTGTAGATAGATAAGTAGGTAGAAGGATAGAGAGAGAGAAATAGAGAGAGAGAGAGAAATACAGTAGGTAGGGAGAGGGAGAGAGTAGGTAGGTAGGTATATAGAGGGGGGAGAGAAATACAGTAGATAGGTAGGAAGAGAGAGAGTGTAGATAGGTAGAGAGAGAGAGAGAGAAAGAGAGAGAGAGAGAGATTGAGAGAGAGAGAGAAATACAGTAGATCGATAGGGGGAGAGAGTAGGTAGGTAGGTAGATGTTTCCAGGTGTATTTATCCATATGCTGGAGAAAGAAATTACCTTTGGAGCAAATCTTTGTTTCTGCAGGCACAGTCCTTGACCAACGTAATTCTCATCAATCACTCTAACTAAACAGCTTTCCAAAAGGGGGGGAAAACCCTTTTTGCACTGTGCAAACCTCCCCCAAGTGGCCCGTTTTTTGCAAAAATGGGCCCGCTTTTTTTCAAATAAAAGGCATGAATAGCCTGGGGGGGGGGCTTGCAGAGTGCTCCTGGGAGGGGTGGGGGGCCCAAAATGAGGAAAAACGGCCCATTTTTTCATGAAAATGGGCCGGGTTTTGGTCAAAAAACAGCATGGAGGCTTATAGAGTGCTGCTGGGGACTAGGGGGGCAAAAACGCCTTGATTTTTTGCTCATTTCTGCCCTCCCCAGCCCCCAGGAGCTCTCTGGAAGCCTCCATAAGGCCATTTTGGTGAAGGGGTGGGGTTTCAGGAGGCAAAAATGCTGTATTCAATGTATAAGACGCACCCAGATTTTCAGCCTCTTTTTAGAGGAAAAATATGGTATTTGTTCTCTCTTGCTTTGCAGAACATTCAGTCCATACTGTTCTAGACTCTCTTAAGATCTATCAGATTAGTCGGGGTGGGGGGGAGGGGAGGAATTTATGCAACTGGATAGAGATCAGAGTATGCAAGAACCAAACTCAAAATCCACAGAATATATTAGGCAACCTTAGTGAAGCTAGTCTTTTATCTTGTTCATACCTGTTTCCCAGTTAGGTTTTTAAAAATTTTTTGTTGACTGCCAACATATAGAATAATTCTTTGTTGGCAAATTGAACCCCAATTTTTTTCTATGGTACCACTGGGATAATGTTTTAATGCTGTCCAGTTAACACAAATACTATTCATATATATTATGAATTTATAATGTTCTACTGTTCTACTGCACTTTTTATAAGGAAAAAAGACTATTTCTGTCTCTGCTAGAACTGGATAAAAATTATCGTACTGATCATCTGCTTGTTATGTCATAGTGGGCTTTAATTTTAAAATTAGGGAGAAAGCTGTCAAATGTTATCAGTGCTAGGCCATTGATAATTAAATCTGAATTTACTTATATTGGTATACTTTGTATAGTTGGTTAACTAATAAGAGTTAATGCAGAATAAAGCCCTCTGAAGTCTGATGCCTTCAGAGGGCACCAGATTAGAGGAAAGCTTGATTTCAATTTCAATTTTCAATTTATTCGAATTTGTATACCGCCCTTTCTTCCTTGCGGGACTCAGGGCAGTGAACAGGCAATGATAAAAACAACAGTAAAAACATCAATATAAATACCTATGCTAAAAATAAATTAAATTCTAAGCCTGCTCTAAAATGTACAATAAAATCCCAATAAAACCAGATTAAAAGCTACACCAGGCCGCCCGCACGAAAAAGATGGGGCTTCAGCTATTCTGAACTAGCTGGAGCCTCCGGGTGCACCTCAAGGAAAGCTCTATGTAGAGAGCGTTACAATAGTCCAGGCGGGAGATGACGAGGGCTTGAGTGACCGTGCGTAAAGCATCACGGTCCAGAAAGGGGCGTAACTGGCATATCAGACGGACCTGATAAAAAGCCCCCCTGGCCACGGCTGTCACATGATCGTCTAAAGCAGTGCTTCTCAAATAGTGGGGCGGGCCCCCCAGGGGGGGCGCGAGGCTCCGTAAAGGGGGGCGCGTTTGACCTCGACAAGGATTTAATTTTTTTTAAATTTCTAATGCACTTTAAATCTTTTCTGCTACAGTTAATAAAACTATTCTTTGTTGTAAATTGATCCACATTTCTTTCTTTTTTTATTCTCTTATACGTTAATAAGGATACAGTGTTATGCAGAGGTGTACTTATAACAATTTTATAGACAAATGATACTATTTACAGTCGCGCGGGGGGCGCGAAATGTTTTCTTCTTCCTAGGGGGGGCATGACAGAAAATAATTGAGAAGCACTGGTCTAAAGACAGCTGAGTATCCAGGAGGATGCCCAAGTTGCGGGCCCTCTCGCGGGGGCTAATGATACACCCCGATAGCCAGGGGTGGAACCAGCTGGCTATGCCGTGACGCCGGAAACCACAGCCACTCGGTCTTGGATGGGTTGAGTCGAAGTCTGTTCCTCCCCATCCAGACTCGCACGGCCTCCAGGCACCGGGACATCACTTCTGCGGCATCATTGGGGTGGTCCTGGGT
This sequence comes from Rhabdophis nuchalis, assembly GCA_039707465.1. Lineage (NCBI taxonomy): Eukaryota > Metazoa > Chordata > Lepidosauria > Squamata > Natricidae > Rhabdophis > Rhabdophis nuchalis. The sequence continues at coordinate 325,512,739 of CM077643.1, forward strand.
GGAAATGTACAGCTGAGTGTCATCCAGATAAAAGACTTCTAGTTGAGGTTTATGTTCTCAATTTCATATGAATTGACATACTTTTCAAGAGAAATGAGCTATATTGATATTTTGCTAATTTCTCGTTTCAAACCACTGTCAAGAAGTCTCAAATTTAATGATTTAAATTATTGCCGAAAAGATTTGTTTAAATTGTTCCTTTCATTAAAAAAAAATACACGTATTTTCTAAGCAATCTTAGTACATAGTAATCACATCTCAAAGATATAGTTTAGACAATACATGCCGTTATAATTCTCATTTCTTTTTTGACATCAGAGTTCATTAAACAATTGTTTAATGGCAAGTCATTTTATTTAGTAATAAAACAAATACGTAGTTGTTAAATCATTAGGAGGTGAACCAGCCCCAATTCAATTAATCATGGATGTCAGAAAACATTTCTGTCATGATGTGCTAGGACAATCATCACCACAATCACCAAATAGGATTTTAAACTGTGAATATAACTTGTCTGTTCTGGTTAGCCTTTGCTTAACAAACAACCCAAACTAAATCAACAACAGGAAGGACCATGTTTTCTCAATTGTCAAGTGTAAGCCAGCCTGATTGATGCAAAGCAATAGAGGGTGGGATAGACATGTTATAAAAAGTTATTAAGAAATAAAAATTAAATTGGCAATTTCAGTGAAGTCAGCCTTTGGAATTTTAAATATTGGGTGGTTCATACAGAAGAACATGGCATTCGTCCTCTTTGTATGGACATGAAATACAAGTTCCCCTGCTTTTCCAAGTAATTGTTATTAAACTGGACTGCATGCCACTTGTCAGCTTTAAAACAGCACATAAGTCCCCCAAAAATACTTTCAATTTAAAATGAATTGTAAATTGTAAATGAAATGTAAAGAAAGAAAATAAGACACTGAATATTGCAGAAGAGGTTATTAGGATATTTATGTTGGGTTGACAATATATATAAGCCAGTATTCTTAAAGAGTATATGTAGCTTTAAGAACTATGTTGAATTCTAATTGGGTTTAATTCTAATTGGCTGTGCTTCTCAGCTCTACCATATAAGCAAGCTCAGGAACACAGTTCATTCCCTTTTTGATTCCTTTTGATTCCTGTGCTTACTGTTTACCATTGAGGAGCTGAAGACTGAAGAAAGAAGAAGTATTTGTTTTGCATCACTGTAAGATAACTCTGTGTTTTGGTGAAGGACTGTTATTGTTTGAGAAGTTAGTATCACTCATCCGAAGAAGTATTTTGGTTGCTACAAAGTAAAGACTATTTATTTTCTTACTATCTGTGTTTTAGAGTTTGTGTGTGGTTAAAGCAACGTATCTCTTTACTGTCCGGTGTATTACACTATTCCGCATTTACTTTCAAACGGGGTGTTTGTTACCCCTAACACTGGTTAGGGGACCAGAGTTGTAACACTGGTTCTGAACCCAGAGTTGCTAACAGAGGTACTGCTGTAACAATAAATATGCTTATCCTCTGGACCTTAGGTGGATACGGGTATCCCTTGACCTACAACCATTTGTTTAGTGACTATCTGAAGCTACAAAGACACTGAAAAAATTATGCTTGACTGATTTTCAAACTTATGACCGTTGCAGCATCCCAATGACCACGTGATCAAAATCACTTGGCAACTGGCATGTATTTATGACAGTTGCACTGCCCCTGGTTGATGTGATCACCATTTGTAACCTTCCCAGCAAGTAAAGTCAATGGGGGAAGCCACATTCGCTTAAAAACCACATGATTCACTTAACGACTGCAGCTATTTGCTTAACAATTGTGGCAAAAATGATCATAAAAAGGGACAAAACTCCAAAAAAGTGAAATATCTAGGTATACACTTATCTGCGAGATGTGTGTCCATCAAAGAAGACAACTATACTAATCTGATCAATAAAACTAAGGAAGACTTAGAAAGGTGGAAAAACCTACAATTGTCCCTGATGGGTAGGATCGCAGTTATAAAAATGAATGTACTACCAAAATTTCTTTTCCTATTTCAGAATATCCCAATTAAATTAGAAGAAGGTATTTTTTAAGGATTTGAATCAATTGGTTTCGAAATTTATTTGGCAGGGAAGAAGACCAAGAATAAAATTCAAAGCTATGCAAGATACTAAGGAAAAAGGAGGATTTGGCAAGCCAGATTGGGAACTTTATTATACTACGGCCACTCTAACATGGTTAAAAGAATGGATAATGTTGAGAAATAAAAGATTACTTAAATTTGAAGATCGTGACCTCCAAACAGGATGGCATGCGCTTCCTATGGTATGAAAAAGGATCTGCACGTAAATATTTCAATAGACACTACATCAGACAATTCCTGTTATTAATATGGAACAAAATTAAACATGACCACTATACTGAAACACCCATTTGGCTATCAACGATGGACGCATACATACACCCAAATTTAATTAATATGGAAAATATGATTACATGTAAAGAGTTATTGAACAGACAGGGGGCGATTAAAATTAGATTAGAATTGGCACCACAAGGGGTACAAGTAGAATGGTGGTCTTATTTACAGATACAACCAAGGTTTGCAGAGGATAGGAAGAAGGAAAGTATTGCCAAAGATTACACAATATTAGATACACTTTTGATAGAGACAGAAATGAGGTTGAACAAAATGCTGTATATATTTTTGTTGGAATAAACTCGAGGAAGAGCATGTCAAAGAAACTATGGTTGCCTGGGCGAAGAATTTTGGTTATAATGTGGATTTGGCTAAGTGAGAAAAACTTTGGATACTTAATCAGAAACCAACAATGGCTACGGCATATAAATAAAATCTTTATAAGATGTTCTATAGATGGCATCTCCCCCCAGAACGGCTCTCCAAAATGTTTAAAAATCTGGCCCCAAATTTTTGGAAGTATAAAAAAAAACACCAGGCAGTTTTTATCATATGTGGTGGGCTTGCAATAAGGCAAAAAGATATTGGAAAATGATTCAATCGTGGTTGGAACAAATGATGAGAGACCAAATTTTGTTTAAACCAGAAATTTTTCTCCTAGGCATAATACTGGAGGGGCTTAAGAATAATGTATTCTATCTAATTATACATATACTAACTGCGGTGCACATAACTTTTGCACAGTATTGGAAAAAAGAAAATATACCATCAGAGCTACGTAGATATAATCAGAAAAGTGTTGGCCTGTGTGGAAGCAAATATGCTCACTCTGAAAACTTAAAATTAAAGAGGAATCAGAATATTTTGAAGTCTGGAACAGATTTTATGATTGGTATAAGACAAGGTGACAAGACTGGAACTAACAGTATATATTGTGATTGGACAGAAGGATAGATAGTGTACTAAGTAGGCTAATAGTTAATGGTTGAGACTAGTTGTATATAATGTGAATGTATGGTCACTTCGACTTCATGGTACTGCATTGTTTTAAATGTAAAAACAATAAAAATATATTTTTTAAAAAGGGACAAAACTCACTTAAAAATTGTCTTGTTTAGCAGTGGAAAACCTGGAGTCTATTTTGATTGTAAGTCGAGGATACTTGCACTCCGTATAAAAGTAAATAATACATTTTACTCTTTTTTTTACATCTCATTATCAGATGCACGGACAAAAGGGAAACTGTAAAGTCTATTTACTTGTTGTATTTTGACTACATTAAAATGAAACTTCAGTAACATATCAACCAAACTTGTATTCAAAGGGTTAAGACAAGCACATCCAAACATTATGCATAAGGGAACGTGTATTTCTTTAAAACAGCATGGCTAGAATATTTAGTAACCTGGAGATGCTACAAGTACAGGCACGCCATCTTCAGTATCTCCAAAGAAGGAACAATTTTTCACGATGCTGCTTTATTCAAGGAACCAGGCTTTGTATTTCTTTAGCGCTGTTTGCTATTTTATGCAAAGGCTTGTCGTATAGTACCGGGAACTTTATTAAACCATTCTTGGGTAAGATCTCTTTCACATTTTAGGTTTTAGGTTTAGGTTTTATTGGTTTTTTATACCGCCCTACTCCCGAAGGACTCAGGGCGGTGTACAGCCAGAGTAAAACAAATATATAAAAGTTTAAAATGTTTTTAAAAGACATATTAAACAATTTGGCCTAAAAATGAAAAAACTCAACCAGCCCTGATTAAAATTAATAAAAATTTGTAATTTAAAAATCATTTTTATGACAGCCCGGCTTGTTGGAAAAAAAAGGTTTTGAGAGCACGGCGGAAGGTGCGTAAGTCAGGGATAGTTCTTAATTCCGGGGGCAATTCATTCCAGAGGACAGGTGCTCCCACGTAGACGGCTCTCCCCCTGGGTGTCGCCAGTCGACATTGTTTAGCCAACGGCACCATGAGGAGACTCTCTCTATGGGAGCGTATGGGCCAGTGGGAGGCTCTCGGTGGCAGAAGGCCACCTTTGCAGCAATGACAGGTTTGTTTCTTCTACAACTCATGGTGGACATTCTAGATACGTATCCTGAGAATTGAATGAATGTGTCCTGCTCACTTTTCATTTCACCTTCTGCACCTGGCCCTCTCCAGATCCTCATACTTTATGCACAAGACCAAAACGTAACATTTTTTGACTTTGCATTTTTAAAGATAAGCATGTATGGACTCTGTGCCTTAAGTGCAGAGTAGGACTGACTACATCTATTATTCCCCGATTTCCCTAGGCTGCATAGGTAAAACTTAGACTGTTTTGCTTGAGTTTTTAACTGGCATCTTGCAAATATGAGTTTTCACTGAGTCACTGATAAAAAAAAACATAAAAGAAAGAAAATAACAGTGATACCTCGGTATTCATCATTAATTGTTTCTAGGACAGGGGTGGGATTAAGCCGGTTAGGACTGGTTCAGGCGAACTAGTAGCCCCGATGATCAGCTGGGGAGCGAACTGGTTCACTCAGATGATGAGGTGGGCCTGCCCTGTGCTTTACTTAACTATATCCTCTCAGCTGATTCACATGGCAGAGCTGATTGCTGGGCCTCAACTGTGTTACTCCCCAAAAGTAATGGGGGAGGTAAGTTTTGTTAAAACTGTGCATCCACGCAGCGTGCAAAGCACACGATCACTGAACTGGTTAATAAACTGGCATGCTCCCACCATGTTCCGGGAGGTGCGATGAGTACCAAATACATTTTTCCCATAAGGATTTATATAAATAAATTAATTTAATGCATTCCCAAACAAAAAGCAATGCACATTTTAAGGCAATATATAAAAAGATAAAATCATATTTCGTTACTTTACATGAGAGATAAACCTAAAAATTAATAAATACTTGGATTAAATAAAATAAAAACTTCACTTTACCTGCACAGATGAGAAAAAATGCAAAAGTACACAAAATGACCACAGAAGCTTAAGAAGACCACAAGGAGATGTGCACAGGCAAGAAAGACCACATGACTAACATCCTTTTTTTGGCTAGAAAGGGTAGAGGAATATGAGGAAACTGACACTGACCAGTTCTAGCCTGTTGTTGAGTACCAAACAAACAAATAGCAAGACAAAATTTGTCGAAATGTGTCGAGTACAAAATTCGATGAGTTTCAAGTAGCGTACCAAGATATGTAAGAAATTGAAACAAACAGAAATCAAAGAAAAAAATATGTTATCAAATGTACAGAAAAACACAACATTAAACATAGATCACATGGACTAATAAGCAAACCAATTTGGTGTAATTGTTAAGATATCAGGCACATATTATACGTGTCTATCGTTTTGCACTTTCTGAATTTAAAAAGTGGACAGCTATCTCATTCTAAATATTCTCTAAAGGAACCTAAGTTTATTGTTGGGTTTATTTTCAAATAATAAACTGCCCTTGAAAATCATGTGGAAGAAACCGCTGGTGCAGAGTGCAGTGGCACAAGGAATTTTTTGGGGGGAAGAATGGCCCCTGTAACAACACCACGCCACAAACTACAACTGGTGCTGGTCTGCTTTCAGGTGCAATTCAATGTGTTGGTAATCACCTTTAAAGTCCTTTATGGCTAGGTTACTTGAGGGACCATCTCATTCCACTGGGATTGGCCCATCCCCCCAATTCTGACAGAGGAGGCATGCTGCAGATCCCATCTGCCCAATTATTCTGCCTGGCAGGGTCTAGGACAGTGATGGCTAACCTTTTTTGGCTCGTGTGCCAAAAGCGGAGGGAGCTCAGGGGGGGTCATGGGTGGGCATGGCACACCCATAATGCTATGTGCACGACCCCCTGCTTTTGACACACTTTTTTCACCCTCCCCAGGCTCCAGAGGCTTTCTAGGAGCCTGGGGAGGGTGAAAACAGCCTCCCCCCCCCACCTCCAGAGGCTTCAGGAGCTTCCCTGAAGCCTCCAGAGGGCGAAAAATAGTCTCAAAAGAAGGCCTAAATCAGCTGGAGCTGACAGGGCAATGCCTCGCGTGCCCTAAGAAATGGTTCCATGTGCCACTTGTGGCACCCGTGCCATAGGTTTGTCATCACTGGTCTAGGAGGAGGGTTTTCTCTGTTGTTACTCCTGCCCTCTAGAACACCTTGCCTCCCAATGCGAGGTTGGCCTCAAACCTTCCTATCCATTCATAAGGGCCTAAAGACCCGACTCTGCCAGTTGGCCTGGGCCCCCAATGGCGGAATAGCACAGTGGAGGTGGTTGATTAACAACAAATCCCTCCTCCCTCCCCTCCCCACTCTGCCCCTATCATCCCCAGGTGTCCTTAGGTTTTAATGTTTTCTTTTAATTATGTTTTAATTGTATATGTATAGACATATTTTTATTACTGTACGCCTCCCAATAAGATGGTAAGATGGGAGCCCAATAAATTTTAGGAAGAAAAAAAGTAAAAAAGTTCTGTAACTGATTTCTTTCTGCAATAAGGTTTTTACATTCCAAACTTACATATCTTGCAAAATAAATGTTAATATAAAGAATGGTTGTTGTTTTTTACAATTATGTTTTCTGTCTTTATAAGCCACTCAGAGTTTGCTGGGAAATCAAACACATATTCTGATAACAGAGCTCCAAAGTGTAATAGGTAAGGGGCTCTTTCCTTAGCTAATTTGGGGAGCTTCCAGTCAATCAGTGGCAGACGTGCCAATATTGGCAGAACAGCTTTGCTTTGTTCTTTTCACTGCTAATGAAATGTTTGTTTTTGCAGGTGTGCTTTTAACTCAAGCCTGATAAGCCAGACTTCTCTTTGCTTCCTCCAAAACATTGCAGCAGCCATGGCTTGGGTTCTGTAACTTGTTATTCAAGAAATGAAACAACTTGGAAACATTCTGTATAAGGCTATTGTTAATAACCTAACTTTTCAGGGAGTCAACTTGTAACACAGTAATCAAGCTTTGCTTTAATCAAAGGCACAAAATAGGAGTGGCACCCTTAGAGTATGTCAGCTGATCTTGACCAGTGGGATATGCAATAGTTGTAACTCATACTTTCCTAAAAAGCATGCTAAATTACTAACTGGATGCTTTTTCTGCAAAGAGGCTAGCTCATATACCCTCTATTCTGAGCAAGGGATTACTTAAAATACAGAGACACATAAATGCTTTTCTTTCTGTGGTCTAATAGTGAAAAATTTTGATTTACCAAAAATCCATTGTTTTATATCATGAATCCAACCAAATGAAGACATTTTTTAAAATTTTAACAGCTTCCTTTGAGTAGTTCTAACCCACACCTACTGAAGTTCTATAATCAACCTTAATAAAGATTAGGTAGATTTCTAAAAATATGACTAGGCATGTTCTAGAAGAGTTATTAGACTGTGATGTGAGTAGTGGTTAAACACACCCTATCTTTAATTGACACTTGCTTTTAAAATAGGATTAGCTTTATTTGAGAGTTGTAGATTTTAAATGGTGGTAAACATGGCTTCAGTGAGGAATAGTCTTAAGTGTAAGCCATAGCCAAGAGTAAATATTTGGGAAGAAATTATTGACAACTTTTGTTAAGTCTAGATTTGAACCTAACCAGGAACATAATAGAAGTTTAAAGGAAGGACAACAAAATCAGACGTGTTTTCTCCATTGTGCCTTCTGTAGATTTACACTACTCATGCATTTTAAAAATATTTCTAATATTTACAATATTTTAAATGGCATTCCGTATTCAGGTACTCCCAACCTTACTTCTCTTTTGTGAACTGTTTATCTTTTATGCTTTCTCCTCAGCTATGTAGTTACCTTTACGATATGGAAGGTATGGAGTCCAATGTTCTCCATCAGCAGAAGTAGGAAAATCCTATTTAGCAGAACCAGGAAAAGTTAAGCAGTTAAATTAAATGGTAGTTGATGTATTGAAACTGTAAAAGTTTTAAATGTAACATAGGTAGCTTGAAAGAGCTAAACAATATTATGTATTGCTAATAATGTGATTCTTTGTCACATACTTTGGTATTTGTGCATAGGTAATAATAGACATATAGTTGAAGTAAGATAATTGAAATTAATACTTTGGCTCTTTTTGATAGACATATAGTTGAAGTAAGATAATTGAAATTAATACTTTGGCTCTTTTTGATGATAAACCTTAATCTTAAAACCATTCTATCGTTGCCTATAGTCTTCCAAGCCCAAGTGCTGCTCATTATGATTAAATCTATTTACAGAAATGGGATATGTCATACATACATTTGCCCATCAATACTATCATTTGAGGGGGGGCTTGTTAGGGCCCATCTCCAGGCATATATAGATTTTGATGGTTTTATTGACAGGCCCAATTACATCTAATGATTCAAGGTTTGAATTTGGTTGATTGTACAGCTTTGTCTTTATTCATGCATATCCCCCCAATCCATTGGAATTGGGACAGATAATTACACTTAATAAAGTAAGTGTGAGAGAAAGTTGGAAGAAAGTTCTGCTAATAAATCTATGTCTTGGTTTTCTGGTTTAGTGAATGTGTATTTATGCAGTAGAGAACAACAGAAATGTCTGCACTTATCAATTGATAAGGAGCAGAATTAGCAGTGTTCTGACTAATAATCAAAGGTTGTGTGAAAATGAGAGCCAGTATGGTAGAGTGATTATGAAATAGATTGACTCTGGAGAGACCTGTCTTCTAGCTCTTAAATACAGTTCTGTGTGACTTTGGGCCAGTCACTCTCTCAATCCAACGTATTTCACTGGACTGTTGTGGTATAAATACTGTAGTAGTATGAAGTGTTATGTAGGCCAACTTGCACACTTGAAGAAAAGGTTGGATATAAGTATAAATCAATTCATTTATACATCAATAAATGGAATAGGCCAAATGATTGACTGAGTTCAAATACAAAATCTTCCTGAATTCTGATAGCCAAAATATTCCTTAATTGTTCATGGGGAAGGTTGAAGTCTTACCGTATTTTTCGGAGGTAGGTAGATAAAGGGATAGAGAGAGAGAGAAATAGATAGGGAGAGAGAGGTAAGTAGATAGGGAGAGAGAGAGAGAATGTGTAGGTAGATAGGTAGGTAGGTAGAAGGATAGAGAGAAAAATAGAAAGAGAGAAATACAGTATGTAGGTAGGGAGAGAGTGTGGGTAGGTAGGTAGGTAGATAAAGGAATGAGAAAGAGAGAGAGGGAGAAATACAATAGGGAGGGAGAGAGAGTGTGTGTGTAGGTAGGTAGGTAGAAGGATATAGAGAGAGGAATACAGTAGGTAGGGGGAGAGAGAGAGAGTAGGTAGGTAGGTTGATGTTTCCAAGTGTATTTATCCATGTCCTGGAGAAGGAAATCGCTGACAAACCTTAAGACTTCGTTTCTGCTGGCACAGAAACAGTTAAAAAGCAGGGAAAAAACCCTTTTGTACTCCACAAACCTCCCCCAAATGATCTGTTTCTCCACGAAAACAGGGCCGTTTTTTTTTCAAATAAAAAGCATGACTAGCCTTGGGGGGGCTTGCAGAGTGCTCCCGGGAGGGGGGTCAAAAATGAGCAAAAAAGCAGCCCTTTTATCGTAAAAATGGGCCATTTTTGTGTCAAATAAATTGCATGCATAGCCCTATGGAGGCTTATAGATTACTGCTGGGGACTGGGGGGGGGGCAAAAAACAGTTCGTTTGAGGCTAATTTCTGCCCTCCCCAGCCCCCAGGAGCTCTCTGGAAGCCTCCATAAGGCTAGGCACAGCCAGTTTGGTGAAGGGGGTGGGGTTCCAGGAGGCAAAAAATGTTCTATTCGATGTATAAGACGCACCCAGATTTTTCAGCCTCTTTTTAGAGGAAAAAAGGTACATTTTATACTCTGAAAAATACGGTAATATGCATCAAGACAACTCCTATTATAAACATTAGAGTCTGCAGGTATATTATTTTAAGCATGTTTTATAAACCACATTAGCTGAAAATGCTTCCAAATCTGTTTATATTTTACCAATTGCTAAAAAAAAGTAATCCCTACTAACCCAAAGGCATTTTTTCAAAAGGCAACTGGCATTCCTTTGTTTTTCCCTGAAGACATTTCACTTCTCATCCAAGAGGCTTCTTCAGATAAGAAGCGAAACTTCTTCGAGAAAAAACCAAGGAAGTCCAGTTGCCTTTTGAAAAAGCAGCTTTGGGACAACCATGACCTGGATGACTGAGAATCTCCATAGACAATCCCTGCTAACAAGCTTAAAATTACAAAGGAATGAAAAGAATGGGAAGGAGAACAGATAAAAAGGCACAAGTGGCAATCCTGGAAGTTATTCATGACCCATATGAATAGCAATGGATGAGGGTGAGTCAATGGGAGACTTGGCACTGCACTCCTATGGCACCTGCTACAATGCAATGGACAAAAGAAGAGTCGAAAATGCTAGTTGAGCAATAGGCTAAAAACTAATGCAAGATGGATTGCTACTAAATCAGTAGTGAAGAATTTAAAACAGACCTGTAATTATAACATTTGTGTACTGTATAAGTGCTTGGTCTATCTGAGGATGGATGGAGGAATAGCTACAATAGGCTATAAAAAATAGTCTAATTGTCATGATTCAACCTTCTGACATCTCTGCCTGGATGATGGAGAGTATTCATTGGCATATTGCAACACATTTGGGGGAGGAAACCCCCGAGGTTGGTATAATTTGTACATTCCAATGATTCCTGGCCTAAATTGCATGCATAGCCCTATGGAGGCTTATAGAGTGTTGCTGGGGGCTGGGGAGGGGCAAAAAACAGCCAGTTTGAGCCTAATTTCTGCCCTCCCCAGCCCCCAGGCGCTCTCTGGAAGCCTCCGTAAGGCTAGGCACAGCCAGTTGGTTGAATGGGGCAGGGTTCTAGGAGGCAAAAAAAATGCTATATTCAATGTATAATAAACCTAGATTTTCAGCCTCTTTTTAGAGGAAAAAAGGTGGGTCTTATACTCCGAAAAATATGGTAGTTAATTTAGCTTTTCAAATTATTTATTTTGCTTAGCAATGCCCATATGAAAGCATTACATTTCATGCTCTCTACATGGGGCTCCCCTTGAGGTGCACCCGAAGACTGCAGCTAGTCCAGAATGCAGCCGCACGGGCAGTTCTGGGAACCTCCAGGTTTGCCCACGTAACACCGCTCCTGCACGAGCTGCACTGGCTGCCTGTGGCCTTTCGGGTACGCTTCAAGGTGTTAGTTACCACCTTTAAAGCGTTCCATGGCACGGGACCTAGTTATCTGTGGGATCGCGTCCTGCCCCATACATCCCTTCGGCCGATTCGCTCCCACAGAGAGGGACTTCTTCGGGTACCGTCCACTAGGCAATGCCAGCGGGCGACGCCCAGGGGAAGGGCCTTCTCTGTGGTGGGCCCAACCCTCTGGAATGACCTACCCCCCAAAATCAGAACAACGATGGACCTCCGCTCCTTCCGCCAGAAGTTAAAGACTCACTTCTTCCATCAGGCCGGCCTGGCCTAACTTTTTATACCTAACCGCAGAAAGAAATTGCTTAATTAGAATTTTAAGGGGTAATTGTTAGGGTTTTAGTGGTTTTAATATTGATTTTAGCACAGGGGTAATTTAATTCGGTTTTAATATTTTGTATATTGTCGTATTTATTAGATTTTTAATTTCCTGTGCACCTCCCCGAGTCCCCATGGGGGAGAGGGGGCGGTCTATAAATTTAATAAAATAAATAAATAAATAAATAAATAAATAAATAAATAAATAAATAAATAAATAAATAAATAAATAAATAAATAAATAATAGGTGTAATGTTGTATAATTTGGTAATTATCACACCATTGGTAATAGAATCATATTATCAATGGTAATAGTAAATACTAAGAATAAAACAATATATAAACTGGGAAAAAGTAAGGAAGTAGAACCAAAAATAGGTGAATATAGAAGAGATACGAGGAGTGGGGGAGAAAAAGTTTATATTTAGTTTTGCCAATTGGGGTCATAAATATATCCATTATGACTTTAATTCAATTATGTAACACTTTATTGTAAAATGGGGAAAAGCTAATTAGGTTATCAGACTTACTCATAAAGCATGCAGCATTTCCTGGTAGAAGTAATGATGCGATACTAGTGACTTTTATCATATTTTGGTCAATATGCCAGAAGCTCAACGAAACTCAATTTTAACCCAAGCATCCTCATGCTATCCTATGCCAACTGAAATGCCTGAACCAATATCTTGCAAGCCAAAATACAGTTTCCTGTACCCCACCCAGGAAGTACCTGCAATAAGAATATATTCATTTTTAAAAGTATTGAAAATGTCCCTGTTCCCAAATTACTTGGACCAAATTATTTAATTTTCTGTTAGAAATTAGCTTAAGACTTGTCTTAAAGAAAGTGCACTGCAGCCTTCTTGAGCTTTGTGCTTCTGGTTTTGGAGTCTGGCCAGGGTCAGTTTTTATAGATGACTTTCTTCTATCTTGACCACTGTTCAGAATCAGGTCCAAATATTAGTATACTTAGAAAAAAAAAATGCTTAAGTGAAATTAGGAAAAATATGCCTTTTCACTTAAGTTCAAGTTTATCTTATCAAACCAGGTTTTCATCCAATAATATTTGTCATCAAGTGGGTATGTTGGTTTATCTGGTGTGCTTACTATGAACCAATTCTCATAGATGGCTAGGAGCTGATGTCTACAAATTAAATTTAGTAGAAAGTAAAACTAAAAGCAGATCAGGTCAGACCTTGGAAGACAGCATAATGTGACACTCCTTCTGACACAAGACTGTAATGAAGCTTGCTACTAATTTGAAACGGAATGATATGCAAAACCCTAATAATCTAACATACTGATAGTAGTGTAAAATTGTCTTGCTTGTAGGGATGAACTGAGAGGAAGCATGCATCATGGTGATATATTTTAATGCCAAAACAGGAGCAGAAACAAGTAATAAAAAGCATTACTGTATGGTCATTTAATACAAGTTTGAGGTTATGTACACCATTGAGCCTTTCACTATTGGACATCTAAAGATTCCATGTTTCCCTGTGTTATGTGTACATATCTAGCGAAAAAACTAAAACTGAGCTGCCAAGACCACATAGGAGTGCAGCATAATGTATTTCCATTAGCACATCTCATGAGTATCCCCTATAATAAGACATTCAAGAAATTTCCCACTGTATTTACACGGCTAGGAATAAAGGTAGAGAATGCAATGTGAGATCCTTTCCTAAGTGCATGGTGAATCTTCTGCAAATCTTTAATAGCAGCTCTGCTCTGAGTCACTTTACCAGGATATAAGGAGAACTGGGCTTAAGTATGGAAGAATCCGATGTATTGCAAGCTGCTGGCCAACTGCTTTTCCCATTGTAGGATTTTTTTTTCCTCGCTGGATATAACTCATTTCAGGCAAAAACTTTATTTTGCCAACTCCTGACAGCATGCCAAAATGGTCCCATTCTGTTCTTAATGGATGAACAACAGGAACTGTTGTTCAGATTCAGTTATGGCTTATTTTGTTCCATTCAGACAGTCTCCAGGTATTGGGGCAGGACAATAACATCATCTGCTGTCTGACCCATGGTGATGTATAGTTGGGTATCATCAGCATACTGTTGCTAAGACATGAGCCTTGTAGCATTGGGAAGACAGATGTTTGGCCCTTATTAAATAGTGGATTGAAGATATGGTGTTCCTTGTGAATGAAGAACATTTTGCATATAGATTATGCATAGATGAATGATGAAAAATGGGCCAATAAGGAATACAATACAGTACAATACAATAGCAGAGTTGGAAGGGACCTTGTAGATCTTCTAGTCCAACCCCCTGCGTGGGCAGGAACCTTATACCATTTCAGACAAATGGCTATCTAACATCTTTTTAAAGACTTCCAGGGTTGGGACATTCACAACTTCTGGAGGCAAGCTGTTCAATAAAGAAAATGATGTCAAACTCTGAAACAGTGGATAACCTGGAGCAGGAGCTTCATGTTGACATAAAAAAGCAGCAGAAAAAAATGCCAAATCCTGGAATTTTTCCTGGTTCCCACCTCCTCCAAAGCAGTAGTTATCTTGCTAACCTCTCCTTCCTCTATATCAAGTGGAAATGCCAGCTAAGAAAGAGTGGAGTAATTGTAATACAAGACCTCTCTTAGCTGGTCCAAAGAGGATACCATGGTTGATGGTGCTGAAAGCCACTGAGAGCCCAGAAAGCATTTGCCACTTTTATTCATCAAACAGCAAACCTGAACTTTGACTGAAACTGGTTCAGATAGCCTCCTATCTCTAGACTTCTCCATGGCTGTCCAATGACCACAATCTCCATGACCTTTATCTTGAAAAGAAAAGTTAGAGACAGGGTTATAGTTATTAAAGACTGTTGTGTTCAGATAGTGGAGATTTATTACAGCCCGTATAAAATCGCTGGCAGCACCTCTTCCTGAAGCTAGGCATTGATAATTTTCTGGAGTCATTTTATCCCCTTTCATATTTCAAAGTGGGCAGGAAGGGAATGGCTCAGGTTCTAACTATTAGAAGCCTCTTGTGTTTTTAAGAGGCCAAATTGAATTCCATTTAATTAATATTTAGAAAGAGCAATTATCATTGCAGCACATAGAGACTTTTAGATTTGCTGCAGAGTTGTAACAGGGTTGGGTGGACTACAAATATAAAATTAAACACATAGAGCAGTGGTTCTCAACCTTCCCAATGCTGCGACCCTTTAATACAGTTCCTCATGTTGTGGTGATCCCCCAACCATAAAATTGGTGTCTCGGTTCCTAAGACCATTGAAAATATGTGTTTTCCAATGGTCTTAGGCGCCCCTGTGAAAGGGTCATTGGACCCCCAAAGGGGTTCTGACCCACAGGTTGAGAACCACTGACATAGAGTCTAATCCAAAACCACAGAAAATGTGATTTTAAAAAACGTGACTGAGGACATGCTGTTAATTTTGATGTAATAGATTAACATGTCTGCCCTTTGTGCCAAGAGCAGTGGGATTTAGTTGGCTTCAAAATTCTGAACGGACAATAATAGAATAAAGGGAAAAAGGAACTGAAATGCTTGATAATTGAGAAGGAAGCATTCTAACCTTATCAGTGATATAGTATTATCTTGTGTCCTCCTCTGTCTCCCTATAAGCTACCTTCCCCAAGGCCAGTTTCAAAGCAGATAATCAGGTTAAAGATATCTACTTCCTCGTGAGTATATCAATTTGTAGTTTGTAATTTGCATGCTGCATTTTTAGTACTGGGGGTGGTGATTACCAACCATTGTATTATTGCAGGGGTCTCCAACCTTTGCAACTTTAAGTCTGCAAACAAACTGGGTTCGTCTAGTCACCCTAAGTGCACATGCGTGGCATCAGTCACTTGTGGAATTGGTTGTTCATTTGTTTTTATTTCATGCTTTCTGGCTAAAGTAACTTTCAGATTCTGTGTGTGTTTCTGTGTTTCTGTGTATATATACTGAATTTCAGCTACGTATGGTTGAGTGCATAGGTCCCAAGTTGTAAAGGTCACTTGTTTTGATATGAAGCTAATGGGAAGCAAATACCTGTCGAAGTGCAAGCAGGATGGCCTCATACAGGTTGCTAAGCAACAGACCACAAGAATTTGTTCACTCGTAAGGCCATGTCGCCTGTTCAGTTTGTTTATGTCAAGCACTCCACCACCCAGGATGACAAACGAAGGTAAGGTGGTGGTGGGAAACGTAGCATGTCTGTAGCGGTTGTAATTCTCCATTATGCTTGTGGTAGATAAATGGTTCTGCACCCTTGCTCTTTTTGTCTCTCTTCCCTTAAGGAAAGAGAGAAAGAAAGCAGAAGACTGGCTGGCTGCCAATTATCACCTTTCCAAATCAGATTGTGTTTGGTTTCGGTTAGACTGCCTGACTGACATGGAATTTGTGGAATTCCACTTTGCATGTGTGGAATTTAGAACAAAACCTCTTTCATTAAAGTACAAAGGCCATCATGTTCAAATCATTAGTTTTATGATATGCTCTTGGGACTAATTATTGCCAACTTGGGCACTGAGTTTCGTTAAACTTTCTTTGGTATTTGATTTGTGCTTTAGAACAGGCGGATAATGTGCATCACTTTTTCAGAAATAGTAAAATATTAAACATGCCCCATAGTTAGAAAGATGAGAGGGCATTAGCCTTTCGCTTGAATCTATTTCACGGCCATAGCTACTATTAACTAGTTACTGGTTAATAGCATGTTGCAGTATAGATTACCCAGAAGGAAACACCTTAATCTCAATTTACTATCTGTAAACCAGACTTTGACCTGTATCTATCAAGTGTTCTTGAACATAGTTGCTGCCATTAGCAAAGATATAACCTAAATGCAAAATGTGTATGAATTTGTATGGAATTATATGGCAACTTTTGACTTTTGGTTCCCTTTGCGTATAGGGTCCCTCATGCTATAAACCTGGTTTCCCCTGTTTTATGAATATGTTTCAGTGATCTCTATCTCAAATCACCAGGGAAAAACACAATATAAGGCAACTCATATATTCTTTCTCTAACTTCTGACTGTACAATGCCACCATGCTTACATGGGTGTCTGTGGCGGGCCCAGCCCTCTGGAATGACCTACCCCCTGAATTATGCACCATCACCGACCTCCGCCTCTTCCGCCAATGTCTAAAGACATATTTGTTCCAACAAGCCGGCCTAGCCTAACCTCCCATGGGGATTTTTAGGAAGTTTTAAATTGGGTATTTTAAATTTGGTTTTAGCATAGGATAGGATTGTTTAATATTTATTTTAAATTATATATTTATCTTTTGTATTTTGTATGTTTTTAAATTTCCTGTGCGCCGCCCTGGGTCCTCTGTGGAGAAGGGCGGGATATAAATTTAAATACAATTAAAAAATAAAATAAAATAAAATAATTCAGGTTTATTAGAGATAGCATAGTAGCTGAAGGAAGAATCTGAAAATATGTCAAATATGTGGTGATAAATAAATACATTTTTAAAAGTATATATATATATTTAAAAGAGAGAGAGAGAGAGAGAGAGATTTCAATTAAGCAGAGATATATTTTGCTTACATGGTCTTTGTTAGTGCAACTGACAATGAAAACATTTATGTCTTTTACAGTACTGTTGTTTGAGAAGATAGAAAATGATGATATTCACAACAAAACTCTGAAAATCACAGATTTTGGCTTGGCAAGGGAGTGGCACAGAACAACCAAAATGAGTACTGCAGGCACCTATGCATGGATGGCTCCTGAGGTCATTAAATCATCCATGTTTTCTAAAGGAAGTGACCTTTGGAGGTAAAGTGTTTAAATGTCTTCTGCATAACTAAACAAAATTTAAGTCAACCTTATGTTCAATGGTTTTCTCCTAGTATGCATGCAAAATAACCTTAATAGGTTCTTTTTTTTTTATTGGCAAGGACTTTTTTAAAAAATAGGAGATGCTTAATTTTTAGATTTAAACAGTAATTGCATAATGCTTTTAAACCATAAAGGATTTCAAAGCAGTTCACAATAATAAAGTCTTTGAAGCCTACACAATTCTAGATGTGGAATTTTAGGCATTAGTCTGTGGCTTTCGTGATAGGAAAAAGGAATTCTCTGAGAGGTTTAAGATACAGAAGGATCTTGACAAACCTGAACATCTAACAGGATCTAATAAAATGAAATTCAATAGTGAAAAGAGTAAGGTTCTACATTTAGGAAACAAAAATGAAATGCACAGGTACAGTATAGGTGGTACCTTGCTCAATAGTAGTAACTGTGAAAGGGATCTGGAGTCCTAGTGGACAACCATTTAAATATGAGCCAGCAGTGTGCAGCAGCTGCCAAAAAAGCCAACACAGTTCTAGGCTACATAAACAGAGGGATAGAATCAAGATCACGAGAAGTGTTAATACCACTTTGTAATGCCTTGGTAAGGCCACACCTGAAATACGGCATCCAGTTTTGATCGCCACAATGTAGAAAAGATGTGGAGACTCTAGAAAGAGCGCAGAGAAGAGCAACAAAGATGATTAGGGGACTGGAGACTAAAACATATGAAGAACGGTTGCAGGAACTGGATATGTCTAGTTTAATATAAAGAAAGGACCAGGGGAGACATGATAGCTGTGTTCCGATATCTCAGGGGTTGCCACAAAGAAGAGGGAGTCAAACTATTCTCCAAAGCACCTGAGGGCAGAACAAGAAGCAATGGGTGGAAACTAATCAAGGAGAGAAGCAACTTGGAACTGAGGAGAAATTTCCTGGCAGCTAGAACAATTAATCAGTGGAACAGAAATTGCCTCCAGAAGTTGTGAATGCCCCAACACTGGAAGTCTTTAAGAAGATGTTGGATAGCCATTTGTCTGAAACGGTATAGGGCTTCCTGCCTAGGTAGGGGGTTGGACTAGAAGGCCTCCAAGGTCCCTTCCAACTCTGCTATTGTATTGAGTACAATAATTCAAAAAACTCTCCAATGTGTTTAGTAACAGTTTCTTTTACTCTATAACTATTGCGTGTGGAGAATGGTACACATAGTTCTTAGCCATAGGATTGTTGGCGACAGTACAGGTAGCCCTCGACTTACAATACTTCATTTAGTGTCTCATCAAAGTTACAATGGCACTGGAAAAAAATCTTATGGCGCTTTTTCACACGTAACGATCACTGCAGCATCCCCATGCTCACATAATCAAAATTCATGCACTTGGCAACTAGCTCACATTTATGACCATTGCAATGTCCTGGGGTCGTGTGATCCTCTTTGTGACCTTCTGACAAGCAAAGTCAATGTGGAATCCAGATTCGCTTAACCAACGTAACAACTGCAGTGATTCACTTAACAAATGTGGCAAGAAAAGTCATCAAATGGGGCAAACCCATTTAACAAATGTTTCACTTAGCAACATAAATTTTGGGCTCAATTGTGGTCGTAACTTGAGGGATACCTGTAAGGTTTAATACGGATCTGTTTTCTATACAAGATGCTTCTTTTTGCTAAAAGATGAGAAGGCATTTCTGGAAGGACAGTTCTTCTTCAGAGAGCTTTTTGTCAGGCCGACAATATTCCAAAAGTGATCCAATACACTGTTTAATTAAATGGATGTATAATGTAATAAATCTGATACTTGCGTATTAATAAAGGTGTATTGAAATAACTCTTCAAAAACATAATAACTAGTGACATTAAAAAATAACATTTTATGCCAAGACACAATGCTACCAAATTTAATTATGGAGAGTAAGCCACTTTGTCAAGTTCTCTAGTTTGAGCAATTGTTCTGTCTTGGCTTCTTGGTTTGGATACATTATGTCCAATTTTCAAGTTTTATAAGATAGATCAGAGATGGTGTCAAACCAGGGGTGGGTTCCTGCCAGTTCTAACCTTCTATAGAAGAGGTTCCACAAATCTACAGTGCCGTTTAGAACTGGTTCCAGCTCCCTCCCCCCCGCCCGTCCACCCATCATCAAAATGAAGAGCGAGAGGAGGAATTCTGGAAGTTGAAGTCCACATGTCTTAAAGCTGTCAAGTTTGAACACCGCTGGGTTTTTTTTTTTCCTAAAGGATTAGGGGTGCAAAGGTCTTGTAACTTGACAGCTTTAAGACTTGCGTGCTTCAAATGCCAGAATTTCTGAGCCAACATTTTGGTTGCTAAGCAAGAGCGTTGTTAAGTGAGTTTCACCACATTTTACAAGTTGGCCACGTCACCCAGTCACATGACTGCCAAGCCACTCCCACCTGGCCACATGGCTGGCCAGCCACTTCACCTGGTCACATGGCTGGCAAGCCACTCCCACCCGGTCACATGGCCGGCAAGCCACTCCCACAAAGCAGGCCACACCTACAGAAGAGGTTCTAAATTTTTTTGAAACCCACCGTTTCAAACCCATGACTTTTTTTAAAAAGCAAAAGAAACACAGGGTTATATATTCTTGTTTATTTATTTAGCATGTTAATATCCAGTCCACCCAACCATTCAAGGACAGGATAGTCTATGTTGAAAAAAAATCAGACATTGGGCCAGTGTAAGCTCTTGATGAACATTGTGATGTGATGAATATTTTGTTGAGGACCACCACAGTCACACTGAGGGATAGAGACATGTTCCCCACTTAAACAATGAGTCCTGGCAGAAACCATGTTGGGTACGGATCCTGTTCAGAGTTGACCAAGGAAGGTCAAAACCTGGCACCTTTTGGGTAGGGTCATCTACGTAACTTCCTGTAACTGGGCATTCAGTAGCCCATTTGACTTTCCACACTGTGTTGATGTCAAAAGTTGTTAGACTACTGTTGAGCGAGAGCCAGAGAGGGCTTCCTGGATTGAAGCCTGCCAATTGATATATTTTTGTAATGCAATTGCAAAGAGGCCTTCAAAGGCTTTATCTTCTACTGATATTACCATACTTGCCATGTTATCCAAACCAGGTGGTTATTGGAAATAAGCTAATGTCAAAAAAGTTTAAACTATTGTTTGTTTAATTGTGGTTTGTTAAATACACTGTCTTATGTGACATACTCCTACTTACTTTCACAGCTGTTCTTATCCTACACCTTTGTGAATTGGTGGGTTGAGCATAAAAATCAGCAAAGAGTCCACCAGGAATGCACAAACCCTGTGGCTACAGTTTCCTCACTGACCCGCAGCTACTCATCCAGCTAATCCAAAAGCAAGCCAATCATCTTCTGTGGCCTTGCAAAGTATCCGTTCCACTTCACAAAACTAAATTTGTCCCTACTAATGTTTAAAGCTTTTAAAATTCACAATACTCTGACTAATCTGAAATAGAAGCAAAACCTTCTGCACTCCTCTCAGCTATGCTAGTAGCCAGCGGGGAGGAGAAGGATCTAAACCCAACGTTTGCATGTGCACGCTTGTAATTCTAAGCCATGATTTAGTATCACATCTAAAAACAGCCATGAGAGACAGCAAGTCTACCCAGAACACAGAGATTATTTTGTAGACAGAGTCTATACAGCTTCAAGCTCCTCTACAAAGCCTCATGGGTCAGTTTTTCTTTCCTTAAAAGAGAAGAAAGTGAAAGCTGGTAATTAAAAACTCAGAATTCCCTTTGTGCGTCTTTGCTCCTCTTGCTTCTGCCGTACACCCTTGATTATTATTTTCCCTGTAGCAAGAAAATGCAGAAGCTTTTTTGTTATTTTTATCTTCACAATTCTTTGATCTTTAAAAAGAGAAAAAATATTGCACAGACGTTTATTCTTAACTTGTTGCCTGCTAAACCTAGATCTTTTTTTTAAAGCATTCCCCCATAGGAAATTTCTTAAAGTTTTTATGCGTCCGCTTGCTTAGGAACAATTTCATTTGATTCTTTTTTAAGGTGAATCAAAAGGTTCTTAGCACTATGGCCCGAGTTGCATATGGAAAGGAGGGGTTGCTGTTGGCTCAGTTTCAGCATAATTACAATGTAGGAAGATAATCTTTTTTTGTCCCCTAAAAAAATTAACTGCAGACCCCAGTTGGTTACCTTCTGTAATCATCCTGCCATTTGAGAGTGAATTTCTTTTGAGGCATTGCTAACATCTTGACATTACTTTTGATTCTTGAATATTTGCTTTCCCTGCTTTTTTTAATCTTGCATTTTATTACGTAAGTATGCAAAGTAAATATACAAAGATGCAACTCGATTTCTGCTTAGTAAGACCCACGAGGGAGAATCTGGTTGTGCTGTGCTGATCTGTCTGATATGCCCTTCCCCCACACTGAATTGATAGTATACTGGCACTTAAATGGAGATGAAGCCTGTGTACATCTCCCATAAGCCCTGAAGCTTTTGGCTAAATCAACAAAGGAAATACTAAGGCTTGTTTCTTGTTTAAGGAAGGGGAGTTAAGGTTACATGGTGATATGCTGAGGCCTCCCATTTATATACAGCTAAAAGCAAGGCAGAAATGGGTGCCATTGGCTGCATGTTATATTCATTGCTAGTCTTTCTATATAATGCTTCAAATCACTCCTAATGCTAATGACGTTTACTAGGCTCTGTCATCTCAACTCTGAAGACATTTCATTTTCAATCCTTATGGGTTGATTGGCTCAAAGACACTATTGTGAAGAAAATCAACCAACTTCCCTCAAGCTCAAGGACGTTTTGGAAACCAGCTTGACAGAATGCCCCATCTAACACCATAAGATCAGTGGTGAAATTCAATTTTTTTTTACTACCAGTTTTGTGGGCGTGGCTTGGTGGGCGTGGTGAAGGATACTGCAAAATCTCCATTCCTACCCCACTCCAGGGGAAGGATATTGCAAAATCTCCATTCCCACCCCACTCTCCATTACCGCCAGCAGGAGGTGGTATTTGCCAGTTCTCCAAACTACTCAAAATTTCCACTACCGGTTCTCCAGAACCTGTCAGAATCTGCTGAATTTCACCCCTGCATAATATCATCAAGCCTCATGCAAAAGAAGTTGGTAATTTGTTCCCTTTTGCAAATGAAAAATAATTTCAATCCACTTCAAGTAAAGTTTTTGCAGAACAACATTGAAATACAAATGTGGGTGTATGTTATTCTGGCAGAAAATTCTGAGGGATGAATAATTTAATTGTCTGCATAATAAAACTTTTCTGAATTCAAATATCCTGGAGGTTTAATATGTTTCATTTTGCTGCAAGTGCATATAGGATCAAATCTACTTTAGGGAGAATGTAGACCATTGCAATGCCATTGTGATTGTGCATCCATCCTCAGTTTGATGCTTGTAAGATACATAGAAGTTTAACTTTCTTTAAACAGCAGCATGGAAGGTGGGGGTTATAGGAAGTCTGGATGTTATTTTCTCCCCCTACTAGAATACTTTCTAGGCAAACTGCTGTCCCTCCCTCCCTTAAGGAAATCATGTCTTAGCATTACACAAACACAATTAACTATTTGAAAATTTATTTATAGCTATGGCGTATTGCTGTGGGAACTGCTTACGGGAGAGGTTCCTTACCGTGGCATTGATGGTCTTGCTGTGGCTTACGGCGTTGCTGTCAATAAGCTTACTTTGCCCATTCCATCCACCTGTCCTGAACCATTTGCTAAACTAATGAAAGGTACTTGTGCTGCTTATTAAGACAGCTGATGTAAGATTGCTTGCATGTTCTCTATAATATATGTGACTCTTAACCTCAGTGTTTCATTCAGTTCTATGCTAACTTCTATTCAGAGTCAGAAAACATGTTTCCATTCCACTGAAGTCCTTTACTAAATATACTTTAATATACTTAGCACGCATTAAATATGTGGTTCATTATTATTTTTTGAAAGTTGCATTCATCTTTGGAAGTACTAACCTGCTTGTTGATTCAATCAGTTATATTCTACCTTTCTTCCCAAAGAAGCTCATTGAAGTCTCACAGCAACTTGAGATATAGCTTCAGTTAAAAGAGTGTGAACTATCTAAATGTTACTTTGTGTTCCACCCAAGTTCCTTGAGTGAGGATTTGAATGGGTTCCCAGGACAATAGCCAGTATATTATGTTTGGTCTCATAGGAAATCAAAAGACCTTATCATTGGAGTGATAAAACTAGATAGAACATCGATTATGTGTTTTGTCAGAATTCCACTCCTTTCATCATTCCAAAATTTAAAAATAACTAAAAAGTGATTCCTTAGAACATGTCATTGTTAGGAAAAAAGTGAGATTTACGTTATATCCTGTCTTTCTGCCCAGAGACGTGTATTGGATGTTCCTATGATCTGTTTAGCTTTTGGCTACCCTGAAAATAAGGCAGGTTTTTATTTTCTTTTGACCCCCAAAATAAGCACTTGGCCTTATTTTCAGGGAGGTCTTATTATTTTTTAGGTGCAGGAGGGAGCGAGCGTGGTCCCCTCATGGCTGCTGCTATGTTGCAATATCTTCAGGGAGGGCTTATTTTCAGGGGAGGGCTTATTTTTGCACATGCACTCATAAGCCCGATTGGGCTGATTATCCAGGGAGGTCTTATTTTCAGGAAAACAGGGTATCCTTTTTGAAAGTGAAAGGATCACAAGCATTTTGAAGATAACCCTCCATGCATAACCCTCCATGCATACATACATCCAAGTCATATACTCTGGTTGTAATATTCCACTCCTAGGTTTATATGTGACTACCTCTTGGAAACTGTACTAGAACCACATCAAGAAAGCTCTCTGTTGATTTTTGTCAGATGTTCTTAGAATTGAGTCTTCATGAGAGAGAAAAGTATCTGCTGTTATTGTTGTTGTTATAGCATTTCTACAAGGTGGAGTTAGAGCCAGTTGGTCTTATTCTTCTGACAAATGTCATTGGTAAATTTCAGAGTGCTGGGCACAGGACCCCCATATCAGGCCATCATTTACTGTGATTCTTGAGCAGCTGACTGCCATTGAGGGGGCTGTACAGACTGAGATGCCTCAAGAATCTTTCCATTCTATGCAAGATGACTGGAAACTGGAAATCCAGCAGATATTTGATGAACTGAGAACCAAGGAAAAAGTGAGTGAATTTTAAAGTACATTGAGCTTGTGGGACTATACTTGTTTAAATAAGGTTTGGATAATCACTGGGGCGGGAGGGGGAGGAAAATAGCTCAGCAATTAAGAAGCTGAATTTGCCAGCTGGAAAGTCAACAGTCCAGGTTCGAGAGCTGAGCGCTGTGCGATGGGGCGAACTCCTGTTACACACCCCAGCTCCTCCCAATGTCGCAGTTTGAAACCATGCAAATGCATGTAGATAAATAGGTACCGCTTCAACAGGAAGTTACTGCACTCCGTATTTTTATGCTGGCCACATAACAATGGAAACATGTCTCATACAATGCAGATTCCCTGTACAGGGAATGAGAGATGTGCACCATCCCCTTGAGTCAGTCATGACTGGACAGGGAAAACCTTTTACACTTTTTTTTAAACCATTAGAGCTCTTTAGGTTTTGTTCATTCTCATTTACTATCAGAACATTTAGTTCTGAAGACTGGCTTCCATTTTTGTAGTTATTAGAATCATTTTTTAAAAGTTCCTTTCCAGAACAAATAGTTTGATTTCTTTAAACGTTTTGGAATTCCAGTATATTTTACTATGTTAATATTTGGGTTATTTTTTAACTCTGAGCATCTTACTTTAATTACGATGCTAGTAGCTAGAGCCTGTTCTAAAAGGTAGCAGTTCTAAAAATTACTGATTGTTACTTTTTTTGCAATGGGAGTTGATTGAGGTAAGCAATTTTTGGAGCTAGTGTACATGTTTGAAGTGGTCTCCCAACATAACTGCCATTAAACTGTCATATGCCTACAAGATAGAGTTTTAGTAGCCATTTGGAGAGCACCTTTCCCCCCCCCAGAAGACAGTTAATGAGTTGGCTGTCAGTTCCCTGAAGCCTCCTATGATGCTTTTTCCCTCACTGCTTAGATTTGTCCTTTTTCTAAGTAAACACCGTATTTTTTGCTCCAGAAGACCATAAGACGCTGTTTGGCTCATTTCCAAATAGTGAATTGAGAATGCCTAGAATTTTAAGAATTAAACATTGGTGTTTGAGGAAAATGGGTGTGTGTGTGTCCAGATTTATTGTTGTAATTGACACAATGCTGGAATTAGATGCTTAAAACTTACTTGGGGTTGTGATAACCAAACAGATGGATGGGTAGAGAGCAGAGAACAAGAGGGAGAGGGAGAATCTGCCTTCAATCCAGCAGCCATTTCCAGTGTGGAACTCCTCATTTGGTCCCTAGGCCAACCAGCAGAGCCAGCTCTTCAGGCTGTTGTTACCTAAGGATACCAGGATGGGGGCAGATCTCATCTGGAGGGGAGGATGTTCTAAAAAGTGGCCACTACAGTTGAGAAAGCTCTTATTCTGGATCCTCCTAGTTGGAGTTCATTGACAGATAGTATCCAAACTGGCTCTTGCTGCTGGCACAATTAGGATGGGCTTGTCCTGTGTTTCATCAGGTAGCTTGGATCTATGCCATTAAGGGTTTTTAAGGTCATAACTAACAACAACATAGTTATCCTTAGGCAAATCCCTTGCAGCAGGAAGGATGAAGCCTATATAAAGGAATGATTAATAGTCTAGAAATTGATTTTGTGTTCTGTATAGTAAACAATTAAAAAATATCCTGCTTGTTATCCCTCTGATTTTATAATATATATATATATAATGAACCAGGTTACATATTCTTCATTTACACGTCTTAATAGAAACATTTCCATGCTTGTCAGTATAACTGAATCGTGTTATTTACATTTACATTTCACAGACAGGAGTGGTACCCTTAGGACTGCAAAGTCTGTTACATTTTAATTAACTGGTATCTTACTGAAAATTGTTCTTTCTTTCTTAAAGCCTCCAACAGAAGAATTATGCTAAAATAATAACATACAATAGATACAGACTTTTGTAATCTCTTACAGAAATTAGCAAGAAACCCAAGTGATGGGGGAAACAATACTGATTGATAACAATAATGTGGCCAAAGAAAGCAAAGATCGCACCAAGAGTAATAGGTGCCTTGAGTGCAATCCCAAAACATCTGGAACATCACTTGAACACAATCCTGCCATTAACTATGGTCACGTGATCCCCATTGACTTTCTCCCTGCTTCCCCATTGACTTGTGGGAAAGTATCAGTCTTTATCCATTTTCACTATCCTATATATGTTATCATACCCTCTATGGAAATTCCAGCAACTTTCTTTGTTTTCATACATCTATAAGCATCAGCTGTTTCCTTCAGTGATAATAGTACAGTCAAATATTGAGTTTGTTCTTGAGAACATTTTAGATGTTTTCCTCCGACCTTCAGTTCTAAAAAGCTTAGCCAGCTTCTTTCCAAACAGAAGATTGGCTGCTCCAAATTAGCCATGTTACATACTATGGAGGTTCTCCTGTTTAGATAATTGCCAAATAATATCACCATGGATGTACCCATTTATTTAGTTAATAAATAAATAGGACCACCTATCTCATATACATGAATCTGGGCAGCTAGCTAACAATTAAAACAAAATGAAAACAGATTAAAACCACAACCAATGATTAATAGCATAAATAGCACAAAACAGCACAAAACAGCAGCCAAGAATAATTTAATAGGTCACAATCAATATAACTTAAAATCAGGCTTGCCCACATTATCAGGGTTCTGTGATTGGTAGCAAAGCCAAGTTTTTTAATGCCTTGTGAGAAGCCAGCAGGGTCAGGGCAAATCTGATCTGGGGGTAGGTGGGAATGATGTTTCAAAGGGTGGGTGTCATGGCAGACAAGCCTCCCCCTCCTGGGTCCCGCTATATATAGTGAACTCTACTGGACAGGACCCAGAGCAAGCAATCTCCTGCCAGATCGAGTGGGATGCATAAGCATCACCTGGGGCGAGATCAGGGGTGCTATTCAGCCAATTCTCACTGGTATGGGCGAACTGGTAGCGGTGGTGGCTGGAGGCTCCACCCACCCACCCAGACATAATGTGTGACCTTCTGCACATGCAAGGAGTGAAGTGAGCACACATGCACACTCACATTTGTGAACCGGTAGCGAAGGTGAGTCCCACCACTGGGAGATATGGCCCTACTTGTTCGTCATGAGGCAGTAGACAGTGTTCTAACCACTACTTCCATTACAATTGTTAGGAGCTGAGATCAAGAGAAGAAGAATTAACCAGAGCTGCTCTTCATCAGAAATCTCAAGAAGAGTTGCTGAAACGGCGAGAACAGCAGCTCGCGGAACGGGAGATTGATGTATTGGAACGGGAATTAAATATATTGATATTCCAATTAAATCAAGAGAAGCCTAATGTTAAGAAGAGAAAAGGGAAATTTAAAAAAAGTCGATTAAAACTTAAAGATGGGAACAGAATTAGTCTGCCTTCAGGTTTGTTCCTTTTTTTCCTGCCCCTTGTCTTGAGCAGCTTTATTTAAGGCAAATAGTGCATTTCCAGTATTGGACTTAGTTGTTGAGAGTTTTGGAAATTGCCATATTAAAACCAGTAGCATCATCTTAAGTAGATGTTCAGAGGGGTGTTTTCTTGGATGAAGATTCAAGTGAGGAGAAGCTTCATCAAGCAGTGTGGGCCATTCACTTCTAGAAGCAGAACCAACTGGTGGTCATGCTTTGATTACAGTTCCTGCTTAGCAAGTTTCTCTACAGAAGACTTTTTCTGTATACTACTCTCACCTATATGCAGAAACCATGGGTTTGGCAAATGATGTGTACATTTTCTGGCTTTGGCAAGGGACAGGAAAGGCAAGAAGAAGCTTCAGTGTTAGTTTGAAGCAATTGATGTTGTGTCTTGCTTAGACCAAAAGAATCACATCATCTCCATGGCCTAATGTCAAAGTGAATCTAAGTTGCCTTGTATACTTCTGGTGTCATAATCTCAAATCCCCGAACAGGGAACACTATTAGGTGTGTACAAGAAATTAGTAAACTCCAAAGGAATTTAGAAGTGTTGCTCATTCCATGTAAAGTTGTGATCTATTTTTTAGTTATAAAAACTTCATGAAGAAAGATAGCTTATATGGCACTAGACTGAGAATAAATACTTTGAAGTATGGCCCCATAACATGCATTTTTATAGATTTAAATGCTTCAGATCCCTTTGAGGTCACCTATTAGTTGGACAAATTAGTTCTTTTGTCTCTTTCTTGCACTTAATTGCAATTTAGAAAACATTATGAAAGTACATAAACTCAAATTTCAATGTGGCTGATGAAATTATAATTGCTTCTTTTTGATGGCATAGATATTACTTATTTATAATACTTTATAACAAGGTGCTATTACATTTTTAATTAGAAAAAGGAAAGAGGTGGATTAAATCACTTCCTGCTTTATACCTATGATGCTTTATTAGATGTCTAATTAGGAAAAGGAAAGTTTTAATTACACTCTCCTTTATTCATGTGGTGTGTCTTAGCTTCTGGTGTCATAATCTCAAATCCCCGAACAGGGGTTTTTATGGAAGCTTTTGAAAAAGAAGATAAGAACTATTTGAAATTAATATAAAGTAAGGAAGAAAAAAGAAAAGAAAGAAATCAAAGCAAAAGGTGCAAGAAAAATAAAGTTGAGGAAAAATTGAAAAGACAAAAAAAATAATTCTCCATAGCATTTATAAGTACATCCATGTGGTATTTCTGTGTCCTTGGTCTTTCTGTCAACAACATCATTTCAGTAACCTGTGCTATTTTGGCTTATCTTTCTCAGAATTGTTGCTATACCATTAATTATCTGTTATTTACCTTTTGTACACAATGCATTTTCATAACAAACAGACTGGTTTGAAAGCTGTTGCTGCTATGAGCTGTTTATTAGTGCTGTTCCTATTAGATGTTTGCTATTCTGCATATAAGAATCTGTTTCCATTCACATCCTAAATGCTTCTCTGGCACAGCAGAGTACTGACTTTGAAGAAAGTCAGTACTCTGTGGTATATATTTTGAAAAATCACATTCCACTCTTCAGTCAGATTGGAAATTTCTTGGCTAATTAACCTGCCTCTAAAGGTAGTTATGCAGAAACAATGCAATCCCAAACCACTGCCTTTGAGACACTCCTGACTATTGCTGACTGCATAGACAAGTTTCTGCAGTTTTCTTGGCAAGATTTCAGAACTGGCTTGCTCTCGCCTCTTTCCTAGGGCTGAGAGAGCAAAGACTGGCCCAAGGTCACCCAGAAGGCTTTGTGCCTAAGGCAGGACTGAAACTGGTTTAACCATTGCACCAAATTGGCTCTCCTTAAAGAGTTTATAAGTTAATGTGGTCTTTAGGCTCTTATTAGTAAAAGATTTTTCTTAGGAATGTGCTAAAACTCAACATTGTATGTGCATCTCTTTAATATAATGCAGCCAGATAGTCTGCTATTGAAATTTGATTTTGAAACATTTCAACTTAACCTGTCCTTTTTATTTATAACAGATTTTCAGCATAAAATCACGGTGCAAGCTTCCCCAAATATAGATAAGCGCAGAAGTTTACAAAGTAATAGTTCTAGTCCACCAAGTAGTCCTCCAATAATTCCTCGCCTTCGAGCTATACAATGTAAGTCTAAAAAAATGAGTATTTTTGTTCGGTTGATCTTGATACATTTTGCAACATTTTTTTAAAATCGCTCTAAAAAATATTTCATATTGTTAAGTGTAATCTTAAACTTGTTTGACTAGAAAAAAACTGGATTGACCACATTATGACCTATTTCTCCAAAAAAATTGTATTGGGTAATATCGCAGAAGGATTAAAAGAAAAAAGAAAAATGGTGATTATTGGTTAATTTCAATAATTTTACAAATGTGTAGTAATAGGGTAAATGCTGGTGCTGATACAGCCATTAATCTGAAGCTGAGTTAAACCATCACAGTGATAGCTGAATTTCAAACTAAATTAATTCTCTTTTTCTTTCATCTTTCATCTAATCTAATCCTGCCCCTAAATATGGTGTCCTCCCCTCACACCCACAAACCAAGAGACAACAATTGAACTGGATGCTTAATCAGATATAGCATTTTGTATAAATTGGGAAAAATGTGTAGACTTTCATACTCTTTTAATCATTCCTAAGGTTTACTTTTACGTAAGTCTTATATGGTCAATTCATGTAAATTCTTATGCCTTGTGGAAAATATAGTCTCAATGTCTCTGATTAATATAGAACAGGGGTAGTCAACCTTTTTATACCTACCTCCCACTTTTGTATCTCTGTTAGTAGTAAAATTTTCTAACCGCCCACCAGTTCCACAGTAATGGTGATTTATAAAGTAGGGAAGTCAATTAAATTAAAAAAAAGGAAAATGCTTCAGTATCAGACAAAACCCCTACCGCTCATCATGAAATCTGGAACGCCCACTAGTGGGCGGTAGGGACCAGGTTGACTACCACTGATATAGAAGTTTGATTGAGTACATTGTAACTTGTCTCAGGAAAACATAGCAGCATACAAGAAGACTGAGTAACATGATAAACTATTAACATGAGGAAAATGAGGAAAAAATAGAATTCAGTTCTTTTTCTTTTCCTTTTCTTAAACAGGGCCTTTCCCCATGGCTGAATTAAGGTATTTCCACTTGAGTTGGCACAAAACTATTCAGGCTCCTCTCCATGCCCATCCCATCCTGACTCTACCATCTGTTATGACAGCCTGCCAAATAGTGCTATCTTGATTTTGCCTCTTCACTACTTGATAGGCAAAGTGATTAGGTAATTCCTGTGCCCTCCTGTTTCTGCATGCCAGCAGCAAGTGGAAAAAACATCCATTAAATATAGCATGACCTGACCTGTCTTCTTCAGGTTTCTTCTCATGCCCATTCTTCTACACCTTATTTTGTTGCAACCCAAGTGTAATAAAATGTTTTAGAATGGCGGTTGCGACAGAAGGTGAATAACAACAATTTTACTTAGAATTAATTGATGCTAACTTCCAGCTTCCTCTACGTTCTGTTCAGGAGGCAATAGGGAAGAGGATTCATTCACCATTCTGCTGCTTTATTAATACATTATTGCACTAAACCAGTAATGGCTGTAAAGGTAAACCACATAACATCATTGCCATCTGAGCATTACTGGGCCAGACTCTTAGGGCAGGGGTCCCCAACCTTTTTTGCACCAGGGACCGGTTTCATTTTAAAGAAAGTTTTGCGGACCGGCTGAGTGGCTCAGCAGTCATGTGACTGGGTGGGCGTGGCCAACTTGGAAAATGTGAAACTTAACAATGGTCTTGGTTAACAACCAAACTTTTGGGCTCAATTGTGGTCATAAGTTCTTTCTTTCTTTCTTTCTTTCTTTCTTTCTTTCTTTCTTTCTGTCTCTTTCTCTTTCTTTCCCTCTTTCTCTCTCTCTTTCTCTCTCTCTCTTTCTCTCTCTTTCTTTCTCTTTCTCTCTTTGTGTCTCTTTTTCTTTCTCTCTTTCTCTCTCTTTTTTCTTTCTCTCTTTTTTCTCTCTTTCATTCCTTTCTGTCTCTCTTTCTTTCTCTTTCTCTCTGTCTGTCTTTCTTTCTCTCTCTTTCTCTCTCCCACTTTCTTTTTCTTTCTTTCTCTTTTTCTTTCTCTCTATCTCTGTCTCTCTCTCCTTTGTCCGCCCATCTGTCACTCTATGTGTGTGTGTGTGTATCTGTCTGTCTCGCATTGACGCACTTAATCACTCATTCTGTGTGTCTCTCTTTCTCTCCCTCCCTCCCTCTCTCTGTCTGTGTGTGTCTGTCACTCTGATTCCCCCCTCCCTCCCTGTCTCTCTCTGTGTCTGTGCCTCTCTCTGTCTGTCTATCGTCCCCCCCCACGGAGCCTCCTCAGCCCGGCCCGCCACGCTCACTCGCCTTAACCTGCCCCGCCCACCCGCCCGGCCACCGTGCTTGGTCGCTCGTTCACTCGCTCAGGCTCCTTCCAGGAGCTGAGAAGCCTCCGTGTGGGTGGAGGGGAGAAGGAGCGGCATTCAGTGGGTGACCCATCAGACACCGGTTCCCTCCCCCCACCCGCGGAGCCTCCGCAGCCCCTGAAAGAAGACGAATGCCCAGCATGCCAGCTGGGGAGGCTCCGCGGGGGGAGGGAGGAAGGGAATCGGTGGCCGGTAGGGAGGGCTGCTGCGGCGGCGCCCAGGAGTCCCACCGTCGATGAGGGTGGAGGAAGTGCCACACTCCAACAGTATGAACAGCCGCGTCTGTGCTCCCCCGTGCGCTCTGCCCAGGGGGCTGCCCCCTCCTCCCTCCTCCTCCTCTCCAGCCCTGCGGCCCAGTTCCTACCAAGCTACGGACCGGCACCGGTCCGCGGACCGGGGGTTGGGGACCCCTGCTTTAGGGAATCCATGGAGAATGGCAACAGACATGATGTAACCAGGGAGGCAAAGTGTAATGGCCACATCAACCTGAAATGTTCAACAAATACTTACTAGTGCTAATCACCTGATAGTATTTTTCAATGTAATAGACGGCAAAGCGTGATAGATTTTGCACACTTCACAGCTATGGTTGGATATTGTCATCTTAAAAGGGCAACATTTATTTATTTATTTGTTTAGTTTGTCAAATATGAGATAACGTGTAAGTATAAACATGGACATGAGCACATGAGATGAATACAAATAAATGGGGACAGCAGGACAGGGACGGTAGGTGCGCTGGTGCGCTTATGCACCCCCCCCCCCTTATAGACCTCTTAGGAATCGGGTGATAAGAAGAAGAAAAAGGAATGGGATGCGGTCCACATTCTTCTCATCAGCTCAGCTAGATGTAAAATGAATCTCACTCAAAGGGTGGGCATTCAAAAAAAAAGGCAGTCTTCAAGGACAGGATAGAAAAAACAATTGCCTTTCATGTTTTTGCTAGAGTTGGATGCAAATGAGAAAAGGACTGAAAGGGTCAACCTCTGGTCTCAGGGGCCCACCCAGATTATATCCTCCAACATTATCCTGAGACATGTACCATATTTTTCGGAGTATAAGACACACCTTTTTCCCTCAAAAAAGAGGCACATCTTATACACTGAATACAGCAATTTTTGCCTCCCGAAACCCCGCCCCCTTCACCAAATGGTCATGCAGAGCCTTTAGGAGAGTTATAGGGTGCTCCTGGGAGCTGAAGAGGGCAGAAATGAGTGACAAAAGGGCCATTTATTGCTCAATTTTGCCCCCCCCCCCGGGAAGGCATTCTATAAGCCTCCTAAAGGCTAGGCATGCCCTTTTTGTGTCAAAAAATGGGTCCATTTTCACAAAAAACAGGCCATTTTTTGGAGGTCTAAAAAATGCAAAAACATATTTTAAAAAAATTGCCTCTTCAAAATCTTGGTGCATCTTATACTCCAGTGCGTCTTATACACCGAAAAATAGGGTATTCATTTGTGTAAGGCATGAAAATATAAACATATCTTTGTGTGGGTGAGGCTGTGGATATATATAATTTCATCCTTCACCAGAGACTTTGGATCCAAACAGAAGTGAGATTCCAGGAAGGAATTTATGAATGTTACACAAGACTCTTCAGCCAAGAGGACATTGTCAAAGGCAGGGATTGCTGCAGTTACTCATTTCATCTACCAGCTCTGCTGATACCAGTATATTTGCACATTTGTAACTGGGCACACAATTATAGCTGTTAATTGTTGAGGTGGAAAATTTAAAATTGCTTACTTATACAGTTTTGTGCTTTGCATTTCTGTAGTATAAACAAGTGTCTTGTTGGATCAAGACATGGTCCATCAGTCAAGCATTTTGTTTCCAAAATTGGCAAGCCAGAAGTTTCCTCAATTTCACAGTCAGGGGTAAATAAAGTCATGTGTTTCCCTCAGCAGAAATGATTTCTGCTGATAAAATTGGATGGAATGATTGCTGTTCTCATGCAGCTTTTCACGTTTTCTCAAAATTTCCTCCAGAAGATTGCTCAACCCCTAGAACAGATATTGAAGCAGAGCAGGCTAAAAAAGCAAGTAGAGGAAGAAATACTGTTGTGTGCATACACTTTTGCCCATGTAACATTCAACTCCTCCTGTCAAAAGTCTTCTCTGTTGACCATTCTTAGCATCTTGAACTTTGAACTTTGAGCTGTATTGATTCCAAATATGGACTTATTTTATTTATGAAGAGTTAATTGACTGCATTTGACAATTCACAAAAGAGAAATGCACACTTTCCAGTTTTTTTAAGTAAGAGGATGCCAGATGTGCACTGGCAAAGGGAGATCATTACGCATAAGCATAACTGAATTGCGTCTGGAGAATTTGAAATGCTGCTTACATGTTAATGTTTAATTTCTCCCCCCCCCCCACCCCCCCAAATGAAGGCATTTGCCTTCAGAAGGGCTGGGGAAAAATATGTGAACAGTATATGGAACTTGTCCTTTCCAGCAAAGGAAAAGAAGGGAGTGTTACATTCAGCTTAAATCTCAATGTTTTCCCATTGCATTCAATCATTAATGTTGGTTAATTATTCAGTATGTTCTGTTTGAGGATAATAAATTATCACTCCTGTTTCCCAGCACTGAAAGAGGGTATTGTCTGTCAGTTTTTCAACCTGGATGTCTTGCAAACAAAAGATTATTTTCTTCACTTTGAACACCGTTTTCTTAATCCTTTGTTCCCATTATCTTCCAGAGTTAATAGATAAAGTTGAAGGAAAGCTCTTCCCAACATTAAAAACTGTGTACTCATTTGGGTAAAGTTGAAGCCATTTTCTTACTCATGCAGCATATTTTCTCTCCCGCTTTGAGTTGTACTGCAATCACACAATTTTAATAGTTGATACACAATTACAGGTATCTATTTTTTTAATGTTTACCAAGACTCTTTTTGTATAGATAGAAATTTCATGAGGGGTCACATTCATCTTTAAGAAAACAATTTTAAAAATTGAAAAATTAATTAATCTTTGATAATAATTCCATACTTTTTTATTAAAGGTTATGTAACACAAATTGAAAAACTGAATTCAAAAATACATTTTTAAAAGAAAAAAAATATTTAGGAATTGCAGAATGCCCCCCAAAAGAAGAAAAAAAGAAATTCTAATAAAAAAATTATTTCATCCACAGCAAGTATTACATATTCAACATTTACTGCGTCTTCATTCCTTACCTCACCCCATTTTCTATAAACTCATCTTAAAACAGGGGGGATAAAGTTCTCCTTATTAAGCAAAGATCCAGAAAAAAATTAACAAAAATAGCTAATAAACATATGTATTCTCCTTTTCCATTCATAGTCTAAGTCTCCCTCTTCTGTCTCTTAATAATTAAACATTGGAAAAAAGAATTAAAAACTATTAAACAGAAATAATAACCTCTTAGATATCAAAAAGAAAAATAAACCCATTACAAACTAATCCATTATATTGTTAAACATTTCCAAAAGAAAAACAATCTAAATAACCATTAAGCATTGCCAGAAATAGCAACTCATTATTTAATTAAATAAACTGGTTTTTTTTAATTTTTCCTTTTTCCTCCTGGGCTTCTTAAATCCCATAAATAAAATTCTAATTCTTGTTTTCTTCTAGTCTTTTGCCTCTTCTCTCAAAATCCTTATCTTTATCCATGTCCACTTGCAATTTCTACGAACTAGCTCCAGTAAATTTCTTATATTTTAATTTAAAAGAGCAATAGTCGTTATCAACAAATAGGACTCAGTTTACTAAGATTATTTTATTTTATTTATTCATTAGAAAATTAGATTGGGCTTTCAGTTTCTTTCTTTCCGAGACCATGAAGCGTGCAAAATAAATTACTGAGTTTTTAATTCTTTAACTAAGCAAATAAGAGTGCAGGTTTCACCCTCATCCCAATCAGATTCAATTCAAAAGAGAAACTACTGATTAGAATTGCTTAAAAGTCTCAGAAATGCACATGCCCTTAGGTACATTCAAGCTATCTTCTGCATTTAGATTGTTCCTGGGACTCCTAGAATTTGCAAATTTGAAAAGATCTTAGGATACGCTATCATCTGCTTTTCCCCCCTTCTTCATTTGCTTCCTGAAGAAGAAGTCTTTGTGCCTTAGTCACTGGGACCCAACATTGATAATCTCAGATGGATAGCAAGTACTATTAGATGCCTCCAGGCTATGACGATAGCACTTTTTCTAGAAATATCTCACTTATTGAAAAGTCATGCCACCAATTGGGGAACCATAAGAACACGGGCATGAATCACAGAGGTTTCTTAGAGAAAGGGGAACTATTTTACAAGGTACTTTCATTGATTTGGGGGGAGGGCAATATCCCCATTTACCATAGTCCAGGGGTGTCCAAACCTGGGAACTTTAAGACTTGTGGAGTTCAACTCCCAGAATTCCCCAGCCAGCCATGCTCGCTGGGGAATTCTGGGAGTTGAAGTCCACAAGTCTTAAAGTTCCCAAGTTTGGACACCCCTGCCATAGTCCATCCAGCCCATTCTAGCGGGTCTTAAAAACTTTAATGTCTTCAGGAGTGTGCGAGAACTATAAATTCATTTTTGTGCGCTCTCGATACTTAACAGATACTAAGGTACAATCCAGAATATTTAGAAAAATGCATCAATATATAAATTTGTCATTCTCACAATCATATACGGGCTGCTATTGTTATCTTCTCGCTGTCTTTAGAACTGTTTCCATTTCTGTGCAATATAATAGGAGTTGTGTAGCAATGCCGAATTCAATATTTTTTAATATATAGATGGTTAAACTGCCTCAAATCAAATAAATGCCTAAGGCATGCTGCCCAGACTGGATAAGTGCTACAAATTCATCAGTGGGGATTTCACACTATTAAACAGCAATTAAACTATTGAGGGAAGTAGAACTCAATAACAATTAAAGTGTTGAGGGAAGTATTACAAATCGTAGGATTGAGTTAATTAAAGATGGTTCCCCAATAACTTATATATTCATTTATTTGTACTAGTTGTATCTAGCCCCCTTACTCCAGGAGCTGCAAGGCAGCATACAATCTACTCCATCTTTCACTTTTCTTACTATAACCTTGTGGAATAGGATGTTAGACAGGGTGATTGGTCATAATCATCCAGTGACTTTTTAGGTCTTAGGAAAGACTAGACCAGTGATGGTGAATCTTTTCAGCACCGAGTGCGCTGAAAAGGGACCGTTTTGCATGTGTGCATGAGTGTGTGCCCTGCTGCCCAGGGGTGATGTGTGTTCCAGAAAATGAACTTATGGTGCACGCCAGCCAGCAAGTCTTCTGTTTACTGCAGCGCATGCGCACATGCCAATCAGCTGGCCAGCGCTCATGCTCCCACTGGAAAACAGAAGACCAGCTCTTCCGGTTTCCAGCACTGCCGCATGCACAAAGGGCAGCTGATGATGGCATGCACATGTGCACCAGAAACCCCGAAGTGGGACGGGTGATGCCACATGTGCCAGGTGACAGGGCTCCACGTGCCACTTCGGGGACACATGCCATAGGTTCGCCATCACGGGACTAGACCCTCAATCTCCTCAGTCCTAGACCTCCATAATAATACTGTATACAGGTGGTCCTTGATTAACAACCATTTGTTTAGAGACTATTCAAAGTTACAATGGCACTGAAAAAACGGACATGACTGTTTTTCACATTTAAGATCATCGCAGCATCCTGATGGGCACTTGACCAAAATTGGGGAACTTGGCATCTAGCCTGTATTTACGATAGTTGCACTGCCCCAGGGTCACGTGATCACCATTTGTAATCTTCCCATCTGGCTTCCGACAAACTTAAGTCAATGGGGGAAGCCAGATTCGCTTAAGGAACGCATGATTCACTTAGCAACTGCAATGATTCACTGTGGCAAAAAAAGATAGTAAAATGGGGCAAAACTCACTTAACAGCTGTCTTGCTTAGCAATGGAATTTGGGGCTGTAAGTCAAGGACTACCTGTAATCATTCATACGCTGTTGTTCTCTGCCAGGCTTTGTTGAGCTATTCCTAGCATGCAATCATTGGGCTCTAAGATTCAGCTATTTAAGAAAAAAAATTGAAACTGGTGTTGATTTACTATCAAGCCAAAGTACCACCAGGTGGATTCATGTATATTCTCTAATTGTTTCTTCAGTGATTTCCAAAACTGACTCAAGTACAGCTAACGGGCAAAGAAACAGTATATATGTGTACCAGCAAGATGTAGATATCACAAGTGAATATGAACTTCCCTGTGGAGTTCAGACAAAAGGCAAGCCGATATTCACTAATACAAGGTGTTGGTTGGTTGGATTTCTTAGTTAAATTTGCATAAAGTGATAACCTGAATACTTACTTGGATATCCATTGCAGCGATTTCAGATTAACATAAATATTATATTTGCATATCAAGTCTAGATTTTTTTCATCCAAGACATTATTTCAGTTATATCTAATGAAAGTATTCAGAAATAATAGCTTATCTGAATTCATCTAAAAATAAAGAAAAATTAAAAGCATGAAAACAAATCACTATCTGTTGATTGACTTTCATTTCTTACCCTCTTCCCTTGGTAGATTCATTCTTTGCCTGCTTCATTTGATCATTTTCTTACCTGCACTTCGGAAGGGAAAATTGTCTGTACAGTGACTCTGTAATGCACATCTTAGGGGCCGGTAGATGCCGAATTCTTGTTGAGATCTTTTCTCTTTTTCCAGTAACCTCAGATGAGAGCAACCAAACGTGGGGAAGAAGCACAGCTTATCACCAGGAAGAATTTGAAGAGGTGAAAAGAAGCTTTAAAAAGAAAGGTTGTACTTGGGGACCAAACTCAGTTCAAACAAAAGAGCGTGGAGACTGCAAAGAGAGGTATGGTTGATGGGTACCATGAGAATAGACAATAGAGTGTGTCTATGAAGAATTACTAGATATTTTGCTTCTTAAGAACTTTAGTACATAAGAACATAAGAATAGCCTTGCTGGAACAGGCCACAGCCCATCCAGTCCAGCATTCTGTCTCACACAGTGGCTCACCATTTGCTTCAGGGTATTCCCAAGCAGATGTCTTCACCTGCTTATGATTCCCTGCAAATGGCATTGAGAAATATCCTGCCTATCTCTCCAACCTGGAGGGTGTCCTTAGGCATCCATAATGATAGCCATGGATACCCTTGTTCTCCATGAACTCGTCTAATCCTTTCTTAAAGGTGTCAAGGCTGACAGCTGTCACCACTTCTTCTGGCAGGGAGTTCCATAGACCAGTGATCCTCTGGGTGAAAAAGTACTTCCTCTTATTTGTTTGAGGTCTAGCTTCCAAAAGTTTCATGGAGTGCCCCCTAGTTCTAGTGTTGTGCAATAGGGAAAACAGTTTTTCCTTTTCTACTTTGTCCACACCGTGCATGATTTTATAGACTTCAATCAGGTCACCTCTCAGGCGCCGTCGTTCTAGAGTGAAGAGGCCCAGCCGTTGCAGCCTCAGATGGTAAGGAAGGTGTTCCAGCCCCCTAATCATTCTGGTTGCCCTCCTCTGCACCTTTTCCATTTCCATAATATCCTTCTGAAGGTATGGTGACCAGAACTGTATGTAGTATGTAGATTGGATGGGAGACAATGAAAAACCACACAACTGTGAAGACACTGAAATAAATACTGTAGAGCTGCATGAATGGACAAGTCAAAAGTACAATTGCCCATGCTGGACTGAATATTCATGAGCTCTTTGTGTCAAAATATGCAGATTCAATAAGGCAAAGTGTTGAGTTGAAAATTTGAGGGCTGAGACTTAAACCTAATCTCTTTCTCAGCTTTGTATCCCAAATACT
This sequence comes from Rhabdophis nuchalis, assembly GCA_039707465.1. NCBI lineage: Eukaryota > Metazoa > Chordata > Lepidosauria > Squamata > Natricidae > Rhabdophis > Rhabdophis nuchalis. The sequence continues at coordinate 325,553,199 of CM077643.1, forward strand.
TAAGATCATCCCCTACAAAATGGAGCAAAACAGATGTGGCAGAGATTTAGGGAGGGAGTATATCAAAGTCTATCTTTTTAGTTCAGGAGAGAGAATCTTGGCTAGAGAAAGTATGACAACTTAGATCTCAACGTTCCGAGTCTATTGTGAGCTTGCACAAGCCTCTGCTTGTTCACAGACTATCCCATTCCCATTGCTAGTGGAATCTGTCTTTACGTGGCATGGGCAGCAGAGTTGAAATATTGTTAGTAGGTGAGAGGAATGTGCAGAGTTTCTTATTCATAAAAGTATTCTGGGAGCATGTTATTATACACACCATATTCAGTAACAAAACAAGCTAGTGGGCACCTCTGTGCTTCCTTCCATGGGTGTTGTAGACATAAAAAGCAATGATTGTATTATTGCAATTTATATCGGAAAAATTGGAGGTAGGGATAGCGACCTGGGTTGTTGTTTTTTAAAACACCCCTACTTCTTACTAAATGCAAACATGAATTACTAGCACAAAATTACAGGATGAAAAGAGTCAATTATCTAAGGCTGTCCCACAGTAGTTTGCTTTTTCTTGTTAGAAGAAATTGAGAACTATCAATTACATTAAAGTCCTGCAGCTTAACTATGATTCTGAAAAAGAAATAAGCTTATCCTTATTATATTTTCTTACAAGTTAGGAAAAAATACCTTCAAACTACAGATAATACAACTGATAGGAGTTTCTAAACAAACTGTATTAGAAAAAAATAACTTTTCCTAAATTAACATACATTGAAAAAAATGTGGTGTTCCTTCAAGTATGGCAGATTTATAATCCGCCTGTGGTTTACATAATTAGTCCTATAAGATAGGTAGCCAAGGCTCAATATATTCTGCTGTGCAGGAAAAACACATTTGCATTCTTCATTTTATTTATTATACCTTTAGAATCATATTTGTATAAAAAGAGTAATGCTTGTTATAATTAAGAGTTCCTCTGATTTCAGAATAAGACCTCTCTCAGATGGTGGTAGTCCTTGGTCAGCACTTCTGATGAAGAATCATAAAGGTGTCCCATTAGCTTCTTTGTTCATGGACCAAGGTAGGTGTTGAAACATAGTTATTTTCAGGCCCTAGAAGAGAAGAGCACTCAAATGCTCAGGGGGACATAAGCGGTAAATCCTAACTTCTAAATAGCATTGGCATGATTTTTTTAGTGTGCTACCAACATCCCTGCCCACTACTAAAATTTGGCAGTAAAGATTTTGTTTAAATATTTTGTTTATTTATATATACCATTAATATATTAAAGATATATATCGTCTGCTTACAATTTGATCCTACTCATTTTTCCATTTGATCCTGCCTACTTTGTATGGACTTGGTGTCTGTTTGGATACAGAGTTCATTGTGGTACATAGTACTGAAATGCAGCTTTCAGTCCTGGGAAGCCCTACTCCTATGTTAGACTTGACTGTTTTGAAACAGAACATCAAGGTTTTTTATATACTGAAAACATTTAGCAGGGCAGGGATGTATGGACTTGAATTTCCCCATTACTAATTGCATTGCTATCCTGAGCAATTCCACATTTTACAAGGGAAGACAATCTAAGGTCCTCTTATGCTGATGCATGAGGGTTATATCCAGCGGTGTAATCCTCTGAAGCAGTGGTGGGTTTCTGCAGGCTCGCACCTACTCGCGAGAGCCGGTTGGTGAAATTTAGAGAACCGGTGAGAGGGGGTTCCACCAGCATACCTGGAAGTAAATCTGGCCCGCCGCTGCCAGTGACCCAACAGGAAGGGAAGGAAAGGGAAGGAAAGGAAAGGAAGGAAGGAAGGAAGGAAGGAAGGAGAGAGAGAGAGAGAGAGAGAGAGAGAGAGAGAGAGAGAGAGAGAGAGAGAGAAGAAAGAAAGAAAGAAAGAAAGAAAGAAAGAAAGAAAGAAAGAAAGAAAGAAAGAATTTATCATCACAATTGAGTCCAAAATTTTGGTTGCTAAGCAAGAGCGTTGTTAAATGAGTTTCACCACATTTTAAAAGGTGGCCACTCCCACCCTGTCACATGACTGCCAAGCCACGCCCACAAAATAGGCCACACCTACAGAGTAGGTTCTAAAAAATTTGAAACCCACCACTGCTCTGAAGTCCGCTATCGGTTCAGTAAGCCTGCTATTGAACACGTGCTTTGCGCGCATGCACATCCGAGGCATACCTGCGCAGTGCTAAAAAAGGAACATTTTGAAGCCTTACAAGTTTGCAAAGGTAAGTAGAACAGCAAGGGGAGGGGAATCTGCTGTGGCACGTGATTTAGATTAGCTAGAAAGCAGGAAATCCAATGATTCTAGCTATTACAAACTGTGTGTCACAGCTGATCATCATCCAGCTGATTGTCAGAAATACCGGTTTGCCTGAACTGGTAACATTTTTACTACCGGTTCAAGTGAACTGGTCCAAACCAGTAGCATTTCACCCCTGGTTATATCCAATGGGTATCCTTCTGTTAGTGGAACTGACATTGGTGGATCAAATTCCTACCCACTTCCATGGTGCCCCAATTCTGTGCTGGAGAATTGGGGGATTTCTTTAGAGCAGATTTAGAAGGCATCAGAGAAATATTGGAACGTTCTAGTTGTATCAAGACAAATCTGTTAGCTCAAGGTAGAAATTAGATCTATTCCATATTTATTAAATATGCTTTATTTATTTATTTATTTTTCTTTCTCTTCCCTAAAATATATTTGGTGTTTATAAGAGTGATTGTAGACAATGTTTTATCTTGTCATATGCTCTCAGCAGTAAATTCAGATCCAGGTTGTCCTATCCTGAATCTGAGGTCCTTCTAATGGAACAGTTGAAAATAAACCTATACACACTGAATTATTTTGGACACAAAAATCAAGTGAGATAATTGTTTAGATGTTTTATTCAATTGGCATTCATAAAAATGGAGGTGGATTGTGGATAAAGGAGAAACAGTGTTGTTTCACAGCAAAGAAAAAAATTCTGAAAAATCTACCAATGTGGTTTTTAAGTTATTATCTTGCTTGCTTTTCACTAGTCAGGATTTTTGTATTACTGTGTGATACAATAAACTTCTCTTTTTATTTAAGAAGTACATCCTGATTGTACCATTGTCATGCTACCTATAATTTCATATTGGTCATTTCAAAATACTTCTGAATATAATATATAAACACATCAATACATTTTGTATTTGTACAGAACAGAAACTTTCCCCTGAAGGCCTCGATCCCAAGCGACCAAAGCAGTTAAAATTACCAAATCAGGCTTATATTGATCTACCTCTTTGGAAGGATGACCAAGAACTGCAGTCTGCAGAACAGGACAGCTTTGAAGGAAATTCTGGAAATTCTGCAAATAGCACTCCACAAATGACCCCAACAAATAGTATCAGCAGAACGTTACAGAAAAAGAAAACGGACACTGTATTGTATGGTTGTGCTGTCCTTCTAGCCTCTATAGCTATAGGCTTAGATATTAGGGAGCCAAACAGATTGCAAAGTGGGGATGAAATGTTGCCTAAGGAGGAAAAGAAGAAACGTGACAGCCTGTTTCAGCGAGCGTCGAAGTTTCGGAGAAGTGCAAGCCCTGTGAGATTGCAGCCTAAGAGAGAGGAGGCATGTGTCCCTTCATCATCTCCAGGTGCAAGTACGGTGAACCTCCTGTCCATATCTTCCATTTCTACTAAATGCCTCCTTCAGCCTGACCATGAGGAGGCAACTATGAGCACAGCGCCTGGCAATGAAGATGTTCCCATTGAACCTTTTTTGCCTGGAAGTCAGACAGGCAAACAAGAACAGCTAGACAACGTTGATCGGACTGTCCGTCCTGATTTGCCATCTCCCAGTCTTGCTTTGAAGCAAGAACCTCAATGTGCAGCCGGTGCCATTTCTTCTTCGAAAGTCAAAGTGTGGGGTCATAGGCGGACCAGGTCAGATGGAAATGCGTGTCATTCCATAAGTGAGTAAAATGATATTTGTGAGGGGATGAGAGAAAGAGTTCAGTCTGATGAATAACACAAACAATATTGTAGCTCATAAGCATCAGACAGAAAAGAAACAGTGGGAATTACTGGGGCTGAAAAATAGCGGACGTATTCATGTTTCTACTTCAATATTTCAGTGTAGAAACTTAAGAACCGTGGTGGTTAGAATGCAGTATTGCAGGCTAATTCTGCTGACTGCTGGCTGCCAGGCTTTGGCAGTTCGATTCTCATCAGCTGAGGGTTGACTTCCATCCTTCCAAGGGAGATGGTAAAATGAGGACTCAGATTGTTGGGGGCAATATGCTGACTCTGTAAACCACTTTAAAGGGCTTTAAAGCACTTTGAAGGGGTATATAAGTTTAAGTGCTATTGGTGTTGCTATTAATATAGCAGTCGATTACAAAGACTTCAGTCTCTAAATTCCAATGCGTGTTTTCTCTCACAGAAGACAGACTAGGGAGAAAAGCACAGTGTGAGGCAGAGGGGCGGAGTTCTTAGAATGGTTCAGGATCATGCTACTTGTTGTGGAATTAAATGTTAGTGGTGGCTAATATATATGTTATTTTCTATTGTAGCAGCACTATAACTCTGCTTTATATTTCTCTTCAATGTCTTTCTCTTCCACTCAGCTAATGGAATTTCTAATGAAACTCCTGGGAATCTCCATGCATCTGCTACGCCACAAACAAACTTTCAAAATGACCTTTCACCAGGGAAGCAAGAAATTGTCAATATTATTCCAAGACCGCGACCTTCTTCTTTAAGAAGCAGATTGGATCCCTGGCTGGCTATTTCTCAAAATATAAAGCCAAACCCTTTTGAAACGGGTAATTTAGCAGCCGACAGAGATTCAAAGGCTGAGTCACTGACTGATACCAAGGAGAGAACTAAATTCCACATGCCGTCTTTATTGGATATGGACGTGGAAGGTCAGAATAGTGACTGTACGGTACCTTTGTGTAGGATGAAGAGTAAAGCAGGTCGGCCATCAATATATGAACTGGAGAGAGAATTCTTGTCTTAAGTGCCTTGGAATTTTTAGCCTGTTTTAAGAATAAACTTTTATGCTGCTCTTTTCTAAATGTTGTGATCAATAGAGTTTGATATCATGCTAGATAGATGAGATATTACAGGCAATAATCACTGTAAGCCCATAGGTAGTTTTATTGATTCTACCATCACTATCCTGAATGAATACACATATGTGGACGTCAATAAAGTTTTTCACAATTTTGATTTTTCATTCTTTTTTGCCAAATGCCCAGCTGCTTTGTTTAATTAATTTTCCCACCAACCATTTGAACTGCAATACATTAAAATCCCATTGCACTGAAAAGATGATTTTCTGCAGAGAGAACTCCATTCTGAACTGTGGTTTTCTTGAGACACCCTTGTAAAATTGTTTTACCTTTAATACTACAACAGTTGCCAATTACATTTGGCCAATATTCATTGGAAACGGCACAGTTCAACTTCAGGATGGTTTGTCAAAATCAAAATGAATGTTATGCTAATTTTGACAACGCAGTAACTTTTTTAACTGAAATATATTTTGGCTAGGCAACTTTCCATGATAGTACTTTCATTAAAAATACTTAAGATTTTTCATGTAAATTTCTATTATCTATGACTGAAGAATGCTTCAGTTTGCTTGTGTCAGTTTGTCTGGTTTGCAATACAATACAATACAATAGCAGAGTTGGAAGGGACCTTGGAGGTCTTCTAGTCCAACTCCCTGCCTAGGCAGGAAACTCTATACTATTTCAGACAAATGGCTATCCAACATCTTCTTGAAGACTTGCAGTGTTGGGGCATTCACAACTTCTGGAGGCAAGCTGTTCCACTGATTTAATTGTCCTAAGTGTCAGGAAATTTCTCCTCAGTTCTAAGTTGCTTCTTTCCTTGATTAGTTTCCACCCATTGCATCTTGTTCTGCCCTCAGGTGCTTTGGAGAATAGCTTGACTCCCTCTTCTTTGTGGCAGCCTCTGAGATATTGGAACACTATCATGTCTCCCCTAGTCCTTCTTTTCATTAAACTAGACATACCCATATTTTTTATAGTGAAGGGTGTATAAACTGAATCATAGTCTATACGAGACCACCTTCTGCCCCATACATCCCTTCGTCTGCTCCGCTCCCACAGAGAGGGTCTTCTCCGGGTACCGTCGGCCAGGAAATGCCAGTTGGCGATGCCCAGGGGAAGGGCCTTCTCTGTGGCGGGCCCAGCCCTCTGGAACAACCTCACCCCCGACCTACGCACCACCTCGGACCTCCGCCTCTTCCGTCAGCGTCTTAAGACGTATTTATTCCAACAAGCCGGCCTAGCATAGCCCCCCGTTTCTGACTTTTATCTATAAATTTTAATTCTCAGGGTTTTAAATGGGTTTTTTAGCACGGGACTTAATTTAATTGTTTTTAATAATGTATTTTGTCATTTTGTTATGGTTTTTTTAATAATGCCTGTGCGCCGCCCTGGGTCCTAACAAGGAGAAGGGCGGGGTATAAATTTGAAAAAAATAAAATAAAATAAGTACTTCTGACAATAGTTATGGGGTAAACAGAAAAGATGGAGATGAAAATTTTGGGGTCAATTCCGCTAAACTGAGTTCTCCAGACATGTCAAATTTCAACTCTCACAATTCCAAGGCAGTGTGACCAAACCCACTTGGAGGACACCAAGCTGAGATGGCTGATTTAGTATAACAAAAAGCTAAAAAAGTTAAAAGGATTTTAGTTATTAAAAAGGCTTCAATGGAAAGCATGTTTACTATAGCTGACTTTTCCTATTTTGTCTGTGGGCTTTAAAAAGTCTTATCAAGCTGGCTTTTTGCCATGTGTCAAAATAGAACTATTAATTATAATAATTTTTTAATTTATCTATTGATAGAAGTTCATGTGGCAGTGATTACATGGGCATTTTGATTTAAATTTTACTTTGATCAATTACATGCAACTGTATACGTTTTGGATGAGTTCTGGAATGCATTTTAAGATAGGAAGCGTTATTCAAATATATAACTTTGGAATGACACATCACTCTTTTATGCCATTCTGATGGATCTGACTACGTTGCAGAAATTATTTGGCATGAAATTTTAATGTCTAACGCAAAATGAGCATCTAACATAGAATAAAAACTCAGTAAAAAACCCACCAGTAACAACAATAATAAATGCACATACGGGGCAGCTGCAAACCGCAACAGTCACAAATAACATCCTGTGTAGTAGGCATTAATCACTTTCTTCCTGTTTGAGACCTTTTCTCCTTTGTAAAGTTTTTTTTTTTCTCAAAAGCGTCTGAGCATTGCACAAGGGGGGGGCGGAGGGAGAGAAGATCAGGAAATGAGATGAGAGAGAAGATGAAACAGCTGCTTCAGGTGGCAGATTGGGGGGATGATTCCAGAATTTAGATAACTATGCTTGCTGCTGACATATATGGATTGTTTGCTCTAGATGCTCAGAACTGGTGTGGTGCTGTCCTGAAGGAAAGGCACAAGAGGCACAATAGGAAGGTTTGATCCTTTGAGAGCTGTATGCAATGAAATTTTATTTTAATGTATGCTAATTATTGTGCATTCAAAGTGACAATAAAGTTAGTCTAAGACTAAGGGCAGAGATAATAAGGGAATATGAGTAAGAGTTGCACTAAATGGGAAGTGAGACTGTATTCCACCTTCTTTTTCTGATGCACCTACAAACCCATTTGAAGACAAGAGACAGCCAACAGCTGAGAGACAGTGGAGATCAGTGGTGGGATTCAAATAATTTAACAACCGGTTCTCTGCCCTAATGACCAGCTGAGTAGGCAGGGTTGGTGGGCATGTGTCTGGGTGGGCCTGGCCAACTCAATGTCACTTACGTCGATGGGCGCTTTGCCTTAGCTGTTAGAATGTAATAAGGGTTAACTAGAGAGGGTTTCTGTAAGCAGGGCAATAAATATTAGGCTAGAAACAACACCAGAATGTTTCCTTCCTGCCTTCCTTACAGGATTAGCCCTATAAAGTGGGAAAAAACAAAATGAGATTTCTTCCAACAACCGGTTGTCCGAATTGCTTAGAAAGTTAACAACCACTTCTCCCAAGCAGGTGCGAACCGGCTGAATCCCACCACTGGTGGAGATGCTAGTCCAGTGATGGAGAACCTTTTCGGCACCAAGTGCCAAAAAGGGAGCACTTCGCAAGTGCTCATCTGGGCCGTGACCAGGAAGAGGAGCTGCCCAGGGGGCATGCACATGCATAAAAATGTACTTCTGGTTTCTAGTGCACATGCAAATTGACCAGCAAGTCTTCCGGTTACTGCCGCGCATGCTCACGCACCAATCAGCTGGCTGGTGTGCATGCTCACGCTGGAAAATGGAAGACCAGCTCTTCCGGTTTCTGACACTGCTGCACACACAAAGGCCAGCTGATCGTCACATGCACACCAGAAACCCAGAAGAGGAACAGGTGACGCCGTGCGTGCCAGGCAACATGGCTCCACATGCCACTTCGGGCACGGGTGCCATAGGTTCGCCATCATGGTGCCATCATGGTGCTAGTCAGTTCAAGTCGTTAGATGCTGCTATCTTCCCTTACACAGTCCACCTCACCTCACCTCACCTTTTCAGCTAAGTCAGGGCTGTCAAGCTCCCGGCCTGCGGGCTGGATGCGTCACACACTGGCCATGCCCATGCCTGGTTTAGTGAAGAGCAAAAAAGGTCCCAATATGTCACATGACATCACTGTGACAATGTGAGTTTGACACCCCTGAGCTAAGTATTGCAAAAAGGGCCACTATTCTGGCACAGAGCAATAGTCAAGAAGGAAATAAGAAAATGCACCTTTGGGGAGAGCATGAAGTATATATCTCTTGGAGTCTATAGACGCTGTCTTTTACAATGAGCCTTTCAGTTGCAGAGAGACTGTGAAATGATGCCTGATCTTCCAGTTAGTCAGAGTGATGAAGTAACTATTGCATCATCTATATAATGACCTGAAATGGATGTAACCATTCAAAGAAAAGTATGGTAGAAGAGCAAGAAACAATTATTGTTGAGTTTAGTTCCTTAAACTTAAATGAACCTGGATTACGGAATTATTTGACTAATAGCTTAAAGGATTTCCTTATACTAGAGCTACAGCAAACAAACAAACAAAGCCCACTACATGTTCATGTTCCCCAAATATGATGAAAGTAACTTGGCTTATGACCACAATTGAGCCAAACATTTATGTAGCTAAGTGAGACACTTGTTAAGTGAATTTTGCTCCATTTTATGATCTTTCTTGGCACAGTTGTTAAGTGAATCACTGCAGTTGTTAAGCTAGTAACATGGTTGTTAAGTGAATCTGGCTTCGTCACAAAAGGTGATCACATGACCCGGGACCCTGCAGCCATCATAAATGCATGCCAGTTGCCAAGTGTCTGAATTTCGTGCATGTGACCATGGGCGATGCTGTAATAGTCATAAATATGATAAATGGTCATGTCACTTTTTCATGGCCGTTGTAACTTCCAAAGGTCACTCAATCAACGGTTGTAAGTCAAGAACTACCAGGAGTAATTATTTCCAGCCCATTACTGGCATAAATTTCCCAATGGTGATAAAGTAGCCTATGGCCTATATCAGTGATACAGGTTGCATGCGGAACCATATCTGCCGGCACACGAGCCGTCAGCTCCAATGTGAATGCGCATGCTGGCCAGCTGAATTTCGTCCTTCTGGAGGGCCAGGGAAGGCCGTTTTCGCCCTCCCCAAGCTTCAGGAAAGCCTCTGGAGCCTGGGGAGGGCAAAAAAAGAGGCCCAGCGGGGCTAATGGAAGTTCAGAAATGATCCATTTCTGGCTTTCGTAGGGCCTCTGGGGGGCCAGGGGAGGCCGTTTTCATTATGGGTACTGGCACACACGTGCATTTTTTGGCACTCAACAACAAAAATATTAGCTATCACTGGCCTAAATATTCAGCACACTGATTTTGTCACAAACTCTTCTAGTCCCATATTCCCGCTACATTGGGTTGCATGGGAACAAATTATTGGAGGGCTTGTGCTCACATTTGCGAACCGATAGCAAAGGTAAGTTGATTTCACCCCTGCATATATCAATAGACTGGTACAGTCTATTTGGAATAAAAGAGAAGAGGAAATAGTATACTGTAGCAGTAATTTTCTATTAGTCTTTTAAAAAAAAACAGGTTATGATTTTATTTATGTGACTCTTTAGAATTTTGCATTGCTTTATCATTTCCTGCTAAGCATTAACTTTGAAAACCTCACATGTTGAGCCGTTCTTTCAAATATCACCCTTTTAAATAGTACCATTTTATCCTAAAAATCAGGTTGTTTGATAGGATACAAGTGTTTCAGAAGTCTGGAGAAGTCTTGCAGGCAGTTGATCAGTTGCTTCTTAAAATGATCACAGAGTTCTGTTGTTTTTCTTGGGGAAAACTTTGGTTTCAATTCTCCATATGCTAAAGTTGTCTGTTTTGTTTCCTTGTGGACCTACCATTGGATTTAGGGATTGCATTCAGACACCCATCATGTGAAAAAGGGGCAGTTAAGATTGATTAAGTGCTGCCACCTACTGGAGGTGTTCTGGATGGGGCACAGTTTTCCCTAAAATTGAGAATACTTCTTGATATTCCAGAGACTGAGGTGCCTATGGTGAGTAGGTCTGTTTTCCCGCTTCCGTTCAGCAATCATGTTATTTCTTAGAAAGGTTAGGCTAGAGAGCTGAATGAGGCCTACCCTTGAAGCACTCTTGATGCAAAAATAAGTAGGAATGAATCAGGTGATTGGCTTAGCCAAAGATTGTGTCTTGTTGCTCTTACCCAACAAGTTGTTGCTCTGGGATAGGAGTGGGGAAATTGTTTGTTTGATTGAACGATTGACTAAAGCTACCCTTAATATTCCACACATACGCTCTGGGACAGGAGTGGGTTTATTTTATTTTATTATTATTTTATTTTTATTTTATATTTTATATGTTGTTATTTTATGGCCAAAGCTACCCTTAACATTTCTGTGAAACTGTGAGTCATGAATGCATGTGCTTCTTTTAACTAAGAGTTCTTTGGTGCTTTCTGAGCTTGCTTGTTTTCTTGCAGATGTTTCATTATCCAAACTAGGTAACATCATCAGTGTTAGTAAGGAGTGGTATTTGCTGTCACTTTATATTCTAGAACTGATGGTGTTACCTAGTTGGGTAATGAAACGTCTGCAAGAAAACAAGCAAGCTCAGAGAGAAACAAGGACCCCTCATTTCTACCCTGAACTACAAATATTATTTATTGGCTTATTTTCACGGTCATTTTTGCCTATATTTGCCCTGCTTGTCCTGCAGTTTTCAGCTATTTTTCACTATGAAATAACAAATGGTTTTTCAACAATCCCAGCCAAAGGATCTCTAAAGGGAACAAAAAGGGATGAGAGATCCTTGGGCTACACATTCCCCAATTTGGCTCTTGGAGCAAGAACAGTAATGGAAACAATCCTATGGATGTTTAGAGTCTGATAAACCCCAATCCTACACAATTCATTACCTTAGATTAGCCTAAAATGGAATCTTTGTTTTATTTGATTTGGCCCAACGGTGGGATTCACTTACCTTCCCTACAGGTTCACAAATTCTGCGCATGCGCAGTGCTCACACATTATGTCGGGGTGGGCGGGCAGAGCCTCCTGTAGCTGTCGCTACTGGTTTGCCCAAATCGTAGAGAACCGGCTGAATACCACCTCTGATTTGGCTGATTTGATCTTTCCTGTTGCTTGCAGACTTTATAATGGACTTGATTGTGATTTTTCATTATTCATTTCTTAAGAGGTTTTTTAATGTATCTTTTGTTGATTTATGCTACTTGGTATTTATTTCGTTTGCGAAACAGATGAGGAACAGGCACGGTTGTAACGAACACGTTTATTTAACCAGCTCAACTTCAGAACAAAAGAACAAGGAGAGAACTGCCTGACAGCTATTTATCTGACAGCTGTCAGGCGCAGAGCCAATCCCCAGGCTGCATTTTGCCGCGCCTGGCTCTGGGCGCGCGGGGACCAATCAGCACGCTTGGTTCCCGATCTGCCCGGCAGCAGTCGTAAGTCTGAGGACTTAACAGTATTTGCAGGTTATCTCCATTTCATTTCATTAAACTAAGGCAGTGGTGGGTTTCAATTTTTTTTAGAATCTCTTCTGTAGGTGTGGCCTGCTTTCTGGGAGTGGCTTGCCGGCCATGTGACTGGATGGGAGTGGCTTTCCGGCCATGTGACTGGGTGGGCGTGACCAACTTGTAAAATGTGGTGAAATTCACTTAACAATGCTCTTGCTTAGCAACCAAAATATTGGCTCAGAAAGTCTGGCATTTGAAGCAAACAAGTCTTAAAGCTGACAAGTTACAAGACACTTGCACCCCTAACCCTTTAGGAAAAAAACCCCAGGGGTGTTCAAACTTGACAGCTTTAAGACTTGTGGACATCAACTCCCAGAATTCCTCCTCTCGCTCTTCATCTTGATGATGTGCGGACGGGTGGGGGGAGGGAGCTGGAACCAGTTCTAAACGGCCCTGTAGATTCGTGGAACCTCTTCTATAAAAGAGGTTAGAACAAGATATTCACACATCAGTCTTATTTAATAGTTTGGGAGAAAAGTAAACAAAGAAAGATCAAAACATGGGCATTATTTGAGTTTCAGGTTTGTTGTAATGCATATGAAAAGTTTAAAAAAAAAACTCTTACCAAACAAAATATTCTTTGTCTGGCAGGTAACATTGTGCCAACAATTATATTCCTCCCTCCCATATTAAGCCTGTACAAAAATAGCGTGATATTAAATTTTCCATATATGATTGGGGGAAAATGTCCATTGCCTATTTTGCATAAATCTAGTCATTTCTTGGAAGAAACACTAGAGTTAGCCATTGCCAGAAGAAGAAAACACACACTGGGAAACAGAAAAAACCGGTCAAGCCAGTTTAAAATCAAGTAGTTGGCAGTCGACCAAAGAGAGGCAGCTTGCCTGAGGAACAGACGGCTTTGGAAGAAATCCATCTCAACTTAGAAATGTGTAGCTAGAAACTCAGCTGTCATACTACAGTCATACTGTCCTTGACTTACGACCACAAATGAGCCCCCAAATTTCATTACTAAGCAAGAAGTTGTTAAGTGCCGTCGGCCAGACAATGTCGGCTGGCGACCCCTAGGGGGAGAGCCTTCTCTGTGGCAGCCCCTGCCCTTTGGAATGACCTACCCCCTGAACTACGTACCATCACAGACCTACGTCTCTTCCGTCGGGCCCTGAAGAAACATTTATTTCGTGCTGCCGGCCTCTCATAGTTTTTAATTGATTTTTGTACGGGGTTTTAACTGCAGGCCAACACATTTAATACATTTTAATATATCATTTTAGCTTTTGTGTTACCCATTTTTACTATGGCTGCGCACTGCCCTGAGTCCCGGAAGGGAGAAGGGCGGTATATAAATTGAATAAATTGAATTGAATTGAAATCGAAGTGACTTTCCCCCCGTTTTAAGGCTTTTCTTCCTACAGTTGTTAAGCAAATGACTGCAGTTATTAAGTGAATCAAGCAGCTCTGAAGCGAATCTGGGTTTCCCCTTTGTCAGACATTAGCTAGGAAAGTCGCAAGTGGGAATCACACGATCCCAAGATCTTGAAGTTGTGGTAAATACAATACATGCTGTATTGCCCAGCACCTGAATTTTGATCACGTGACCACAGGGATACTGTGATGGTCATAAATGAGAGGACTCGTCGTAAGTTGCTTTTGTTAGTGCTATTATAATTTTGAACGGTGGTTAAACAAATGGCTGTATATTAAGGACCATCTGTACATCGTACAGTTCAGCTCAGCCCTCAAAAGTTTCATAATCGTGTTGTGCAAAGCTCAAAGGAGTTTCCAATCTGACAAGGCTTCAGATGAATTAGAGTGACTGAATTAAAGCATATTTAGGTTTTAGGTTTAAGTTTTATTAGTTTTTTATACCACCCTACTCCCGAAGGACTCAGGGCCGTGTACAGCCAAAGTAAAACAGATATAAAAGTTAAAAAAGTTTTTAAAAACATATTAAACAATTTGGCCTTAAAATTTTAAAAAAAACCAACCCAATTAAAATTAATAAAAATTCGTAATTTAAAATTCATTTTTATGCCAGCCCGGCTTGTTGGGGAAAAAAAAGGTTTTGAGAGCACGGCGGAAGGTGCGTAAGTCAGGGATAGTTCTTAATTCCGGGCGCAATTCGTTCCAGAGGACAGGTACTCCCACGGAGAAGGCTCTTCCCCTGGGTGTCACCAGTCGACATTGTTAGCCGACGGCACCATGAGGAGACCCTCTCTATGGGAGCGTACTGGCCCGTGGGAGGCTCTCGGTGGCAGAAGGCAATCTCGTAAGTACCCAGGTCCTAAGCCATGGAGTGCTTTAAAGATAGTAACCAACACCTTGAATCGCACCCGGAAAACCACCAGAAGCCAGTGCAGCTCGCGCAGGAGGGGTGTTACATGGGAGCATCGCATCACCCCCATAATTACCCGTGCGGACGCATTCTGGACCAGTTGGAGCCTCCGGGTGCTCTTCAAGGGGAGCCCCATGTAGAGAGGATTGCAGTAGTCCAGATGGGAAGAGACAAAGGCATGAGTGACTGTGTGCAGGGCATCCCGATCTAGGAAGGGATGCTACTGGTAGATCAGGTGAACCTGATAAAAAGCCCCCCTGGCGACAGCCGTCATATGATCTTCCAAGGACAGCCGTGCATCCTGGAGGACACCCAAGTTGCGAACCCTTCCTGTGGGGGATAAGGTCTCCCCCTCCCCCTTAGCCAGCAATGGAACCAGCTGACTGTAACGGGACGTCGGGAACCACAGCCATTCGGTCTTGGAGGGGTTGAGCCTGAGCCTGTTCCTCCCCATCCAGATCCGCACGGCCTCCATATTTCATATTTATGAAATAAAGTGAGGAGCCACTTAAAAGCAGATAACTGAATCAGGGTTAGGTCTTTCAAAGAGCTGTGCAAATTCTATAGGTTTTGGGTGGAGTTGCTGCTTTTGGGGATTTTGCAGATAAAAAATGATGTTTCAATCCACACCACAGTTAACTATGGTCAGTTCCCCATATTTGATATATTGATCACATTAAACACAATGACAGTATGAAGTGCAAGGGATATATGTTTTGAATACTTGGCAGCAGATATATTTCCGATGTTAACCCAGGTTTGCTATCTCTCTCTCTCTCTCTCTCTCTCTCTCTCTCTCTTTGTTCTGACATAGGCTTCCCAGCAGCATGAAGCCGAGTTCTCGTCCCGATAAACCCTTTTATTTAATTTACAGTGAATTCCTCTCCAGCAAAGTCTTTCCTCTCCCACAGTCTTTCAAGATAGTTCACAATTACTGACCTTTATCAAGCTTGGAGAGTGGCCAGGCTGATATCTTTCAGGCCAAAATACTTGGCAAGAATGCAGGAATGAACTTATTTTCTCCTGCAAACACCCCTTTTGCTCCTCTTTTATTCCCTGTGGGAGGGGCCATTCACCATCCACTGCTGCCTTACTCCCAAGTCGCCCCTTAGCTGTTCCTTCGTCTGGCAACTTTGTGCATGTGCACACTGGGAACAGGCTCCAGCTGTTTGTCTGCCTCACTTATGTCTGACTCGGAAGGCAGATTATAACTGTCAGACGGCCCTGGCCCCATCTCTGCCTCTGATGCAGAGCACTCATCAGAGCTTTCCCCAGACTCCAGGACCAGCCCATGTTCCTCCCCAACCTCCTCACTGTCCAAATCTGCTGCCAGCTCCACTGGCAGGTCACAACACTTTTTCAATTAACAATTGTTGTGTTCCTTTGGATCTCAACCCCAGGGAAATTCTGTGATTTCCCATTTCCAAACACCGAATGAGGCTTCCATTTGAGACCATTTCCAAAACTTCACCACTCCTTGGGGCAATAAGAAGGAAGTTTGGTTCTCTAGACAATATTTGAGCAATGCTTTGTAGAGACAGAATTCATTGACAGGGTAGGAGTCATTCTTTGCTAGGTTGTGCAGAGCTTTCTGATGGGCGACTCAATTTAGTGATGCTTTTGTCAACTCTCATCATCAAAGGAGATTCTCACACTGAAGCAGAGTCCTGCATCAAAGGGATGACTAGTATTGGATGACTCTAAAAGGAGAGCTGACAGGTTTTCTGCTGATCTTGGAATTCTTAGAGAGAATATCTAATGGAATATATTTCAGTTTCCTATAAGGAAGAGTTGAATAGCGTGATGGGTTTTGTGTCATTCGTTGGAGCAGCTATCCACGGAGTTTTCAAATTTATCATAGCTCCTTTGAGGTAGCATGACTAACATTACTTTGGGTTTCATTCCCTTTATCAGGTTCTTGAATGTGACCAGTTACAAGACTTAACTTTGTTCTCACATGTCACACTTCCAGATTGGGTCTATCAGCAGTATTAGGAGTTGAGCTCAGTAATCACCATTCAGCTATATAGTCACAAAACTAACCAGTCAGGAATATAGCCATGGTTCAAACCAAGTATTCACTAATGGGGCTGATCTTGCCTGATTATGGCAAACTTAAGTCTCACTGTGAGTGAATGGGTGCCAGGTTAATTGCAGATGCTATTTTTTAAAAAGGGAGGGGAGAAATTTGTAAGGGTTCAAAACCCAGAAAATAGGCAGAATTTAGTTAATCTCAAAAAGCAGAGTAGGACTCAACTAGATTAGGCGCAAACACATCTGTGAAGTCACTAAAGACTTAGGTGCAACTAGAAGGAGCCTGTCTTTATCTTACTGCTACTTGGACTTCACTATGACAATGTGCTTATGCCTCCAGTTAAGGCAATGGGCAATACCCTTCTGACACTGACCAGATGCTGCCAACCTACATCTCCTCCTAAACTTTGAGAACGAATAATACAACCACAACTGTAGGTTTTTAAATCAATGTTAAAATCATAATATTTTAAGATAAACGAATGTATGGATGAGAGGCTTTCATGGTTGCTCTTTTTCTGCAAGTGAAAATTAGTTTCCAACCTCCAGTGGCGTAGCGTGGGGGGTGCAGGGGGTGCGGGCCGCACCGGGCGCAACATCTGGGGGGGCGCGCTCGCACTCGCAGCTCCCCGTCGCTTCGGGAAAGGGGATTGAGTAAGGCAGGAACAGCGGCAGCCGGGGAATGTGGCCACCGCCGCGGGGACCGGAGAAGCGTCGCCCGAAGCAAGAGCGGCTGCAAGAGGAGGCGTTTTCTCCCCGTCGCCCCGTCTTCTTCCTTGGGGAAAGGATCTTAGGGGATTTTTCATATTTTTATTAGTATTATTTCTCGGGCGGGGGAGGGGGGATCCAGAATCCAGGAAACCGGGAGGGGGCGGGAAATCGCAGGGAAAAGGAAGGGAGCTCGGCGGGCAGAAGGTGGGGAGAGCTCGCGCGTTCCAGCTGATTCAGCAGCGGTCTTGTGAATGCGTGGAGATGTAGCTGACAGGGCGGGAGAGGCGTCCTGCTCTCCGGATCGAAGGGAGGCCAGCTCTTTCGGGTACCTGCCGGCTGCGGCTGCCTCCCCTACCCTGCTGCCGTCGGATCTTCCTGCACCCCTCCTCTCCCCCCTTCCCGTTTCTCGCTTCCCCCCCGCTCCGCATGCTGCGCCCTCCCTGTCCTCGATGCCGCTGCTTCCTCCGGGGGAGGGCTAGAAAGACACCGAGAAGGATGAGCGAAGGGGTTGCCTCGCCGCCGGGTGCCACAGCCGCTGCCGAGGAGGGGGCGGCGGCGGGCGGGGGCCCTGCGGCGGGCGATGGAGTGGAAGAGACTCGAGTGCTAAAATCCAGGGGTTAGGGGGCACAAATTACTTGCCTTGCCCCGGGTGCTGACAACCCACGCTACGCCACTGCCAACCTCTCCCCCCACTTCCTAAACATTCTGCTTTTTGGAAAATTTACATAGTGTGACAAGTGCAGTGATTGGGAAGGAAGTTATGAAGCTTTGGGGATAATTGAGTCCATTCAGCAATTTTCCCTAGATGGCGCAGTAGCCTTGTCACTTCAGGAAAAATCAGCCTGAGAATTCTTTTAAAAAGAACATCAACACATTTGTCTGTTCTTCTCCAAGCTGCATTTCATGGTATCTTTATTCTGTTTACAGTATAGACCTAAGTGTGATTAGGGAGATGGTTTGCCTTTATACATCATTAATCAATTTGGCCCATGTGTGCATGATAGCCCCATCCACCTGCCTCCCACCTGTAATTAGCTCTGTCATTTTTATATATGCAAATATATACACATACATATTTATACTTACTCTGGCTGATTAAAATGAATACCCATCTTGCCTTTTTTCTTTGTGTGAAGTGGCTCTTAACCAAAAGTGATGGGTTAAGTATGATGTGTAAATGCAGAGCAACCATCATTTCTAGGTAGCACTAATCACAAATTGAAGAGCCTACGAATAATAATATTTTCTGCTTAGCACAATAGTCTTTTCGTGTCATGCTTACCCAGAGAAGAGCCACTGACAATTACGTGCACTGGAAGTGATTCAGGCGGTAGCATGCGTGGTCATACTAACTAGCCTGAATAGTTTAATGTAATTGTCATGCAAATTGTCTCACAAAGTATCACTTTGAGATTTCAATCATTCCGTATTGTAAACCTCTCTGTGGATGGGAGAAGTGGAAATTAACCTACTAAGTTGGTAAAAGTAAGGATGTCCTTCAGCAAAGCTTGACCTCTGGTAGAACTTGACTTGTCAATGTACCCATATTGTTTTCCAGTTTGGAAATAGTTTCCTGCCTTATTCTTCTTCCCAGTCTAATCAACAGCCCTGGAATTTCCTGTGTTTTTCCAATCAAGGACCAATCAGGCTCTACCTTGCTGAATTGCCAAGTATAGACTACATTATCCAAATACTGCCATCTGTAGCCTGGATCAGATTCAGACTTCCTGGGGCATCATCTGTCTTTCAGTAAGTATCTCTCTTGGCAGCCTTCCCCCAAAATCAGTGTCCTCCCTCCCAATGCATTGATTTCAATTCCTGAACAAGAACAGATCTGAACAAGTGTTGAGTGAAGCCAGTGAGAGTGGCCAGTGAATTTAATTGGGCTGCGGGGTGGATCCAGAGGGGAACTCTAGCTTCTGTCGCTTTGTATAATGTAGCCTTTCCTAACCTCATTTGCTTGCCTGCCTCCTTCATGAAAGGGAAGCAAAGAAATAAGCAAAATTCAGATCTGCCATAAAGAGCTCCAAAAAGCAGGATGTGTGTTCATTTTATAAAATCACCAAAGCAATTACAAGCTAGAAATCAGAAGACTACAAGTTCTAGTCTGGACATGATTGAACAGAAAGTGAAAAGACTTCACTTATTCCCATGTGTACCAGAATGCATAACAAAATAAACAGTGATATTTGGCTCAAGAAGCCAAATATCCTACTTTCATATTCCTAAAAACATAGAGGGTGTGTGTGTGTGTGTGTGTGTGTGTGTGTGTGTGTGTGTGTGAGAGAGAGAGAGAGAGAGAGAGGGGGGGGCGAAAGGAGAGGGAGGGGGAGAGAGCGAAAATCAATTGCAGTGGGCAATCATGATTCATATCTGCAAAGCAGATGTTGCACAGCCTTCTAGATACAGCCTATGAATTTAGCATATTTGCAGACCAATCTAGAGGTAATATGGCTGCAATGTAATAATAGGCCATTGGAACATGGCAGGTTGCCTTATTGAGATGAAAAGGCAATATGGCCTCATGGAGATGCATTGGGCATTGAGATGCATTACTTCTTGTTCTCCCTCCAGTTGCTTTGGAGAATAGGTTAACTCCTCTCTTTCAGCCCCCCAAATATTGGAAGATTGCTATCATGTAACCTCTAGTCCCTAATATAAATCGTTCCATTCTCTACCATTCCTCAGAACTGAGGAAGCTTCTTCAATGAGAAGTGAAATGTCTTCAAGGAAAAACAAAAAAGGTCTAGACCAGGGGTGCCCAACCTTTGCAACTTTAAGCTGGCTGGAGAATTCTGGGAGCTGAAGTCCTTCAGACTTAAAGTTGCAAAGGTTGGGGACCCCTGGTCTAGATGCTTTTTGAAAAAAGCACCTTTGGGTCACCCCTAGTCCTTCTTATTGTTAAACTAGACATACCCAATTCCTGCAACCATTCTTCATATGTTTTAGCCCTTAGTCTAGATTCTTACTATCTTTTTTGTAATCGTGGTCACCAAAACTGGACACTAAGAGTTTTTACAGAAATGCAAAAGATCAAAGAAGGAAGTTGCTTGCTCAGCTAAGGTCTGAAACCATGCACATTCCTTTTTGTTGAGAACTGATGTGAGACAGGGGTGGGATTCAGCTGGTTTGGACCAATTTGAACGAACCAAATTTAATTTTAATCTGGTTTGCTGAACGGTAGGTAAAAGGACTTGTTAGGAATATAATCCTAGTGTTGGGCTGGCAATATATATAAGCCATGATTGGAATTTGTATCTGTAACTTTAACTGCTACATTGAGATGTGATTGGCTGCTGCTTCCTCAATCAGCAATAAGAGGGACCCAGAATCACTTGGATGAAGTCTCTGTATGTCCGTTAGATCAGCAAAGCAAAGAGAATCATGAGTTGAGCAACTATTAGCCAACATTTGAGTAGTAGACTGTATATATTATTCAGGACTACCTATCACTTGTTTGTGAAGAAGTATATCTTACTTTATTTTTCCACCGCAAGTAAAAGTCTACTTGTTTTTACCATCAGTGTCGGTGACTGTTAGTGTGGATACCTAGCAACATATCTCTTGCTACATTCCGTTGCACACACTTTCGGTCTCCTAACGGAGATATCCTTAACAGGACTGGCTGACTCTGCCCGCCCCTCCCCTGCCCTCCCAGGAGTCTCCACACAGCTGTTCATCATGCCAGGTAAGTGCAGGGCCTGTGCAGAGGCTCTGGGAGAGCAAAAAATGGGCCTACCGGAAGTACCGGACGTCCAGAAACAGGTGCGTTTCCAGCCTCCAGAGGACTTCCAGGGCTTGGGGGAGGACATTTTCACCCTCCCGGAGGGTCGAGAAAAGCTTCCGGAGCCTGACGAGGGTGAAACACCACCCCCTGCCACGTGGTGCAGGAAGCCGACTGGGCCACACCCCTATGACCACTCCCACCTAGCAACTGGGCAGAGAACCAGTTACATGCAAGACTGTCTCCTGCCCCATACATCCCTTAGACTGATACGCTCCCACAGAGAGGGTCTTCTCAGGGTGCCGTCGGCCGGACAATGCCGACTGGCAACACCCAGGGGAAGGGCCTTCTCTGTGGCGGGCCCTGCCCTGTGGAACAACCTACCCCCTGAACTCCGTACCATCACCGACCTCCGCCTCTTCCGCCAGTGTTTAAAAACACACCTGTTTCATCAAGCCGGCCTAACATAGCCTCCGCTGTGACTAGTATTAGATAGTTTTAAAATGGGGGATTTTAATTGGTTTTAGCGCAGGTTTGAATATTTAATAGGTTTTTAAATTTTGTATTTTGTATTATTTATATGTTATTTTAAATTCCTGTGCGCCGCCCTGGGTCCTTTTGGAGAAGGGCGGGATATAAATCAAATAAAACTAAAACTAAACTAAAAAATTTCAATCCCACCCCTGTGTGAGAGAGAATAGAAGCTAGGAACATCATTATACCAAAATGCAGAAGCAGAATTAGATAATGCTCAGGAAATCAGCTACAGAGAACTTTTACTGGATATTACTGGATTTGAGGATATTAACAACTGCATAGGCTCAGTAAAATTTGATACCACTGTGGTGCCATGAATATTAATATGGGGAAGCCAAGAATTACAGTATCAATGATAACTTGGCATGGTATAAAACAGACTACAGTATATATACCCCACAGTGGGGTGTGTGTGTGTGTGTGTGTGTGTGTGTGTGTGTGTAGGACTTTGTTTTTTGCAGGGAATGTTGATAGTTTGAACAAATTCTTTCTTTGCAGAAAGGTGGGGGGTTGACAGAAATAAAGTACCAGGAAAAAGGATGTGATTGTTAAAGCTCTGTAATTAAAATATCTAAGAGCTTAGCTTGAGGTACAGTTGTAAATATCAGTAATGCATTTGGTAATCTGCAAACTTTAACATATGAAACAACCCCAAACAGGTGAAATTTATATATTTTTTCCTTTACCTAAATTTACCTTGTATAACTCTTCTAAATGATATTGGACAAATGCAACCATCATTTCTGAGGGAAAAAGGAATCAAAAGTCCTTTTTGGAATGGTAACGATTTGAATAATTTCTTCCTCAAACTATTTTCAGTCGAAAGAGGCAAAAACTAGGAAGATTTGAGCAAAAAGCTGCTAACATTGCCTCAAGCTTGGTCTTTAAGAGCATTTTTTAAAATTTATTTATTTTCAATTATTAATGTGGTCATTTCAATTTACTTACAACCTGCTTTGTGCTGCATAATCCTGGGAATTAGTTAAATTTTTATAACCAATGGTGGTTTTTTTAAATTTACACAATATAATCCCCTTAGAAAAGTTGAAAACCTTTCCTTTCTTTTTTTCCTCCCCTCCCCCTTTTTCTTTCTTTCTTTCTGGTGTATTTGTGAGGGGTTAGTCCAGTGGTGGGTTTCTGCAGGCTCGCACCTACTCGCGAGAGCCGGTTGGTGAAATTTAGAGAACCGGTGAGAGGGGGTTCCACCGGCATACTTGGAAGTAAATCTGGCCCGCCGCTGCCAGTGACCCAACGGGAAGGAAAGGAAAGGAAAGGAAAGAAAGAAAGAAAGAAAGAAAGAAAGAAAGAAAGAAAGAAAGAAAGAAAGAAAGAAAGAAAGAAAGAAAGAAAGAAAGAAAGAAAGAAAGAAAGAAAGAAAGAGAATTTATCATCACAATTGAGTCCAAAATTTTGGTTGCTAAGCAAGAGCGTTGTTAAATGAGTTTCACCACATTTTAAAAGGTGGCCACTCCCACCCTGTCACATGACTGCCAAGCTACGCCCACAAAATAGGCCACACCTACAGAGTAGGTTCTAAAAAAATTTGAAACCCACCACTGGGTTAGTCACATTTTCCAAGGCTCATAAAAATCAGACCATGTGTAAATCATTTATTTTGGCCACCACCAGATGGCAATGCTGGGCCATCTTAATTTTCATTGTGCTTGTTTCTGATCTGTGGAATTTGGCAGAAATTATTAAAGGTAAAAAGGTAAATGCTTGGCCTGCCCAGTTATGTCCTGTTCTAGAGGCCATTGCTCATCTCTGTTTCTTAGTCAAGGGAGCCAGTGTTGTCTGAAGACCCATGATCATGTGGTCAGCATGACTGTACAGCAGGGATGTCCAAACTTGGGAACTTTAAGACTTGTGGACTTCAACTCCCAGAATTCCCCAGCCAGCATAGCTGGCTGGGGAATTCTGGGAGTTGAAGTCCACAAGTCTTAAAGTTCCCAAGTTTGGACATCCCTGCTGTACACCAAGACTCATGGAATGCTGTTACCTTCCCACTGAAGTGTTACCTATTAATCTACTTACATGGAGAACTATTATTACCGATTACCAATCTAAATTTCAGCTAGCCCACTTGAACATTTAAAAGTAGGGAGGTAATTTTTATTGGCCAAATCACTGGATATTTGGATTCAGACTTTGACTCTCTTTTACAGCCTTCTTTGTTGTTGCAATGTATGGCTGTAAAGGTTGGACCAAAAGGAAGGCTGAGCACCAAAGAATTGAGGCCTTTGAACTATGGTGCTGGAGAAGACTCCTGCGAGACCCTTGGACTGCAAGGTGATCAAACTGGTCAGTGCTAGAGGAGATCAACCCTGACTGCTCTTTAGAAGGCTAGATCCTGAAGATGAAACTCAAGCACTTTGGTCACCTAATGTGAAGGAAGGACTCACTGGAGAAGAGCCTAATGCTGGGAAAGATTGAAGGCAAAAGAAGGGGACGACAGAGAATGAGGTGGCTCAATGGAGTCATCGAAGCAGTAGGCGTGAGCTTAAATGGACTCGGGGGATGATAGAGAACAGGAAGGCCTGGAGGAATGTTGTTCATGGGGTCGTAATGGGTCCGACATGACTTCGCAACTAACAACAACAAATGTTATTGTCATGCCTAATAACACTATTTGATTGCAAAACATTGGTTTTTATCTCATTCCCAACTCTCAAGTGAAACAGTCTTAGCTGGTTGCCATTAGGTCAGGTTTCTGTTTCCTGTATGACAAAAATGCTCTACTTTCAACTTGACCCCAGCAGTAATTCAGAGACTTGCCTAGACGTTGAATGATAGACCTGATTCCACCCATCTACCTTATCTGTTGTCTTTCCCTCCACCTTGACTGTTATTTTTTCCCCAATCCATCATTTACTCACATTACGTGTCCCAAAATAGAAGAGCTGCTTACTAATCATCACCTGAAGGGAACAGTCAATCTTTATTTCTTCCAGGACCAATTGATTGGTTGGTCTTGCAGACTGTGATACTCTCAATTACCAGATCCATCATTTGAAGGCAAAATTTCTCTCACTTTTCCTCAGTGTCTAGCTTTCATTGGGGGGGGAGACCCCACTGCTTTAACCATTTTGATTGTTGTTGCCATGGAAACATCCTTCAGGATCTTATCTAAGTTTGGCATTGCATTAATCCTCCCTTGCATTCATCTATTTACTTTTCCATCACACCTCGGTGTATTTTTACTCTTTGAGCTCCAAAACCAACACTATCTACCAACTTGTAGAGATAGTCCCCGACTTGCAACAGTTCATTTAGGGACCATTCAAAGATACAATGGCATTGCAAAAAGTGACTTATGACCATTTTTCACACTTATGACCTTTGTTGCATCGCCATGATCATGTGATCAAAATTCAGATGCTTGGCAACTGGTTCATACTTATGACCGTTGCTAAGTCCTAAGGCCATGGAATCCCCCTTTGCAACTTTTTGACAAGCAAAATAAATGGGGAAGCCAGATTCATTTAACAACCATGTTACTGATTTAACAACTGAGGTGATTCACTTAACAAATGTGGCAAGAAAAGTCGTAAAATGGGGCAAAACTCACTTATCGCTTTTTTCACTTAGCAACATAAATTTCGGTTCAGTTGTGGTCATAAGTCAAGGGCTACCTATATATTGCCAGGAACTGGAATCGTGATTACATGACACCCCACCTCCAATGGGAGTGAACAGCCACTAAAGAAATCATTGTAAGTTAAGGACTACCTATAATACAGTGGTTTTGTAATTAGATAGATAGATAGATAGATAGATAGATAGATAGATAGATAGATAGATAGATAGATAGATAGATAGATAGATAGATAGATAGATAGGAGAGAGAGAGAGAGAGAGAGAGAGAGAGAGAGAGAGAGAGAGAGAGAGAGAGAGAGAGAGAGAGAGAGAGAGAGAGAGAGATCTTTTCCAATCTATATAGCCTTTTTCAATACAGTATTTGTTCATGTAGCTGTATCAGCACTTTAACTGCACTATCTAATGGTTCAATAAATATTTCATATGCACTTCTCTTTTCTGTTTGATAGCTGTTTCATTGCTTCTCATGTGTGTTTAGTAAAATATATCCTTGACAACACTTTCTATTTGCAAATATTTCTGCATTCTATAATGCCGTTTGTAAAGGCCTTCCATCTTTCCTTAACTTCATTGGCTTCAAGTACATTTCTTCTATGACTAACCTTTAGTAGTCCTACTTCAGGTCCAAATTTTCCCAGCATCTTTTTGATTTCCTTATGAAAAATTTCCCTTTCTTGTTATTTTCCTTTTCTTGATATTCTTGACTAATATAGGTTTCCTTTTCTTTCTTTCTTGATGCTGAAAGTCTTCATATGTCTTCTTCGTGGTCTAAGGCTTTCACCCTCTCGCTTTCCTTGATTATGTCATGTTAGCTTGTTCCAAAAATATTGGATCTTTTCTCCATTACCTATAAAGTCCTTTGACCTATATTAGGAATGTCTTTTTCCCAAATAATTCTGCCCAACCTATCAGGTCATTTAGAGACAACCACCTTAAGATGTCGCCTCCTTAAGTTGACAAAATGATGGCTGAGAAGACAGTGCTTTTCCATCACAGCTCCAACACTTTGGAACTTACACTGTCAAGAAATGAATCTGGTCTCTATTATAGGTCAATGAAAACAATTTTATTCACATGGGCTTTAATGGTGACTGGGCTGATGCTATTTTTTGATATATATATCTTTAATACATAAAATATTAAATATTTCTTTTTCCAGTGGTAAAGGGATTTTAAACTGCACTTATATGACCACCTTCTTAAATGTAGTTGTATCACAACATTTTCCCTCTGCAACTATTTTCCTGATTTCCTTTCATATCAAAAAGTTCCCCCCAGCAGCATCTGCAGAGACTGTCATTGGTTTCATAGTGGTGGGCAGATGATCGAGGTTGATTTGATTTTAATTGATTTTATTCCATTTCTATACCGCTCCTATCTCCCCAATGGGACTCAGGGCGGTGCACAGGAAAGTTTAAAAAGAATACAAACATACAACCTGTAATAAATACAAACACAACAACTAAAATATAATTAAATTAAATATGGCCTGTGCTAAAAGTATAATTAAAACTGGTAAAAAGTTAAATCCACTAGTCTGTAAAAAATTACCTCAGGATCTAAGCTAGGCTGGCTAGATGAAAAAAGTGGGTCTTGAGTAATCGGCGGAAAAGACGAAGATCCATGGTGGTACGAAGTTCGGGGAGTAGGTCGTTCCAGAGGTAGGGCCCTTCCCCTCGGGGCCGCCAGCCGGCATTGCCCAGTAGACGGCACCCTGAGAAGGCCCTCCCTGTGGGAGCGGATCGGCCGAAGGGAGGTGTGTGGTAGGAGGCGGTCCCGCAAATAGCTAGGCCCCGTGCCATGGAGCGTTTTAAAGATGGTTACCAACACCTTGAAGCGCACCCGGAAAGCCACCGGTTCTACCCCTTTTTAATGTCGGTTCACACATTGCCCCCACACAAGGCTTTAATCACCTGAGTAGGCCCAAGATTTTGAAACCAGTCACGACCACTAACAAATATCCCATTCTTCCCTCCTTAGTTTTCGAAATGAACTTTTCCAAGGCATCCAACCAGATACTGTGTAAAAAAGTAGTTTCCCTATTTTGTTCAGAAAATAAAAATGCCATATATTTGTGCAACTTCAAAAGGGTAGCAGGATAGATGTAGCACCCTCAATTTTCCTCACAGCAAGATCCCAAATATAATAAAGGCATCCAAACTTGGATTTTTTTGCTTGATTTCCCGTTTCCCAGTATCATTCCATTTCCCAGTATTATTCCAGTCATTTTCATTTTAAAGTGTCCGGCTCCATAGGATGTAGCTAGCTGCAGAATCTGGGCAGGGCCTGATCTCTTGCTCTCTAGGGCAGTGATGGTGAGCCTTTTAGAGACCGAGTACTCAAACTGCAACCCAAAGCCCACTTATTTATCGCAAAGTGCCAATACGGCAATTTAACCTGAATACTGAGGTTTTACTACCTAAAATAATGATAAACAAGGCAGAGTTCAGCTAATTGTTCTAAGAAAAATGTGATAAATGCACTTTTATGCCCCTTCAATTTTTTTCTGCTTTTGAAATATTACATTTAGCAATGATAGAAAAGAAAAACTTTTGTAATATCATTCCTCTCTTTTCCTCCCTCTCTCTTTCCCTCGCTCCCTCCTCTCTTTCTCTCTCCCTCCTCCCTTCCCTCTCTTTCTTCCCCTCCCTCCCTCCCTCCCTCTCCCTCCCTTCCTCCCCACTGTGGGAGAAACACAATGGAGCTGGGCTGGGCAATGGCACACCTACCCACAGAGAGGCTCTGAGTGCCACAGGTTCACCACCATTGCTCTAGGGCATCTTCCTAAATGTGTTTGGTTGATGTTACTTGTTAGGAACTCTGGGTTCAGAACCAGTGTTACAACTCTGGTCCCGTAACCAGTGTTAGGGGTAACAAACACCCCCGTTTGAATGTAAATGCAGAATAGTGTAATACACCGGACAGTAAAGAGATACGTTGCTTTAACCACACACAAACTCTAAAACTCTGATAGTAAGAAAAGAAATAGTCTTTACTTTGTAGCAATTAAAATACCTCTTCCAACCAGTGATACTAACTTCTCAAAACAATAACAGTCCTTCACCAAACACAGAGTTATCTTACAGTGATGCAAAACAAATACTTCTTCTTTCTTCGGTCTCCAATATTCAGCTACTCAGCAGCAAACAGTAAACAGGAATCAAAGGGAATCGAAAAGGGAATGAACTGTGTTTCTGAGCTTGCTTGTATGGTAGAGCTAAGAAGCACAGCCAATTAGAATCCAACATAGTTCTTAAAGCTACATATACTCTTTAAGAATACTGGCTTATATATATATATATATTGTCAACCCAACATAAGGATAAATATCCTAACATTACTAATTTGGTAATACGTATGCTCCCATAGAGAGGGTCTCCTCATGGTGCAGTTGGCTAGACAACGTCGACTGGCGACACCCAGGAGGAGAGCCTTCTCCGTGGGAGCACCTGCCCTCTGGAATGAATTGTCCCCAGAATTAAGAACTATCCCTGATTTACGCACCTTCTGCCGCGGTCTCAAAACCTTTCTCTTTCAACATGCCGGGGTGGCATAAAACATGATTTAAAATTTTTTTAATTTAAATTTTTAAATTTAAATTTTTGTATTTTAATCAGGGTTAGTTTGGTTTTTTCCCACGTTTCGGCCAATATTTTAATTATGTCTTTTAAAAGCTTTCCTTTTAACTTTTATATATTTGTTTTTATTTTGGCTGTACACCGCCCTGAGTCCTTCGGGAGTAGGGCGGTATAAAAAACCAATAAACTCTAAACTCTAATTTGGAGGTAGGATGGGTAGGGAGGAGAGGAGGGTAGGAGGGCAAATGGAGGGAAGGGAGAAGGAGAGGGAAAAGGGGAGAGAAAGGGAGAGGGAGAGGAGAGGAACAGACTAACCAGTCCTGAAAAGACAGGCAGCGGCCTGAGATCAGCTGCCCCCTATTCATTCTCCCCCTATAGTAATTCATGTGCTGAGGTAGAATTGCTCAAGAGCAAGAACCCTTTTTCCCTCCAACTCCGGGCACCTTGCCTAGAACAAGGAGCACGCTTGGGAATCCAGCAGTGACTGTGAACTGATGTAATACAGTCAGGCGAGAGATTGGCAAGGACAGCCAATTTTGTGTAATAACTCAAGGATAGATTGATAGAACTTTAATTCAATAGTGGAGAAATGTCCTTCGGGGAAAAAGAATCCCTATTTCCCTTACTTTGTGAAATTTACTGAGCTTATTGAATGTTCTGAATACATTATACCAACAAAGCCACCTTGAATTCAGGAGGGACACGCTTCCAGGTAAGGTTTTAGTTCTATTCCCTTGCTATTAGTGCTGAGTCACAGAGTCATACTATCCAGATCTATCCTACCAAAATGCTTATAATACACATTGCCCTTTTGTCTAATCTTCAAAGAGCCAAGAAGCATTAAAGGAGAACATCTGGTTCCAATTTCTGAGGTGGAAAAAAAATCCTTCCAAACTCCATCTCTTATAGTATTTTTCTCACCTTTTCAAGAAATACCTTTTGCATGGTGAGAAACGAGCACAAATTGTTAACTTATCTACGAGAGAGTCCCATCAGTTTATTTTTTCCTCTCTGACCATTGTTTACCACTGCTAAAAACATTCCCAAATTTTGAAGGAAAGACAACCTCAGCTGCCTATAGACAAGGGAACTCAAACTCATCTGTCTTCAGGCACCGTTCTTGGTGCCTCCCATGTTTTCTGGCTCACGTGACTCTTTACAAAAGATTATTTTCATTAGGAAAAGAAAAGGTTGAAACACTCCTAGGACTTTGTAACAGAATGCATGAGGTGGGACTGGGACTGCAATGATTTTTTTTTAATTAGTTTGTCAAACTTACAAGATAACAGGTATAGGTATAAACATGGACATGAACAAGAGAAATGGGGACAGTGGGACAGGAATGGAAGGCACGCTGGTGTGCTTATGCACGCCCCTTTACAGACCTCTTAGGAATGGGGTGAGGTCCATAGTAGACAGTTTAGGGTTGAAGCTGTGGAGGTTAGAGGATGTAACAATGGAGTCAAGTAGAGCATTCCAGGCATTGACCACTCTGTTCCTGAAGTCGTATTTTCTGCAATCAAGTTTGGAGCGGTTTACCTTGAGTTTGAATCTGTTGCCTACAATAGGTACAATTGTCTGTATTTATCATTTCACAATTGTAAGTACCTTCAACTCTCTCAAACCTTTTGCTAGTGAGGGTAGCACTCATGGTTCAGAACAATCATAGCATGCCAATTCTAGGGCAACGCGGTATCAATCCTGCCACATTACCAGGATCGCATCCTGCCCCATACATCTCTTCGGCCGATTCGCTCCCACAGAGAGGGACTTCTCCGGGTACCGTCCACTAGGCTATGCCAGCGGGCGATGCCCTGGGGAAGGGCCTTCTCTGTGGCGGGCCCGACCCTCTGGAACGACCTTCCCCCCGATATTAGAACAACCACGGACCTCCGCTCCTTCCGTCAAAAACTAAAAACTCACTTCTTCTGCCTGGCCGGCTTGGGTTAATTGACCCATTACCTCTAGCTGAATATTTCAAACTATTTTATTAGGGATTTTTAGGGGCATTAGTTTTAGCTAGTTTGGGATTTTAGCGCAGGGTCTAGGTTTAATTCGTTTTAAATTGTATTATAATGTTTGTTGTTTGTATATGTATTTTTAATTCCTTGTGCACTGCCTCGAGTCCCTTCGGGGAGAGAGAGCGGTTTACAAATTAAATATTATTATTATTATTATTATTATTATTATTATTATTATTATTATTATTATTATTATTATTATTATTATTATTATTATTATTATTATTATTATTATTATTATTATTATTCCAATTGCCTATCAAGCCCCAATACCCTTTTTGAGTAAAACCAGTTTCTCCAAATTGCCCTCTCCTCCTGCAGTTCTAAAACATTTTCAATCTTCTGTTGTCAATATATACCTAGTCTGCAGCTTGCAGAAAGCACCTTTACTCAACTAGCATCTTCAACTAGTTGGAACAAACCAATGCTTGGAGATCAGAGAATACGTGTCAATCAGGGTTCACACGATCTATTTTAAACAATTGCTGAGTGTATGCACCCAGATTTCCAAAACCCCTGTGAAAATGTCTATAGCCTTTCTCCCCAAAAGGAAAGGAAGTAATTGTCTAGTGTTTACACACAAGCAGATTGTGAATGGTTTAAATGTTCTTGCATACATCTGTCTGGTGATTTGCAAAATAGCAATAGCACCTAGAATTACTGTAAATCACAGTGCTTTGCAGCCCTCTCTAAATGGTTTACAGAGTCAGCATATTTCCCCCCAACAATCTGGGTCCTCATTTTATTGACTTCAGAAGGACGGAAGGCTGAGTCAACCTTCAGCGGGTCAGAATTGAACTCCTGGCATAAGCAGTGAGTTACCTGCAGTACTGCATTCTAACCACTGCGCCGCCACCAATGTTTCTTCCAACAGACTGCTAAGGAAAGACTGCCTTTATATATTCATATGAGGAAATTTGTTTGGGTTAGTTAACTTTTGAAGTTTAAAGAGTGTGCTGAAAACCATATGCCAGGGGAATCAGAAATTCCAGGCAGGTCAAGTGGGTATAAAGATGTATTGCAAGATTAAACTTTCTACAAGAATCTGAACCAGTGGCGTAGCGTGGGGGGTGCAGGGGGTGCGGGCCGCACCGGGCGCAACATCTGGGGGGGCGCGCTCGCACTCGCAGCTCCCCGTCGCTTCGGGAAAGGGGATCGAGTAAGGCAGGAACAGCGGCAGCCGGGGAATGTGGCCACCGCTGCAGGGACCGGAGAAGCGTCGCCCGAAGCAAGAGAGGCTGCAAGAGGAGGTGTTTTCTCCCCGTCGCCCCGTCTTCTTCCTTGGGGAAAGGATCTTAGGGGATTTTTCATATTTTTATTAGTATTATTTCTCGGGCGGGGGAGGGGTGCTAAAATCCAGGGGTTAGGGGGCGCAAATTACTTGCCTTGCCCCGGGTGCTGACAACCCACGCTACGCCACTGATCTGAACTACTAAAGATCCAAGCAAATTGGCAATAGATAAGAGTCAATGGAAATCAAGGTGAGCTGGACTTAGATCTCTTGTGGGTGTGCAAGGACTCATGATTGGTGACATGTTTGATTCCTCCCTTAGGCTCAGCCTGGTCGTCTCCTACACTGGGTAGTCACAACGGCTGACAGTTGATTGTTCTCTTGAGAACTGTGCAATGTTTCCATTTTGGAAAAGAGAGAGAAATTACAGAAGCAAAACTAATCTAGATGTAAACAACTAAATCTGCTTGAATTCCCCTGTTGGAAGGTCCTTCGTCTCCCAGCCTGCCTCTCAATATCACTCCAGCTGACAGCAGATGTCTCATTAAAATAAATTTGAATTTCAAAAACGACAAAAACCTGTTATCCACACCTGGTTTCCAAGAGTTTTCTCTTCCCTGAGAAAAAGTTAAAAGGCCTCCCAAAGTTATTAATGGAGATTGCATGCTTTAATGGGTAAAATGAGATTCTAGACGTTTTAGTTGATTAACCAGTGAATTTATTAATATGGAAATATGCTTTAATTGTAAGGTTTTCTGACAACATTTTGAGGCAGGGGATTAAGCTATCTTGAGTCAAGAAACAATTAACAGAATCTCAATAATGATTCTTCA
Source organism: Rhabdophis nuchalis (assembly GCA_039707465.1). Lineage (NCBI taxonomy): Eukaryota > Metazoa > Chordata > Lepidosauria > Squamata > Natricidae > Rhabdophis > Rhabdophis nuchalis. The sequence goes on from CM077643.1 coordinate 325,585,882, forward strand.
AATTAAAAACTGCTCCAAAATTCTATAAACACTTAAGCCAAATGCTTTGGCATGGTTACAAAAATTGAAAAATTATACACAATTACAGATAGTTCTTGATTAAGGACAGCTCATTCAGCAACCATTTTAAGTTATGGTGGTGGCGAAAGAGTGATGCTAAGTTAAAACCATCTCTCAAAGTTCTGGCTGTTTCCCGTGGCCATATGATAGCAACGGCTTGCACTTACAACAAAGGCGGTTGACGTGTCCTATAATTATGTGATCACCATTTGTCACCTTCCTGTAGGGAAAGTCACAAGTCACTCAGGTAAGTCTCTCATGCCCAGCTGTAGCTACATCTAGCCTCATGGCACTTGTGCAGCACCACACACTGCCAGTTCCTCAACACCCTCACACATCCTCTGCATCCTGCACCAGCCACCCTAGCCACATGACAACAGTTTTCTGCATACTCTCGTCACTAGAAAGCTGCTTGGATACACCTTGATGCTAGAGGGTACCATGTTGCCTACCTCTGCATTAGACCAGAGTGTAAACAGAACTCGCTGGCTTGCCCAGTGAATGGATATGTCAGCCCTGGAAGCCATCTTTTGCTTTGGGTCTTCAGGCCTGCCACAATTATTGCTGTGAAAAACTGGGGGGGGGGGGATTATATGGCGTAGATAGAGTCAAAATAACATTCCTTTCTCAAAGTGTCAAGGTCATCCTTCACTGCACTTGGAGTGGCGTGACTGGGAGGCATCTCCAGTTGGGACGGTGTTTGATTGGGTCATGTGATGGACATGGGGGTGCTGGGCAGGGACTTGAACTTTCATTTCATGTGGGGGAAAACTTGGAAAGTTTCAGATTTCAGTTTCCCCAGATGGATCAATATGACATCTCTAATAAAATGGAACTTTGAGGAATCTTCAAGCCCCGGAGTTTTCTTTCCTTGGGGGTTTACTTGGAACCCTGACAGGATATCTTCACAAATTGCATTTACAGGTAGTGCTCGACTTATGACCACATTTGAGCCCAACATTTTGGTTGCTAAGTGAGACAGTTGTTAAGTGAATTTGGCCCCATTTGACCACCTTTCCTGACACAGTTGTTAAGTGAATCACTGCAGTTGTTAAATTAGTAACATGGTTATTAAGTGAACCCGGCTTCCCCATTGACTTTGCTTGTCGGTAGGTTACAAGAAGTGATTGTGTGACCCAGGGACGCTGCAAAAGTCATTAATATAAGTTGCCAAGCGTTTGAATTTGGATCATTTGACCATGAGGATGCAAGTGTGAAAGAGAGGCATACGTGACTTTTTTCAGTGCTGTTGTAACTTTGGACAGTGACTAAATGAACTGTTGCAAGTCAAGGACTAATGAGTTTCTGAGTTTTCATATGCAGACATGCGTTGGTGAGAGCTTTGTCCCTGAAGATACTCCTGTTCCATAGACAGGTGTTAACATTCATGAAATTGGGTGGAGTCAGTCAGCATTATTCATCCATACATCTCTCTCAACTGTGATTTTCCAGTTGTGCTACAGTTCCCAGCAGGTTCTGCCATTAATTATGCTGGCTGAGGCTACCGGAAATGATAATTTACCCGTATCTGAAAGCCTCTAGGTTACCCTCTATATATTAAAGAAATGTATGAGTGATCGCTTTTTGAAAAATCTGTTATTTCCTTTTCTCCAAAGCACAAGTAGAATCTTGGCATAAATCTACTTATTACATGGAATTAGATCTGCAAGGCAGATATTATAATATAGGTGATTATTTCAGGATTTAAAAAAATAGGACTCCGAAGCAAATGTAGCATTGCTTATTTGCCGAAGTTGGGCTTGGTTATTTCATACTAAGATCTGTAGCTGGTCACAGTGTGGGGCAAATTTTAATTCATTTATTTATTACTAAGTTTCTATGCCAATCGCCTTCCCTACAAGGTGATTCAAGAGGGCAGGCCCAACCCTCTCTGAACCTGCATGCAACTCTGAAATATGTATAAAATGGCAAGACTTGTCATCTTGTTGTTTTTTGTACACCCAATGGAGATTTCATTTGCACCACTTCCCTCTATGGTAACTTTTGGAACACTGGTACCTTCAATATATTGGAAAGATAATGACAAGGCAGTCTGGCCAATGCTAGATTATAGTCCCCAAAGAAAGGGTGTTGTAGGAAGTAGTACTCACTACAATCTAGTTGCTAACCAGCGAAGACCAGCTAGATCCCTCCTCTGCTTGCTAAGTAGAGCTGATGTTCTAGCTACCAGTTAGTTGTAAGCAATTTGTGAAATTATTTTACAAGGCTGACTATATTATTGATCACCAAGTATTTGTTCCCCCGGGAAACTGAAAAGCTTCAAAGTAAATTTGACTCTGCTTAAAACTATCGAGTCAACCGGCTGTGAATTGTGGAGCACGGTGAATAAAATCTGTTAGGTTTGCTTTTCATTTGCTGCAAAACTTCCCTGTAGCATGAGCGATGCAGCCATGCATGTAATCAGTCCCTTGGCTTTGCAGTTTTATTGCTAGTATGAAGATCTACAGCATGTTTGGGGGGATTCCAATGTTATTGGAGACCAGGTAGTTGGTTCTCCTTTTCCATCCATCCATTCCTAGAAATCTGCACTATTTTTAGCTATTCTTATGATAAAAACAGAGCAATTTTGAATATTACTAGTAGTACTACATTCAAGGTGGAAACGTATTACAAGGCACTTCCAGGTTGAAAGGATTAGCTGGTGACGTCACTATTGCCTGGGGCAGTGGTCTGCAAAGTTGGCTCTTTGAAGACTGGTGGACTTCAACTCCCAAAATTCCCCAGCCAGCATGGGGTGGCTGGGGAATTCTGGGAGTTGAAGTCCACCAGTCTTCAAAGAGCCAACTTTGTAGACCCCTGGCCTGGGGGATGTCCAGTTAGAGGTTCCGCTCATGTTCCCATAAAGTTGCCCACTGAAGTGGTACCTATCTTTCTACTTGCAATTACATGCTTTTCAACTGCTAGGTGGACGGTAGCCAGAGCGAGTTACAGAAGCTCACCCTTCATGTAGCAGGACTTGGGTCTGTGCCATTCATCAACCCAATGTCCCAACCACATGAGCCCCTGTGCTCTAAGCCAGGAATCACCAACCTTTCGGACTTCAGGGACCACTAAATTCATAATTTAAAATTCTGCAGACCACTATTATGATTTTTTTAAAGATAAATAGTATTTAGTGCAATATAAAAAATGCAAATAATTTTTCTGCAGACCACTAAAATTTTCTCGCGGACCACTGGTTGGTGACCACTGTTCTAAGCAATTTTGTATCTATATGCTCTATTTTGAGTGAGTGTCCCATGTATTGCACAGCAGGATCTTCCCATGGGATCTTGGAATGCAAGACAAGAAGCCTCTAAGGAAGAAGAAAATGTAAACGACTTGCCAATTAGGCAGGAAGAATTTGCCAATAATGGAAGGGCTTGCTGGGTAACATCTTCTGACTGATTATTAAGTAATGACTGCAGAGGAAAATATGGTATCCGATTCCCTGCTGCTTTCCTAATTGATATTACAATTTATCTTTACAAGTCATGTTTATGGTTGTAAGGACTTTAAGGAAGCTATTTCCAATATGTTCCAACTACCTTTAAACGCAATTCTCCTGGTTTTCACAGTTTCCTCCAGTCATTTTAAGATGTAATCTGAAATTAAGCAGTTCAATTTGCTCCAGGTTCAAATAGCCTTGGAACGTATTTATGTGACATTATTTACAGTTGGTTTGACTTGCTGTTACACCCCTAAATAAAAAAGGAGGCAAGATGCAAAGGAAGATAATAATAATAATAATAATAATAATAATAATAATAATAATAATAATAATAATAATAATAATAATAATAATAATAATAATAATAATTTTATTTATAGACCGCCTCCTCTCCCCAAAGGGACTCGGAGAGGTGCACAGGGAAGTTAAAAAATACAAATATAAAATACATAAATAACTAAAATAGAAAATTTAACAAATTATCCCTGCGCTAAAACCCACTGTACTAAAACTAAACGCCCTAAAAACCCAATTAGAAACGGAAGACTAACCTAGGCCGGCCAAGCAGAAAAAGTATGTTTTCAATTTTTGACAGAAGGAGCGGAGGTCCATAGTTGTTCTAATTTTGGGGGGAAGGTCGTTCCAGAGGGCTGGCATAGCCTAGTCCCTCTCTGTGGGAGCGGATCGGCCGCAGGCATGTATGGGGCAGAATGTATTAAGGATGTATTAAGCAATTTCTCAAATGATAACTTTGGATTGGGAATGCATCTAGAAGATGCAAGCATGGAAAAGAATATGTGAAGGAATTTACTTTTTGATTTGTTATCTTGGTGACTGGGATATGAAAAAAAGTTTATTTTTTATTATTTTGCTGTCAAAATTGAAGACGAAGCTACGCCATTTTCTAGGCAGTATTTCTAGCCTAACTGAATTTCATATCTCAGGTAAGCATAGAACACATGTTTCCCTCCTCTTAGTCCACCTCTAGACCAAACTGCTGGGTCAAGGCTTAAATTAATGTGTTAGTGAAAACTGTCACTCATTTAACTGTCACTGGAATTACGTACCATCACCGACCTCCGCCTCTTCCACCAATGTCTAAAGACATATTTGCTCCAACAAGCCGGCCTAGCCTAACCTCCCATGGGGACTTTTTAGGAAGTTTTAAATTTGGGTCTTTTAAAATTTGGTTTTAGCATAGGATAGGATTATTTAATAGTTATTTTAAATTATATTTATTGTATTTTGTATGTTTTTCAAATTTCCTGTGCGCCGCCCTGGGTCCTCTGTGGAGAAGGGCGGGATATAAATTTAAATAAAATAAATAAATAAAAATAAAAATTTGATAGTCAAAAGAGCAAATGTGTGATTTTTTAAAAAATGATGCTTCAAAAGAAATTGGTAGATTCTGCATGTTTGTTTTTTTAGATGCTAGAAGAAGGCATTTATGTATTTATGTATTTATTTGATTTGTCAATCATTTACAAGATAATTGGTATAAGAATAAACATGAGTATGAATGAAATGGGTACAAATAATTGGGGACAATAGGACAGGGATGGAAGGCACAATGGTGCACTTATACATACCCCTTACAGATCTCTTAGGAATGGGGTGAGGTCAATAGTAGACAGTTTAACTTTAAGGTTAAAGTTTTGGGGATTTTAAGATGTAACAACAGAGTCAGATAGTGCATCCCAGGCATTGACCATTTAGTGATCATTCAATGCTGAAGTCATATTTTCTGCAATTAAGTTTGGAGCGGTTTATATTGAATTTGTATCTGTCGTGTGCTCTTGTATTATTGTGGTTGAAGCTGAAGTAGTCATTGACCGGTAAGGCATTGTGGTGGATAATTTTGTATACACTTAAGTCCGACCATAGGCAGCGTAGTAACTTCAGACCAAGGAAGTATATTACTCAGTTTTCAAATCAGCTTTCAACCTACTTTTCTCATGAGAATGAAGGCGAAATCTATATTCCAGCAAAAATATTGTAGTTTTAAAATGCTATTTGTGTCATAGTGCATTGTATGTTGAAATGACTTTTATGCTTGCAGTTCGATTTATTTTGTAAAAAGTGTGAATGTACAGGTCTGTCTTTATATCAAAAATGTTGATGAAAAGCTTTATAATTTGCATGAATGAAAACAATGTATTTCATAATTGGATTTTTAACACGCGCGAAAGGGACACAACTCATTTTTTGCAGAGAAACACAACAGGCCATTACTGAACATTTGGCACATACTTCTTGGATTCTGGCTGATCCCCTGAGTACTGATATTTTCAGCTTCTCTTTGCAAACGTTTGTGTATCTCAGAGACCTTCCTTGCCATAGCATGTTGTAGATATTTGCAATCTTTGGAGTGTTAAAATGCAATGTGTTGGTAAAGTTCAGTGTTTTTATCTATCATTTTAGCAAATGTTAAGCTGATAGCTTTTACACTCAGAGCTACCGAGGAACAGTAATCCATTACTATCTCTTTTGACACCACCATGAAAACAATATTCTTAACAATGTCTCATCCCAAGTTCTGAATCAGTCTTCAAACAAAGAATTAAGCAAGGAAGCTGTGAACACACCAATTCTGTTTGCAATATCTTTTTCTATGCAAATAATGGTTTTCTGTAGTTGCTGTTGCACAGAGGGAATGTTGTTCAATAATAGATGTGGAACAAGACACGAGGGTGGTTATATCTCAAAAATGAAGCACAAGAGTAAGCAAAATGATCTTTCCCATTGAAAAAGTGGTTTAAATTTTTTGGGGGATGTTTGAGGTTTTTTTAAAAAAAACTGTAATTACTGAAGTTGTAGGATTGTAGATGGTATCATTTTAAAATAGAATCATTGAAATAGAATAGAATAGAATTCTTTATTGGCCAAGTGCGGTTGAACACACAAGGAATTTGTTTTTGGTGCCGATGCTCTCAGTGTACATAAAAAGACAAGATACATTCCGCCCTCCAATGGCGACGGATGGGTCCCTGACTCGTCCGCCGCTTTGTCCTTTTTTCTGCCCCCCGACGGGGGCGAGACGCCCCACCCTGGGGGTCTCCCGTAGGGTTGGCTTGCTGGGGTCGTTCTCTTCCCATGGCGGTGGGAAAGCGACCCTTGTCTTCAGCCTAGGTGAGGAAAGGCTGGCTGCGGGGGTGAGACGCCTGTCTCCGCCTTCGCCAATGGAGATCGGAACTGTTTTTTCATTGTGAAGAGAGCCGGACGTTCGGAGTTGAAAGGCTCTCCCGAGGCTCGGCTGCAAGGTGAAGAGTGAGTGTTTTATTTACTATTTTCTCTCCGATGGCAGCGCTGGACTAAAAAGCTTGGAGGGGGGTGTTTTTTTCGTTAAACCCCCCCTCGGATTTAAAGCGGCGCTTTGAAATGGCTCCTCGTTCCGAGGAACGGTTGTTTTTTCTATGCGGTTTGCCTGGAACTTAGTGAAAGCGAGTGAAAGTGATTTGCGGCTTGCAACAATGTTTCTAAGTTCGATTGGCTTGCTACAATTTTTTTGTCTTTGTTACTCTCTCCGGCTGGCTCCCAGCTTGGGCGGTGGAAGATGGCTTCTCTCTGCTCCTGAATGACTATTGTATTTTTGGAAAATTACCAGCATCTCCTTGTGATTTGGACTTCCTCTTGCTATCAATGAAGAATTTTTTTTTTTGATTAATTGATTCCTTGTCTGGAGTGCCTTTTTACTATAACTATTGATCTGGAAAAGTGTTTCTCTTCTGGTTTTTGAACTTTTTTACAACCCTGATTTGAAACTTTTACCTCCTGATTTGCCTCAGCTGCCCCACCCAAAAAACGCCATTTTAGTGACACTGACTTTAACACCCAACCATGGCACAAAAATCAGAATTGGCAGGTCTGGAACAAAGATTGTCCTCTCTGGAATCTGTTACACAAACTTTGGTGCTTGAAATTAAGGCTCAGAGAGAAGAAAACAACAACTTTAAGAAGGAACTTTTGGAAACTCGGAAACAAATGCAGGAGAATACACAGAAGACTGAAGATCTGGAAGGGGGGCTAATTGAGGCAAAGGGAGAGCTTAAAAATGTTAACAGCGAGGTGGGGGAATTAACTGGGCATATGTCTAGGATGGACTTCGAAAGGATGTCATATTTTTTAAGATTTCAGAATATTTCTGAAGAATCTGGTGAATGCCTGCCTGAACTCATGAGCACAATTTTAGCAGACTATTTACATAAACCTAAAGATGAGATCAGGGGGGACATTGACCTAGTCTACAGAATAAACTCAGCATATGCCAGGATAAATGAGGTACCCAGAGAGATACACATTAAATTTGTTAGAAGGTCAACCAGGGAGGGAATTTTGAGGGCGCAGAGAGGGGGTCCCTTAATTTACCAACAAAAGGTGGTCCTCATCTTGAAGCAGGTCCCAAAAAAAATCAGAGAGATGAGAAGGAAATTTTCCTTCTTATCCAAAACATTGTTTGATCACGGGATTTGGTTCAAGTGGGCGATGCCCGAAGGGATGCTGGTGTTCTGGGAAGGAGGAAGAGTGAAGATTAAAACAGTTGTTGAGGCGGAAGCCTTTCTTAAAAAACATTCCTCTGTCCTGGGGGAAGATCCAGGGGGGGGCGGAGGGGGCCTCGGCCCCGCCCACTGGGGGCCAGGCGAGAGAAAAAGAAGATACAATTGCCAAAAGACTTAGATCCAAAAAATGATTTTGCTTGTTTTTCTTTTTTTTTTACTAATTTTCTTTCTTTTATTATTCTTTTGTACCAGGATGTTTGCATATGTCTGCCATCTGAGAATTGGAAACGTACTATGTATTCATTTGCCTTTATCTTGTAGTATTTTTTCGGATAAATTGCTTTACTATTGTTTTATTATGGAGCCCGGGATGGGCCAAAGACTCTGACGCAAAGGTTCTCAAAATGTTTCTGTAACCCTTACCTTACCCTCTAGAAAATTGTTAAAACTCAATAAAACTTTTTCAAAACAAAACAAACAAACAAAAAAGAATCATAAGGTACAACACTTAATGATAGTCATAAGGTACAAATAAGCAATCAGGAAACAATCAATATAAATCATAAGGATGCAAGCAACAAGTTACAGTCATGCAGTCATAAGTGGAAGGAGATGGGTGATAGGAACGATTTATTTATTTCTTGCCTAACCCTAATCCAATATTAAATCATTAATTTTGTTCATTAGGCAAGTTGTTCGAATTCATTGATTGCTTTAGAAAATGGTGGCTTGGAAAAGTTTGACACTCCATTTTATTCAGTTAAAATAAGTTGAAATTTTAAAAGTCACTAATGATCCCATAAAGCAGGGGTAGTCAACCTTTTTATACCTACCGCCCATTTTTGTATTTCTGTTAGTAGTAACATTTTCTAACCGCCCACTGGTTCCACAGTAATGGTGATTTATAAAGTAGGGAAGTCAATTAAATAAAAAAAAGGAAAGTTCTTCAGTATCGGACAAAACCCATACCGCCCACCATGAAAGCTGGAATGCCCACTAGTGGGCGGTAGGGACCAGGTTGACTACCACTGCCATAAAGCCTCAAACAGTATGACAGGCGTTGACCCACCAATGAAATTATAATTTTTATTAAAAAAAAAACACCTTGTGATAAAAGTGTCAATGTTTTTACAAAAGTAACTTGTACTCAACTGAGATATATATATTTTTTAAAAAACTTAACATTCCCCTTACCCTGTCTGATTATGATTTTAAAAAAAATTAAAATGAAAAGTTGCATGTTGCAAAATTTGCATTCCTGCTACTAGTAGCAGCTTTGTTTTTAAATCCATTTTTGGACTCTAATAAGACGTCAGGCATGCTTAGAAAGTATAGAGTAAAGTATGTGCTGCAATGGCTAATCTATGGCACACGTGCCAAGGTGGCACATGGAACTATTTGTCAGGGCACGCAAGGCTTGCCCTGTCAGCTGGCCAGTGCGCATGCTGGCTTCAGCCTTCTTTTGAGGCCATTTTTTGCCCTCCGAAGGCTTTAGGAGTTTCTCTGAAGCCTCCGGAGCGCGAAAAACCGGCCCTACGGGCAAACCAAAGTTCAGGAACGGACTTCCAGTTTGCTCGTAGGGCTGGTCCAGAGCATTCAGGAGCCCTCAGGAGGCTTGCCTGAAGGCTCTGGATGGCTAAAACCGGCCCTACGAGCAAACCGGAAGTCAGTTCCTGAACTTTTGGTTTGCCCATAGGGCCAGTTTTTCGCGCTCCAGAGGCTTCAGGGAACTCCTGAAGCCTCTGGAGGGCCTCCGAGGGAAGCGGGGGAGGCTGTTTTCACCCCCCCCCTCAGGCTCCTATAAAGCCTCTGGAGCTTGGGGAGGGTGAAAAAAGGATGCCAAGAATGGGGGGGGGGAGCGCTGGTCGTGCGTGCATGCATGCTCCGGTCGTGTGCATAGCATAATGGTTGTGGCATGCCTGCACACGACCCCCCCCCTGCGCTTCCCCCGCTTTTGGCACGCGAGCCACAGAAGGTTTGCCATCACTGGCCTAGTGTGTCGTGTAAAAGTGTGCCCACTTCTTCTCCTCATAAGGCCTAAGAAAGAAGTGATTCTTAACTTCGGCAACTTTAAAATGTACAGACTTCAGCTGCCAGAATTCCACACATCTTAAAATCATGAAGGTTGAGATACACTCGTTTACCCAATAGGTAGTCAGATCCAATACATTATCAAAGGACGGGAAGGAAATGACAGGGATGGCAACCTAACTATTAGCCTCCTAGTTAGTTGGTGTTTTGTGAGAATGCACAATTTGCTTTCCAAATTACAGACATCTTTGTTGGCCTCGGGACATCCTATCCATACCATAAGCGTACTCATTTTCTTATCCTTTAACATTCTCAGTCTATTTTCCGATGATCTATGAGAGTTTCAGGACCATTATTTGGAATTTCAGTTTGGCACTTGACTCCAGAAAATCGTCAGGTTTCTTTTCAATAAACATTTTATAGGAACTTTTATTCCAGAAATCCTCCTGCTGTTTGTTCCTCTAAATCAGGGATGTTAAACTCAAGGCCCAGGGGCCAGATCCAGCCCACTGAGTACTTAGATCTGGCCCATGGGGCCACCCTGGAAGTAGTGAAGGACTGGCCTGTGGCGCTTCTGCCAGTGAAAATGGGCTCCTGGGATCCGTTTTCGGCTGCTATGGCCTCCTGCAATGCTCTGCCAGTGAAAATGGAGATCAGGAGCCAGTTTTCGCTGGCAGAGCACTTGGGCCACTGCAGGTGCCCCCAATAGGAGTTGTGTTGAGCTTGCCATGCCCATCCCTGTCCCCAGAGGTCAAACACAACCCTGATGTGGCCTTCCATGAAATTGAGTTTGAAACCCCTGCTCTAGATCACGGGTGTCAAACCCACGTTGCCACATTGTTTTCACATGATGTATCACAATTATTTTTTTCCCCTTTGCGGAGCTGGGATGGGCATGGTCTGCGTGTCATGCATCTGGCCGATGGGATGCCAGTTTGACACCCCCGCTCTAGATCTACCCGCTGCTGTAATTCATATGGAACTAAAGAAAATGTTTTTGTGGGGTCCTTGGTACTCTCTGTGCTTGGTTGTTTTCTTGCAGGCATCTAGGAAAAAACAACCAAGCACAGAGAGCACCAAGGAGCCCACAGTTTAACCCTGAGCTACAAATATTCTCTTCTACACACTGAGAATGTTTTTGCAATCACGTTGCAGCTTCAGAATGTTATTAGTGTCTCTGTGGATATATTCAGAGTAATTTCAATGCCTGTGAGCCTCTGCTGGTATCCTGGTGACTTCATTTAATAACATTAATGGGATATAAATGTCATAAAAGTCAAATAAAACCTTAATTTGAATATAGTGCTTATTTCCCCCCCCCCCCCCCAAAATGTTTTCAGGCTTAATGACCTAAAGTTTATTTCTTGTTTTTGCTTTGGCTGCAAGTTAAGTGTTGGAATATGCCCAGTTTTTCCAAACACATGGTTCTCCATTTGGAATGCAGCCCTTACTACATCATTAAATATGCCTTATTTTTGTGGATTGTAAAGCTTTCATCTGGAAAGATCAGAGCTGTATTACAGCAGCAAGAAATTCTGTATTGTAGTCATTCAAATTGTAATTACATCTCAGAATTTCTTATGGTTGCTAGATAATTCATCTACTTCCCTGGCTGCAGAGCATAGGGAAGCTTTGAATTTCTGCCTCTGAACAAGGTCACCGTGAATTTAAAATGGCCGAGGTGCGCCATTGATTCGATCATCCTGACCCATGATTACCTGAAGTTGTGGCTTGCTAACACTGTTGCCTAGGTAGAAATGGAGGTAGGATTTCAGCATCTAGATTTGCAGCATCGATGATCAGTCTGCATTTGCCAAATAAAGGTCGATTAAAAGGAACTGCATATTCATGAGCAATTCCAGCAATGGCAGTCCAGTAAAATATCATCTCTTAAAACTAACAGATCAGTTCCCACAAATTTACTCTAAATAGGAGGCCTATGGGGATTAGAATGAAATGAAACTCCCTTCCTGTGGAAGTTGGAATGAAAACACGAAAACACTCATTAAAAGCTTGTTAGGTTATCACAGTTATTGTTCCTGTAAATCAGGGGCAGTGACACAGGTTTGTTACTATTTTACCAGCATTTGGAGAATCTTGCAGAACAGACATTAAGTTAGCCTGAAAGCAAGAGATGGTTTGTCTGATGCTGTTGAAAAGCTCAGCCACAACGTTTGAACATAGGTATGTTTTTAACAGCATCCCAACACCTTAACTCGGGGCTGTCAAACTCATGGCCTGTGGGCTGGATGTGTCACACACTGGCTATGCCTGTACCCCATTTAGTGAACAGAAAAAAACTTGCAATATGTCATATGATGACGCTGTTCTGACCTAGGCGTCCCAAGAGCATGAAGCAGACTTGTCCCGATAAACCTCTTTTATTTAGGTTAAAGTGAATTCTTTTCCAGCAAAGTCCCAGCAAATATTATTTCATGAGATTTCACAACTAAAGACTTTTATCAGGCGTGGAGAGTTGCTGGGCCAATCTCTTCCAGACACTACGCTGTAGCAGCAATTACTTAGCAAGAAGTCAGGAACAGATCTTCATCCTAATGAATTGAACTAATTGTCTCTTGCAAACTCCCCTCCACTTATCCTCCTCTTTATTCCCTATGGGAGGGGCCATTCACCGTCCACCTGTGCCTTTACAACCTAGTCGGCCCTTATTCCTTAGCTGTTCCCTTCTCCTGGCAGCTCTGCACATGCACACATCAGGAACAGGCTTCAGCTGTTCTTCTGCCCCACTGATATCTGACTCCGAAGGCAGCTGATAACTGTCAGACGGCCCTGGCCCATCTCTGCCTCCAGAGCACTCATTAGAGCCCTTCCCAGACTCCAGGACTAGCCCATGTTCCTCCCCAACCTCCTCACTGTCTGAGTTTGCCACCAGCCCCACTGGCTGCAGGCGGGCTACAACAGACGCCGTGAAGATGTGGGTTTGACACTTTTGCCTTAACTGATAGATATTTTTGTTCTGGGAGGCTGCATGGGAGGTTTCAGGAGTGAAAAAACCTTGATGGTACTGTTGGTGACTATTTTAAATTCATGATAGGCCACCTTTTGCTGTAGAAACAAACATGTTCCTTATATTATAATAATAATAATAATAAATTGGGATTTATTAACCGCACCCTCTCCCCACAGGGACCCGGGGCGGTGCACAGGCATAATTAAAAACAATATACAATAATACAAATATTTCTTAAAATCGAATTAAATAAATCTACCCGTGCTAAAAACATAAATTAAAAACCCATTTAAAATTTATAATTAAAAGACAGAGAGAACTATTCAAGGCCGGCCAGTCGAAAGAGATGGGTCTTCAATTTTACACGGAAGGAGCGGAGGTCGGTGGTCGTTCTAATATCAGGGGGAAGGTCGTTCCAGAGGGCCGGGCCCGCCACAGAGAGCGCCCTTCCCCTGGGCGTCGCCCGCTGACAAAGTCTAGTGGACGGCACCCGGAGAAGCCCCTCTCTGTGGGAGCGAATCGGTCATGAGGATGTGTGGGGCAGGATCCGATCTCGCAGATAGCTAGGTCCCGAGCCATGGAGCGCTTTGAAGATGATAACTAACACCTTGAAGCGCACCCGGAAGACGACAGGTAGCCAGTGCAGCTCGCGCAAGAGCGGTGTTACGTGGGCAAACCTAGAGGTGCCCATAATTGCTCGCGCGGCCGCATTCTGAACTAACTGAAGCCTCCGGGTGCACCTCAAGGGGAGCCCCATGTAGAGAGAGTTACAATAGTCCAGTCGGGATGTCACGAGGGCATGAGTGACTGTGCGAAGGGCGTCCCGATCCAATAGGGGGCGCAATTGGCGAACCAGGCGAACCTGGTAAAACGCCCTCCTGGCCACGGCTGTCACTTGCTCTTCCATAGACAGCCGGGTATCCAGGAGGACACCCAAATTGCGCGCCCCATCCACAGGGGCAAGATGTTCGCCCCCTATGGCCAGCGTTGGAGAAAGCTGGTTGAATCGGGCAGCCGGAAACCACAGCCACTCGGTCTTGGTCGGGTTGAGCCTAAGTCCGTTACTTCCCATCCAGATCCGCTTAGAATGAAAACCATAGGAATTTCAGATAAATGTAATAATGAATAACAATTAATTGTTCAATAATTTCATATGAATTAATATCATTATGTGAGCACAACAGATTCCCCCCCACCCCGCTTCAGGAAGTAGTCTCCTTTGATAGTAGTCGCAAAATGTGACTTTTACCAAATATTGTAGCTTAAAAATGGGTTTTAAAGCAAGTTCAGCTATTTCTATAGATGGTTATATCTTGCCAATACTAACTTATCCCAGCCCTATTTCCAGCCTATCTCAGATCTGTTCTTCTACTTCAAATCCTCTCCATTTCTGTCTTCCTTCTGAGATGACATCTGTTGAATATTGCCATTCTTCTCCCTCTCCTCTTTGTTCAACATAGCAAGCTGCTGGATGAGATAATTCTCATGGATGAAGGATGAAGTATCACTGTTATGCTGATGACCCTCTATTGTGTATTTCTACCCACACACCAAGTTAATAATATTGTCAAGGTCATTTCTCAGTTTCTGGAGCCTCTGGGAGCCTGGAGGGATAATGATAGGCTAAAACTAAATCCGAACAGGACATGTGATTATGGATTTTGGACCCCTCTGTACTAGGAGATGAAAATTTTCCACTGTGGATTCTATAGGCCCATGATAGCGAACCTGTGGCATGAATGCCACAGGTGGCACGTGGACCCATTTGTTAGGGCACGTGAGGTGTTACCCTGTTAGCTTCAGCGTGCATGCGCACATTGGCCAGCTGATTTTAGCCTTCTTTTGAAGCCATTTTTCGCCCTGTGGAGGCTTCAGGAAGCTTCCCTGAAAGCTCCAGAGGTGAAAAACAGCCCTACGAGCAAACCGGAAGTCAGTTCCCAAACTTCCGGTTTACCAGTAAGGCCAGGTTTTTGCACTCCGGAGGCTTTAGGAAAACTCCTGAAGCCTCTGGGGGGCCTCTGGGGGTGGGGTGGGGGGCTGTTCTCCCCCCCCCCGGCTCCTAGAAAGCCTCTGGAAAGTGGGGAGGGTGGAAAAAGCGCACCAAAAGCAGGGGGTGGCGCATGCATGCATGCTGGAGTTGCATGCATAGCATTATGCACACCCACGCACGACCCCCTTGCGCTCCCCCCACTTTTGGCACACAAGCCCAAAAAGGTTAGCCATCACTGCTATAGGCAGTTGCATTCTCTTATTCAGAACTTTTGGGACATTTTCCTTGGGCTCAAAGCTCTTGCTCAAAGAATAGATAAGAGGTTGCCTAGGGAGGCCTTTGCACAACTCAATCTAGTGTGCCATTTACACTTGTACTTAGATTGGGAGTTTCTGATCACAGTTACTCACTTCTTAGTCATTTCCTGCTTGGATTGCTGCAATGCACTCTAGCTGAGTCTGCCCTTGAAGAATGCCACAAGCAATTGGTACAGAATGAAGCACCACATGTAGTTATGGGTGCACCAGGCTAGGCCCCTTTAACACCACAACTTCACAAACTAGACTGGCTTCCAGTAAGCTTCTGAGGTTCAACTCATGGCGTCAGTTCTTACCTACAAAGCCCTACCCAATACAGAACTAAGTGATTTGTGGAGCTATTTATTTATTTCTCCTTGTCCCATATGCTTTTAAGGATGGGCATTTTCTAGACTTTTCTGTTGTGGTGGTTGCTCTTTGTAATAGCTCCCCCACCTTCGAGATTTGGGTGCCTCTTAAGCCTTTAGGAAAGTTTTTAATTGTGTTTAGGGCATCAATAAATCCAGATCAACAACAAATGGTTGTGCTATTGAATCTGCCTTCCAGCAGAACAGCATTGATTAGGCATTTTCACAGCAAGGAGATAGCTGATAATTTAAGTCAGATGAGGCTCCTGAGTTCAACCCATTTTGCTTTTCCACTTCCTCATATTAATCTAAGATTAACAAAGCCTTCTGGCTCTATTACTGTGCCCCCCCACCCCCCACCCCATAAAAAACCCCTCCTCGGATAATATGCCTAATCAGGCTTTTGAGTGCATGTGCTAAAATAAGCCCTCCCCCAAAATAAGCCCCCCTGAAAATAAGCCCCCCCTGAAAATATTGCAACACAGTAGCAGCCATGAGGTGACCATGATTGCCGCCTCCTGCATCTCAAAAATAATAAGACCTTCCCAAAAATAAGGCCAAGTGCTTATTTGGATGGGGTCAAAAGAAAATAAGACCCTGTCTTATTTTGGGGAAAACATGATATAATTCGTGGAGATGGGCATCAAAAACCAGGACCAATTCTGTAGGAAGCTTGCCAGTTTTCTTGCATAGATCTCAACCAAAACCCAGTCTTAGTTAGAGAGAGACTGCCTAAAACCAGGAAGGTCTTGAAACCATGTTACCAACTTCTGCATCCTAGCTCATAAAATTCATGACAATTCGATTGTTTTTTGCTTAGCATGTGACATAGATTTAGATATTTTTTAAACAACACAGGCCAGGTTTAACCAGATTATTTATTACATGCATTTAGGAAAGTAAAATTTTACCTACATGATTGGTTTAGTAGTTTGCATGCTGCATCAGCTCAAAAGCAAGGAGCAGAGCAGATGGTGCAAAAAAGATCTGCCCCTTGCCCCTCCCTTCACCAAGTGAGTGTTTTAAAGACTGACATTTAAAATAATGCAAGCTAAGATATCTTAAAAATATTTCAACAGCTGGAAGAGGAGCACTTACAAGAGAAATTGCACTATGCATTTTTATTTGTTGGCAAATGACTTCACTCTTGGGTAATTGTTGGGAAGGAGAAATGTTTCTTAAATTGAGAGGAAATGGCATTTTGTGGATCAAGAAACAGGATTGGCATGGACATTTTCTGCATGCCAATACGCCTTCCCCCAAGGTCATCTATCCCATAATTACAATTTCCCCAAATCCAGGCATAAAACCCTATTTTCTTTGCTACCAGTTCGGGAGCGGGCACTTCTGGGCATTCGCAGGACCTTCTATGCATGTGTGATGATGTCAGCTTGGCTGCCACTATTGATTTGGCCGAACTGGTGATGACATCAGCACCGCCGCCACTGCCGGTTCAGCCGAACCGGTGCGAACTGGCAGAATACCACTTCTGCCCAAATCTCCAAAACGATCTGAAGGTCACCAGCCTGAAGGAAGCTAAATGAGCAGAAATTATGTAGAATTTTCTTGGCAAGTTTTTTGCAGAGTAGATCACCAGGTCCACAAATTAAATATTGGAATAAAATGAAGCTCAGAAATAAATACTGGGATTGCACTGGGTCGCCCAGCAATGATGCACATGAGGCAAATTTGGAAACGCAAGGACATCAGTCTGGCAAGCAAATGTAAGTTATCCTCTCTATTATGTTTCCCGTAGCAAGTGGTTCTGCTTAGTTCAGCGAACCGGCAAATCCCACCACTGGCTGTCGCCCCCCCCCCCGGTGAATCACAAAGCAAAGCTCACATTTTGTAAAACCCCTGCACCCCGTTTTGACTGGCAGAGTTCTGCAGGAGACTGAGTGCTGTCACACCCCTGGCCTGGCCCACCCAGCCATGCCCACCCAGCGAGTCATTAGGGCAGAGAACCAGTTGTTAAAACATTTACAGCCTACCACTGCCCATATCTACCTATGGTTGTGAAAGTGGGACCTGAAAAAAAGCAAGACAGGAAGAAAATCAGCTAGTTTGAGCTGTAGTGCTGAAGAAGGCACTGCATATTCCTTGGACAGCAAAGGTGACTAACAAGCAAATACTACGTAGAGCGCATAACACCAGACCTGTCACTGGAAGGCAAAATCACAAAACTGTGTCGCAGTTACTTTGGCCATGTCATACAGAGGAATTCATTGGAGAAAGCAATTAGGTTTGGAAGAGTTAGCAGTAAAAGTAAACCAGGCCATTAAAGAACCTGGTGGCTGGACACCATTGAAACTGACAGGAGCAAAGAACAACTCAAAGAAATAGGGCAAGATTGGAAGTTGTGGAGAGACCTGCCCAGAGAATCAGCAGGCATGACTGAATGGATATCATCCTCATTTTTCCTATAGCCATGATGGCAAACCTAAGGCACACATGCCACAGGTGGCACACAGAGCCCTCTCTGTGGGCACAAGAGCCAATGCCCCAGCTCAGCTATGCTGCACATGCATGCGCGTCTCCTGCTGCCAGCTGATTTTTTTATATTGAAAAAGTTTTATTGGTTTTACAGTTTTTCAATAGGATAGGGTAAGGGATACAAAGAAATTTTGAGAGCATTCACGTCAAAGTCGTCGGCCCTACCGGGACATCAAAATAGATCATTAATAAAAAACATTTTCCATACACTACAAAGTAAAAGCAAGTACATATTTCTAAGTTCTCAGTTCTACGCTGTCAGTCATTTACAAAAATCCAGATGCACATGTTTTATTATACAATATTATTCAAAAAATCAAGGCAAAGTTATTTTTTAGATCTAAGTCTCTTGGCAATTGTATCTTCTATCTCTCCTTCCAGGCCCCCAGCGGGCGGGGCCGTGGCCCCTCCTGCCCCCCCTGGATCTTCCCCCAGGACAGAGGAATGTTTTTTAAAAAAGGCTTCCGCCTCCGCAACTGTTTTAATCCTCACTCTTCCTCCTTCCCAGAACACCAGCATCCCTTCGGGCATCACCCACCTAAACCAGATCCCGTGGTCAAACAATTTTTTGGACAAGAAGGAAAATTTCCTTCTTGCTTCTCTAATCTTTCTTGGGATCTGCTTTAGGATAGCAACCTCCTTTTGTTGGTAAATTAACGGACCTCCTCTTTGCACTTTGATTTCCTCTCTGGTTGACCTTCTAACAAATTTAACATGTATCTCTCTGGGTACTTCATTTATCCTGGCATATGCAGAGTTAATTCTGTAGGCTAGGTCAATGTCCCCCCTGATCTCATCCTTAGGTTTATGTAAATAGTCTGCTATAATTGTGCTCATAAGATCAGGGAGGCATTCACCAGATTCCTCAAAAACATTCTGAAATCTCAAAAAATATGTCATCCTTTCCATATCAATCCTAGACACATGCCCATTTATTTCCACAACCTCATTAGTAACATTTTTAATCTCTCCCTTAGCCCCCGCCAGCCCCCCTTCCAGTTCTTCATTCTTCTGTGTGTTCTCCAGCACTTGTTTCCGTGTGTCCAATAATTCCTTTTTAAAGTTGATATTTTCTGCCCTCTGGGCCTTGATTTCTTGTACCAAAGTTTGTATAACAGATTCAAGAGAGGCCATCCTTAGTTCTAAACTTGCCAGTGCTGATTCTTATGCCATGGTTAGCTGTTAAAGTCAGTGCCACTAAAATGGCGTTTCTTGGGTGGGGCTGTTGAGGCAAGTCAGGAGCCAAAAGTTCAGTTCAGGGTTGTAAAGTTCAGGAACCAAGAGAGAAACAATTTTCCAAGTCAATAAGTATAATAACGAAGGCACTCCAGAAAAGAAATCACCAATCCCCAAAAAAAATTCTTCTTTAGTAACCAGAGGGAGTCCAAATCACAAAGAGACGCTGGGAATTTTCCATAAGTAAAATAGCCATTCAGGGACAGAGAGAAGCCATTTTCCACCGCCCAGACTCAGAGCCAGAAGGAGAGAGGGGTAAAAAAAAAATGTTTCAAATCAGCCAGACCTAGATACATTGTTTCAAAGACAAACCGCAGACCACTTTCCCTTGTTTCAAACAGTCCAGATTAAAGATATCCGCTCCTCGCTGCCAGCTGATTTTTGAATCTCTACCATACATGCGCGGGGAACGGGGCGCATGTGGGAGATGTGTGTGCATGCACAGGGGGCGGGCAGTACCATTGGGGGTGCGGTGCTCCCCCCATGTCCCATGTTTGGTCCCAGGAGGCTTCAGGGAGGCCTGCTCAGCCCAAAACAGGCCAGGGGAGTGCACTGCCTCCCTGGTGCCCATTTTTTGGTCCCAGGAGGCTTCAGGGAGGCCTGCCCAAAATGGGATGGGGGGCCATGTGCACATGCATGGGGGGCAGGGGGCAGGGAGGTGTCATGCGCTCATTTCATCGGTGTGGGCACACAACTGTCGCACACATGTGCGTGCTATCGGCACACAACGACAAAAAGGTTAGCCATCCCTGTCCTAAAGATAGTGTAGTCCCCAATTCGGGTCTGAGCCTGGTGCCGAAGCCAATGATGGATGCCAGGCACGAGGTGCAGGTTTTCTGATTGCTTTTTATTGGAGTATTTTTAAAAAACATTTTAAAAAAAAATAAAAATAAAAGTATAATTTTAAAGAAGAGGTTGATCATTCAAACCTTTTTCCTACTGTGATTTTTCCACTCAGAATCTATACACAGCAATTTGGTTTTCCAGCTTGAGGGTAAAATACATGAGAATTGTAGCTAACTACCATGCAACTGTAAAATACCACCATGGCATTTCTTAATCTGTCTACAAGCCATCTCTGAAGGCCAATATTCTGTAAATATGTAACCTATTTTTAAACACATGCTATGAAAGCTACATTAAACCATTTCAGCCCATTTAATGCCAAGCTTCTTATTTGTTCTTCTTGTTACACTGATTAACTAGGAAATTTACAACTTGTCACAAATAATTCTGCATAATCCCTTCGGCGGGAGATTTTATGGATTTGTGCATGTAGTGTTAGGCCTGAATATAAATGAAAAAGGAATGTAAGGTTTGTTGCCGGTGGACTGAATCCCCAAGGCAATTGAATCTGCTGTCTAAGGGCCACATTATTATATTCATATCTAAAATGAGAGGGGAATTGACGATCTGTATTTGTTTTATAGTTTTGTATCCCAACCCAATTCAGCAACAATAGTTTCCAAATTTTTCAGGACGCAAAACCTGTTACCTTTTTTTAAAAAAAAAATCTCAAAACCTCTCATCAAGAAGACATTAATCCAGAGACATAAAAGTTGTGGGATTCAGCTGAATTTCCCCCCCTTGCCCTTAATTTTCTCACTTGATGGAACCCTATCAAGTTCCCACAAAACTCCAAATTCTGTAGAACACAGTTTGAAGTAATTTGCCACAGAATAAAGAAACAGGATAATCTCCTCTCCTCCACCAAAGGCCCTATAAATGTTCAGTTCTAATGAAAAGGGTGGTGGAATATTGTTGTTTTTATGGCTGCCAAGAGGCTGTAGGAACAAGGAGTGCAGGCTCATAGCAGAAAAGGCCACCTAGATGGTCCATATTCTTGTGTTGCAGAGGTGGGTTGCTCCCGGTTCGGCTTGGATCAGGCGAACTGGTAGTAGTGGCAGTGGGAGGCTCCGCCCAACCGGCCAGATGCTTCTGTGCATGCGCAGAATGCCATCAATCATGGTATTCTTTTGGACCAGCTTTGAAAGTTGGGAATAGGAGGCACTGTTTTATGATAGTTCTCCTTACTCTGTGGTGAGTTTCAATTGGTATTGAAAGGTGGGGGGAGATCTTACTCATAGTCTCCCAGGGCTCAATACTCTCCTGCAGGGCTCAATACTCTCTCCCCCTGTTTAACATCTACATGAAACCAGTTTGATAAACAAACCTTATATATGTAAGAGTAAGTTTTAGTGAACCCATTAGGGATTACTTCTGAATAAATCTGTGTTGATTTGCAATTCCAGCCTTTGTTGTTTTACTTGTAAGTACAGTATACCTATAGTGCCTGGCTTTTAATACACCAGGCAGTTTACAAATAAATGATGCCATGCTTTTTCAGGACACTTGCAAATTTGGGGTCAGGATTTAAGAGTATAACTGCAATTCACTTTCTTTTCAAAGCTTGACTGATATATTATGGATATGTCTGAGAAAATACAGTAGAACTTCTGGTCACAATAATAATTTGTTCCATAATTTTGGTCACAAACTGATTTGGTTGTCACCACAACCTAATTTTGGAAATTTGGTGCTTACAAAAAAAATGGCACAGAAAGGAAATTGGCCAGGGGGGGGGGGGGGAGGATTGTGAATTTTTTGGCCAGAACCCAATTTGGTTGTAGTCAAGAGCATTCATGACCAGAGGTTCTACTCTATGGAGAAATTTAAAAAGAAAGCTATTGCTATCTAATAATTATCTTGTCAAACTTTACTATGCATTTTCCCATTTTAACCCTTTACCCTGTGTTTTAGCTATTGACTGTGGAAACATCATCTGCATAAGTTAACACAGCAACATTTTTTAAAGAGAATATCAAACTAATACTTTATATAAATATTTTAATTGACAGGAGTTAGAAAAAGTTCGCACTGATGGCCTGATTCTGTGTCATATTTTTTCCAGATTGTTTTTGCAAAGAAGCCCAGTTTAATTTTTAATTTTTTTAAGCCTATTAGGATGGGATTTTAAAAAATCAACTCAAATATTTACCACTACCCTTCAATTTTTCCAATTATAATATTAGGTAAAAGTAAAGGTGCCCCTTGCACATATGTGCTAATTGTTCCTGACTCCAAAAGGTGGTGCTCATCTCCATTTCAAAGCTGAAGAGCCAGTGCTATCCAAAGACGTCTCCGTCGTTGTGGCCAGCATGACTAAACACCAAAGGTGCATGGAGTGCTGTTACCTTCCCGCCAAAGGTAGTTCCTATTTTTCTACTTGCATTTTTATATGCTTTCAAACTACTAGGTTGGCAGAAGGTGGGACAAATAATGGGAGCTCACTCCATTATGCGGCGCTAGGGATTCGAACTGCCAAACTGCCGACCTATCTGATTGACAAGCTCAGCATCTTACCATTGAGCCACCGTGGCCCTTTTATTATAATATTAGCAACCTTTTTTCACTGCAGTTATTTATTAGGGGAAAATGAAAAATGTAAAGTGTTATAATGAATTCAGAAAATGGATGGGTCAGTGCTTTAAAGGAGAAGGTTGATTTTTCACTTACATATTCAGTGTAATTAATTAAAAGCCATTCCAGAACAACATTCCCAAGTGATCTTTGCAAACCACATTTTCCCTTGTGTATCTTAAATAATTAGGAAGACTTCCTTTGATTAGCATATCAACAACAACCAAATGAGCATACTGTTTACAGTTAGAATTCTATATTTTTTCCATTCAGTGAAATGATATGATTAATGTTTGTATTAGAATAGATCAATAACAATAAAAAGATCAGAAGTTCTGCTTAATTACAGGACCCGTAACTTGATTATATTGTGTCAACTCTAATATTAAAGAAAGAAATGTAATAAAAATAGCATCCAAATAAGAATGTAGTGAAAAGAGATGGAAAACAGCCCATTTAGAAAATGTATATAGATAAGTAAGATTGCCTCCAAATTCCCAGATACTGAAATTCATTTGAAAGACAAGTTCTTGGACTTTTAGCTCAGTTTAGGTGTTGTAAGTATGTAGCTATTGAACTTGAGCTGTTTTAGTGCTCATGTATCATCCAATATTTAAACCTGTCAGATCAGGAAGTATTGCCATAAAGGGCTCTTCTAAACAGATGTCTATATCACTTCTGAATTGGCTTTATCCCATTCTACCATCACAGTTGAGCAACAGAGCCAAATCATCAGCCACTAAAAGGAGAAAATTGTGCAGTTGGAGTGTGGCCACTTAGACAGATTCCCCTTTGTAGGAACAATGGTCTCTCATCCCACCTCTGACCTTCTCAGCCTCCCACCTGACCGTTGTAATTTAAGCATTGCAAAACCAGAACATTCCTTCACTGCCTTTCTGAAAATGAGGACAAATAAGAGTTCATAAGCAGTTCACAGACTTGCAACAAGAACTTCAATGAGGAAAAATGTGAGGTTTCCACAAATCATTTAAGAAAGATTGGTGAGGATAAAATGTTGGTGAGGACATATCAGTGGAGGGTTTCAAAAAAATTTAGAACCTCTTCTGTAGGTGTGGCCTGCTTTGTGGGAGTGGCTTGCCAGCCATGTGACTGGGTGGGAGTGGCTTGCCGGCCATGTGAATGGGTGGGAGTGGCTTGGCAGTCATGTGACTGGGTGGGCATGGCCAACTTGTAAAATGTGGTGAAACTCACTTAACAATGCTCTTGCTTAGCAACCAAAATGTTGGCTCAGAAACTCTGGCATTTGAAGCATGCAAGTCTTAAAGCTATCAAGTTATAAGACCCTTGCACCCCTAACCCTTTAGGGAAAAAACCCCCAGGGGTGTTCAAACTTGACAGCTTTAAGACTTGTGGACTTCAACTCCCAGAATTCCTCCTCTCGCTCTTCATCTTCATCATGTGCGGAGGGTGGGGGGAGGGAGCTGGAACTGGTTCTAAACGGCACCGTAGATTTGTGGAACCTTTTCTATAGAAGAGGTTAGAACTGGCAGGAACCCACCCCTGGGACATATACACAAAAGTGTCCATAATGTCATTGTCAGTTCTGCACAATGGAGTCCATCAACTGGGGCTGTAGTGTGCCAGATGCAGATTATGGTGCCAACAAAGATATATTTTAAGATGCTTTCAAATTTCAAAGTTAATAATAGATATCAATCAATCAATCAATCAATATTTAATTTGTAAACCGCACCCTCTCCCCGAAGGGACTCAGGGCGGTGCACAGGAAATTAAAAAGCATATAAACATAAACAAATTATAAATATTTAAAATCCAATTAAGCAAACTATAACCCTGCGCTAAAATCATTAAAATCCTTAAAACTATACCCCTTAAAATCCCGATTAAAACAATTTAAACATTCAGACTGAAGACTGGCGAGGTAGATTAGGCCAAGTCGGCCTGATGGAAGAAGTATAGAATAGAATAGAATAGAATATTTATTTCTATAACCGTGTCCTCTCCCTGAGGGGACTCGGAGCGGTGCACAGGGAGAAATTAAAACAACATAAAATATATACATAGATAAATACAATAAAAACAAATTAAATCTAACTATCCCTGCACTAAAATTCCCATTTTAAAATTAACATTTCCTAACCCCTGAGGTAGAGACTAACCTAGGCCGGCCAAGCAGAAAAAGTGAGTTTTTAATTTCTGACGGAAGGAGCGGAGGTCCGTAGTTGTTCTAATGTCGGGGGGAAGGTCGTTCCAGAGGGCTGGGCCCGCCACAGAGAAGGCCCTTCCCCTGGGCGTCGCCCGCTGACAAAGTCTAGTGGACGGCACCCGGAGAAGTCCCTCTCTGTGGGAGCGAATCGGCCGGGAGGATGTATGGGGCAGAATCCAATCCCGCAGATAGCTAGGTCCCGATAAAGTAGGTCTTTAACTTTTGGCGGAAGGAGCGGAAGTCCGTAGTTGTTCTGAGTTCGGGGGGTAGGTCATTCCAGAGAGTTGGGCCCGCCACAGAGAAGGCCCTTCCCATGGGCGTCGCCCGCTGGCATTGGCTAGTGGACAGCACCCGGAGAAGTCCCTCTCTGTGGAAGCGAATCGGTCGAAGGGATGTATGGGGCAGGGTATGATCCGGCAGATAGCTAGGTCCCGTGCCATGGAGCGCTTTAAAGATGGTAATCAGCACCTTGAAGCGCACCCGAAAGGCCACAGGCAGCCAGTGCAGCTCGCGCAGGAGCGGTGTCACGTGGGAATGCCTAGAGGCTCTCAAAATTGCCCGCGCGGCCGCTTTCTGGACTAGCTGTAGTCTTCGTGTGCACCTCAAGGGAAGCCCCATGTAGAGAGCATTACAGTAGTCTAGACGGGATGTCACGAGTGCATGAGTGACTGTGTGAAGGGCATCCCGGTCCAATAGGGGACGCAACTGGCATACCAGGCGAACCTGGTAGAACGCCCCCCTGGCCACGGCTGTCACTTGATCTTCCATAGACAGCTGGGTATCCAGGAGGATGCCCAAGTTGCGTGCCCCATCCACAGGGGCTAGATGTTCACCCCTATGGCCAGTGATGGAGTAAACTGGTTGTACCGGGATGCCAGAAACCACAGCCACTCGGTCTTGGACGGGTTGAGTTTGAGTCTGTTCCTTCCCATCCAGACCCGCACGGCTTCCAGGCACCGGGACATCACTTCGACGGCATCGTTGGGGTGGTTCGGGGTAGATATGTACAGCTGCGTATCGTCAGCGTAGAGATGGTACTCTACCCCAAAACCACCTGCCCCTCCTGATATATAATCAGGAGGGGCAGAAGATATATGTCTTTCCTTCCTTATTTCTGTTTTGCAAATATGTCACTGGGAGAGTTTGGTGAATGTCAGAAATGTCATCTTCAGATCACTAAATCTGGGAAAGTAAGATTGCTTTGACAACTCTTAAATGAGTAGAAAGTAAAAAGCATTGCATTTGACATACAGGGGAAAAATCAATATATGCTAGATGGTACTTGCAAATCAATAGATGGATGGAATTGTTTGGAGCAATATAAATAGCATATGTTGATCTATTCTTCTCTCATACACACTTATTTCAGAATCAATCTTGATATAAGAGCACCTTTTCTAAGTCTTCTGTTATAGAAGATTAATTTACCAAATTTCTTGCTCTGGTTATGTCATTGTCAGTCATTTTCTCATGGACTAATAAACTGCTGTTTTGCAGAGTGGGTAAAAAGCAGAGCTTTTGAAGCAAACCTGCCCCATTCCTATTGTCTAATTTTCTTAGATGCTAATTTTATTATTATAATTATAAAATTTATTAAAATTATTATCTAATTTTATTATCTAATTTTCTTAGATAAACTAGACTTAACGACTAGTTAAATACACTTTTAACCAATACAGAATGGTTATTTTCAATCCCATTTTAAACATTCTCATAGAATATAAATGTAATGTATGCATTTTCTGTTAATTAGATAAGATTTTAATTCCCTTTCAATAGGTATCATTACATTTTTTAAATTTGTCAACCAGCATCACTGCTATGAAATAGATGGCCATATAAAATATTTAAATAAACAAATTTAAAAAGTTATTTGGTTTTAACATAGCAAGCCTTAAGAAAGGGGAATTGAAACTCTTGATTTGTAATTTTATATAATTAAGTATCACCATTATTTCTAAACAGCAGGTCAGGATTCTTCCTGAACTAACCATAGCCATTTTTTTTCACACTAATTTCTACTACTTGAAAATTTTCTTGAAATACATTTATTGAAAATTCTCAGGGATATGTTTTCCTTTGAAAGCATTAAATGAAATGCATTAATACATTTTCACATTTATTGAGGTCCTATATGTTTCCCTATTTATCTAACACTATACCACATCCAGCCTTGCTTATTGTCATTCTTAGAAACTTGGCTGTGTCATAACTTTTTGCTGCTCAGTTTATAGATTCTCTAATTTACTGTATTTTTTTAATTTCCAAATGCTTCCACATTTTGATGCAGGGTTGCTCTGTATTCTCAAACACCTGTTAAACTTTATTTAAAAGAAGTCCATGATCGTGCCTAATTTAGCATTTATTATATCCATGTATTACACTCAAAGTGATGCGGTGGCTAAGTGGCTAAGATGCTGAGCTTGTCAATGAGAAAGGTCAGCAGTTTGGCAGTACAAATGCTTAGCACTGCATAATGGAGTGAGCTCCCGTTACTTGTCCCAGCTTCTGCCAACCTAGCAGTTTGAAAGCATGTAAAAATGCAAGTAGAAAAATAGGAAACACATTTGGTGGGAAGGTAACAATGTTCTGTGCGTCTTCGGCATTTAGTCATATTGGCCACATGACCATGGAGACATCTTCGGACAGCGCTGGCTCTTCGGCTTTGAAACGGAGATGAGCACCGCCCCCTAGATCCAGAAATGACTAGCACGTATGTGTGTGGGAACCTTTACCTTTACCTTATTACACTCAATGATCTTAAGTTTCTGCTTATACATTGAGTCCTCAAACAACCACTTGTTATGCGGTTCAGAGATGCAACAGCGCTAAATGGGGGAGACTTATGATTGGTCCTCATAATTCCAGTTGTCATCATATCCCCACATTCATGTGACTACCATTTGCAATCACTGCAGGCTTCCAATAAGCCATGTCAGTGGGGGAACCGGCAAGAAGTCACAAATGGCGATAGTGTGACTCTGGGAGGCTACAATTGCATTGGAAGTGCCTAACGACAGCAACTTTAATCACTGCAGCTGTCACTGTAAGTCAGTGCAGCCACATGCCACTGTATAATACAACAATGTATTAACCATCAATAAGCAAGGACTACCTATACTATATTCTAATGTTTCTTAAATGTGGTCCTAGGACACCTGGGGATCCCCCAAGACCCTTTCAGAGACCCACAAAATCAACATTATTTGCCACTGAAATGACCTATGAAGCGAAAATGAAGCAGGAGAGTGACTTTCCAATTTCCACCATTTAATTTTTCACCGCTAACACAATCTTCAAAAAAAACCAACCAATTCCTCTGTACACAGACATCATCAAGTGATCTACACAGAAATCAGGTTGATTATCTTATTGATACAAGGAGGTGAGGTGAAGAAGCTCAGTTATAACAACAAAGACACGACCAGAGGGAAATTATGGAATTGATGGTCAAAAACCTACAGATTTGTGGTTTAAGCTAAGCCAACATGCTAGTCAGCCCCAGAATGACAGAATAAAGTGAAACAGACTTGGAGCCAAGAAGCCAAGCTGTGTGTTCCCTCCTTGTTTATTCAACCTATGTATGAAATATTTATCAAGGGAAAGAAGAGAGGCAAGGTTATAAAACTAGAGGAAGAAAATCAATAGCCTTGCTATGCCTGATAGCTGAAAATGCAAATGATCTGCAAGCTTCATTAATGAGAGTCAAGGAGCACAGTGAAAAAAATGAGACTAAGACTGAATACAAAGAAGACCAAAGTAATGACAACAGGTAATCCAATCAGCTTTAAAACTGACATGAAGATATGGAAATTGTTGATAGTTTTTGCTTTTAGAAGCAACAATGTGAAGGAAGAAGCAATCAAATAATATGGCACTTATTAGCACTTGGTAGTGTAAACAAGGAGGCCTTGAAAAGGATATTCAAATGCCAGAATGTGACTGTATCTACAAAGATCAGAATCACAGACGATGGTGTTCCCTTGACTTTCAAGAAACAAGATAAAAAGATTGACATTTTTGATCCTTGATGTTGAAGAAGACTCCTGAGAATAGAGCCAGCTGATAAAACAGAACAAAAAATGGTTCATCAAATAAATTACTCCAGAGTTCACTCTTAATATACTAATAACCAAGCCCAAATTACCATATTTAGGACATATTATGCAAAGAACTAACAGTCTGGAAATGTCTCTAATGCTGGGTATGGTGGAAATGAAGTTAGGGAGCATGTTTGAATTAATGAGATGGGGCCTAGGGAGGCAGTTGGGTGTGTTAGTTGTATACCTGGCTCCTCGCTATACAACAACAGCCCTGCCCGAGCTCCTAGAGGTGATAGACGAGGCGGCAGTTGAGACCCCCAGACTAGTAGTCATGGGGGACTTTAACTTGCCGTCGGCGGGCGAAGCCTCTGGAGCAGCTTGGGAGTTCATGGCCTCCATAACGGCCATGGACCTGACCCAGGTAGTTTTAGGCCCTACTCACGAGGGGGGAAACACGCTGGATTTGATCTTTGTCTCAGGACAGTGGAGCTGTGATCTGGGAATAGGGGATCTAGTCATCACTCCCTTGTCATGGACAGATCGCGCTCTCCTTCGGCTGGACTTTCCAATCGCGTCACCTCACCGCGGGGAGGCGGAACCGGATACTCCTATATGGTTCCGCCCCAGGCTTCTAATGGACCCGGAAAGGTTCCAGAGGGAGCTTGGGCCAATTCCTGTGACCCTGCCTCGCGACTCGACTGAGGACTAGTGGCCGCATGGTTAAGTGCGGCTGCAGGGGCCTTGGACCGAGTTGCGCCCTTGCGGCCTCTCTTGCGGCGACGAATCACCCAGGCTCCCTGGTTTACTGAGGAGCTTCGGGGGATGAAGCGCCACAAGAGACGCCTAGAGAGCAGATGGAGATCCTCTCGCTCCGAAGCCGACCGAACACTAGCAAGAACCCATATTAGGGCTTACTTAGTGGTGATAAGGGTGGCCAAGCGTGAGTATTGTGCCACCCTTATTGCATCCGCAGATAACCGCCCTGCCACCCTGTTTGGGGTGACCCGCTCCCTCCTTCATCAGAGGCCGCGGGAAGCCCCTTTGCAAGGGCGAGCAGAGAAATTTATCTGCAGGAGAAAATCACTCGGATTCGGAAAGAGCTACCCTCCATCGACAGTGGTCCTGTGGGACTGTCCGAGACTAGTCTTGTGGCTCCTTCTTGGGAGGAGTTTGACTTTGTTACCACCGAGGATATGGACAGGTTGTCAAGGAAACTTAGGGCGACCACATGTTTATTGGACCCGTGTCCCTCCCGGCTTGTACTGGCATCCTGGGAGACGACACGAGGCTGGCTCCAGGGCATTGTCAATGCATCTTTGAGTGAGGGGTCCTTACCTGCCATCTTGAAAGAGGCGGTAGTGAGGCCCCTCCTCAAGAAGCCATCCCTGGACCCAGCATTATTAGAGAACTATCGTCCGGTCTCCAATCTTCACTTTTTGGTGAAGGTTGTTGAGAGTGTGGTAGCCCAACAGTTTCCGCGACACCTGGAGGAAGTTGATTATCTAGACCCGCGCCAGTCCGGCTTCCGACCTGGTCACAGCACCGAGACGGCATTGGTCGCGTTGGTCGATGATCTCTGGAGGGCGCGGGATAGAGGTTATTCCTCTATCCTAGTCCTATTAGACCTCTCGGCGGCTTTTGATACCATCGACCATGGTATCCTATTGCACCGACTGGGGGGGTTGGGGCTGGGAGGCACCGTTCTGCGGTGGTTCTCATCCTACCTCTCTGGTCGGTCGCAATATGTGTTGACAGGAAGGTAGAGGTCGACCTCGAGGCCTCTCTTATGTGGGGTTCCTCAGGGGTCGGTCCTCTCGCCCCTCCTTTTCAACACATATATGAAGCCGCTGGGTGAGATCATCCGTGGTTTTGGGGTGGAGTACCACCTGTACGCTGATGACACCCAGCTGTACATATCCACCCCAAACCACCCCAACGATGCCGCCGAAGTGCTGTCCCGGTGTTTGGAAGCCGTACGGATCTGGATGGGTGGTAACAAACTCAAGCTCAACCCTGCCAAGACTGAGTGGCTTTGGTTTCCGGCACCCCAGTTCAGCCAGATTATTCCAACTCCAACTCTGGCCATTGGGGCGAAACACTGGCCCCCGTGGAGAGGGCGCGCAATTTGGGTGTCCTCCTGGATTCCCGGCTGTCCATGGAGGACCATGTGGCGGCCGTGGCCAGGGGGGCCAATTGCGCCTCTTACTGGACCGGGCTGCACTTCGCACAGTCACTCAAGCTCTCGTGACGTCCCGACTCAACTACTGTAATGCTCTCTACATGGGGCTTCCCTTGAGGTGCACTCGAAAGCTACAGCTAGTCCAAAACGCAGACGCGCGGGTGATTATGGGAGCCACTAGATGCTCCCACATAACACCGATCCTGCGCGAGCTGCATTGGCTTCCTGTGGCCTTTCGGGTGCGCTTCAAGGTTTTGACGACCATCTTTAAAGCGCTCCATGGCTCGGGGCCTAGCTATATGCGAGACCGCCTCCTGCCCCATACATCCCTTAGACCGATACGCTCCCACAGAGAAGGCCTTCTCAGGGTGCTGTTGGCCGGACAATGCCAACTGGCGACACCCAGGGGAAGAGCCTTCTCTGTGGCGGGTCCAGCCCTCTGGAATGACCTGCCCCCTGAACTACGTACCATCACCGACCTCCGCCTCTTCCGCCAATGTCTTAAGACGTATTTGTTTCAACAAGCCGGCCTAGCCTAACCTCCCATGGGGACTTTTAGGTAGTTTTAAATTGGGTTTTAAAATTTGGTTTTAGCGCAGGATAGGATTATTTAATAGTTTTTTTAAAATTATATTTATTGTATTTTGTATGCTTTTTAAATTTCCTGTGCGCCGCCCTGGGTCCTCTGTGGAGAAGGGCGGGATATAAATTTAAATAAATAAATAAATAAATGGTTAAGACACCAGGCTAGAAACAAGGAAACATGGAGTTCTAACTTCACCTTAGGCATTAAAGCTGGCTGGGCAACTTAAAGACCATCACTTTTTCTCAGCCTAAGTTACCTCATAGGTTTGCTGTTTCAGGGAAAATCAAAGAAGATAGAAATATTGGGTATGTTCACCATCTTGAGTCATTTTTAAAAATAGTAAAAGTAGGATAATTAGATAGATAGATAGACAGACAGACAGACAGACAGACAGACAGACAGACAGACAGACAGACAGACAGACAATAAAGTCACCTAGAAACTGGACTACATGCTGATTCCATGACTCCATGTGACTGGAGACTCTGGGGGAAGTGACAAAGTTTTAGTTTTAAACGGGTGTAAAACCAGTGGTAACATAGAGCCAGTTTTCCACCAAATCTGTGCCAATTTGATATGTCCCAATAAAATGTTCTTTGAGGAATATACCTGCCTCAAAGTTCTTATTGAAGGGGATGTATTACTTGAAACCTTGACAGCACTTTTTAATGCAATATGCAGCTATAAGGAATCTTTAAAAAAAATAAAGAGCATCATTAGAAGATCTAACGCATTAGGTTGGGACAGATACTCTTGGAGAACATCTATTTATGTGGTTGCTAAAAGTGAACAGCAATTTGATGGCATATAATTAATCAATCAATTATATGAACAGAAGTGCAAATATAATAAACTGTAGCCCAAACATAAATTGTGTGGAAATCTAATCTTCCACAACATTTTAGGTAAAACTTTATCCGAAGTGTATCAAAAGTTTTTTGTGTATTAGCAAAGCTAGTATCACTTGTTTATCTTTGTCAACATGTTGTTGTTAGTTGCGAAGTCATGTTCGACTCATTGCGACCCCATGGACAAAGTTCCTTTAGGCCTTCCTGTCCTCTACCATTTTCTGGAGTCCATTTAAGATCACATCTACTGCTTCAGTGACTCCATCCAGCCCCTCATTCTGTGTCATCCCGTTCTTCTTTTTCCCTCAATCTTTCCCAGCATCAGGCTCTTCTCCAATGACTCTGTATTATATTATCTGTATTGACAAACTGTATTGTCCACATACACATTTACTAGATTATCCAAAAGCCTTATGTTATCCAAACCTTGATTTTCCTCATAGAATCAGATTATATAGCCGTGATGGCGAACCTATGGCATGGATGCCACAGGTGGCACGCGGAACCATTTCTTAGGGCACGCGAGGCGTTGCCCTCTCAGCTCCAGCGTGCCTGTGTGCGCTGGCCAGCTGATTTAGGCCTTCTTTTGAGGCCGTTTTTTGCCCTCTGTGGGCCTCAGGGAAGCTCCTGAAGCCACTGGAGGTGGGGGGGAGGCTGTTTTCACCCTCCCCAGGCTCCTAGAAAGCCTTTGGAGCAAGGGGTGGAGCGAAAAAAATCACGCCAAAAGTAGGGGGTCGTGCACATTGCATTATGGGTGTGGCACGACTCCCCTGCGCTCCCCCTGCTTTTGGCACGCGAGCCAAAAAAGGTTAGCCATCACTGTTATATAGGATAAACCCCTGCAGGTAATACCAGTTGTAAACATTGTAGCTCTTGGAGTCTTAGCATCAACATTTAACAGACTCATCAGGTATAGTTTGTATAATAGGTAAACAGTCTCCAAAATAAGTGAATAGAATCAAGCTAGTGGAGATTTGTTTTTATAATATATCTGAAATTATTCTAAATATATAAATACTGTTATTCCATCAGGCTCATAAAAAAGAAATGCTGGACTTATTTTAGGGCAGCATCTATTAAAAGCACTGGGAACTTAATTTCACACATGATTATTACTATAATGTCTTCCTGATGTAGTAAATTAATCCCATTATTAGGGAAAATGACAGCCAAACCTGAAACAAGAAAAACAGGGGAAACTTTTGAATTTAGTGTTACCCTTTGCTAAACCTTTAACATTCCCCACCTCTGAAAGGATCTCTTTAAAATGTTTCCAGAACTTCAAAACATGAAGAAATTACCAGAGAGAAAACGGGGAGGGCCTAATTTTGAGCTGGATCTTCAAGCTGCCATAACTGCTAAGGCTCTTAGTGATAGAGGTTTGTGCTTCCAATAATTACTTCCAATGGAGAAAATGTCTATAGCCTTCCAGTTTAGTTGAATTCAGTGTAAGATATCCATATTAAACTACAGATGGGACTAAGAATTCTGGAAGAACTACTTTCCAGAGAGCCTCTCCTTACTGATCTAACGGTGCCTTTTAGAATAGAATAGAATAGAATAGAATTCTTTATTGGCCAAGTGTGATTGGACACACAAAGAATTTGTCTTGGTCCATATGCTCTCAGTGTACATAGAAGAAAAGATACATTTGTCAAGAATCATAAGTTACAACACTTAATGATAGTCATAGGGTACAAATAAGAAATCAAATTATATTAGGAAACAACCAATATAATCGTAAGGATACAAGCAACAAAGTCACAGTCATATAGTCTTAAGTGGGAGGAGATGGGTGATAGGAATGATGAGAAGATTAGTAGTAGTGCAGACTTAGTAAATAGTTTGACAGTGTTGAGAGAATTATTTTTATTATTTTTCAAGAGGTAACTGGACTTTCTAGTTTTTCTTTGAAGATGTTTCACTTCTCATCCAAGAAGCTTCTTCAGAGAAGTCAAACGTCTTCAAAGAAAAACCAAAAAGTCCAGTTGCCTCTTGAAAAAGCACCTTTGGGACAACCATGATCTGGATGACTGAGAATTTCCATAGACACTCTCCTTACTGAGTACAAAATTGGGTTGCTAAAGAACTTGGAGTGTTGGTTGTGGACCATAGGACTGTCCACAGTGTGAGAATGACGCTTCAAGAGACCATGTGAATATCTAGAAGAAAGAACTGGAGAGAAAGCCACAGATCAGGAAAACTTAATATCTGTTAGATATTATTAAGACTGGAGCAATAGGTTCCACCAAGGTCCTCCATTCCAGCAGAAAAATACTGGAAACTGATTGGCTGAGCCATCTGACAGCTCCCTATAAAAGGGCTAGCTGTCAGACAGGCCAGCACTGGATCTGTACATAGTTGCTGAATAAAGAAATGTTGCTGTCACTGAAGCCTGAGTCCTCTCCTCCATTCCCCCTATCCAACAGTTTCCATGAACAGAAAATAAATTGGGATTTTTTTTCACCAGAAAGATTTTTTTTTAAATGCTTGACTGTAATAGGTAGCTTTGTAATTAATTCATGCAAGTCAGAAACAAACATCAGGTAAGCAATTCTTCCAAAAAGAGACAGAGAGAAAAACACCTCACTGAATATATAAACAAAGCAAAAAAACCCAAATCTTACTATTTATATGAGATTTATTTGCTTTTTTGTTGTTTGGTTTGTTTTTCTTAGAACACCGTATCTGCATTTTATTTCAATTCAGTAAGCATAATTTACTGCTCACCTTGAGGAAAGTGCTGTTGTTCTGTTCCAAAAATATTTTTTCCTCTTCCCTTACTTCCCTTGTTATAAGGCAATCATTTTGTATCTCTCCAATCTTTGACAGTCACAATCAGAGATAACCTCTCATAGGAGGATAACGATATTCACAATCAGAATACATCAATATGCATCTATTGAGCCATTGCAAAGTGTACCACGGATGTAAATATGAAGACTACACTTGGCTCATGTTGATGTTAGCCTTATTTATGTCCTTAATTACTTGCTGAGAGGCATAAAATGGAATAGATCCAAAGAGATGTTTCTGGGGAAACATGTTTATACCAGGGGTGGGTGAAGGCAGGCACTACTGCCGTTTCGCTTGAAACAAGATGGCGGTGCCTATGGCGCAATCCAGGAAACCAGTTTGGGGGCATGGCAGGCTTGAGTCACTGCCGGTTTCAGTGACCCAGGCTGCCAAACCACTACGGGTCCTATGTTTCCCAAATATTGTTCTGGAGATTTGGATGACCCTGTTTAACTCCAGGAATGTGTAGGGAAGAATAGTGCTGGAACTGCAACAAACCTATGGATTGTGTTCCATATATGCATGTTCCTGGCCTTTTGGAAATGTCTGAAGATCTGGCTCTATCATATTGTTTGGAGGTCACAGAAGAGCACAGAGCCGTCGGGCTGGTTAGCAGCTTCAAGGCTCTCCTCCTGCCTAAAACTTTGAATTTTAACTGTCTTTGCCTCACATTTTCATGTGTTTATATTTTACTTGTATACTGCCCAGAGTCCATTTGGGAGGGACACAGGCAGCTTCCAAGTCTGATAAATAAACATAAAGAAATCTTGCTCCCTTCCTTCCCATTTTTCCCCAATTTTAAACCAATTGTAATGTTATTAATTATTTTAATGTTTTATATTGAGGTGTTTTTTTTAACTGATTGTAAGCCTCTAGGCAAGCTGGGCAGCCTATAAATTAATAAATAAATGAAAACAAAGAAATCAGATAAAAATGAGATATACCAATAACTTCCATTTGTTTTGAATTCTAAAGTTTTGACACATTGCATGTCCAATGGACATGTTTAAAAAATTAAGGAATTCAGAAAAGCAAGAAAGGTGACAGAGCAAGTTATCTTTCACCTCTTAAGTTACAACCTTGAGTATTGACTCGCATTTTCTGTATTACGTATTTCATCTTCACATGAAAATCAGATGACAATCAAGTGGAGATATGAGTGAATAGCCTTTTTTCTGCTCGTTTGACATTTGCACAAAGCAAATTTATTTTGCACAAACCCTTTGGAAAGCATCTCCTGTATATCTCCTCAGCTTAAAATTTAATAGCCATTAAATTTGGACTGCCATTCCTACCATGTCCAAACATTGAGGCCTTCAGCCAGAAAATTATGTGTTATAATGAAGTAGTGTGTCAGTGCCAACAGCCACTACAGTACATTCACTGGCTTGAAAGAGAAATAGGTCCTTGCGGGCAAGCTGTGCTTCGAATATGTCATTCACAGATATTGATGCCGTAGTGCCATAGGCAGAGAAAAATCATTGTAGTGTTTAGAAGGGAACAATCATTGGCACGTTGAATATAAATAGTTCTATTCACAGGTGCATTAGATTCAATTAAAACTGGGCTCTTATGTCATTGCATGAAAATGATATTGTATCAGACCATTTCTGTTTGGAAATACTTATATGTATGGAACCTACTTTACACATACATGCACCAGAGGCCTGGAGAGAAGATTGTTTGCATCTCTTTGAAGTTTGGCCTAAATATTTGGTGTAAACTGAGGCCACTTGCATAGTAATTGCTTTTCCCATAGCTGTGGCTTCAGCACAGATGATTTGCAGGACCATCTATGTCCGTACATGCTATTCCACATTGTTAGATGTTTAGTGAGGCTCCTTTTGCTAATTTTGCCATGGTTATGGGGTTTTGATTTAACGACAAGTTGTGGAGTAGGTGAGAATGATCCCTTTACAGTTATAGTTTAATAATGGGGTTAACATTCCACCCCCCTCCATCCAAAACTTTTTCCATTTCTAAGGGTGAGACTTTTACCATTGTAGCTTACCAATATTTAACTCTTATTTAATAATGCCTTGGTAAAACTATACTTGGAATACTGCATATATATTTTTATTGTGACAGTGTAAAAAAGATGTTGAAACTCTAAGAAGAATACAGAGAAGAGCAACAAAGATGATTGGGAGGCTGGAGGCTGGACCCCGGCGGCTGAAACATATGAACAATGGTTGCAGGAACTGGGTATGTCTAGTTTAATGAAAAGAAGGACCAGGGGAGACATGATAGCAGTCTTCCGATATCTCAGAGGGTGCCACAAAGAAGAGGCAGTCAAACTATTCTCCAAAGCACCAGAAGACAGGACAAGAAGCAATGGATGGAAACTAATCAAGGAGAAAAGCAACCTAGAACTAAGGAGATATTTCTTGACAGTTAGAACAATTAATCAGTGGAACAACGTGCTTCCAGAAGTTGTGAAAGCTCCACCACTGGAAGTTTTTAAGAAGATGCTGGATAACCATTTGTCTGAAGTGGTGTAGGGTTTCCTGGCTGAGGAGAGGGTTGGACTAGAAGACCTCCAAGGTCCCTTCCAACTCTGTTATGCAGTATTCTGTATTCTGTAACTTGGGATCCACTGGAATCTCAAAATGTGCTTCTGGAGTTCAGCGAATAACTTCATTATCTGTGCTCTTTTATTTTAAATCAGTTTTTACATAAAAGTAAAAACTATATGATTTATACAATTCAAAGGAAAGGATATACTTCAAATGTAGAGTCTACTTAGTCTTTTTTCACTAGAAAAAAATATTTCTGATTTTCAGATTTCTGAAATATGCTATAGCTGCAGCTTCAAATTAATTGCTCATAAATAAAACAAAAAAACTACCCAACTCTGAATATAACTTACCCCAGGAATTTATGTATTTTCAATGGCAAAAACAGATTCTTTGAAGGAGGAGGAAGGAGGGAGGGATTTTTTTTTTTCTAGAATGCTCCTGTCTTAATAAAGTGAAGATTTTGGTATACTACACCGTGCAATATGAACTTTGAAGTTGATGTTGATGTTACCCATTCAGTCATGTCCAATATCAGGTAACACTGCTTATTTGGTGGATGTTGTCTTTTATGAGAACCTTTCTAATCACAGCATCTATTTAGGTTCTCTCATCTATGGAGAACCAAAGAAAGAGAGAGAACATACAGCAAGTAGCAATGTACATAAATATACATTGAAGATTTTTATACACCTTTTCATGCAGTTCTGGGACTACTGTAGAGTTGCTATTGTACATGGCCATGACCAAGAGATGGATCTATGATCATAAAACTATTGATGGCCACTGCACTGGGGGATCCTACCCTGTTTCCAGAAAATAAGACCTCCTCAGATAATGAGTCCAATCGGGCTTTTGAGCGCATCCCCCCAATATAAGCCCTTCCCTAAATATTGCCACACAGCAGCAGCCATGAGGTGACCACACTCGCCACCTCCTGCACCTCCAAAATAATAAGACCTCCCCAAAAATAAGGCCAAGTACTTATTTTGGGGGGGGGGTGTCAAAAGACCCTGTCTTATTTTCAGGGAAACACGGTAGACTTCCATTAACCTTCTAAGTCATCGGGAAGCCCGAGCAATTTATAGTTTACAGTGATGCCTTACTTAATCCTGACAATCTTTAATTTCAGTTCAGTTACTTACACTTTTTTGACATTCCAAAACTCATGCAGTTTGGTGACTTATATTGCTCTGATCATTATTAATTTTTCACTAATGGTACTTAGTAAATGCTCCCCAAACTGAAATTATGGTGGATGTCACATTAATATTTATTAGAGTTCGCCTCCATGCCAATTTTTCCATGCTGAAGGGTATTTAATCTTCTCAGTATATTTTATGTTATTTCACTACATGCTGATAATAAAGTATAAAAGGTTATTAGTTTTTTTTAGAAATACAAAATTAAAGGGCTTCTGGGGGAAGGCAGTCAGCAATTGTGGCAAAGATCAAGGAACTGGCCTTATATTTATCAATTTAAAACCTTATGCCACAATAAGTGCCTTACACTTGGATCCAGAGTTTTTATTTATTTATTAAATGTGTATCTGCACATGTTAAGCTAGAGGTGTTAGAGTTAGCCATACATAGAGTAAATCAATTGAAATATTGAGCTTTCAACGACTCATGCTAATTTTCTTAAAGGTTTCAGAACTGAAAGGCAATCTCAGAATTTAGGAAAATTACTATGGTATTCATTGGTTTTTCTACCATTACTAGATTCATTTCTAATTTAGAATTCTTTTGTTTTTCTTCTCTACTTCTCTCTCTATGCCAGGAGACATGGCTTAGTGCAGGGGTCTCCAACCTTTGCAACTTTAAGTCTGAAGGACTTCAGCTCCCAGAATTCTGGGAGCTGAAGTCCTTCAGACTTAAAGTTGCAAAGGTTGGAGACCCCTGGCTTAGTGGATGATGGGAGGGGTGTGGAACTTGTTAGCTTATTTGTAGTAGTTTCTTACTTCTTATGAAAATATTACTTCTGGTAACCTACATTTGACACAGTATAGGTGTAATGGGACATGGTGGCTCAGTGGCTCAGTGGTTAAGATGCTGAGCTTGTCGATCAGAAAGGTCAGCAGGTCGACGGTTCGAATCCCTAGTGCTGCGTAATGCAGTGAGCTCCTGTAATGTGTCCCAGCTTCTGCCAACCTATCAGCTTGAAAGCATGTCAAAATGCAAGTAGAAAAATAGGCACCACCTTGGTGGGAAGGTAATAGCGTTCCATGCGTCTTTGTCATCTAGTCATGCCAGTCACATGACCATGGAGACGTCTTCAGACAGCGCTGGCTCTTCGGCTTTGAAATGGAGATGAGCACCGCCCCCTAGAGTCAGGAACACCTAGCACATATGTGCGAGGTAAACCTTTACCTTTATCTAGGTGTAGTGGGAAGTAGGAATAATCTTGAGGAACAGAAGGAAAAGCTGCAAACAAGACAATGATCTGATAAAAGAAATCTGAGCCTGGTCAGATATGTAGTTTGACTGAGCATCTCAGACTTGAGCCTCATAGAAATAAAGAGATAGGGCAGCACGTTCAGATTTACAAATTCTGTTATTGTTACCTTACAATAAAGTAGGACACCATAACTTTGGTGTCCTAGTCTAGCTCTCACCTTGAAGGGCTAACAATTAAGGCTAGTAACCTGTGCTTTTCCTCACAACAAATAGCTATATATTTCTAAGCCTGTCCCTCTGGCAGTTTGAAGATTTCTTTGGGTAGCACTCCAGACAAGTTTGTCTACCCTTCCCAGATCTCTCTCTTCAGGTCCCTTCCCTCTGGAATTTAAATTAGAAGGTGATTTCCTTTGCTACAATTCTACAAAGAGCCAGTCATTATCGCAAGAGGTATTTCTCTGCAGTAATTTGGGAAACACTGTTCATGATTCAGGAAGCAAAACTCCTACAGGAAACAAAAATCCCTCACGCATAAAAAACAACCTTTTTTTCTCCAGATGTGTACTAAAAGGTGTGTTGTTGTGACTTTTTGTTCATGTTGCCTTAGTCTTATAATATTTTGATATATTTTCTCTTGCATACCAATGCTATTGTGTTTATAGTACAAAGCCTATACGTGAATAAAGAAGAGAAAATTATTTGGAAAAATAATATTGGAAAATTATTTGGAGAATTATTTGGAAAATTATTTGGAAAATTATTTGGAAAATTATTTGGAAAAAGTGCCTCAGATCTTCCACAAGCACAAGCATATAACTTCTCTTTTATTTATTAAAGAAGCCCATCTTGGTTCCTGTGGAAGCTTTAATATCTGCATTGAGGCACTGCACACAATAAACACAGTATGAAGCTTGTATTTCAATGTCATTTTGATGAAATCATCAAATTCTATTGATGCCTCTGGATGCAGTTTCATTAAGAGTCATCTTGAGTCAACTCCTTATGACATGGTTAGGGATTTGAATTCAGCAGGAGACCTTGAGAACATAAGCAGAGTGCTTGAAAGAATACTGAATGAGTAATGTTCCTAATATAGGTTGTCGTGGATGCAGAATATGTGTTTGACTATTGAATGGTAGCAGATGTTTGTTGTGTTTGAAGAAAAAGCTTATTTAAAAAGACATGAGTAGAGAAAGAAAAACCTCAGTTCTATCCAAATTTTATTTTGAAATGAGAGGAGAAGGAGAAGGAGAAGGAGGAGGAGGAGAAGGAGAAGGAGAAGAAGAAGAAGAAGAAGAAGAAGAAGAAGAAGAAGAAGAAGAAGAAGAAGAAGAAGAAGAAGAAGAAGAAGAAGAAGAAGAAGAAGAAGAAGGACAAAAACAACAACAAAAAGAAAAAGAAAAAGAAGAAGAAGGAGTTCCTTTCGCATGTTAAATGCACAAAGACTCATTTAACAAGCAACAGAACAGGTAAGAAGTAGATGTGGAATATAATATAGGTGATACTATTGGTGAAAGTTGGTTTAGCCAAGTGGGGCTGACAATACTGAAAAGCTAAGCAGAGTCTGATATGATTAATAATCTGGATGAGGGGCGATCAAGATCCAAGTATGTTAGACTGGATGGCAACAAATCACCAATCCAAAAAAGCCAATGGCAAACCATTTCTTTGTTATCACCAAGAAGATCTCATGGGGGTTCCATATAATCGAGAGACCAGCTTTATTCATTGACTTTACTTTCTGTGTTTTGTTTCTTAAGATGAAAAATTCTGCCACTGAAAACAGACTTGATTTCAATAGCACACTACGAGGATCCATGATTAAGCCACGGTATGCCCATTCCTGGTCTAGGAAAAGGATCCTCTAGGATCAGTTTCCCTTCTCTATTGCTACTTGCAATGGTGGGCTGCTGTCGGTTTGGACCGGTTCAAGCAAACTAGTAGTTGCGACCTGAGTGCGCAATCCCATCCTATATCGCTGTGTTTTTGATGCCACACACATGTGTGGAAGGTGCATACAAGTGAATTGCTAAGTATTTTGATGCCGCAAGCATGTGCGGATGTGCACACTCACATTTCTGGTGCTGGGCGAACCGGTTGTTACAGTATGTGATGCCCACCTCTGGCTATTTGTCCTAGAAGTTCCAATTATATTTTACTACCCTATACATTTACTGATTTGCTCTTATTTCATGCTATGCTATAATTGTTCCTAGTATTTTTGTCATTAGTCTATTGTACAATACCTTGTAAACTGGTCTATTCAGGTGCATTTTAATCTGGAATCTGGAGAGCCTTTACTTATTTTAAAAACTAAGCCTATCAATCTTACCTTTTCGGTTGTTTTCACGGTGGTAGATTCACAGTAGATTGCTTTTTCCTCTTTTCCAAGGCCAAAAGAGAGGGGCAGGGAGAGACTGAAATAGAAAACAATTGCTTTCATTATTGAGCTTGGCAATAAAATGCTGCTGAATTGTAATCTCTGGCTAGGTTTTTTTTTTTTAATGATAAAAGCATCTATTTAAAAAAAATCTTTAACTTTATTTCTGCTTTCGCTTTCTGTATTTCTAATTTTAGAGTATAGAATGCCAATAATAATGTAGCTTAAGCTTTTGCTCCTCTTAATATTTAATTGGCTCATTCTATATTAGAAGTTTCTATCAGCTGTATATCAAATCAGTTTTTCTTGAACATCACCAATGTCTTCCTAAGATTGCATGCATTACCAGCTGAAGGTATACATTCGAATTTCAAAAAACTACATCCTGCTAGTCCAGGATAGAGCATAAATACCCAAATCATTGGAGAGTTAAGCATAATGCTACAATAGAACTAAAACGTGTAACCAGGTTATCCACATTCCTGGCTCCAATTTACAAGCCACCATCTTCCAGTATCATTTCCATTAAAGTATTTGAATCTTTAATGTGCCCATAAATCTTTATAGAGGTGATCGAGAGATACAGGCAATTGTTTATTTGAACGGTGTCCAGCTAAGCAGAAAAAAAGCATTGGCAAACTTAGACAGTAGGTAACATCCTGTCATACATGAAGAGAGGTCCACTGTTTCTCAAATGTGGTAACTTTAAAATGTATGACTTCAACTCTCAGAATTCCCCTGCCATACTTAAAATAGCCAAGTTTGAAAAACTTTGGGCTGGGCTGAGTGTTAACATAGCACATTGGAAACTTCTGAATTGGTTACACTAACCTGCCACTAAGGAGAAAACTTTTGACAGTGAGAACAATTCACCAGTGGAACAGCTTTGCTTCCAGAAGTTGTGGGTGCTCCATCATTGGCGGCTTTTAAAAAGAGACTGGAGAGCCATTTGTCCAGAAAAGCATAAAATCTCCTGCTTGAAGAAGAGGTTGGACTAGAAGAGCTCCAAGGTCCCTTCCAACTCTGTTATTCTCTATTCCAGGGGTTCCCAAACTTGGCAACTTTAAGACTCATCAACAATTTGGATGAGGGGATAAATGGGGATCTCATCAAATTTGCAGACGACACCAAGCTGGCAGGAATAGCCAACACTCCAGAAGATAGGCTTAAGATACAGAAGGATCTAGACAAACTTGAACATTGGGCACTATGTAATAAAATGAAATTCAATTGTGAAAAAAGTAAGGTCCTACATATAGGCAAGAAAAACCAAATGCACAAGTACAGTATAGGTGGTACCTTGCTCAATAGTAGCAACTGTGAGAGGGATCTAGGAATCTTAGTGGACAACCATTTAAATATGAGCCAGCAGTGTGCAGCAGCTGCCAAAAAAGCCAACACAGTTCTAGGCTGCATAAACAGAGGGATAGAATCTAGATCACATGAAGTGTTAATGCCACTGTATAGTGCCTTGGTAAGGCCACACTTGGAATACTGCATACAGTTTTGGTCGCCACGATGTAGAAAAGACGTGGAGACTCTTGAAAGAGTGCAGAGAAGAGCAACCAAGATGATTAGGGAACTGGAGACTAAAACATATGAAGAACGGCTGCAGGAGCTGGGTATGTCTAGTTTGATGAAGAGAAGGACCAGGGGAGACATGATAGCAGTGTTCCGATATCTCAGAGGGTGCCACAAAGAAGAGGGAGCCAAACTATTCTCCAAGGCACCTGGGGGCAGGACAAGAAGCAATGGGTGGAAACTAATCAAGGAGAGAAGCAACTTAGAACTAAGGAGAAATTTCCTGACAGTTAGAACAATTAACCTCTGGAACAGCTTGCCTCCAGAAGTTGTGAATGCCCCAACCCTGGAAGCCTTTAAAAATATGTTAGATAGCCATTTGTCTGAAATGGTATAGGGTTCCTGCCCACGCAGGGGGTTGGACTAGAAGACC
This sequence comes from Rhabdophis nuchalis, assembly GCA_039707465.1. NCBI lineage: Eukaryota > Metazoa > Chordata > Lepidosauria > Squamata > Natricidae > Rhabdophis > Rhabdophis nuchalis. The sequence continues at coordinate 325,630,580 of CM077643.1, forward strand.
TACAAGGTCCCTTCCAACTCTGATATTGTATTGTATTGTAAGACTTGTGGACTTCAACTCCCAGAATTCTCCAGCCAGCATAGCTGGCTGGAGTTGAAGTCCACAAGTCTTAAAGTTGCCAAGTTTGGGAACCCCTGCTCTATTCTGTATCCTATGGCTGCTGTTTTCCTAATTTTGCAATTATAAAATGGATGTATTTTTTTCTGTGACTGGCCTGCAAAGGACTGACAAAGATTAAATATATTCTGGACAAAATAGAGCTGCTAATTATTCTGAGGACTGTACAGAGGTGTCCCCAGGATATGATCTTAAAAAGTTATCAGTGATCAGTGCAGTGGGTCCCTCACTGATCCTGTCTGAATTGATCTTCAGACTAGAACAGCTGATGGTTGAGTGGCAGAAGTAATAAGAAAGAGGACAAAGAACTCTTGTGGTCACTTGTTTGTATCCTTTTCTCTCTCTCTGAATATCTAATTCCTGATGCCAGAAGGCAGGCAGTACGTGAGCTACAATGAGAAGGAAAAGCAGTCCATGGAGGGTGAATTTCCATCATGGTATGCAAAACACCAAGAAGTAGATTCTATAGCCGTGATGGCAACCCTATGGCATGCGTGCCACAGGTGGCATGCAGAGCCCTTGACTGCACATGCGTGCACGCCTCCCACCACTCAGCTGATTTTCGGCTCTCTGACATGCTTGCATGGGGCAGGTTGCCTGTGGGAGACACATGTGGGTGTGTGAGGAGGCGGGGGGGTCACGTGCGCATGTGTGGGGTGCAGGGGGAGTGTAGGGGGGTGTAGTTTCCCCACATGGTCCATGTGGCCCATTTTAGTTCCAGGAGGTTGCAGGGAGGCCTACTAGTCCCAAAATAGGGCATGGGGGGTGTCATGCATGCATGTGCAGGGGGTTGCACGGAGAGGGTCCTGCATGCATTGTATTATGGGTGTGGGTATGTGCTTTTGGCACGTGATGACAAAAAGGTTAGCCATCCCTGTTCCATAGGATAAAAAACTTGCTTCTTTTCTCATTTTAAAGTCATCCACCGCAGTCGCATCAGTACTGCAGTTCAAGATGGTCAAGAGGGAATTGGGTTGCAAGTCCCCACTTTTAAAGCATCAATGCAACATTGATGCATGTACAGAAGGGTAAGAGCTACATCGTGGCATTCTGTCTGCATTACTGGAGGTTGAGTCAAGGATAGACTGGACAACCATTTGACTAGAATGGTATAAGGCTCCTGTCTTGAGCAGGATGTTGGACTAGAAGACCTCTGAGATCACTTCCAGCCCTATGATTTTGCAGAAGCCCCCGATCAACTGAGTTTTAGAATGGCACAACTAAAAGATTATTGCAAGCCTGGAAACAAAGAGTTAAACTAGTAAGTGCAAAGGGTTTCCTGGCAACAAGGATAGAAAAGCATCATATATCTTTAATGAATTAGTGAAATTTAGACAGTTGCTCCTTCCTTAGGAAGTTGCTCTGTATATATGCTTGTTTTCCTTTTTACAAAATTAAAAAGAACTCTGCTTGTTTCAATAAAGACCTTTTTAGGACATTGCTTTATTCTGCTCACTTGTTTCTGCTAAAATAAAGGACAGCTTCCAGAATACTCTCCTCCAAGTCTTAGATCCAATATAGCAACTGTCTAGCTTTCTAATATTGTAGTGGCTCAACTGTCACAATGCACAGGATAGACAGACTTTAGAGGAGACAACCAGATTTCAGACAGGGAGGGTCTATGTCATATAGGGCTTTATGAGTAATAACCAGCAACTTGAATTCTACTTACAGTAGAAGTCAACTGGTAACCAATGCAGCTCATGAAGCAGAGGTATTGAATGGGCACAGTGAGGCTCACCCACCATTCCTTGTGCCACCACATTCTGGACTAGCTGTAGATTCTAAGTGCTGTTTAAGGGCAGTCCCAGATACAGCACATTGCAATCTTCCAACCACAAGATAAACAAGCCATAAGTGAAAGGGACCTCTAATCCAGATAATCGTGGTGGTGCAGTAGTTAGAATGCAGTATTGCAGGCTAACTCACTGTTCACTGCCAGGAGTTCGATCCTGACTGGCTCAAGGTTGACCCAGCTTTCCATTATTCTGAAGTTAATAAGATGAAGACCCAGATTGTTGGAGGCAATGTGCTGACTCTGTAAAACTGATTACAGAGGGCTGCAAAGCACTATGAAGAGGTATATAAGTCTAAGTTCCTGGCTACAGCAGCCACTTATTCCTGCAGCAGGAACTGAGAATGCAGGAAGGCTTCTAGATGATGCAACATTCACAAACAGCACCGTGCTATCCCTTTCAGAGTCAAAGATGAAAAGTTCCTAGCATTGTAAAGACCAAAAACTTACAGCCATTTGTTCTTCCTAGGATTGAGTGGGACCTGTTCCTCCACATCCAAATTTTTACCAAACCCAGGTATTAAAAAAAAGATTTGATAGTATTGCAGGTCAGCTAGGAATCAAAATGTACTCACTGATAATAACTTGAATTCAAGATAATAGAAGACTCTCATTTAGTGATCTCATGCAGATATTAAATAGGAATGGAGAGGCATCCCACAGATTGGTGACTTCAGGTTTGGCCTCTCTCTTCCAACCAACATCAAGTGGGACCTGCAATGGAAAAAAGAACCACTAAAGCACTATACTCCACCCTCCCTGCTCCTAGTCCCACAGCCATTCCAGAACGATACCATGATCAGTGATCATTGAAAGCAGTTGAGAGATCATGGAAGAGCAGAATATCCATATTTTTCCCATCCTCTCTCCATCATAGGACATTAATAAGTGCAACCAATGTCATCTCTTGATCTGAAAAGGGTCCTTAATCCTCTGAAAAGTTCAAGGAATCCATTTTGTCTAAGTTTCTTCCAACACTCCCAAAGTTTGAAAGAAAATAAACCAAGCATAGTTTTGCTTCCTCTAGGGATGTTCCGAGGGCCATTAAAGGATACTGTGAAGGTCATATGTGGTCCATAGAGTGCCATTCCTGCTGTGCAAGATAAAAGCTGATGTGGCGAGCAATATCAGTCTTAATGATATTATTTGCTCGGATATTGATAACAGACTTGTGAGTTGAAGCCCAACTCACCCTTTTAAGTTTTCTATTTGGAGATCTATCATGGATTTTCAAGTCCTGTACTGAATTTCTTCCACAACTCATGTCTGAAAGCCATATCTCTATGCTGGAAAAATATGAATATGTGATTAAGACTTATTCTGGATTAAACAAGAATAAGGGAAAAATGCTTTTTTTATAGTTATTCAAGGAAGTGTGAGGAATAAACCATTCTAGGTTGCCACAGCAACACATTTTGAAAGCTTGACTCATATGGTAACATGATAGTTATCTGATGAGGAAGAAAAAAAACATGAAACTCGAGGTCATACAACATATGTTATCTGAAAATCATGATTAGGCCCACTGTCTGTGTTCCTGATCTTAAAGATTCATTGAGTGAGAAGAACTGAAGTACATACGGTCAAATGCATTGGATTTTCTCCATCTAACCAGCAATCTGTATTAAAATGAAAAAGAACATAATTAAAATAAAAGATAGGAAGATGAATTGAAGGTTGTTCAAAGATATAGAAGCATCTAGCAATCCCAGTGATTAAATATTCAGGGGTTAGAATTCTTCAGCTGTTAGAACTTAAATGTTTCTGAAGCATTTCTTGGCTTCGGTGAGAGTTAAATCTTGTTTGGGTGTTATTTGATGGCTTTATAGTTCAATTAAATGTTTGTCGGACTTTCACATTGCACAAGATTTATTTTTAAAACTCTTTAAGGATCCTTTGTAATTGGCTTTGCACTGGATATTCTCTGATGATTTTACTATGCATCTATCATAGAATGAGCAGATAACAAAACAATGAAAACTCCTTGCCAGGAATGTTGAAAAAACATTCTAATAATGGTCATGTTTTCAATTGCACGAAAATCTGTTCGTCTGGGTTAGCCCAATTCTTCTACTTGTCCCGTATTTTATAATGTAATTTTTATTTCTGGAATTTGGAAGAGTAAAGAATATAAAATGTATTGTGCTATCACATCTGAAGTCATAAGCCATTTAATTTTCACCTCGATGAGATATAATCAGAGAGAATTGCATTCTCGGTACTAATAAGAAATGAGCTAGCAACAGTTAAATTCCTCTCAACTCTGATGCCTTTTCATCTACTTAAATGTTCCAGCTGCTCACTGGTTCTCAGTAAAAGCTGGTTCAGAGAAGAGATAGTTCATACTAAAGAAACAGACAGGTAACACCATACTATGACCTTATCTCTCATAGAAATTCTGGATAGCAGAAAAGGTTACGGATATGATAGACTCAGGAATGAAAATGGTTTTATTTACCACAAAGCACAAGCTAGGAGCTCTGAATAACAGCAATTAAATCCTTATTCACTGCATCACAGGAAGGAATAACAGGTAGTTTGAACAATGCTGAACTTGAATAATGAAGCAAAACTGGAAAATGTTCATACCAACCCTAAGGACTTCCTTGTCTTTAAAGAAAAGACACTCTGTAATGGCCAGTTCCCCACTTACAGAATTACCGTAAACTGCTCTCTCTCTCTCTCTCTGCCCTTTCTTTGGTGCCTCTGTCTACATTTCCAAATCCTCTCCTGCCTTTAATTCATTGTGATTTCTTGCCATTCTGTGTTGTTCCAATATACAGATACACACTGATGGATGTTCTCCTCTAGCTTTGCAGGCATCCTCTTTTACCTGCTCACTAACACCAGTTCAGATACTGCAGTGCAAATGTGGTAAAGTTTGTTCTTGTTATACCACACTGCCGTCTTGTCTCTCCATTTGATTCATGTGGGCTGGTTTGCTAACCACTCTTCTCACCCCTTATCTGAGCATCTTGCAAGATAAAAATATATGGAAAATGAAGAAACCTTTACAAAAAGTTGTTCCATTCATCATTGTCTGTCAATATTTTAAATTAACTTAGGAACACCAACTGGATTCTAATTCAGACAGTTTAATCAGCTACAGATCCTGCTCTCATTGGATAACTGGTAAGGGCCTAAAGAGCTGGCCTCACTAGTGTTTTGAAGGGATGGGAATTGAAACCAAAACGGGAAATGATAAATTTTCAAAACAGAACTTCAGCGGGGATGCTTCATCTACACTGCCACCATTTTGATGCTGTGAAATACAGTGTGGCACAAATATACGTACAGGTAGTTCTCGACTTGCAGCTATAACTGAGCCCAGACTTATGGTTATAAATTATTGTGGTTGTTAACTGGATCATTATGTGATTGCGCCCAATTTTTTTGCCCCATTTTTGCAGCAGTTGTTAAATGAACACCACAGTCATAAAGCAAATCTGTTTTATCCAATGGGCATTTTTTGCAGGCAAATGCGAAAGGCCAGCAAAGACCACCAAAACCCACAGTCATGTGACCACAGTCATGTGACTACATGCTGCACATGTGAGCCAGTTGCCAAGCTCCCAAAATGCAATCATGAGACTTGAGGGGGGAAAGAGTTTGTGGCCATTGCTACTTCAAAATTGGGTTGGAAGTATCTTTTGGGAGTCTGTCACAACTTCAAATGGTCACTAAATGATAAGTCAATAACAGAGGACTACCTGCATTCTTTTCTTCTCTCAAAAACACTGGTGGAACTCTGCTTTCCTTGCTAAATTGGTTTAAAAAATTGGGATTGGGAAGGAATGGAGGTAAAAGGAATTCAGGAAAAGCGAGCACTAATTGAACGGGAAATGTTGAGAAAAAAATGGTAGCATTGGAAATTAGTGATAAAAGGAGAAGAGGCACATCCCTGTCTTCCAACAAAACACATCTCTGGTTATACTCACCAGAGGTTACTTTGCCTCACCTCCAAAATAATGGATGGCAAAATGTAGATTTTGAACAGCTTGAAGCTAGGATAGAGTAGTGATGACCTAAGGAAGCAAACCTAATTTGATTCCAGTACACACGTGATGATTTAAGGTGGTTTAAATATGAGCTCTGAATGGCCATGAGTCTACCAGGGGGTGAAGAGAGAAGATTGGGGTTCTTGGAATATTGTTTACTTTTACGGGTGATCTCATACCTGGAATTCTAAAGTGTAGTTTATTTCTATTGTTGGAAGAAATATCCATCTGGTTCAGCTCCAAGCTGGGAGAAAGACACTGGAAACATGGAGGCTACTTGGAAAGATGATTTAATGATGGAACAGAACCACCAAGCACATGGTTCTGAGTAGCTGACTACATGGAGTTGAGAGTGAGGGGGTTTTATACCTTCTCTTGGGCTTTGAACTTCAGCTTCCTGTTCCTGTGCAAGAACATGTATTCTATTGGCTGTTGTCAGACTCCCGTGGTGCCATGTACAAATCCTAGAAGTTTGTCTGAGTTAAGCTTGGTTGAAGTTTGGGCTTGTTGGGCAATTCCTACTGTAGCTGTGGGCTAACCATACCTTCAATCAGACCTTGCTGAATTTGCCTATGAATAGAGCTATCTATCTCTTTATCTCTTAAGTACTAATATCTGCTGTGGGCTATTAAGAGTGAGTCTGCTTCCTGCCTCTGAAAAAACATGTTTCTCCATTTTTCATCCAAGAAATATAATATTCTGCCTTTTTAATATTTCCTAAAATATTTTATTCTTTTAGGAGAGGGGTGGCTGCTAACTTTTTACACACTATTTCTTTTTGAATAGGTAAAAATAGCCTGGTTTACACATAATGCTAAATGATGAAATATTTTTTTAAAATGCAGAATAGCTGTGCTCACATTACATGCTAAGCCAAACCAACAAATCACTCTGTTTCTACACTTGGCCAACAGCCCATTTTCTTTAATATATTTCTCATTGTTCTTTCCAGCTCAAATTTAAAGAGTGCTTTACTTTCACATCTTCTTCCCAAAGACTACTTGACAGCGAGCAGCCTCCCGTCTTTGCCACACAAAGAAATGTGAAATGTTTCCGAGAAACATTAAACAGCCTAGAGCTGCATTAAAGATAGAAAAGGAAAACCACAGCAAATCGTTTGTTTCACAGTATTGGCTAGCTGAACTTCTCACCGTTTGTTCACTTTATATGTAATGTTCTGACTTCTGCTCCAGGCCACCACATTTCTTGTTTTATAGATTCTGTTTTTCTAAATTTAAACTGCTAACTCTTATTTGCTATGAGTTAGTCCACGCAGTTTATATCTCCTGTGTGATTGACACCTTACGCTCAGTGCCAGCTCAAGCATTTATGGCACCCCTAGGCCACAATGACTGATGATGACACTTCTGGCTGATGGAAAGATTCGCATCTTTGGACTGTTTCAGAGGGAGGAGCAGCACTGGAGATCTCAAGCTTTGGTGGCCTACGCCAGTACTTCCTCAGCCTTTGCCTAAAGCCACTCTGCTTATTATGATAGAGGATAAATCCTCTTTCTTTCTTTTTTATTAATAACTGTTGCGTTCTGCATCCAGATTATAAAAGGAGTTTGGCAGGGGAAAGGGGATTCTTCAGCCTCTCTTTATTTTCAGCCATGCTGGCTAAAAACTAGGAGCAGGAATTGTGCCCAAATTTTGCATACAAAACCTTTGCCAGACCAATTCTTGAATACAGCTCATCAGCCTGGAATCCACACTGTATATTGGACATTAATACAATTGAGCAAGTCCAGAGGTACCATATTTTTCAGAGTATAAGATGCACCAGAGTATAAGACACATCAAGATTTTGAAGAGGTAAATTTTAAAAAAAGGTTTTTGCACTCTACTGACCTCCTAAAACCTCTGCATGCCTCATTTTTTTTGTGAAAAACAGGGTGGGCAGAGAGTTTGAGAGGCCTGCAAAGTACTCCTGAGGGCTGGGGGGGCACAAATGAGCAAAAAATGGTCTGTTTTTCATGAAAATGGGCCTGTTTTTTTTGCCAAAAAAGGACATGCATAGCCTTTAGGAGGTTTGTAGAGTGCTCCCGGGGGGGGGGGGGGGGAGCAAAAATGAGCAAAATATGGGCCATTTTTTGTAAAAATGAGCCCGTTTTTTTAAAGGGCTTGCATAGCCTTTAGGAGGCTTGTAGAGTGCTCCTGGGGGCTGGGGGGGGACAAAAACAGGCCCGTTTTTGCTTGTTTTTGCTCTCCCCAACCCCAAGGAGCACTTTGCAGGCCTCTCAAAGACTCTGCACCTCCATTTATGTGGGATGGGGTTTGGGGAGGCCAAAAATGTTGTATTCAGTGTATAGGACGCACCCAGATTTTCACCCTTTTTTGGGAAGGGGGGGAGATGTGTCTTATACTCCGAAAAATATGGTATTTCACAAGAAGAGATAAGAGTACCTTATGACTCCAGGCTTGAAATTTGGGGATTGGACAACCTGGAACTACTCTGCCTATGGTCTGACCTAAGCGTAGTACACAAAATTGTCTGCTACAGTGTCCTACCTTTCAATGGCTATTTCAGCTTCAGCTGCCACAATACATGGGCAAAAAATAGATACAAACTCAACGTAAACCGTTCCAAATTTGATTGCAGAAAATATGACTTCAGCAACAGAGTGGCCAATGCCTGGAATGGACTACCTGACTCTGTGGTTACATCCTCAAACCCCCATAGTTTTAACCTAAGACTGTCTACTGTTGATCTCACCCCATTCCTAGGAGGTCTGTAAGGGGGCGTGCATAAGCACACCAGCGAGCCTACCGTCCCTCTCTTACTGGCCCCATTGATTTGTACCCATTTCCTGTGTTCATGTCCATGTTTATACTTATATCTGTTATCTCGTACATGTTTGACAAAGTAACTAAATAAAATAAAATGAATAAATTCAAGAGAAAGAAAGAAAGAAAAGTGCTTTGGGATGAGATTCATTTAAATTCTTTTTTCTTAAAAGCATCGGTCACTTTGTTTGGGACAATATTAAGTGAAATGTTCAGGCATTGTTGACCCGGTGCTGGAGATATAGCACACTGAATTTCAGAGGGATCAGGGCAAGTCTCTCTATAAAGGAACTCTTTATAATTTGGAAGGATTTATTAAGCTGTACCGTAGATCCATCTGTTAATGAGGAGGACTGGGGGACTTAAAAGGAGAAATTGGAGAAGGAAGCAGGAATATCCCAAAGGCTGCAGCATATGGAGACATTCTGCAGCACAGGTGCTGTCAGTTCTTCCCCCAGGGAGAAATGCTGGATGATTTAATATCTGGATTAGAAAATAGATCTTTCTGTCAGTCATTTTACTCCACTCCATTCTCCTTTCCCTTCCTCCTCTTTCCACCTTGAAGTTCCATGTTGTTATGAAGAAATGAAAACGCTCAAGGTCAACTTTTCTACAATGTCACAAATTTAGCTTGGATCCTAATATGCTGCACTGCAAATGAGCTTGTTCTGCTAACAGTCATGTTACCTGAGTACTCTGAAGCAGATTGTTATCTTGCAGAACAAGAGATTTATGGAGCCATTTCCACATTGGAAAGAGTTCTTGCTTGGCATCTCCTGGATCCTGAGCTTCAATGGATCTACCAAGGCCTGTTAAGGGGACTGCCAGGTTTTGTTCTTCTTCAATAGTCAAAGTGAACAAATTCACAAGATATTTTTCAGGTTTACTTTCTTATAGGTAAAGGTTCCCCTTGCACATACGTGTTAGTAGTTCCCAACCCTAGGGGGCAGTGCTCATCTCCGTTTCAAAGTCAAAGAGCCAGTGCGGTCAAAAGATGTCTCCATGGCCATGTGTCCGGCATGACTAAATGCCGAAGGCACACAGAATGCTGTTACCTTTCCACCAGAGGGGGTTCCTATTTTTCTACTTGCATTTTTACATCCTTTCGAACTGCTAGGTTGGCAGAAGCTGGGACAAGTAACGGGAGCTCACTCCATTATGCGGCACTAGGGATTCAAACTGCTGAATTGCCAACCTTTCGATCGACAAGCTCAGCATCTTAGCCACTGAGCCACCACATCCCTGCACTATCTCCATAGCCTCATGCAAAATGCCCAGCTCTCGTTATGTTTCTGTTTTACTTCCCTTTTATGCATGGATGAGGGATAGAATTTTGCTACAGCAGAACAGGCAACTGTTTGCTGTTATGGCAGTGATTTCCATGTCTTCTTCTGCTCGAGCCTAGGCGGTCACAGATCATTTCCAACCTGCTTTTGATGCGCTGGGGAATGGAAAATGTGAGTGTGGAAGTGAAACATTTTGATCATTTTACTTGCAGACACCAGCATTTTGTGTCATGTTTGGCATTTACTGCATAATAAGAAGATAAGAACATAAGAATAGCCTTGCTGGAACAGGCCACAGCCCATCTGGTCCAGCATTCTGTCTCACACAGTGGCTCACCATTTGCTTCAGGGTCTTCCCAAGCAGATGTCTTCGCCTGCTTATGATTCCCTGCAAATGGCATTGAGAGATATCCTGCCTATCTCTCCAACCCGAAGGGTGTCCTTAGGCATCCATAATGATAGCCATGTTTCCACATTGGCTGCAGACTTTAAAAAAAAATACTGTACCAGTGTTCACATAATCAAAATCAGGGTTTGAGTGCATTCCCACTTCTCTCTAGCAAGAGCCACAATACTGTCCTCAAAAATCAGCTGAATTTTTTTTCATAGATCAGTTATTTTCATCGCTGCTTCCTCAGCTTTTTATATTCCAGATGTCTTTGCCAAAGCAAATCTTTAATTACTGTACTCACAAGCTAATTCATACTTTGTAACTATATATTCTCATGGGGCAGTTTGTTTTGTCATTCAATCGTCCTTAAGCTTTCCAAAATTACATGTTTGACTAGCCTTTCACAGGTAAGAGGAAGTCTGCCATAAGACCTATAATAAATATTTATTACTGGTACAGTTAAGGATAATTCTACAGATTTAAAAAATATACTAGTGAACAATTCTGAATATTTACTTCAATGCAGATGCTTTCTGGACCACTTCATTGTTCTGTTTTAGAAATACTTTTATTATTCCTCTGTCACACATTCAGTACTACCGTATATATCCAGTACAATACACAACCAGGAATATATTAAGTTGAATTCCATAACAGTCATATACATTTCATGGTCATAGATGACACTTATTTTGAACTGACATAGAAACTTTTTACAATACAATTCTATTTTGCCCTAAAACACAAGAGAAACATTTGGAGGCATAATTTGGAGGCATAATTTGGAAACATTTGGAGGCATAATTGGTTGATAATCTCTGGAGGGCGCGGGATAGAGGTTATTCCTCTATCCTAGTCCTATTAGACCTCTCGGCGGCTTTTGATACCATCGACCATGGTATCCTATTGCACCGACTGGGGGGGTTGGGGTTGGGAGGCACCGTTTTGCGGTGGTTCTCATCCTACCTCTCTGGTCGGTCGCAATATGTGTTGACGGGAGGGCAGAGGTCGACCTCGAGGCCTCTCTTATGTGGGGTTCCTCAGGGGTCGGTCCTCTCGCCCCTCCTTTTCAACACATATATGAAGCCGCTGGGTGAGATCATCCGTGGTTTTGGGGTGGAGTACCACCTGTACGCTGATGACACCCAGCTGTACATATCCACCCCAAACCACCCCAACGATGCTGCCGAAGTGCTGTCCCGGTGTTTGGAGGCCGTACGGATCTGGATGGGTGGTAACAAACTCAAGCTCAACCCTGCCAAGACTGAGTGGCTGTGGTTTCCGGCACCCCGGTTCAGCCAGATTACACCAACTCTGGCCATTGGGGGCGAAACACTGGCCCCCGTGGAGAGGGCGCGCAATTTGGGTGTCCTCCTGGATTCCCGGCTGTCCATGGAGGACCATGTGGCGGCCGTGGCCAGGGGGGCGTTTCATCAGGTACGCCTGATGCGCCAATTGCGCCCCTTACTGGACCGGGCTGCCCTTCGCACAGTCACTCAAGCTCTCGTGACGTCCCGACTCGACTACTGTAATGCTCTCTACACGGGGCTTCCCTTGAGGTGCACTCGAAAGCTACAGCTAGTCCAAAACGCAGCCGCGCGGGTGATTATGGGAGCCACTAGATGCTCCCACATAACACCGATCCTGCGCGAGCTGCATTGGCTTCCTGTGGTTTTTCGAGTGCACTTCAAGGTTTTGACAACTATCTTTAAAGCGCTCCATGGCTCGGGGCCTAGTTATATGCGAGACCGCCTCCTGCCCCATACATCCCTTAGACCGATACGCTCCCACAGAGAGGGCCTTCTCAGGGTGCCGTCGGCCGGACAATGCCGACTGGCGACACCCAGGGGAAGAGCCTTCTCTGTGGCGGGCCCAGCCCTTTGGAATGACCTACCCCCTGAATTACGTACCATCACCGACCTCCGCCTCTTCCGCCAATGTCTTAAGACATATTTGTTCCAACAAGCCGGCCTAGCCTAACCTCCCATGGGGACTTTTAGGTAGTTTTAAATTGGGTTTTTAAAATTTGGTTTTAGCGCAGGATAGGTTTATTTAATAGTTTTTTAAATTATATTTATTGTATTTTGTATGTTTTTAAATTTTCCTGTGCGCCGCCCTGGGTCCTTTGTGGAGAAGGGCGGGATATAAATTAAAAAAATTTTTTTATTATCCACAGCAACAGCATATTCAATAGAGCTGGGGATACATATGGTGCTATTAGATTGTAGTCCTCAATTTATGACCACAATTGAGCCCAAAATTTCTGGGGTTAAGTGAGATATTTGTTAAGTGAGTTTTGTCCCATTTTATGACATTTCTTGGCATGGCTAGTAAGTGAATCACTGCAGATGTTAAGTTAGTAACCCAGTTGTTAAGTGACTCTGGCTTCCCCATTGACTTTGCTTGTCAAAAAGTTGCAAAAGGAGATCACATGACCCCTGGGACACCACAACCATCATAAATATGAACCAATTGCCAAGCATCTGAATTTTGATCACATGATCATGGGGTTGCTAAAAAGGTTGTAAATGTGAAAAAGGGTCATAAGCAGAGGTGGGTTCCTACCGGTTCAGACCGGTTCAGCCAAGTAGTTAGTAGCTCGACTGGGCACGTACCTAAACCGGTTCTATGCTCGGTGGCGCCATCTTGATTTTCTGTTCTGCACACATGCACATTTTTTTGTGTACCGAACCAGTAGTAATGCTGGCAGGAACCCAACCCTGGTCATAAGTCAATTTTTCTACTTTCTCCTGGTCATTGTAACTTTGAACAGCCACTAAACAAACTTAGTAAATCGAGGAGTACCTGTACATACTGTATTTTTGGGAGTTTAAGAAGCACCTGAGTATAAGACACATCAAGGTTCTGAAGAGGCAAATTAAAAAAAGGTTTTTCCACTCTGCAGACCTCCCCAAAACAGCCCATTTTTACAAAAATAGGCCCATGTTTTTTTAAAGGCATGAATTTAGTGAAGGGGCGGGGTTTCAGGAGGCAAAAAATGTTGTATTCAATGTATAAGATGCACCCAGATTTTCAGCCTCTTTTTTGAGGGAAAAAGGTGCATTTTATAATCTGAAAAATATGGTATTAATCAATATTTTTATTCTTTCCAGCCCAACAGAATGTTGGAAAGAAATGCTGTTCCGGTTTCTGGCGGCGACGGATGAACCTTGGGGTTCGTCCGCCGTTTTGTTCTTTTTTCTGCCCCTAACGGGGCGGGGTGCCCCCCTTTTTTCTGGGGGGGACCCTCCGTAGGACTGGCTTGCCTGGACTGGTTCTGCCGGCGGCAGCTGGGGAACAGTCCTTGTCTTCGGTCCAGGTGGAAGAAGACATGCTGCGGGGGGCTTGGTTCCCTTCGCCAACGGAGGGCGGCAACAAATAATGGATTCGGAGAGAACGGAGCGCTCGAGTCGGATGGCTTTGCCGGGGCTTGAGATGCGAGGCGGAGAGTAAGTGACTTTAAAACTTTTTTTGCTGGCGGCTTGGACTGAGAGAGACGTGGAGGGGGGTGTTTGTTAAACCCCCCCTCGGATTTATAACTGCGGCGTTTAGAAATGGCTCCTCGTTGCGAGGAAGCGGATATTTCTCATCCGGACTTTTGCGGAACAAGTGAAAGTGCTTCGCGGCTTGTTTCTATACAATGTATCTAAGTCCGGCTTTATTGAAACAATTTCTTTTTTCACTCTCTCCTGCTGGCTCCCTGGCTGGGCGGTGGAAGATGGCTCCTCTTTGTTCCTGAATGACTATTTCTTTATGGAAAATCACCAACATTTCTTTGTAATTTGGACTGTCTCTCTTTATTAATGGGAATTTTTTTTTGGAATAATTAGTTCCTTCCCTGGAATACCTTCTCTTTTTTAACAATTGACTGTGGAAACTGTTTCTCTTCTGGGCTCTACAACTTGTTACAACTCTGAGCTGAACTTTTTTCTCCTGACTTGCTCCAGCGGCCGCACCCAAAAAACGCCATCTTAGTGGCACTGATTATAATAGCTCATCATGGCTTCAAAAAAACAACCAGAGAATTCGGGATTGGAACAAAGAATGACGGCAATGGAGGAAGCATTAAACTCCTTGGTGCTGGAAATTAAAGTGATGAGAAAAGACCAGTGTAGCTCTAAGCTTGAACTTTTGGAAACACAGAAAAAATTGATGGAGAACACACAGAAGACCGAGGAGCTGGAAGTGGGGTTGGCTGGGGCAAAGGGAGAACTTAAAAATGTCAACACTGAAATTGGAGATTTGTCCGGTCATATGTCTAGGATGGATTTTGAAAGAATGTCATATTTTTTAAGATTTCAGAACATTTTGGAGGAAACTGGTGAATGCCTTCCTGATCTCATGAGTACAATTTTAGCAGACTATTTACACAAACCTAAAGAGGAGATCAGGGGGGACATTGACCTAGTCTATAGAATTAACTCAACATATGCCAGGTTAAATGAAGTACCCAGAGAGATACATATTAAATTTGTTAGAAGGTCGACCAGGGAGGGAATTCTGAAGGCGCAGAGAGACGGGCCTTTAATTTACCAACAAAAGGAAGTCGCCATCTTGAAGCAGATCCCAAAAAAGATTAGGGAGGTGAGGAGGAAGTATTCCTTCTTATCTAAAAAATTGTTTAACCACGGGATTTGGTTTAAGTGGGCGATGCCAGAAGGGATGTTGGTGTTCTGGGAAGGAGGAAGAGTAAGGATTAAAACAGTTGCTGAGGCGGAAGCCTTTCTTAAAAAACATTCCTCTATCCTGGGGGAAGATTCAGGAGGGGCAGAGGGAGTCATGGCCCCGCCCACTGGGGGCCAGGGAGGAGAACAAGAAGACACAATTGCCAAGAGACTTAGATCAAAAAAATGACTTTGTTTTTTATTAACATAGTATAATTCTTTGTCTGGATGTTTGTACATGATTGCCAGCATATAATTTAGAATGTATGACTTATGCATTTATCTTCACCTTGTTGTATTAATGAACAATGTATTACCAATGTCTTACCACGCAGCCCGGAGGGGCCAACGACTTCGACGTGAAAGTTCCCCAAAAATTTTTTTGTATCACCTTACCCTACCCTATCCCAAAAATTTGTAAAACCAATAAAACTTTTGCAATAAAAAAAAAGAATGTTGGAAAGAAATGATGTAAAGGAATTTAGAACTTTATCTATATCTCTGCCTGCAGTACAGATAAAACTAAAAACTGAACAGAGCATGATTCACTTTCTTCAGAGTCCTCCAGTGCATCTAATTCTGACTGCTTCATTCTAAGCCCCTCCCCTACTTTCTCCTGGTCATGTGATCCAGAGCATGTACTTCCCACTGTGGTTCCCAGTACACATTTCCATGCAATCATGAAGGGACACCAAGTTCAGATACATACATAAAGGCAACCTGATTAGGTCAACCCAAGTACAGAATAGTAATGCATAGCAAATCCTCCCACTTTCTGTTCTGGAGTGAAAGGGGAAACTGAGGAAAGAAGGAACTGTACTATGGGCGTGGCAAGCCTAAGGGAAGTTCATAATCCTAACACAAGGAAAACCTTCATCTGTCACAAGTGGCATGTTTGCTTAGTACCCAGAAAGGCAAGGATTAACAGCCTACAGATAACCTGCAATATTAACTCAATCTTTTTATAACTTATCTCAAATTATTTATCAAAAGTTAATTTGATTCCTTGTTTAAACATTAGCAAAGTGAGTTGGCTGCTCTATACCTCGCCCACATTCCACCCAGTTATATTGCTTCAGATACAAAGCATAAATAGAGAAAATGCAAATAAGTGGTAGTAAAACTAATCAAGTAAAACCAAATATTGTTGATAAGAGGAAAAATTGGGATTGCAAAGAACATGCAACCCAGAATTCTATAATTGATCATGTCCAGGTGACTTTACAGCTAGGATGATTTAATATTTCATAGAAATACTTCCATTTTCTTATTGGTTGCTGAAGTTAGCAAGAACACAATGAGATAGGTAGATAAGCTGGAACTTTTACAAGGGACAAAGCATGCCAAGTTTATAGAAAGAAATACAGAGATTTTGAAACTATGGTACATGATTTTAAAAACTCTTCTTAATGGAAGTAGAGTCATTTTGGCAAAGAAGGTGGGTCTACAGAGCCTTATGGTCAAATGGGTACCCCAAAAAGTACATGTTATTCTGGCACATTTTCTTTGATTGACATAAACGGTGTAACATCTTTGCCTTCCTGCCCCCCCTTCTCTTTCACACATACACACACGGAACTTACACACGAATAACTTTTACCAACATGACTCAGCAGGACTGAAGAAATAATAAATGATAAGTAAAGTTTCAGCCAGACCATGAGTAAGTTTCTTCAGTGCCCCAGAATGCAAATAAAATTGTCCTGGAGAATTAGAATATCAGAAAAAGTAGGTATTCCCTGACCATATTTTATCCTGACCAAGTTTTATCATTCTCAAGCTTTAAACATGAAATTTCCTCGTGTTTTTCATAGTTGCCATACCTTTTCCTCAAAATAATTTGAACCAAAATAGAAATAAAGTCGCTCTTGCCTTGTCTTTGTTGCTTGCAGTGGCACCTGCAGCAAACCACAATGATGTCAAAGTAATAACATGTACATATGCACAGAATGATGTCATCCTTCTAATGCAGTGGTAGTCAACCTGGTCCCTACTGCCCATTAGTAGGCGTTCCAGCTTTCATGGTGGGTGGTAGGGGTTTTGTCCACACTGAAGCACTTTCTTTTTTTTAATTTAATTAACTTCCCTACTTTATAAATCACTATTACTGTGGAACCGGTGGGCGGTTAGAAAATTTCACTACTAACAGAGATACAAAAGTGGGCGGTAGGTATAAAAAGGTTGACTACCCCTGTTCTAATGCCTGGTGCAAGTACATGTCATAGCATTTGCACGATGAAATTGTCATTTATCTGTCATCACTCCCCCCTCTTGCCTTAGTGCAGGGGTCTGCAAAGTCGGCTCTTTTAAGACGGGTGGACTTCAACTCCCAGAATCCCCCAGCCAGCATAGCCGACTTTGCAGACCCCTGCCTTAGTGCAAACATCCCAAACATCCTTGGTCTCTTCTTTGTGTAAACATAAAAATTATCTGATTTCTTATTTGCTCATCTTTCTGCAATGTGCAATGCTATAAATCTAAATAACTTCACAGCACAGATATGAAAACCAGTGAGGAACAGCTTTTTAAATAGTATTTATTCTCTCAGATGTGAAGCACAGAACCAACATTTCTCTTCTTTTCGTCCCATTTGTATATGAATTCACGATGTGAGCAAACAAATAAACACAATGCTGTAGCTCAACCAGGATTTTAAAAATGCACTCTCAGAACGTAATATTGGGATGGTGGCAAAACCAGAGGGGAAAAAAACAGTTACATTGCCTTTAAGAAGTGGCAAACTCCCTGGTTAGCTCAGAACAGTTGCAACACAGACAGCTTAGGGATTAGAAGTAGGTATAGAAAATGTCATGCCAGTCATGTTTTTTTGTTGATTTAAGAACAAAAAGGCCCTGCGGTGTGTAACAGGAATGAAGACTGTTAATTTTTTTCTAGTATTTTATTTCCTAAAGGTCACTTAGCAACGCAGTAGGGCAGCTAACACCTCCTTCCTGTCTTCTATTTTTCTACAACTGGAGTTAATGGCTGAGTAGCATGCTTTTTCTTTTTTAGTTTTTGAGAGCTGCAGTACCCGGTACTTCTGGAGAAGGAGGGACCAATTTCATTTCATTCATCCATTTGTTCATTCATTCTTTCATTTTTGTATTTTGGAGATGGTTAAGGCAAAGTAGATATATTCAGCATAGCAAAAACTAAACAGACTTACTTTAATTTACTTCCATCTTGTTTTAAAAGACGGAGATGTAAAGCTGTCCAAAATCAATAGTTCCTTTATCAGTGACAAGCAGGGTGGGCATCAAAATAGGGGGCTTGTGTCAAATAAGAGAGCTGGGAAAAGGGACGGAAACTGAACAATGTATAATACAGAAGAATCCTGAACTGTATTTTACAGCACTGTACTGTATCAAGTTTCTCCAATCCATTCACACCCACAGTGCAGCTATAAATAAAAGCAGCGCTGACTGAAGGGAGGAGGCAACAAGGCTTAGTCATATTATGACCATTCTAACCTACTCAGATGCCTTCATAAACAGAACTGTTACCATAGTTAGGCAGCAAAACAGGATAGCCAGATTCCCCTCCTTTCCTTGCTCGTGTTTCCACAGCAGCTAACCGTGTAAGAGTCACTGCTGCTCTCCTCTCCCAACGTTTGTGTGCAGTTCTGCTCAACGGTCTCCAATTCAGAATTTCTCGACCTCAGCAGCTTTAAAGCGGTGAGGATTTCATGCTGGCTGGGGAATTCTGGGAGTTGAAGTCCACACCGCTTAAAGTTGCTGCGGGTTGAAAAGCACTTCTCTCATTTATGGGAGCAAACGTGCCGTTTTCATTCGCTGAAAACATTCTACACAAGTTCCCCCTGGATTCCTTTCTGCTATGTAAGTTTGCAGTGAGACAATCAAGGATGATGACCATCGGGTTGGCCCTTGGCCATTAACGCTGAGATGCTCCCCAGGCTCCCGCCTCAATGCTGCACCAGCTTGAACAGCATCGGAATCCGAAACCGATACAGTCGTGTGGGTATTTCGGGGCGAATCTCGAGATTCCGAATTTAAAAGCCACGGAACAAGCCAAGAGGCCGACCGATGAATGGAAGAATCTCTCCACTTTTTCCCTATCCAGGATCGTTCGTGGATTGTTATTTTTTCCCGGCCCTGATTTGTTTCTCCCCCCCCCCCCCTTCTCATTTGGTTTGCAAGCTCCCCTCTGGAACCAGTTCAGCAGCTTCTGGTGACGCGCGTCCCATTGCCGGTTACCTGAGCTGACCACGTGAGCGCCACATCATCGGGGATTTTGATATTGAAAGTCACCGAAAGAAGGAACCAGGAAAAGAGCCTGGTCCGAGGCGGAGGAGAGAGAGGGACCTCTGCTCCGGGACTGAGATCTCGTGGCCCAGCAAGACGCCAGAGCCTCCCGGGCCACTCTCCGTGGGCTGCCCCCCCACACACACATCTCCTTCCAGCGCGCCTCGAGGCCCCAGGCTCCTGCGCTGAGCCGCCCGGGTCACTCAGGGACACGGGTCTTCCGCGGGCTTCGGGCAGGGCAGCAGCGGTGGCGGGCTGGCGCTGGGAAGGAGTGCGCGGCGCTGGCGGGGGAAGATGCTGCAGTCGCTAGCGGGTAGCTCGTGCGTGGAGAGGCACCGCTCCGCCTGGTGCTTCGGCTTGCTGGTGCTGGGCTACCTGCTCTACCTGGTCTTCGGCGCCGTGGTCTTCTCGTCGGTCGAGCTGCCCTACGAAGACCTCCTGCGCCAGGAGCTGCGCAAACTGAAGCAGCGCTTCGTGGAGGAGCACGAGTGCCTCTCGGAGGAGCAGCTCGAGAGCTTCTTGGCGCGCGTCCTGCAGGCCAGCAACTACGGCGTCTCGGCGCTGAGCAACGCTTCGGGCAGCTGGAACTGGGACTTCACCTCGGCGCTTTTCTTCGCCAGCACGGTGCTCTCCACCACAGGTAAGGTGGCGGCGGCGGCGCGGGCCTTAGCCCGGGCCTGACCTGGCCTTTGCATTGGGAACCTCCTTCCTAGGCCAGCCCGGGCCTGCTAAGCCGCGGGGAAAGCTTGAATCTGCAACAGTGGGAGAAAGTGGCGGCTTCTCTCCTCCCCCTCCCACGCACCCCTTTCCAACGGAGAAAGAGGTGGCCCGGCTAGGAAAATCTTAGAAGGCAAGGTTTCTTGTGGGAATGCATTGCGGCTGTTTGGTTTGCAAAGAAAGTGTCTGCCTTCACACAACACCCTTAACACGCTTACAGAAATAATACGCGTCTGGAGTCGTTCAACGCATTGAACCGTAAAATAGCAAAACGGGCTGCGTTAACAAAATGCCCCACAAAGAAGAAACCATAACCAGGTGTGATGCTTTGTTATCCAAGAATTGCAAGTATGGTGAGATACAAATGCAGCCAATAAATCTTGACTTGGGTGAGCGAGGTCTGTGATCATAATCAGGGTCTTTCCCTCTCATAAAGGAGAATATGTGTAGCTCTGGATTGAAATGAGGAGCCCTCCTCTCTGCGCTTGGTTGATTTCTTGCAGACATTTTATTAGCCAAACTAGGTATCATCATCAGTTCTAGTATGGAATGCGGTTTGCTGTAAATTTATATCCTAATATAGAATATAAGTTAACAGTTTGTAGAATGTAAACTGACAGCAAACTGCCCTCCTTGCTAGCATTGATGATGTTACCTCATTTGGGTAAGGAAAAGTCTACAGAAAAAAAACAACCAAGCAAGCTCAGGGAATACCAAGGACCTCTCTTTCCTTTTTCCACCTTTATCGCCTTCAGGCATTTCCACTTGTCCTCCCAGTCCTTTGCTCCTTTTGGTTCCTTGCGTACAGAGCTAACATTTTTGAACAGCATTACAAAATAGAGAACTTGGAGGCAACATACTCATATCTTTTGTGAAGTGGTAATCCAACTGCAAACTTTTCTTTTCTCCCATCATCATGTCATCCTGGGCTCCCATCCATTTCCACAGTTAATAGGGCCAGTTCCTCTTCCTTTAGTAATAAAATGCTGATACGGGTTCCTGCTTGCAATATAAGAAAGAAGCCAGCCCAAGAAAGAAAGAATCTTAGTTGGATTCGTACTTTACATTTCAGTTGGATTTTATTATGCAGTCTAAGTACTATGCCTGTCAAAACTGGCCATCTAGTTTTAAAAACAGTAAATGTATACAGGTGCACAGTTTGAGGACATGCCCTTTCACCAATGCTATTACAATGGATTTTTGTTTAACTGTGCTTGTAGGATCATAAAGAGTTTTACATATTCCCAATGAGAACCTGTTTCTATAAATGGATAATATGCGTTCACTTTTAGACTGAAGTCACATGTGACGCCAAATCATGTAAACTGCTTAACTTTGATGCTTTTACTTTTGTTGTTTTGTTTTTTTGTCCGAATACTTATATATTTATTATTAGATATACATTTATTATACTTATATCCCACTTTTCATTCATTTTCTCCACATCAACATTCTTGTGAGGTTAGGCTGGGAAAAGGTGACTGGCTGAAGAGATATTAAACGCTGGGTTGTGTCTGCTTCTGCTGAAAAATGTATCCTATGTCAACCCAGTTTATGACTTCTGGCCACAATAGTTTTTATCAAGCCAGGCCATTCTGCCTTATTTAAAAGTCTTAAAAGAAGCCATAGCTTAATGTTCATCATATCTTTATTGCATTCGTGAAAATCTTCTTGTACTGTCAACGTTGTGAATTATTACTCTATACATGTCCTTTAATAGTTATTTTTAAAAGAATGAAATTCTGATTAGCGAGAATGTCATTTTGTTGCTTTGATAATGAATCATATCTGTGATAGCATATCTGGTAAACGTGACCTTATAGAATCCATCCATCCATCCATCCATCATTAATATTATCATTGACCGGTTCAATAGCTATCAGTTTTGTTACTCACTATGGTTTGCCTAGAGCAATGTGGCAAACACTGCATATAGCAACAGAGAAGCCATTGGGGTATCTAGTTAAAATGCCCCTTTAAACCAGTAGAACTTGAATATGAAGAAGTTGTTCATGTCTTCTTAAATGTAGGAAGCACATCCCACTGGTAAAGAGAAGGTTAAGAGGATGCCACTTCCTTATTGTGTTTCTCTTTCCTATTTGAATAATGTGACCTGGTAAGGACAAGATGGTATTGTATTTCCTGATATAATGGGAAAAAACCATTGCTCGCATCTGACTGAGGAAGAGAAAGCACACCCATAACTAATTCATCATTTAGCTTGCGTCTTCAGCTAATTTATTGTGTACCAAAATGTATGATATCTAAAGTTTCTAAACCTTCCAGTTAAGTATGAATCCTT
Source organism: Rhabdophis nuchalis (assembly GCA_039707465.1). Lineage (NCBI taxonomy): Eukaryota > Metazoa > Chordata > Lepidosauria > Squamata > Natricidae > Rhabdophis > Rhabdophis nuchalis. Next base: position 325,652,898 of record CM077643.1, read on the forward strand.
TAATGCATTTTTCCTTAGTTCTAAATAAAGATCCTTTTATGGATAGAATACATTGCCCTTAAAATGTTTAGAGGTCTTGCTGACTCAGCAGTTAAAATTGCATAAAGATGGTATGAGATATTGTCAATGTGATATTCAGTATCATGTCCCGTATTCTGATTGATTTGGATGACATGAATGATAATGAAACTTTTGAATTAACCATTACTAAGATATATAGATAGATAGATAGATAGATAGATAGATAGATAGATAGATAGATAGATAGATAGATAGATAGATAGATAGATAGATAGATAGATAGATAGATATGGCCCAAACTGCTTTCAAGGGTAACTTTTAATTCTGAAAATTGCCATAGTATTAGGTGTCCTTTTGAAAAGAGATATTTTTGATGGAGGTGATTAAAGCATCAGGCTAGAAACTGGGAAACCATAAGTTCTAGACCTGCCTTGGGCACAAAGCCAGCTGGGTGACCTTGAGCCAGGCACACAGCCCAGGAAGCAGGCAAAATGACACTACAGTACTTCTGAAATCTTGCCAAGATAACTACAAGGATTTGTCCAAGCAACTACCAGGAGTCAACTTGAACCCAAAGTCCTCCCAACCCCCCAAAAATGGCATTGAACCACCTGGATTTGCTATTGCTATAGATGATGATGACAATAACCAAATAATTTGAACTGTTCAACAAACTCAAAATTGTGAATCAATTTTTTTGGCAGCTGCCAAAAAAGCCAACACGGTTCTAGGCTGCATAAACAGAGGGATAAAATCAAGATCATGTGAAGTGTTAATGCCACTTTATAATGCCTTGGTAAGGCCACACTTGGAATACGGCATCCAGTTTTGGTCATCACGATGTAGAAAAGATGTGGAGACTCTAGAAAGAGTGCAGAGAAGAGCAACAAAGATGATTAAGGGACTAGAGACTAAAACATATGAAGAACGGTTGCAGGAACTGGGTATGTCTAGTTTAATAAGGACTAGGAGACATGATAGCAGTGTTCCAATATCTCAGGGGTTGCCACAAAGAAGAGGGAGTCAAACTATTCTCCAAAGCACCTGAGGGCAGAACAAGAAGCAATGGGTGGAAACTAATCAAGGAGAGAAGCAACTTAGAACTGGGGAGAAATTTCCTGACAGTTAGAACAATTAATCAGTGGAACAGCTTGCCTCCAGAAGTTGTGAATGCCCCAACACTGCAAGTCTTTAAGAAGATGTTGGATAGCCATTTGTTTGAAACGGTATAGGGCTTCCTGCCTAGGCAGGGAGTTGGACTAGACGACCTCCAAGGTCCCTTCCAACTCTGCTATTGTATTGCATTGTAAGAGCGTAGGCTTCTTGTAGTCAAAAATGATTTAAGCTAATCGTAGAAAATTGTCACATCAGTCTTTGACAGTTTCACATCATTGTGATGTTATATAGTCCACCAGAGATTTGTGGCTATAAATTATTTGCATCGAAAGTCTTTGGATCTTATGTGATATGAATGAACCTTTCTCATGTAGTAGAAGCTTCCAGTGCCATCCCATCACACCTGTAATGTATACAACTGGGTTAGAATATTATTTGTACAAAACAGGAATGTTGGTAATATTGTTTCAAATGAAATAGTAGGGGAAGTTGTAATCAGAGCATTAATTAAATGTGCAGAAAAGGGGGTCTTTGAAATATTTTAACAAGCTTTCTTTTCCTGAACGTGAGAGAGATGCTTTTTAAAAAAAGAAACCATGATATAAAAATATCTCAGCTGAGAATAATTGACTTTCAAATTTCACTTAGCAAAACGTTTGATGTTCTAAAAGGAACAATCTTGAAAAGAAACTCACATTCCCCATTGCATTCCTACTGATAATAGGAATTATAGTTTATAAATGTGGGAATTCAAATTTTCAAATCCTGTAATTAAATGTAAGAGATAACTACTTTTTTAAAATTGCAGTGACTTATATAGTTATATGACAGTAGTTATAAGTAAACTCTAAAATCAATGCTTAGTCTGGCAGCTCTTTTTAATTAGAAATAATAAATATTCAGCAATGGACTAGATAGAGGTTAATGAGCTGAAGTAATGTTATAGATAGGTAACTCCCAAGAAGTTTCTTTGATGACTATGAGAATCTAGCTATCCATGGATGATTTGCAAGCTGTAACCTATACCTTACAAGAAAAGCTGAGCTCTGATGATTCGCGGTGGAATTAGCATATGTAATAGGTCATATTATGGTATGCCGATAAAAGTGATCCGAAGTATGATATAATGCTAAATTCTCCAGCTGAACTTCTGGCTGGCATTGTCTATCAATTTACATATTTGAAAGTTCTTTGGGTGAAGTTTTTAAGCTGAGCTTAATTCTGGAGGATTTGGGGTGTGTGTCCCCCTTGAGAATTAGATAGCTAATTTATGTCCTTTTCTTAATACATCCCGTTTTGAACTTGGAATTTATTTATTTATTTTATTCATATTTATATCCCGTCCTTCTCCACAGAGGACCCAGGGCGGCGTCCTCTGTGCATATTGTGATCCTTCAGGTAGCGAAGGAGGCACAGTCTATTTCTGAAGGCATTCTCTTTGACCATTAGCCTTACTTTGAAGAAAATGGGTTCTGCTTGTGCGTCCCTCATGGTACAGAAGCCACTTCTGCTGTTGAGATCAAACAAAATAGCAGGTCCATTCTGCTGCTCACCAAGGGGAGGGGAGGCTTTGTATCCCATTTTTTTCTTGGTTTCATTAAGATAAAATGTCCCTTCAAAGTTGAACATATCTCTCTTCTCAGTCCAATTTAAGGAGCTGGTGTTGGGTTTAAATCACTTACAATTTTGAGACATCAATGTAAGGAATGCTTCTTCCCATATTAGCGTAACCATGAATTAAAGCATCGTAAGAGAGACATAAAGAAGAGAATCTTTTCAGCTCCAGAATGCCTGAGAGAACTTGATCAGCATTACATTCTTGTACTGCCAGATTAAAAAGCCTTTTATGCTTCATGCCCATCTTAATACTGTTTCTTAGGATTCTAGCTAGTTGGTTTATTTTAGTTTACTAACTCCATGGACTGATATTCTATCATACCCAATTGTACTTGGAAATGTGGTTTCATTATTTATTTATTTATTACACTTATATCCCTCTGTTGCCAAACAATTCCTGGCAATGATTGCTAAATAAGAAAAGTGATTTAGAAACGTTTAAAGAAAAAAAATATACCCAGGATATATTTTCACTGCAGTCGAAAGAATTCAGAGAGTCTTCTTTTGCTTGTTTGCGTGAGCATTTTACAACTTTATGAAATATTCAGTGCAAGTGTGTTTAGAAAGGCTTTTCACATTACAGGCACAGTAAATTATTTCACAAGCAGGCAACTTACATTCATTTTTTATTATTTTTATTGTTGTGTTTAAGGTTTCATTTGAAATGATTGACGTAGTGCTTTAGTTCATTGACTTCATAGAACTCCAAAACTGGAAAGGACCTTTGAGTCAATTGCTCAGTTGAGGAATCCCAGGGTACCTAGCCTCAATTTCCCACTGAAGGAAACCCCAACACCTCTCTCAGTAATAAAACCACACCTGGAGTACGGCATCCAGTTTTGTTCACCCCGTTACAAAAAAGATGTTGAGACTTTGGGGGGGAAAAAGTGCACAGAAGAGCAACTAAGATGATTAAAGTCCTGGAGACTAAAACACATGAAGAACAGTTGCAGGAATTTTGTATGGCTAGTCTAGAGAAAAGAAAGACTAGGGGTGACATGATAGCAGTATTCCAGTATTTGCCACAAGGAAGAGGGGGTCAACTTATTTTCCAAAGCACCAGAAGGCAAGACGAGACAATGGATAGAAACTAATCAAGGAGAGAAGCAACCTGGAATTAAGGAGAAATTGACAGTGAGAGCAATTAAGAGAGCCACTTGTCTGTAATGGTATAGGGTCTCCTATTTGAACAGGGGATTGGATATGAAGACCTCCAAGGTCCTTTCCAGCTCTGTTCTGATTGAATTTCTTCTATTGTCAAAGAACTCTGTTCATAATGTTCTATAAGAATTCACCTCCCTGATACTGAATCCCTCATTCGGTGTCTACTGCTACAAAAATATAGAGCATAAGCTTTAATTTCTAGGCTGATGTTTAATTCATGGGTATACTAATATGGGAAGAGGTACTCCATATCATTTCAGATATTTGAAAAAAATTCTACCATATCCCCCATCAGTATTTTGCCTCACGCTGAACACTTTCAGCTCTTCCAGGCTCTTTTAATAGGATATAGCTTGTAGTCTCCTGGTTATCCTCACTTCCCCTTTTTAAAATTGTTCCAGTTTGTCTCCAGGTGGTGTGGTTGTGCCCAGACTTTAAAACTTTTCGTGAAATGTAATGGCAGTGAGACAAACATCACATGAACTGCAATTGTTATTGCTAACCTTACTCTAAGCACTTTATTAACTGTATCAACTTGTGGCATGTTTTAAAGTTTGGGCATCTCTACTTGAGGAGAAATGTAACTCAAGATGATAAGGCTCATTTGGAACAATACAGGATTCTAAGTTACTGCAATTTCCTGGTGGCCTCTCATAAAGATACTTATTGAGTTCAAGCCTAATCTTTTTTGAGATTAGCCATAGTTGCCAGCCCTGCCATATGTTGTAGGATCAAGTCAAATACGTAAACTTTAATTCACATTTACTGCCCATGTGTGAAGATTAAGTGTCAGTTAAGTGTCCTTCTGGTTTAAGCCAATAGCTTGGAACATCTACCAGCAGTAAATATAGATGAACTTAAAGCAGCTTTTCTCATGCTCATATATAAAGAAGCTGCACAAAGTTAATAATTAAGCTTACTGAGTTTTTTCATCTTCTTCTGTTCAGTTTCTTACTGAATGACAGTTTCATGTTTGCCATCTGCTTCAGGTTTTTTTTATGACACATAATTCAAAGGGTATTTTTCCTGTTTGCATTACCTCTGTCCAGGAAGTCTGAGTCATATGAATTCCTAAATATGAACATAATGTTTCTTGCTGTGGTAAGATTTTACTCAACATAGCACTCAGTGATGTAACAGTACTGGAGACATCAGATATGCTGTTTTCTCAAACCCTTCATGGCAAGGATAAAATAAATAAAAATAACATAATGTTGACATGTACTGAAACTCATGCAGCATATGAGTTATGAATGTTTCCTCAGAAATAAGTCAATGGTCTGGCTCCCAACTAGATGTTCTGAATATTACAGCCTTAATGCATCTAGCCAGCCTTAGAAATTAAAAGGGCTATTAAAGTTCTTCTCTAAAAAAATAAAATTTAGAAGAAGACCTGAATCCAGTCGTAGTGAGTGAGAGCTGTTGTTTATTAAACAATATGTAAGCCATTTTAAAAATCTGTATTTATTCTTTTGCCATAGTTTTAAAACTGAACGGCATTATTGTGATACAGTATATATTAATATTATAATATAAATTAAAAATGTAGAGTGAGAGATTCCTCCCAGATAACATCACTGCCAACAAGAAAATTATATTGACTGCTGGATGGATTAAGAAAACTATGTAATTAGAGTCTTAATAACTCAGGTAATCAACATAACAGCACCTGTGTTTAAAGTGAAGGATCTGTAATATCAATTTCAAGCACTGATTCATTCACAAACCTGGTGGGCAGAGGGCAAAAATTGAATTTTCTGTAATAACCATGTCTGTGCAGCACTTTGGATCTGAAGGGGAAAAAATTCCTTTGGTTCACACACACAATCATGCACATACTATAGCAGTGATGACTAACCTTTTTGGCTCGCGTGCCAAAAGCGGGGGAGCACAGGGGGTCATGCGTGGGTGTGCCACACCCATAATGCTATGTGCATGACACCCTGCATTTGGCACACTTTTTTCGCTCTCTTCAGGCTCCAGAGGCTTTCTAGGAGCCTGGGGAGGGTGAAAACAGCCTCTCTCCCCCACCTCCAGAGGCTTCAGGAGCTCCCCTGAAGCCTCCAGAGGGCGAAAAACGGCCTCAAAAGAAGGCCCAAATCAGCTGGCCAGCGCACACATGCACACTGGAGCTGACAGGGCAACACCTTGTGTGCCCTAAGAAATGGTTCTGCGTGCCACCTCTGGCACCCATGCCCTAGGTTTGCCATCACGGTACTATAGTATCTATTGACAACTTTCCCAGAATCACACTGAAGCTGCAGAGGACAGCCACAGGATCCTGGGAAAAGATGTGGTTGATTTAAAGCAGGGGTGTCAAACTCCATTTTATTGAAGGCCGTATTAGAGTTGTGTTGGAACATGGGGAGCTAGGTTGGGGATGGCCAGGTCGATGTCACTCATGTCAGGGGCGCCTGTGGTGGCCTGAGCACTCTGCTAGCGAAAACAGGCCCCTGAGCTCTGTTTTTAGCTATGACGGCCTCCTGCAACCCTCTACCAGCGAAAACACAGCTCTGGAGGACCCTCCCAAGCTCCGTTTTCGCTGGCATAGGGTTGCAGGAGGCCGTCGCAGCCAAAAACGGAGTTCAGGAGCCCATTTTCACTGGCAGAGGCACTGTGGGCCAATCTTTTGCTGTTTCCAGGGAGGCGCTGTGAGCCAGATCTAAGCACCCTGCAGGCGAGATCTGGCCCCTAGGCCTTGAGTTTGACACTCCTGATTTAAAGAGTTACAAATTGAGGCACCATGAGGAACTTTCTATTGTATAGAGGTGGGAAGTGGGGAGTGTCATTGGCTACTTTTCTTGTACACCACCCAAAACCATACTGTTTGAGTTGGACAGCCAAATAAATAAGAAGATGCATTAATCCTGTGACCTGCATTATCATTAATATTATAAATATTAAATACCGGTAATTACCAGATAACTTTACTGGTGTTTCTTCCCAATTTTTGGCCAACCCCCCCCCCCCCCTCATTGGGTAAAAATGGATTCATTTCATGACCACAGCATTCTCTTAAGACTATTGCACAATGCTGGAGAAACAGGTCCAGTCACATAATGTCTTGACTTACGGCTGTAATTCTATTACAATTGTAAGTCAAGGGCTACCTTTTTCCCAGAGGAACTGAGGCTCTGAGGCTATCCCTTTGGGAGCCTCTGCATTCAGAGTAGTGGCTCCTGCAAAAATCCCCACTGATTCCTGAAAAAATTGAGCTCCCCTTGTCTAGTCTCACCTTCCCTCTATTTTGTCTTAAGGCACTACAGCTTTGACGTTTCATACAGTAAATCAAAGCATTCCTGGCTACAGGAGAAAATATATAACCCACTTTTTTTTGTTTTTGTTTTATTACTCTCTTATTTTACTACACATTTTGGTTCATTTTATTACCAGCAGGATTTCTGCTGCTCATTTCACAGGAAGAAATAACTTTCCTAGGTTTTGGAACTTCTTTCGGACCTATTAGAAATTTGATTTATTAAATATATCAGTGGATATCAATGTACTTTACTGTCAAGCTGTAGTGCAAATTCTACTGCCCATGTACTACTGACAAGTGCCATATACTACTGTTAGAAGCCTGGGCTGGATTAATTGCTCCTGCCACTGGTTCCTACTAGGTTAAGTTATGATTCTGCACAGGTGCATCATACAGCAAGCTTTTCTTGTGCTGCTAGCCACCCAGGGAGCAAGCTGGATGCAAAACCTTAACTTTTCTCACCAGCGAATTGCATTTTGTTGCATAGGGTCCAGTGTTTGAGTCTGTCAATATCTTTCTGGATCTTGAGCCTACCTTCTAAAGTGTTAGCTATTCCTCCCGAGCTTCATGCCATCTGCAAATGTGATATGTTCCCCTTCTATTCCCTCATCCAAATCATTTCTAAAGATGGGCCTAAGACAGAACATTGAAGTACCCCAATGCATGCTTCCCTCCATGTAGATCTAATTCCATTGAGGACTACACATTGAGTGTGGTTGCTCAGCCAGTTATGAGTGCATCTGTTGGTGATGCTGTCTATCTCACTTTTTTTTTTATCTTGGCCAAGAGAGTCCAGGAATCCAATAAACAAGCAACAGCAACAACAACAACAAAATGGACAGGAAACCCAAAGAGGTGGAATCCAGAACTCCAGAGATAATACAGTGCAGCAAGATAAAAGCAACAGAGCTGAGGTTTACAAAATTGTCTTTGTACAGACTGAAGTGAGTAAATGAGCCATTTGGCGCCTACCCAAATGCCCAGCTGAAGCACTGTTAGACTCTGCTCTCCTGCTGACCCATTTTTTGACCAGTCTGACTGATCTGAAGAGCTAGGCCTTCTGTTGTTGGATCTTTAAAGCGCTTCTTCGCATAGGACTGGAGGATTGAAGTTCATATCTGAGAAACTGTTAGTAGGCGCAAGCAGGGAGTACTGGATTTACCTCAGCCTTGGCTTCATCTCCTGCAGGACTATTGTCCCTAGATGTCCTTGGCTCTTAATTACCCTTCATCAGAAGACAAGTCAAAGAAGGCCATAAAAAGGCACTGGTTTTACAGCTGATGATTGTTATGGTGTTTTTGGAATAAACCATGGTTTTCAACAGTTTGGATTAATGAGGATGAGCATTAAAAATCGATGCACATTTGTAAATGCCACAGCTAAAGATGAAAAAGCATAGCATTAAAAGGATTTTCTTGCTTCAAAGAAACCTTGAACTCTCCATGTTCCTGAATATTCTATTTTTGGCAAAATAAATGCTATTTTAATTAGCATCTTATTAACATAGCATGCATGTTTTGTAGTCCATTAGAACATAACTAGAATTGGCGCCTAATGCAAATGTTCAAGATCCAACAGCATTTTCAAGGACTACCTACAGGCTTTGAAATTTAAAAAAAATCATGACATAGCAGGCAAGTGCTTAAAAGAAGTACTCAACATGTTTAACTAATGGAAAGTTCTATACACTCAGCCCAAACGGGAACATTTTATCCTTCGTGTAAATTTCTTTTTATCCCTTTTGTTGCTTTAACCATTGTGCTAGGAGACAGCCCTTGTTTGCAAATAGTTGCCTCCCCTTGGTAATATTTATTGATAGTTCATTGCAGGGCAGGTTAAACAAGTGATCTATGAGTTTTCTACAAAGAAATCTTAAAGTAGCCTTCAAACCTGACTATCTCTTCTGTGTTGTTTTTTTAGTTTTTACTGGGCAGAAACTTTGGGTGTTTCTTTCCCAATTGGTCTGTAAGGTTAGAAAATCAGCTTGACTTGCAAAAAACTTGCATCAGTTTTCATATTCAGCATTTGGATATTTAGAAACAAATTACTGCCTTGTGGTCGAAGTGCATGTAATTAATTCTGAGTTAATTTTATTTGAACGGTTTCATTTCAAATATTTATAAGATCATCCAACTCAGAAATTGATACCGCATGATAGCTAACAAGCTACCCTTTATATATGATAAGCTGAACAAGAAATATAAGTCTGGAGCTGCATTTTTAGGGAAGTAGGAATGAGCTAATTATTCCTCTATCATAATTTGTGATTTGTAATTTGCATAAAATAAACTATTAATTTCTCTCTGGTACACCACACACATGGTCATTTAATAACCACATCAGAGAAAGCAGGATATGGAGTCTTTGAGCAAGGTGATCTTGCTTAACAGCCATTACAACATGTGACCATAATGGGCAGGCTCCATTATGGTCATAGGTTGAGGACTACCTATATAAACATACTTTGCATCTCTTTTGGAAATGTGAACGATATAAAGGGACATTCTATCACGTCTAGTGAATACGCAAAAGAGCTGTAAAGATTGGATACAAATACATTAATTCAGGACTAAAAGTACAATTAAAACAAGAGAACTAATGGACAGTTAACTAGAAAAATGACATGGACTTTTATTTTTATATATGACATGTGCAGCAAGATTGCTAAATGGTCAAAAGTGGAAAGGTATGACACAACCCACAAGAGAGGAATGGGCTGGTTAAGATGATGGAATTTGCAGAGCTGGTTAAATTAACTTATTTGATTAAAGAAAAAAGACAATATCTACATTTATGGCTGACTGGAAATCCTTCACAGACTGTTTTCATGAAACAGAAAAATGGCTTGAGATTTTGATGATTAGAAAAAAATAGATGATAGAAAAAAAGTGAGCTTTTTGTACTTATAGCGTAAGCAATGAGTAAGCAAGCAAATATCCATACTTATATTTCCTGTAAAGGAAATTGGAAGGTTTTTTTTCTATTCTTTTTCTTTTCTTTCTGTAATTTTGTCTTTTCTTTTTCCTTTCCCTCTTTCTGTATCTTGATTTATGTATTAGTTTTGTGTTTTCCTGCTAAGGGAAGTCAGCATCTTGGATGGGTAGAATCCTCTGCTCTCATTGGAGGCTGAGTCTGGGCAAAGTCTTTAGTTCCGCCCTTCTGCGCACGCATGCCCAGTTTCAAACTCAGCCTCTCCTGAGGCAGACGCGTCTCTTTTGAACGGATCCTTGGAAATAAGAAAAAGAAAAAGATCGTGCTTGGTTTGGCAGGTACTGGGGACTGGACCAGCGCTTTGACTGCTCCTGGAGCAGCGCGCCTTAGCTGAGGGCCTCTAAGCCCTTCAGGGCTCGTAGGCAGCCGGCTGGAGAGGGGAGAGAAAGAGAGAGTGTGTGAAGGGGAGGAATCCCCCGAAGGGCTCCCCTGCTGGGCATCGTAGCCCGCTTCCCCGAAGGCCCAGGAACAGCCGTCGGCCCGGGAAACGCGCCGCTGCTCCCGGCCGGTTGAGCAGCGACCGCGGAGTTGGGGGGGAATTCGATAGGAGAACTCCCCCCCCCCCCGCCCGCGGAGCGACCCGGCCAAGGAAGAGCAAGCCGGGGAAGACGCGCCGGGCCGTTTGGGGCCTTGTCGGCAAGCTTTCGGCCTGCAGGCGTGCGGAGCGCGTGGGCGGCTGGCGCCAGACAGCTACTGCGTGGGCGGGCCTCTCTTGCATCGGGAGGCCTAGGAGCAAAGCGAAACCATTTCTGCAATTGCTGAGCTTCTGCCTGGTGTTTTTGGCGCGATGGAAGGGCTTCCCGCTCCAGCCTCTACTGAAGGGCCAGAGCCTGTGGCTGGGCCTTCTTCTGCCCCGGTGGAGCCTACGCCAGAGCAGCCTCCCCTGCCATCCACTTCCCAGGGGAAAGGAAAAGGGAAGGCCCCGGCCAAGAGGGGGAAAGCCTCCAAGAAGTCTGACAAATCAAAGCCCACTAAAGCTTCTTCTTCTTCCACCTTTGAGAAGAGAAAGGATAAGGCCTTGGAAAGACTGCATAGCAGAGCAGCAGATAGAGCGCAGGCCCAGGCCTCCCCTCTTTCTCGTAACTCGCAGGCACACTTGTCCCTCATGGCCTCTCCGGCCCAGGGACATGGAGGGGGAGCTGCCTTGAATCCCATTTTTCCCATCGATGTTTCAGGGATTTGGGGGCCTGATCAGCCTTCACTGCCACCAGGGCCTCCTCAGTCAGCACTCCTGCCTCCTGGGATTCAGAGAATGGAGGCAATACCTTCCACCTCGGCGGCCTTTCCCATGCCTCTGCCTCAGCCAACCTTGGATGCGGCTAATATTCAGGCCATCATCGCTGCTGCCATGTCCCAAGGGTTTGCGGCTGGCCTCCAACACCAGGTGCCTGGGGTCCCCATTGGCCCGGGCCTGACGGGCCTTGCTCCACCCCCGGTTCCAGAGTCTGTTCCTGCAGGGGGTGTGGAGGAGGATGACGACCTGGAGAGCGCATCCAGTGCTGAGGAAGGGGAGATCCGGGAAGGGGGCCTTTCGGAAGATGAGGGCAGACCACCCGAAAAGAAGACTTCTTCAGGTCTGTTCCCTTCGGCCCTTTTCACTTCCCTGCTCTACAAGGCTAGGGCAGCTTCCAATTTCGCCCCTGCGACGGCTCCTGCTGCTCCAGCGCCGCGCTCGGCGCTGATTTCGCCAGAAAATATGTTTGATGACGACATCTTGCCATCAGAGTCGATCCCGATGCCCAAGATCTTTGTTGATCTGGTTCAGCGCCAATGGGCCACGCCTACCTCAGGGCCGGGACCGTCCTCCTCCGATAGGAGGTTTTTCAACGTGGCTGACGAGATGGCGCAGTGCTTGGCTATTCCGACCGTGGATGCCCCGGTCGTTTCCCTCTACACGGCGGCCAATATGCCTGGGGCCCCGGAGGACGTCTTGAAGCCGGAGGAAAAGAAGGCCGACCTCACTTTACAACGAGGGCATCAGGCGGCGGCATGGGCCATCCGGGCAGCCACCTCGGCGTCTTTCTTCACTCGTCCCTGTCTTCTCTGGCTGCAGGACCTACAGCTACGTACCCCAGTTGCTGATTTCCGGGCTCACCAGGACATCGCCAAGCTGGTGGCAGCCGTGCAGTTTACATCTGATGCTACTCTGGCCTCGGCCAGGTTCGCTTCTAGGGCCATGGCGTCTTCTGTGGCTTCCCGACGTCTTCTGTGGCTGTGACAGTGGCAGGCGGATGTGCGCCACAAGTGGCGGTTGCCTTCCGCTCCATTCAAGGGCAGCTCCCTGTTCGGGGAGGCCTTGGATCCCTTCCTTATTGAGAACAAAGATAAGCGGAAGGTTTTGCCCACGGCCCCCAAGAAGGGGTTTCCCCGGGCGGCACCTTATCCCAGACGGCCCTTTCGGGGTCAGGAGTCGGGTTCCTCCTTTCGGGCCCTCGACTATGGTTCGTCCTTTCGGGGGGCGGATTACGGGTCTCAGGGGTTTCGTTCCCAGGGTGGTTACTTCCCCAGAAACAGAGGCCAATCTGACCGCTTTCAGAGGGGCAAGCAGTCCAAACGCCCCTTTCGGGGTGGGGGTCAGCGCTCCTACCGCCGGAACTAGTTCCCCGTCGGGGGGTTACCCTATTGGGGGCAGGTTGACCTTTTTTGCGGACGAGTGGGATAGAACCACGTCCGATGTTTGGGTTAGGTCCACGGTTAGAAACGGTTTGTTGTTAGAATTTCTCTCTCCTCCCCCGCTCTGTTTCAGGGCTTGTCCGGTCTCTTCTAATCCAGAGAGACGCCGCCTCATGCTGGAGGCGGTTCAGCATCTACTGGAGATTAGGGCCATAGAGGCGGTTCCCGTTGAACAGCAGGGCCAGGGATTCTATTCTATCATCTTTGTGATCCCTAAGTCCTCGGGTGGTTGGAGGACTATTTTAGACCTTAAAAAATTAAACAGGTTTTTGCGTTACAAAAGGTTTAAGATGCATTCATTGCAATCCATTTTGTGGGGAGTCCGACAAGGGGATTTTCTCACTTCCATCGACCTCACAGAGGCCTATCTCCATATTCCCGTCGCCCCACAGCATAGGCAATTCCTCAGGTTTTCGTACATGGGACAGCACTATCAGTATACAGCGCTCCCCTTCGGGCTGTCTTCCGCACCCAGGGTCTTCACCAAAGTCTTGGCTGCTCTGTTGGCCAGCTTGAGGGAGGTCCCCATACGTTTAAACGCGTATCTGGATGATATCCTCCTCCTCTCCTCCTCCCCTGTAGGGGCTCGCAGGGACCTGGCCTCCACCATTCACGCACTACAGCTCCACGGGTTTTCCATTAATGTCCCCAAGAGCCATTTCCACCCTACCACTAGATTGGTTCACTTGGGGGCCCTGATTGACACAGTGGGAGGTAGGGTCTTCCTGTCTAGGGAGCGTTTGGAGTCGCTCCAGGCTCTGGTTCGTCAGGTCAGGAGTGAGGCGAGGCCTTCCCTGGCTTCCCTCTCTAAATTGCTGGGAACGATGGTTTCCTGCATCGGGATAGTTCCTTGGGCCAGGCTTCACACCAGGGATCTCCAATGGTTTCTTTTGCCATTTCAGAAGCGGCTGCTCAGTTGTTCCCTGGCCCGAGTACGTCTTCCCTTAGAGGCTTCCCGTTCCCTTCAGTGGTGGTTGTCCCAGGCGGTCACCAAGGGCCGTCTCTTCCAGGAACAGGAGCTTGTGACGGTCACCACGGACGCCAGTCTCTTTGGTTGGGGGGCCCACTGCCTGGGACAGTGGGCGCAAGGCAGGTGGGAGCCGACCGACTTAGCTCACAGCATCAATTGGCTGGAGCTCCGGGCGATCCACCTGGCCCTCCGTCACTTCCTCCCTATGCTGAGGGGGAGGCATGTCATGGTGCTCACGGACAACATGGCGGCCAAGGCGCACGTGAACCGCCAGGGGGCACCAGGGCGCACTCCCTCATGGTCGAGGCCAAGCAGCTGGGCCTCTGGGCCGAGCGCCATCTCGCCTCCTTGATGGCGGAGCACATTTCAGGGGTCTCGAATGTGCAGGCGGATTGGCTCAGCAGGGAGGTGATGGACAATGCGGAGTGGCAGCTGTGCCCCAGCCTCTTCCAAGACATTGTGGCCCTGTTTGGGGAGCCGGTGATAGACCTATTTGCCACTCCTTCCAACACACAGCTCCCTCGGTTCTTCTCTCGCTTCCCATCGCGGGGGTCGGAAGGGACGGACGCTTTGCGGTGCAGCTGGCCCCTCGGGCTCCTTTATGCCTTCCCTCCCTTGCCACTTCTCCCCCGGGTCCTGCAGAAGATCGTGTCGGAGAGGGCGGAGGTGGTGCTCCTGGCCCCGCATTGGCCCCGCAGACCTTGGTTCGCGGACTTGAGGAGCCTCTCGGTGGAGCGGCCGTGGAGAATTCCCAACGACCGGATATCCCTTGTCCAGGGATCGCTGGAGCACCCGGACCCTCAATGGTTCCAGCTGACCGCCTGGCGATTGAGCGGAGCATCCTGACACGTGACAATTATTCCCCCGGCGTCATCCGCACTATCCAGGCGTCGAGGCGGCCCGCAACGAACCGTATCTATGATTCTACCTGGCGGGCTTTTGGCCGTTGGTGTGCGGGTAAGTCCATTCACCCTCTTCAGTCTACCATTCCACAGGTCCTGGACTTCCTCCAGTCGGGCCTCGAGAAAGGGTTGGCGCTGAACACCATCAGACGGCAGCTGGCGGCCATCTCGTCTGTGCTTACTTGTGGGGGTTCCCTGTCCTTGTCTCAGGTGCCCACGGTACGCCAGTTCTTCAAGGGTGCCTCGAACTTGGCTCCGCCCGCGGTCCATCGTTATCCCTCTTGGGATCTTCCTCTTGTGTTGGACTCCCTCACTGAACCTCCGTTTGAGCCATTGAGGGAGGTATCTCTGCGTTTCCTCTCCTTCAAGGTGGCCTTCCTCATTGCAATTACATTAGCTCGCAGAATTTCCGAGCTGCAAGCTCTGTCGGTCAGGGAGGATCTCTGTGTTTTTCACCAGGACAGAGTGGTCTTGAGGTTGGACCCATCCTTTATCCCGAAGGTGTGCTCTTGCTTCCACCGTTCTCAGGAACTGATCTTGCCCAATTTTTGTCCTGACCCTGATCACCCCCTGGAACGTAGATGGCACAAGTTAGACGTGCGCAGGGCTCTCAGGGTCTACCTTAAACGTACTAAGTCCTTTCGGACCTCGGAGGCCTTGTTTGTGTCCTTCCAGCCGTCTTCACTGGGCAGGAAGGTCTCCTCAGTAACTATTGGACGTTGGATCAGGGCCTGCATTTCCATGGCCTACCAGGCCCGCTCCGCTTCGGTCCCAGGCCGCCTAACGGCTCACTCCACGAGGAGCGCGGCCACCTCGGCTGCCTGGGCAGCCCAGGCTTCTCTTCAAGAGATCTGTAAAGCGGCCACGTGGGCCTCCCCTTCGCCCTTCATTACTCATTATAAGCTGGACACATTTGCATCCTCGGATGCGGCCTTTGGCCGGAGAGTCCTCCAATCTGTAGTTCGTGCTGAGAGGCCTGTCCAATTGTGATTCCCGCCCTGGGACACCTACCGCTTTGGTACGTCCCATCCAAGATGCTGACTTCCCTTAGCAGGAAAATGAGCGTTGGTCCTTACCTGATACGCCTCTTTTCTGCAAGGGAAGTCAGCATCTTGTCCCGCCCCGGGGGTTTGTGTTAGCCTCTTGGTTCAGGTCGAGGGTCGTTTTGCCTTGGCGTCTGTTTGTGTTTGGGCTATGTTACTGTGCTTCTCAGTGATTATTTTACATGGGCTCTCATTGATTGGATCCGACTGTTTTGACATTGCTACCTTCGTGGTCAAGACGCTTCGAGTCTGGCATCGTCTTCGTTTGAAACTGGGCATGCGTGCACAGAAGGGCGGGACTAAAGACTTTGCCCAGACTCAGCCTCCAATGAGAGCAGAGGATTCTACCCATCCAAGATGCTGACTTCCCTTGCAGAAAAGAGGCGTATCAGGTAAGGACCAACGCTCATTCTCTTTAAAACTTTAATAACATTTATATTAAAAGAAAAAGAGTGATAGTATTTGCAAGTGCTTTCTCCATCCTCCTTCCATAAATGAGACAAATATTCTTCAGTTCAATCCTAGGTAGAGGCATATGTAGGGTCTCCTGCTTGGGCAGGGAGTTGGACTAGATGACCTGCAAGGTCCTTTCCAACTCTGTTAATCTGTTAAAGTTTCAAATGGCTCACCCTCCCATTTCCTGTAGTATGAAGATTTTGTTTAGAAGCTCCAGATAAGTTCGCTCTCACTTTTCTCACACCAAAATACTATAGTTAGGAGTTTAATTCCAAGATGCCTTTCCAAATTTCAAAATACAGCTTTTATTTCTCTTTGCTTTTTGTTCTGTGGTACACGTGAATGATCTTTAATGAAGTACAGACAAGGATGTAAAATGTAAATGTCCTCCGCACTTCAACCTCAGGTTGAGGTGACTACTGTACCATCTTAAGTCCTCAGAGTGCATTCAGACTTAACAGCTTTCCTCCACACATAAATCTCTTAAGCCTCACTCCTGTCCTTGTGCTTGTGTTACAGGTTATGGTCACACTGTGCCTTTGTCAGATGGAGGAAAGGCCTTTTGCATCATCTATTCAGTTATTGGGATCCCCTTCACCCTGCTCTTCCTGACAGCAGTGGTCCAGCGCATTATAGTTTATGTCACCAGGCGGCCTGTACTGTATTTCCACATCCACTGGGGCTTTTCGAAGCAAATTGTGGCCATCATCCACGCAGTGATTTTGGGCTTTGTGACTGTCTCGTGCTTTTTCTTTATCCCAGCAATAATATTTTCTGTCCTGGAAGATGATTGGAACTTTCTGGAATCATTTTATTTTTGCTTCATTTCTCTCAGCACCATCGGCCTTGGTGACTACGTTCCAGGAGAAGGTTATAACCAAAAATTCAGAGAGCTATATAAAATAGGAATTACATGTGAGTAACAAACTGACACTCTTAACAAGAAAAAGGCATATTTCTTCTTAATAACCTTTTATATTATAGAGCTGCAGATACCCCCCCCAAAAAAATAATGAGATTTTTGAAACTCTTATTGAAGTCCTGTTTTTTGTTTGATGTGTAATTTACATTTTATAACTAATTGCTGTAGAAGATGTACAGGTAGTCCTTGACTTGTAACCATTCATTGAGCCACTATTCAAAGTTACACTGAAAAAGTTGCACTGAAAAAAGTGACTTAAGATTTATTCACACTTAATGACTGTTGCAGCATCCTCATGATCACGTGATCAAAATTCAAATGCTTGGCAACTGGCATCTATTTATGACAGTTGTAATGTTCCAGTGGTGGGTTTCAAATTTTTTTAGAACCTACTCTGTAGGTTTGGCCTATTTTGTGGGCGTGGCTTGGCAGTCATGTGACATGGTGGGAGTGGCCACCTTTTAAAATGTGGTGAAACTCATTTAACAACGCTCTTGCTTAGCAACCAAAATTTTGGACTCAATTGTGATGATAAATTCTTTCTTTCTTTCTTTCTTTCTTTCTTTCTTTCTTTCTTTCTTTCTTTCTTTCTTTCTTTCTTTCTTTCTTTCTTTCTTTCTTTCTTTCTTTCTTTCTTTCTTTCTTTCCTTCCTTCCTTCCTTCCTTCCTTCCTTCCTTTCCTTTCCTTCCCGTTGGGTCACTGGAAGCGGCGGGCCAGATTTACTTCCAGGTACGCTGGTGGAACCCCATCACCGGTTCTCTAAATTTCACCAATCGGCTCTCGCGAGTAGGTGCGAGCCTGCAGAAACCCACCACTGTAATGTTCCCAGATCATGTAATCCCCTTTTTGCAACCTAAGAAGCAAAGTGAATGGGGAAGCCAGATTCACTTAACAACAGTATTATTAACTTAACAACTGCAATGGTTCACTTAACAACTATGGCAAGAAAGATTGCAAAATCTCTAAAGCTCATTTAATAACTGTCTTGCTTAGTAATTGAAATTTTAGGCGTAATTATGGTTGTAAATCAAGGATTACCTGTATATTCTCATTCTGAGAAGCAAAGTTAACCAGTCAGATATTACTAAATGCAATCAAACTCTTATAAATGATTCATAGAATAGTTATAAATTATCTCTTTATAGGAACCAAAAATTAACAATTAAATGGAGCCACTATATTCAAGAAAGTGTATGTCTGTCTGTCTGTCTGTCTGTATATATGTATGTATGTATGTATATGTATGTGTGTGTATGTATGTATGTGTAAATAAAGGAGACTTATTTATCAGCACAAATGTAACACAAATATAACAAAAGGTAACATAAAGAAATAGCTTTCTGCCTGGATGGCTCCTAGGGTGAGCCGAAAGACAGAACAAGGAAGCAGTGTGCCCCCTCCCATATTTGGGCATACCAGGTGATGTGACACAATACATATGTATATGTGTGTGTATGTGTATACTATACATATCAGTTCCTTATTTTCTAGGACAGGAGGACATAAGTTGCAATCACCTCAAAGTTAGATGTATCATCAGAGTTCCTCCAAACATTTGTCGAATTCTGATTTTTAACGTGACAAAAAGCAACTGGATATTCAGCTCTTTGATTTTTATTCCTTATCTTAAAGTATATTTTCTTACAAGTGCTTATATGCTTAGTATTTGCAAGGTTAACAGAGTCTAGCAGAGAGCAGAGTAGATCACTCCAAACACTTCTGATTTCTATCACTCTTTGTAATGTAATCTTCTTATCACATTTCAAAATATTTCATTACATGTTTATGTAGTTTCTATCTCTTAGTTTTCAACAGGTATTGTATACATAAGATAATAGGGTATTTACAATTAAACCGTGTAGGTAATATGACAGTGAAACCCAGCCTTTTATTGATCGCAATGATTAGACTGATATTTTTAAACAGATAAATGTAGATCCAAATTATTATTTAATTAGCAAAAGTATTATTCTTGATTGTATAACTCTTGTATTATACTCTGACTGTGTAACTAATAATACTGTAGAGCTCCATATTGGTCTACTTATAAAAGAGATAGAGAAAGAGATAACGAGAGAGATAGAAACTTGCTAGGTTTGAATAAGCATTTTTGATTGGTCATATATATAGATAGAATATTTATATAATATGTAATGTCTGTCTTTCTGTCTGTCTGTCTGTCTGTCTATCTATCTATCTATCTATCTATCTATCTATCTATCTATCTATCTATCTATCTATCGCAGCTTTTACAAAATTACATGCTACTACAGATGAGAGCTATTCAAGCCTTCTTTATATGTTTGATAATTATGTTAGTCAGTACACAGGGTGGTATACAATTCTGCTTAAGAATCCTACTGTTTGATTTAAGTCTTTCAGAATGTGGGAGTTTTAATGGGGACATGTGGAAAGACTGCGCATGGCATGGGCATTAAGAGCTTCTGGATTAGCAATTAATCCTTTTCACTATGCAGATTTGTACTACTACTTACGTTCAGTCAATTCTTGGCTCATCAACTGTGATAATTCTTTTCCTAGGTTACCTGTTGCTGGGCCTCATCGCAATGCTGGTTGTTCTAGAAACTTTCTGCGAACTTCATGAACTCAAAAAGTTTAGGAAAATATTCTACGTGAAGAAAAACAAGGAAGAAGACCAAGTGCACATTACAGAACATGATCAACTATCTTTCTCTTCAATTTCAGACCAGGCAGCATCCATGAAGGAAGACCAGAAAGTGGAAGAGCCTTTTGTGACTCCTCAACAACCTGCAGCTAACTGTGATGACTTTATAAACAATTAACCAAGGGCTTCCATTCCAGTATCAACAACAGTGCACTTAACATTCTTGCAGTTAGAACTAGTACTATTAATGTAACTATAGGAGCAGGAATGCTATGCTATACTATTCATATATTCATAATGCTTTGGGATCTTTTACAAATTTATGGGTCAAATAGAGGCATTATTGTTGCTGGCTCTATCTGGGAATGTTGACTGAAACTAGTGTGCAGTTGAGAACCTCAGGATTCATGATGTATACACAGTATATAAGATTAAGACTATCCCTGTTCAGTCTCTTCTCCTTTTCCACTCTAAAATCAATGAAATACTTAGCTTTTTCCCAAAGATCAGACCTTCTTATGACAATTTCATGTGTGGCAACCAATCTTTGGAAAGCACTGAGTTAGTAAATCTTCAAGCTTTCCATATAAGGGAATATAGTAGCCACAGCAGCCCTTAGAAAATAGGAATAATCTTCCAGATGGCAGTCACTGAGGTATGTAGCAGTGCAATTATCGCTACAGAACCAATAAGTGAGAACCAAGTGTATTCTATCTGTTATGCGTCATCTCAGTCACTCTAAGCTCTGAAAACATTTAGGTTTGTCTCAGTATGAATAAGGCAAAGAAATAGACATTCTGAAACATCTGTCCTCAGTCTAATGTCCTACTCTAACCGATCACCTCCATCCTGTAGAGCCTGAAGAGGGGAGTTTCGGCAAAGGTGCTTTATCTACAGGAGAAAGTTGTTTAGAGTTACATTGGCTGCGCACTAAGCCTACATCAAGTAATTTTACCCTAAAATATATTCTAGATCTGTGATGGCGTACCTATGGCACACGTGCCACAGGTGGCACATGGATCCATATCTGCCGGCATGCGAGGTGTCAGCTCCAGTGTGCATGCACACGCTGCCCAGCTGATTGTTGGCCTTCCTGAAGGCCGAGGGATGCCATTTTTGCCCTCCCCAGGCATCAGGAAAGCCTCCAGAGCCTGGGGAGGGAGTAAATGACCTCCCCCAGAGAAAATACCAAACTCAGCTTGGAGGTGCATGGGGAGAGGAGCATTGGGGGGGGGGTTGTGCACACATGCACGTGTGCACCATCGCATTTTTGGCACCCAATAACAAAAAGGTTAGCCATCACTTTTCTAGATGAAGACTTTGCTAAGCCTGAATGTGATCTCTGAGTGTTTTCCTTCTAGCCTTAAATATAACAAAAGGATGTTATGCATCGGATTTGAGTGGGTTGTAGGAACAGGGACCCATGAACACCAGCATACAGAACTGAAGGCATATTACAGTGGAAAGCCATCTTCCTTAGCATTTTCACATTCACATTGGGCTCCAGTTTTAGCAGGCTGGCTGTGATTTTCAAACTATTCATAGCCAAGCAATTTTAGAGCTAAGATCTTATTTATTCAGTGAAATAATAATCAAGCTGAATACTGAAGTAATGATGAAAAGATTAAAAAAAATACTTGAAAGCTCTTATCACCTAAAAGCACTGTACATGAATTTAATGTTTATTAATAGATTTTGTATCTTTACTAGGGAATTTGACTTTCTTGATAAATCTGCTTCAAAATCTATGTAAACTGAAATTTATTTTTAAGAAACCACAACTCAGAGATGCTTCTTTAATTTGATTTGTAGCTTAGTGTAGTGCATGCTCACCAAAGCCGATATTTTTGTACCATTTATGTTAGTTTCGATTGTATAGTTCAATTGTTATTTATGTACATAAATATATTTATATATTGTGCATATCATGTAGATTGCTAGAAATGAAGTGTCCAATTTGAAATTTTAAAGGTTCTTTTCCTCATATATTTTTTTATGAATCATTCAAACTATGGCACTGAAAATAATGACTTAAATTCTGACCAAATGAATGTGGAAAGGTAAGTCATTATGCCTGCAATGTTAACATTCCTGTTTTGTTTTGTTTTCTTTTGTTTTAATATGACAGCCTACTCTTATGGGTTGCAGTATTTCCAAGTAGCTTGAATGCTGCAGCATCTTTCACACTGTACTGTACTACAGAATTCAGATTTTATTGACAGCTGTTGCCTGGAAACAGCTGATGTTGTATAATTGCACAAGGTTGTTTTGTTTTATTTTTTAAGTCAGAGAACATAATAAAAACTAGTTAGAAGAGGACTACTGTAGAAAAAACTGTAGAGATAAGGAATTATTATTCTAACAATTAGCATTTCAGACTTTTAAAATAAATCATGTATGGTTCCAACTCTCTTTCTCTCTCTCTCTCTTTTTGACATTTTAATATTTAACTTTAATTTACTTGTCACATGAGCCAGGATATATATAATATATAGTATATAACAAACTACTGTTGCCACTACCACTAGCTTCTTCAGGGCACATCTGAATTTAATGACAAATAATCAATGCCCTTTGTTCCATAGAGTGGAATGCAAAATATTGTTGTTATTATTATTATTATTATTATTCTGTGGTTAATTTTTGGTGAGATTCACAGCCTTTGGGGCTGGTTAGTAGCGCAACAGCTCGAGTCCTAACCAAGGACCTAGGAACTGTCAAGGTAATGTTGGAGGATATAAGCTGTTCCAAGCAGGGTGGCCCTTTGTAGAATCAGAATGCTCAAGTCTGGCAAACCCAGAATCTCCACATAGCGAGGCAGTCCCCTAGGTATTGCTCCAAGGGCTCCAATCACAATCGGGACAACACACGACTTTCTCTTTCACAGTCGCTCAACTTCAATTTGCAAGTCCCGGTATTTTGTGATTTTTTCTTGCTGCTTATTTTCAATTCGTGCATCACCAGGTATTGCAATGTCAACGAACCATAGTTTTTTCTTTTCAATTATTGTTATATCAGGTGTGTTGTAGGACAAGTGTCTGTCAGTCTGAATTCTGAAGTCCCACAAGATCTTGACTTTTTCATTCTCTAAAACTTTCTCAACCTGATGTTCCCAGTGATTTTTGCTGTACTCAAATCCAAACTTCTGGCACAATATCCAGTGAATGATCTTAGCAACACCGTTATGGCATTGTAGGTAATCAGTTTGTGAAATTTTGCTGCATCCACTGACCAGGTGGTCGACTGTCTCATCTTTCTCATTACAGAGGCGTCTTTTGCTGTTGGTGGTAACATGTTGAATTTTTGCCTTCATGCAGTGGCTAAGGCTTGTTCTTGAGCTACCAAAATAAAGCCTTCTGTTTCTTTTTTTCAGTACTCCCGATCTTAACTGATTCCAAGTTAGTTTTTGGTCAGCTTTGCCTTCAATACTTTTCAAGTATTGGCTATGCATTTATTTATTTATTTATTTATTTATTATTATTATTATTATTATTATTATTATTATTTTATTAAACTTGAAATTCAGTCAACTAAACATTCAAAAACTCATCACAAATACCATGGAGAGGTGCTAATGGTTGATACGGGCTGCTGCCAGTGTCCTAGGTATCAACCAAGTACCTTCTTAAAATATAAGATGTTCCAAGTAGCAGTTTTTTGCAGTTCTGCTGATGTTATCTCGTTTTTGGGAGAGTGGCGCGGTATACAAATTTAATAAAATGAAAAATAATAAAATGTTATTGCAGGAAGCTGCAATTTCTTGATGTATTTTATAAAATTCTTGGAAATGGTACCAAGTGCCCCAATAACAATGGGTATCACTGTTACATGTTTCATCCATAGCCATGTAGTTTCGATGGCGAGATTGCAATACTTCGTAATTTTTTCCAGTTCTTTTTCTTCGACTCTGGCATCTCCTGATAGAGCGAAATCAATAAACTCTACACTTTGGCCCTTGACAACCGTGATATCTGGCGTATTGGGTTCCAAATGACGATCCCTCTGTATTATTACGACCGTGTTTTCCCCAAAATAAGACAGTGTCTTATTTTCTTTTGACCCCCGAAATAATCGCTTGGTCTTATTTTTGGGGAGGTTTTATTATTTTTGAGGTGCAGGAGGCAGCAAGAATGGTCATCTCATGGCTGCTGCTGTGTTGCAATATTTTCAGGGAAGGCTTATTTTCGGGGGGGGGGGGCTTATTTTAGCGCATGCGTTCAAAAGCCCGATTGGGATTATTATCCAGGGAGGTCTTATTTTCAGGGAAACAGAGTATCATCATCATCATCATTATTATTATTATTATTATTATTATTATTATTATTTATTATAACTGTGAAATCACAGATACCAGTTCCTTAGCTAGTGTTGGCCTTCAATCGCATTAGATTTCTCCAAAGAAGATGCATTGTGATGTACTGGCATAGTACATATGTGGATGCAAACAATGGGGCCTTTTGTGATTGATGAAAAAATTGTCAATGTACAGGTTTTCTAAGTGCTGTCCAAAGCACTTAACATTGCCTTCATAACCATTGGGACCACCATGGCTGATTTAGGCTATAATGTTTTGATTTCAATTTTCAGATCTTGATGTTTTCATTAGGGCTTATTCGCACAGTCAGTCAGGTGTTTGAACAGGATTTGGCATTTTTATCCACCTATTGATTCCTTCCCAACGTTATTATCTTAATCATCATTATTGTAGTTATTCAGAGAACAAAGGGGTTAATAACATTGAAGGTGAAGTACATATTTATCACCTGTCAGTTAAAACTGACTTCAGGAAAACTTTCATTAAAACATCAAAAGGCTGCCTTAGTAGAAAAGCATTGCCTTTCGACAAAAAGGTAAGTTCCCAAGGGTCAGAAAAATGAGAGCATCCTCATATTCCTACTAAAAGGACCTCGGATTATGGTAGGGTTTTAAAAAGTATGCTTTCAGGATCTTAAAATCCAGACAGCTTTATTTATATGAATGCAATACTTTACATAACATTTTATAAGACGCATGAACTGATTTGTGCCTTAAAATGACCTAATACACTTTATAGTGTATAACTTTTCTTGCAACTAGTGCTAGTTAATAGTTTGGCTGTATTTGTGACCAATTGAGGAAGTCTCTCAAAAGCTTTCCATAGGCAGTCCCACATAGCCTGCATTAAGATCTTGATGTTGAAGAGCAACAAAGATGATTAGGGGACTGGAGACTAAAACATATGAAGAACGGTTGCAGGAACGAGGTATGTCTAGTTTAATAAAAAGAAGGACTAGGGGAGACATGATAGCAGTGTTCTAATCTCTCGGGTTGCCACAAAGAAGAGGGAGTCGAGCTATTCTCCAAAGCACCTGAGGCAGAACAAGAAGCAATGGGTGGAAACTAATCAAGGAGAGAAGCAACTTAGAACTAAGGAGAAATTTCCTGACAGAACAATTAAGCAGTGGAACAGCTTGCCTTCAGAAGTTGTGAATGCCCCAACACTGCAAGTCTTTAAGAAGATGCTGGATCGTCATTTGTCTGAAATGGTATAGGGCTTCCTGCTGAGGCAGGGGGTTGGACTAGAAGACCTCCAAGGTCCCTTCCAACTCTGCTATTGTATTGTATTGTAAGATGATTGAAACAGGAAATTCAACATATGAATCTATGATCAGGTCTGACACGGGAACAGTTAATAGACTAGCCTGAACTGGGCAAATGCACTACTGACTATTGCTTTATAACTTATAGTTCTCAATGATAATTGGGACCTGAATTTCCATTGCTAACTGATGTCATAAATTGCAATGTCACATGTCCTCATTACTTAGTGACAGCAATCCCTGCAGTCGCTGTTGCTTTTGTTAAGCAAGGTTTGCAGGTCATTAAGGGATCCTGCTAGCTTCCAAACATCAAAATCAGTGGGAAAGCCAGTAAAGTGGCTGGCAAGCAAATCAGTAGGATGGTTAGTGGCTTATGTCTGGCAGGGAAGATGCCAAATGGAAGAATCAGGACTGCACATTAAGTTTCAGTTAAGCTGATTTATTGCTTTGCCTATATACAAGAATTTAGTCAACTAATAGCACTAAATTGGCACTAAATAAGCATTAAATGAATTCAAGGGAGTGGGTGGACTCGGATCACTGGTGGGAATGTAACAATGCTAGGCTGATTCCTCTCTTGACTCTGCCCCCAAGCTCTGCCTCATCTTCACTTACATGAGAATATATGAGGGTGTGCAAGTTGCCAGGGAGGTGCAGCAGGAGCACAGCAAAGTTCAGGGATGGTGAGCAAATGGCAGCGAGGCTTGGCTGGGTGAGGGTGTGCATGGAAAGCCATGCTGGTAAAGCTTGGCATGGATGCACGAATGGCTGGGGAGAAGCAGTGTGAGTGTAGCAACCCCTAGGGCTGCAGCTGCTGGGTGCAGGAGGGTGTTCAAAGATGTGGTGTAGTGTTATCATAAGGCTTTGGGTAGCTCTGCTGGGTGCAGCCACCCAAAGCCAATTGCAACCTTCCCTGATGGCTTCCCTATCAACTTTGCGGGAATCCAGTAAAGAAGGCTACAGAATGTTATTATATGACTGGGATGCTGCAAACGTAAGTATGAGATGGTTGCCAGACACCCAAATCACAATCATGTGATTTCAAGGATGCTGAGATGGTTGGAAGAGTCCTGGTTGTACCAAACCTCTTCCATTTGAAAATTATGGAGGTCATTGTACTCTTAGGAACCTTCAGTGCAGCAAAACTTTTATTGTAGCCATCCCCAGATCTGTGCCTTGCAATACTCCTGTCTCTTGAGCAATGCAGGCACTTCCTTTGATCTTATTTCTCTGCTACAGCACGGGTGTCAAGCTTGATTGTGTCACATGACATATTACGGTGGTATTTGCCTTTGCGAATCTGGGGTGGGCGTGGCCTGTGCATGATGCATCTGGCCTGCGGGCTGCCAGTTTGACACCCCTATGCTACAGTATCAGAAGTGGGTTGCTCCTGGTTCCGCTCGGATCAGGCGAACCAGTAGTGGTGGTAGTGGGAGGCTCCACCCGCCCACCCAGACGCTTCTGTGCATGTGCAGAAGCATCATGCGCGAGCATGAGAAAACCAGTAGCCCCAGGATTTGCAATCCACTTCTCTACAGTATGCATTGTTAGCTGTGAGGCCTTCTATACAGATTTGTGTGCCTTTCCAAATCATATCCGATCAATTTAATTTACCACTGGTGGACTCCAATCAAGCTGTAGAAACGTTAAGAGCAATGGGAGGCGCCAGAGCTAAATTTCATGTGCTGTTGCATAGGGTCTGAATACTTATGCCAATGTGATATTTCAGGTTTTTTTTTTCTTTTTAATAACTTTATAGAAATTTCTAAAATTCTGTTTTAATTTCTCATTATAGAGTACTGAGTGTAGATTAAAGAGGAAAAAATTGAATTTCAACAACTGTAGAATCAGGCTGCATAACAAAAAAAATCACGAAAGTGAAGGGGGTCTGAATACTTTCGGAATTCACTGTATACCACTGATTTTTTTGGTATCAGATTGAAGCCATAAGTTACTGTGAATCTGATTCTTCAAAGAGAAGCGGGGCATAATTTGCTTTTCTTGCACAAATAATAATGTATATTGGCTTGGATTTATTTTCAACCAATATCAAACACTCCATTGGAAACTGACATTTTTCTAAGATTTAAATCCAGAAATTAAATTAATCAGTGACATTTGCCCCAAATGTAATGGCTCCCATTAGTTTTATATGTATTAGGGATAGGTAAGGCAAGGGTGATATATTTGCTTTATCAAAAGCAGTTTTTATCACACCTTATGGGCGTTTCCATTTGCTGATTAGTAGCTACCGGAACTGTTAAAACAGCTTGGAACTACTTAAAGTAAAGCTGTTATTACTTCTTCACTTTTAGAAGTGTGGTGTGTTGCTTTGTATGCACCTTTGAACCATTAAATAAGATGGAGGCATTAAATAGAGACTTTCACTCAAGCATTACCTTCTGAAAGTATTCTTTCAAAAGAATTGGAGTCAGCCATAAACAGGCTGCATTCCAGCTACTGAAAAAACAAAGACTATTCATAATTATTCAGATGGCAGCAAATATTGCATAATACACTGAGATCAAGGAGCCTTCACCCAAATAGAATAGAAGAACAGGAGTGTTTTTATTAGTCATCCTTTCAGTGTAGGTCTATTCATTTTTTTTAATGAAACATCCATATCAGATTACTGAAAAAAAGAAAAAAAAGGTATCTATAAAAATAGGTATGCAGAGAGCATCATTCAAAGCAAAATTATGCTTAGACAATTGACTTGGTGTGCTTCAAGCCTCTAAGTCAGGGGTCTCCAACCTTTGCAACTTTAAGTCTGAAGGACTTCAGTTCCCAGACTTCTCCAGCCAGCTTTGCTGGCTGGAGAATTCTGGGAGCTGAAGTCCTTCAGACTTAAAGTTGCAAAGGTTGGAGACCCCTGATCTAAGTAACAGCAACATACTTTTGCCAGGAAAAGCGAAACCTGCAGAAAATAATCATGCTTTTCAAAGAGTATTTTATAGTTCTTGCTAAATTGGAAAATTATATTTAATTTCATTCACTTTTTAAAATTATTATTATTATCTCATGGTTCCACTACTCAGCAAATTATCAAGGTTTGCCCCCTGGTGGCCAGTTGGATGGTGCTGATGTGTTCTAGCAGCAGTTAGATGTAGCATAGCTCCTAGGTTAACTGGGGGAGTTTCTTCCATCTCAGGAATGCTTTGAGGTTTCCATATAAATATGCCAGCTTCTAAACCAGCGGTAGTCAACCTGGTCCCTACCGCCCACTAGTGGGCGTTCCAGCTTTCATGGTGGGCGGTAGGGGTTTTGTCCGATACTGAAGCACTTTCCTTTTTTAAATTTAAGTTGGCTTCTCTACTTTATAAATCACCATTACTATGGAACCAGTAGGCGGTTAGAAAATTTTACTACTAACAGAGATACAAAAGTGTGCGGTAAGTATAAAAAGGTTGACTACCGCTGTTCCAAACCAGGGGTCTGCAAAGTCGGCTCTTTTAAGACTGGTGGACTTCAACTCCCAGAGTTCCCCAGCCAGCATAGCTGGCTGGGGAATTCTGGGAGTTGAAGTCCACCAGTCTTAAAAGAGCCGACTTTGCAGACCCCTGTTCTAAACCATCATGCCTACTCTACTCTAGGCTCTTTGGTTCTGTCAGCTGCCACTTCATGCTTGCATTTTGCTATCCCTCGGTGCCAGACTGCCAAGAACTCTAGGGAGAATGGATGGCAGGGGGGGGGGGGGGAAGATTCGAGGAAAATGAAAAGTTCACTGCATTTCTCTGTGATTTCAAGGTTGAAATGGAATATAGTTGCATATCAAAGCAATTGTTCTGAAATGAATTTGATTGGGTATTGGGGGGGGGGAGGAAGCATGGGCAGGCACCTAAGGCAAGGGAAATTAGATTTAGAGATTTTGGAATGCGGACTTCAGTTCGCTACTCAATTCCACTTGACCTCTAGTAAACTATATTTCTTAACAAATGGAGTTAAACCTCTCTGTCAGGTCGGCTTCACCGATAACCAAGAAAGAAACCTCTCGACTCCATTATTAGTGGAATTAAAAGTACTTTTACTGGTTAAGGAATGAATAGCATAGATGCTAAGCAAGGTCTGAAGCATTTAGGCGCGAAAGCATACATATCAATATATGTCCAACCCTCTTCCCCTGAATAACCCCCTTCCATGGTCCAATGTGTAAAGCCCCTAGGTGTCACGTGGCTTCATCTTCAAAAAGCATCATCAGGTTGACATGTAAGACCGTTGACCTTGACCATAAGATGACCCAAGCACAGGTACGCGCAATAGATGGTAACAGTAGATGGCACCAGAGTATTTCCTTCTGCAACTCACCCTCCTGCACCATACAGTCCCAAACCCAATGCAAAGCTCCTCCTCCCCCCCCCCCCCAGTTTCATATTGCAGCCAGAGCGAACAGGAAAGCGAAGGCTGACACTCTCCTTCACCTCCCACTTAGTTTCTTTCTCCTAGAGTTGCAGCTCCATGTTTTTTAAATTAAAAAAAAAATGGCTTGAAATTCCAATTTCATGAGCTTTCTTGATTAGTCCTGTCAGGGTGACTGGACTGCTGTCCTAGTGCCCAAATGTATGAACCATGAATCAAAAAACGTGGGAAGATGGTCATCCTTGCTCTCTTCTAGCCTTGGGCCAGCTAATTTTTAAAAAAATATTTTTATTTTTAATTTTCCAAACAAACACAACACAAAGAATCCTCCTTCTTTACATACTGTAGAAAGTGTATCAGTTTGGCCAGCTAATTTTTGACCACTCATTCCTCTCATTCTTCTTTTCTTTAATACCCTGTATTAATAGGAAGTCTTTTCCCAGCAGAGGGAGGGGTGGGTCACTTGATTATGCATATATATACACAACGGAACTCATAGCTTTCTGTCTAGATGGTCTCTGGTGATGAGCCGAAAGGCAGAAAAGGAAAGTAGTATGCTTCCTCCCTTAATTGGTGCTTAACAGGGTGTTGTGACACAAGTATATACTTATCCTCCTGTCTCAGCTGATCAGGAAGAGAACCTGGTGGCCTAATGACTAAGGCTCCTGCCTAGCATGTAACACAGCCCTGGTTCAAATCCCAGTAAGGGTATGACTAGCTGAGGAGAGTTAAAAAGCTCAAAATAGATCTATCCTAGTCTCCCTGATTTATTTATTGATCAGCTCAAAAACATAACATATATATATTCGAACCGGGGCTGTATTATATGCTAGGCCAGTGGTCGGCCTAGCATATAATACTAGGGCGAGCACCCGAGGCTACCGCCACCCTAAGTGCGCCGAGGCTATCGCCCGGCAAGTCGCCCGGCAGCGGCGGCGTGCAGGGAAGCCAGGCGCGTCTCCACTGGCTCCCTCTGACAGCCATCACAGCGCACGTTCTGGGGCCGCGCGCCCACCTCCCTCTCAGCCATGCCTGGCGAGCGGCCCCAGAACGTGCGCTGTGGTGGCTGTCAGAGGGAGCCGGTGGAGACGCGCCTGGCTTCCCTGCATGCCGCCGCTGCCGGGCGACTTGCCGGGCTATAGCCTCGGCGCGCTTAGGGTGGCGGTAGCCTCGGGTGCTCGCCCTGCCCGCTCGCCCGCTGTGGGAGAAGGCATCCATAGCCTTCCCAGGCGGCATGCCGGGCCTTCCAGTGCTTCCGGGGGGGAGAGGGGAGAGAGGGAGGGACTGACAGACACAGAGAGAGATAGGGGGGAGGGAGAGACAGAGAGATGGACAGAGACAGAGAGGGAGGGAGGGAGGGAGGGAGAGAGACAGAGAGAGGCACAGAGAAAGAATGACAGAGGGAGGGATTGAATCGGAGACAGACGGGGAAAGAGGGAGAGACAGACAGAGAGAGAGGGAGAGAGGGAATCAGAGAGAGTGACACACAGAGAGACAGGGAGAAACAGAGGGAGGGAGAGACAGATAGACAGAGACAGAGTAATTAAGTGAGTGAGAGACAGACAGACACACATACACACACACAGAGTGACAGAGATGGGTGGAGGGAGGAGAGAGAGACAGATACAGAGAGACAGACAGACACAGAGAGAGAGACAGAAAGAAAAAGAGAGAAGAAAAAAAAAGAAAGACAAAGAAAGTGGGAGAGAGATAAAGAAAGAACTTATGACCACAATTGAGCCCAAAATTTTGGTTGCTAAGCAAGACCGTCGTTAAGTGAGTTTCACCACATTTTCCAAATTGGCCACGCCCACCTGGTCACATGAACACTGAGCCACTCCCACAAAACAGGCCACACCTTCTTTTGGCTCTCAAAAGAAATTTCAATCGTTGTACTGTTGATGTTTGGCTCCCTTGACTAATGAGTTTGCCCACCACTGGTTTAGGTGGTTGAATTTTTATTGTCTTAAAATGATTTTATATGTCATTTAATTTTTGATTGAGAGTCACCCAGAGTTGGTTGAAAGATGGGCAGCTATATAAATGTTTTAAATAAATAAATAAATAGCTTCTGGAGTGTTCTTCTGACTAGAGAGAATGCCTTTAATTTAATTTTCTATTTAAAAAATGTGAATTGGTCCCACTACTATTCAGCAAATTAACAATATTTATGTGAGATTTAGACTACTAGCAGAGTCCAAATGTATTCTATTAGTCTCTTCATACTGTAGCGTTTGAGCGAAGTATGAGTTGTAGCTGAGCATGTTGATCAGAAAGGTTAACAGTTTGCCGGTTTGAATTCCTAGCTTCACATAATGGAGTGAATGGAGTAACTCCATAATGGAGTTACTTGTCCCAGCTTCTGCCAACCTAGCAGTTTGAAAGTATGTAAAAATGCAAGTAGAAAAATAGGAACCAACTGTGGTGGGAAGGTAAAAAGCACTCTGTGTGCCTTCAGCGTTTAGTCATGCCGGCCACATGACCACGGAGACATCTTTGGACCGCACTGGCTCTTCGGCTTTGAAACTGAGATAAGCACCACCCCCTAGAATCGAGAATGACTAGCACATATGTGCGAGGGGAATCTTTACCTTTACCTTACTGTAGTGTTAAGAGTTCTTTATTTATCTCTTCCAAAAGAAATTATGGTACCTTAGAGAAAAGGTACACTGGTAATTATAGGTGCCCTCTGACTCAGTTGTATATTTTAGGGAGTTAATTAGTTAAATCTTGTGATGAAATACTGGTCCATGACATGTTGCCAATTTGTGCTGGAGCCATCAGCAAAAAATGTCAAAACAGGACCCCTGAGAAATTACTCTAGACAAGTAGTTAATAATTTTTAAGACTGCCGTGACTGCTTCCTTTTAATCAATAGCCTTTTCTTGTGTAACTTCACCCCCTGATTTTCTATGCTAATTTGCTTTCAAGAAACCACGTGTACACCATTTGTTTATTGTTTTAAGCAATGAACACAGCTCTTCTACCATACTCTCGTGCAGCCGCTGGATTCCTGGGTAAACATAAAAGGACTTTATTCATAGTCAACAAGAGGAGGGATATTTATGAAGGAAAGGCATGACCTTTTTTGCAGCCAAAATACACATGCATGGAGTGATTGGATTTTGTGGGTGGTGAATGCATGACTTGAAAATCATAAAGCATACAGTGGTAAGCATTTGTTACGGCAGAAATTCAGAATGGTGAATTTATCTAGATTAGATAAGCATTGCTCAGTCTAACCCTTTATTTACTGATCTTGCTAATGTTCTCAAAGTGACTTAACATACTGTAAATAAATGAGATCATGGTAATAACCATAGACAGGCACTGGGATAATATTTTGTATATTTTTTCAAAGCAGAGCTGAAATGCTTAATTTTCATTTTCATCATTAACTTATGCTAATAAGTTCCAGGTCTATGGCAGTGTAAGATATTCCTTTTGAAGTCAGAGGTGCAATAATGCATGACATCAACATATTGATGCTGGTCTCAATATTATAGGGGGAGAAAAGAAGAGATTACTCTGCAGCAAATTGGCCTGTCAAAATGGGAATGGTATTGTGCATTGCTGAAACTAATCTGAAGCTAAGGCGACAGCTATAAATTGAAATGGTGACCGAAGGCATCACAACCAAGAAGGGAAAACTATGGAAACTGAGCTTATTCACTCAGGCCTTTTGCAGAGAACTCCCAAGTGATAGCTTTACATAACCTTACGTTCCATCTCTGCCATCTTGTTTTTCTCCTCATGCAGCTGGAAGGTGCTTAATGGAAAAACTTGCTCTTCTAATATCTGCTTCACCTATCCAGTGAATGTTTCAACAAAGGGCTAAGGCCTTCAGGAGCCAGGACAGAGTTCAAAACTACTGCAAGTTTATTTCATGCTACCTATAGACAAGAATCTACATGAGCCACGGTGGTGCAGTGGTTAGAGTGCAGTACTGCAGGCTACTTCTGTTGATCACCAGCTGCCAGCAGTTTGGCAGTTCGAATCTCATTCGGCTCAAGGTTGACTCATCCTTCCATCCTTCTGAGGTGGGTAAAATGAGGACCCAGATTGTTGGGGGCAATAGGCTGACTCTGTAAATCACTTAGAGAGGGCTGTAAAGCACAGTGAAGCGGTATATAAGTCTAAGTGCTATTGCTATCTGATCTACTGAGGGTCAAGACAATTCGACACTAGATAAGAATTAAAGGGGGTTGGACTTAGGTCTCTTGTGGGAATGCAGCAACTTCCAACTGATGACATGTTCGACTCTGCTCTTGGGCTCAACTTGATCATCTCCTACAATGCCCCAATAACCCTTAACAATTTATAACACAAGTTACATGTTTTAATATGGTAGGCATTTTATCTTAATTATTAATGCAGGATCACATCTGAGTCGGTCACCGGAACCAGAGGTTTTGTCTTCTGAGCTTTTGGACTTGTGCTGGAGCCCATCTTCAGGAAACTTCTTTCTAGCAGAATGTGTGCTATTCTGTATGTGGTATTTATTTATACCAATTGATTTTTTAATCTCAACGGTTATCTAGATGCTAGTGGTTGCTTAAAGAAAAAAAATGTGAGGTATTGTGCTAAAAATAAGCAACATGCTCTTGAAATCGAAAAACATGTTCTAGATTAGTCAGAAACAGATAGTATTCATGAAGACAATAAACCAGTGAGTTTAAATGCATTCAATCCTTCCTAGATTTTGGCTACAGTATTGCCTTTCTTTCTGCTTCCATCTGCACAAAAGAATTTCTTAGAACATTTTTGAAAGGATTCCATCAGGGTGATACAAACACAAGCATTTGAACAGCTCGATCAATTCTTTAATAGCCGAAAGCCATAATTAACTAGAGCAGGGGTCTCCAACCTTTGCAACTTTAGTGAATGAAATTAAATATAATTTTCCAATTTAGCAAGAACTATAAAATACTCTTTGAAAAGCATGATTATTTTCTGCAGGTTTCGCTTTTCCTGGCAAAAGCAAAGCTGGCTGGATAAGTCTGGGAGCTGAAGTCCTTCAGACGTAAAGTTGCAAAGGTTGGAGACCCCTGAACTAGAGGAGGAAAGGTCAAGGAAGAGTGCGATGAAGATGAATAATAAGTGAAGTCAATGAGAAATTCCATTTTTCTATTTTTTCCCCAGTGGGATTAGGATATCCATATTTCATTCAAATAATCTATCCTATAAAGAGCAGAGTTTTTGCCAAGACTGGCTCAGGTAGGATATGCCATGGTACAGATCAGGGAAGGTATATGAAGGTATATGAATGGCTGGAATGGTGCACAGAAGACCTCAAGAGCAGGTGTACTGGTGGAGAAAACTTACACCAGTGACTTGCTAACATTCTCTGCCAGCTTCCCATTGACTTTCTGGGGAAACCAGCAGGGAAGGTTGCAAATGGTGATCATGTGATTGCAGGGCACTATAACTGGTCTGGTTCTTAGACACTTTTCCCTGATATTCAACCAAAATTTATTTCCATGTAATTTCAACCCATTAATTCTTCTCCTGGAAATAATTCTAATTTTCTACATGACAGCTCTCTTCAGATACGTGATGACTATGATCCTGTTTCTCCACTGCTTTCTCTTCATTAGATAAATCATACCCAGTGCCTCCAACTGTTCCTCATAAGCGTGTGTCTCTAAGAGTCTTCCCAAGGCTTTCTTCCAGAGCTATTTCGAAATGTCATGCCCAGACTTTTGTGCAATATTCTAGGTATAGTCTGAGTAATGGAAAACAGAGGGAAACCACACCTCTTGAACATGATATATTTTTTGTCTATGCCATGGTGGCACATTGATTAGAATCAATGGTGGATTCCTAACCGGTTTACTACCGGTTTGCTGAGAGAGGATGTTTTGCACACGCACAAACGTTTTGCCAGCTACCAGCAGTTCAAGTCTCACTGGTTCCAGGTTGACTCAACTTTCCATCCTTCCAGGGTCACTAAAATGGTGACCCAGATTGTTGGGGCAATATGCTGACTCTGTAAATCACATGGAGAGGGCTGTAAAGTACTGTGAAGCAGGACATAAGTCTAAGCACTGTTGCTATTGCTACAGGGTACATTTTTTACAACTGCTTCATGCTGTTGACTCACGTTGAGTTTGTGATCCATCAAGATACCTAGATCTATATTTCATATACTGCCCAGTATACTTAAGCTTTGAATATTGGTATCAAATGTTTACATTCATTCCTAATATTGTTTGATATTACCTGGTTGTGGAAGTGGCCTTGGTATACTATTGGTATCAAATATTTGCATTTGTTCCTGTTCAAATTTATCTTGGCAGATGATTATTCTGAACTTTGATAATGTTTGCTATTTTCTCTATCTTGTGTCATGTGTATATTTGATAATATTATTTTCTAAACCTTGGCCCAGGTCACTTACAAATATGTTAAACAGCACAGACTTTCTTCAGATTCAGAACCATTGACAATTATTGGCTCTAACCAACTTTGTATCTATCTAATGGTAGCATAGACCAGCCCACATACTGTCATTCTACAGTAGACTCTTATAATAATAATAATAATAATAATAATAATAATAATAATAATAATAATAATAATAATAATAATAATAATAATAATAATAATAATAATAATAATAATAATAATAATAATAATAATAATAATAATAATTTTAATATTTCTAAACCGCGCCCTCTCCCCACAGGGACTCGGGGCGGTGCACAGGCACAGTAAAACAATAAATACATATAAACATTTCATTAAAAATAAATTAAATCCAAACCTGCGCTAAAATTCCCATTAAAACTAAGCAATAATTACAAAACCCCAATAAAACCCCAAAGACAGAGAGACTATCCTAGGCCGGCCAGACAGAAGAAATGAGTTTTTAATTTGAGACGGAAGGAGCGGAGGTCCGTGGTCGTCCTAATATCGGGGGGAAGGTCGTTCCAGAGGGCCGGGCCCGCCACAGAGAGAGCCCTTCCCCTGGGCGTCGCCCGCTGACAAAGTCTAGTGGACGGCACCCGGAGAAGTCCCTCTCTGTGGGAGCGAATCGGTCGTGAGGATGTATGAGGCAGGATCCGATCCCGCAGATAGCTAGGTCCCGAGCCATGGAGCGCTTTAAAGATGATAATCAACACCTTGAAGCGCACCCGGAAGACGACAGGCAGCCAGTGCAGCTCGCGCAAGAGCGGTGTTACATGGGTAAACCTAGTGGTTCCCATAATTGCTCGCGCGGCTGCATTCTGGACTAGCTGAAGTCTCCGGGTGCACCTCAAGGGGAGCCCCATGTAGAGAGAGTTGCAATAGTCCAGTCGGGATGTCACGAGCGCATGAGTGACTGTGCGAAGGGCGTCCCGATCCAATAGGGGGCGCAATTGGCGAACCAGGCGAACCTGGTAAAACGCCCTCCTGGCCACGGCTGTCACTTGATCTTCCATGGACAGCCGGGCATCCAGGAGGACACCCAAATTGCGCACCCCATCCACAGGGGCAAGATGTTCGCCCCCTATGGCCAGCGATGGAGTGAGCTGGTTGAATCGGGCAGCCGGAAACCACAGCCACTCGGTCTTGGTCGGGTTGAGCCTGAGTCCGTTACTTCCCATCCAGACCCGCACGGCTTCCAGGCACTGGCACATCACCGCTACGGCATCGTTGGGGTGGTTTGGGGTAGAAATATACAGCTGGGTGTCGTCAGCGTATAGATGGTACTCTACCCCAAAACCACGGATGATCTCACCCAGCGGCTTCATGTATGTGTTAAACAGGAGAGGCGAGAGGACCGACCCCTGAGGCACCCCACATGTGAGGGGTCTCGAGGTCGACCTCTGCTCCCCTGCCAACACAAATTGCGATCGGCCAGAGAGGTAGGAGGAGAACCACCGTAAAACGGTGCCTCCCACTCCCAACCCCCCCAGCCGATGCAATAGGATACCATGGGGGTCCTTGTCAAAAGGTTTATAATCTGGAATATTCTTTCACCATCTG
Source organism: Rhabdophis nuchalis (assembly GCA_039707465.1). NCBI lineage: Eukaryota > Metazoa > Chordata > Lepidosauria > Squamata > Natricidae > Rhabdophis > Rhabdophis nuchalis. The sequence goes on from CM077643.1 coordinate 325,690,565, forward strand.
GACATTCCATGGTCACGTACATTGGTCACACTATCTAAAAAAAACCAAGTTAGTTTGGCATGATTTATTTTTCATAAATGTTGAAGCCTGCAATGCAGTACAATTTTATTCAATTGCTTACATACTAACAGCCCAATAACTTCTAGAATTATACCCATATTGGTATCAATAGAAATGAAATATGAAACCCAGTCAATCTCATTAACTTTATGTGAAACCTATCTGTAAGTCAGGAAGCCGCTGTCTGGATAAAACACAGCCAAACAAAAAATAAAGCTCCAGGTTGACAAAAGGATGAGCCATGGTTGCATATTCTCCCCTTGTTTATGTAATCTATATATTGAGGGAAGCTGGATTGGAAGAAGAAGATGAGCGGGGTTTTAATCTCAGAGGAAGACACATCAATAACCTGTGCTGTGGTGATGAAAATACACTGATAGATGGAAATGCAAAGCTCTTGGAATTAAAGTTGAAGATCACCGTGGAAAAAAAATGGAACTAAGATTAAATATATATAAAAAAGATGAAACTCATGACAAGTGCAGCAACCAGCTTTAGTACTGACAATGAAGATACTGAAGTAGTGGATGGCTTTTGCCTTTTAGGATCAACTATTGGCCATAAAAGTCACAGCAGTCAAGAAATATACCATAGACTTCCGGTTCCGGCTCCAGCGGCGACGAGCGAGCCTAGCGCTCGCTCGCCGTTTTGTTGCTTTTTCTGCCCCCCCCACGGGGGCGAGACACCCCTTTTTTGGGGGTCTCCCATAGGGCCGGCTCGGCAGGGACGCCCCCCCTCACGGCGGTGGGGGAGGCGACCCTTTTGCCGCGGCCTAGGTGAAGGAGAACATGCTGCGGGGGGTTCTCCCTTCGCCTAAGGACGTCGGCGCCATTCACATCTATGTAGAGGGCTGAACGTCGATGTCGGAAGGCTTCCCGAGGCTTCAGCTGCAAGGGGAGAGTGAGTGTTCAAAAACCTTTTTTTTTCTACTGTCAGCCGGGCTGAAAGGACTGGGAGGGGGGTGTTTGTTTTTTTAAAAAAAACCCTCGGATCTAAGCGGCACTTGGAAATGGTTCCTCGCGGCGAGGAGCGGAAATTTTCAATCCTGACTGTTTGCGTTAAGGGAAAGTGGATTGCGGCTTGCTTGCAACAATGTTTCTAGGTCTGGCTGATACAATTTCTCTCACTACTCTCTCCTGCAGACTCTGAGCTGGGCGGTGGAAATTGGCCTCTCTTTGTTCCTGATTGACTATTTTGTTTATGGAAAATTTCCAGTGTCTCTTTGCAATTTGGACTATCTCTGGTTTTTAATGAAGAAATTTTTTCTTTTGGATTTGTGATTTCTTTTCTGGAGTACCTTCGCTATTACATCTATTGAGTTGGAAAACTGTCTCTCTCTTGGTTCCTGTATTTTACAACGTTACAACCTTGATCAGAACTTTTGGCTCCCGGTTAGTCTCACCAACCCCACCCTGAAAACGCCATTTTGGTGGCATTGATTTTAACAGTTAATCATGGCTCAAGAAACAGCACTGACAAGTTTAGAACAACGGATGGCTTCTCTTGAAACTGTTATACAAACTTTGGTACAAGAGATTCAAGCCCAGAGGGCAGAAAACATCAATTTCAAGAAGGAGCTATTGGACACACGGAAGCAAGTGCTGGAAAACACACAGAAGACTGAAGAATTGGAAGGGGGGTTGGCGGGGGTTAAGGGAGAGATTAAAAAGGTTACTAAAGAGGTTGGGGAAACAAATGGGCATGTGTCTAGGATAGATATGGAAAGAATGACATATTTTTTGAGATTTCAGAACGTTCTTGAGGAATCTGGTGAATGCCTCCCTGATCTTATGAGCACAATTTTAGCAGACTATTTACAAAAACCTAAAGATGAGATCAGGGGGGACATTGACCTAGCCTACAGAATTAACTCAGCATATGCCAGGATAAATGAAGTGCCTAGAGAGATACATGTGAAATTTGTTAGAAGGTCAACCAGAGAGGAAATCCTGAAAGTGCAGAGAGGTAGTCCATTAATCTACCAACAAAAAGAGGTTGCTATCTTGAAGCAGATCCCTAGAAAGATTCGAGAAGCAAGGAGGAAATTTTCCTTCTTGTCTAAAATTTTATTTGATCATGGGATTTGGTTCAAGTGGGTGACACCCGAAGGGATGCTGGTGTTCTGGGAAGGAGGAAGAGTGAGGATTAAAACAGTTGCTGAGGCGGAAGCCTTTCTTAAAAAACATTCCTCTATCCTGGGGGAAGATTCAGGGGGGACGGAGGGGGCCACGGCCCCGCCTACTGGGGGCCTGGAAGGAGAAAAAGAAGATTCAATTGCCAAGAGACTTAGATCAAAAAAATAACTTTGCCTTGACTTTTCTTTTTGAATAATTTTGCATAATATTTGTATTTGGATTTTTTGTAAAGGACTGACAGTATTGAATTGAGAATTTAGATATATGTACACGTTTTCACTTTGTAGTTTGATGAAAAATGTTTTTCTTTTTATTGTTATTAATGTATTTTGAGGTCCCGGAAGAGCCGACGACCTCGACGTGAATGCTTTCAAAATTTCTTTGTATCCCTTACCCTATCCTACAGAAAAAATGTAAAACCAATAAAACTTTTTCAATATAAAAAAAGAAATACACCATAGACTAGCACTGGTACAGTAGCAATAAATACGCTTGGAAAAGATATTCAGATGCCACCATTCAGATGTCTATACTTGGAAAGATCAGAATAATAATGCTTTATGAAACTAAAAGCCAGATTCTGAAGAACCTGGGGAGAAAGATTTTGAACCTTGATGTTGGTGGACATCATTTTACAATGGTTCTACTTCTACTTATCGATAAGCGGATAGGTCCAGTTGGAGATATGGTGGGGGAATAAAGAGAGAACGCACCTCAGTTGCTTCCATATATAGTACTTCAGATCTCACTTCTATTTCTTTTCTGTTCAACTTCTGCATTAAATCATTGAAATAATTTATCCATTATTTGGGGGTGAGGTGTCATCCATAGTTGTAAAACTAAGACTTCCAGAAAAAAAGCCAAGTCTTTACAACTTTCCAGAAGGTCATAAAGGTGGGGCCATTTTTATCTCAGAAGGCAAGGAGGGAAGTCCCTATAAGTAATAGCCACCTTTGGGCCCCTTCTCGCTTCATCTCCTGGAGTTAGAGACCCTGATAAGACATTCTCCAACAGCCTGGGCAGAATAGGATAATTTTATCATTTCAGGTAACCAATAAACCTCTTCTGCAAGAGTATAATAGGATAAGACTGATTGGAAGCAAGTGACCTGCTGCACTATGGGCAGTTTCTGAATTATCTTCATGGTAGGGATGGATTCCGGCAGGCACTATTGCCTGTTTGCTCATGAGCGCATTGCACGTGCATGCACAGTGCAATAAAAATTGTTCAACACATGTACATAAGCAAAAAACAAGATGGCAGTGCCATAGGAGCTGCCCTAAGAATTGGTTCAAGGGTGTGGCTGGCCTGGGTCACTGCCAGTTCCAGCAACCTAGGCAACCAAACCACTACCAGTTCGGCCGAACCGATCCAAACTGGTTAGAGCCCACCACTGCTTCATGACCACCTATGACAAATTGCAGTAATCTAAATCAGGGGTCCCCAACCTTTTTTGCACCAGGGACCGGTTTCATTTTAAAGAAAATTCTGCGGACCGGCTGGCGTAGAGGAGGAGCGGGGGGGACGGGACAGGCGGCGCATGCGCATGCAGGGCGGAGGGAGAACAGGCGGTGCATGCGCATGCGGGGGGATTCGGCTGACTCGGCCCTCTAGGGGTGCGAACGGCCACGCCTGCGCATGCGCACGCGCAGGGGGAGTCGGCTGACTCGGCCCTCTAGGGCCTCCAACGGCACGAACTGCCCTCTCCTGCATCCGGTGTGCGCTCTGCCCAGGGGGCTGCTTCCTCCTCCCTCCTCCTCCTCTCCGGCCCTGCGGCCCAGTTCCTATCAAGCCACGGACCGGCACCAGTCCGCGGCCCGGGGGTTGGGGACCCCTGATCTAAATGAAAGGTGACAAAAGCATCAATGAGTGCCCTCAAGGCATCCTGTTCTACTAGGCAAGGCTGCTCTTGTGGCACTAGGTGAAGCTGGGGAAAAGTCTTCCTGGCCATAGCTACCACTTTTTCACCCAGCAAAAGAATAGGATACATTTCAAACCAGGCATTTTTGATGGTAATAAAAGTTATTTCTATCTCCCTTAGACTTTCTGGACCTAGCAAGGACCTAGCACAGGAATAAGGTATTTGCTCCATGCCCAACAGATATGCCTTTTGATCGCTGGTGCATTGCCAGTGGAATTGTATTCCACAGCAGGATTTATAAAGGTCAGAGGGGGGATTATCTTGTTAATCCAGGTCCCATTCCAGGAGGACAAATAAGACAGGAATGAATGAAGCATGTGCTGATCTTTGTTATATAAATAATTAAGCCCAGGTATCTGACCTTGGTTCAGGAGTATAACTTGGTATTCAATATCTTGGAGAGGGCCAGAGTAGTTTTTTTCTTCGTAACCCCCATTTTTGAATCGTTTTGCAATATCCTTATTGTAATCTTATTTTTCAATGCTATTTTTATTGTACTCATTATAACAGGATTTTTTTTTTAAATTTTTGCAGTTTCCTGGATGCGGTGACTGAGCTGTTGTAACTCAGCTCATCTAGAATGTGTAAGATTGCTGCCTGAATATGTTAACAGCCCTTTTGAGCAAGACGAAAGCGAGGAATGATGGATTTGGTCAGATAAGAAGTGGCTTAATTCTTTGCGGTCTCCAAAGGAATTTAGGAACTTTTGAGGGACAAATTACATAAAGTGAACAAATGAGAAGTGTATTTTGAAACAAGATCATTAATTTACATTCCTTTCATCCTTGCTTAGATCTAATTAGTAGCACAGCCTATTCATACATGAGCCAAGTTTTCCAGCCACACGTGTATTCAGTGTAAATATAAACTTGGCTTTACCCATACTTGTTCCTTAGTGCACAATAAATGGACCCATAAAACCTCTACCAAGGGGGCTATAAGGAAGTCTTTTGGAGGAATTGTAACTGGAACAAGCCAGCATAAAAACTACAAATAATAGGCTTGGGTATTTAAGCACGGAGAAGAGGTTTCTAAATATCAGTTTTGAAGTTTCAAGTATTTAAAATAGGTCACAATTGTATACAAATATTGGGCTCTAGAGATAATTGGTTGAAAAATTAGAGACATTTTACAGTAGCAAACTATAATCACATTATAGTTCATCACAGACTTTTAATTGCTGCACTGTAATAGCAGATAGGAAGGACTTCCAGGAGAAAATGCCCCCGCTAAAGAGTCTGATGACAAACGTGTGTGAGAAAAATAGCCCTGCATGGGCACAATACAGTTGGATATAAAGTTGCACATTACATGCCATGCAGTGGTTGTGCTTTTGCTATTCAGCACATACTATAAATATCATTCTAACAGGCTGATGTGCTCCAGCTGCCACTGGTACAAAAGGACAGGATTATTTGCCAATAGACTAGATATCTATTCTGCTGCATCAAGTTGGAACTGTGACTCTAGGAAGACCCACAAATTGTGCACCACCCTTTAATGGGGAAGTGGTATCCTGTTCAAGATTAAAGTTGGGTGGTCCAAACACCCACACCCCATCAGTCTTGGTAGAGTTGAGTTGGAGGCAGTTCCTCCCCATCCAAATGCATACAGCCTCCAAGCACAGGGACAGAACTTTGGTAGCCTTTCTTGACTACCCTCAAGTGATATAATTGGGTATTATCAGCATATGGATGGTGCTGAACCTCAAACTGGTGCATGATCTCACCCAGGGGTTTTATGTACTGTACATGTTTGAAAGGAAACAGTAGAATTCTGTAGCCCTCCACCAAGGAAGGATCTGGGGAACAATGTCTGCAGGAAGAGAATTATTATAAAATGATGTCCCATTCCCCACCCATGCAGCCAGTTCAGAAGGATACCATGATCAACAGTATTGAATGCTGCTGAAAGATCAAGGAGCACAAGGATAAATATATCACTGACATCCCAGCTCTCCCTCCCCCCTCTCTGTCCCTCCCTCCCTCCCTCCCTCTCCCTCTCTCTCTCTCTCTCTCACCAGCTTGGTCTCTCAAATCCTTGAGGCACACTCATTGAACAGTCCCATCTCCTTGCAGGGAGGAGTGACTCCAATGAGGTGGAAGGCAATGAGGTGGGGACTGATCTGTCCAAGACAACAGATTGATGTTAATGCCCTCCAGTGTTATATCGCACCTCAACTGCCTGAGGCAAAAACCATATGTGTTAGATCATCAATTAGATCTATGGTTGCTAGAGAGAGCACAGTTGTATCTGAACACAACATTACTGGGTGGCTGATTGAAAGCCCCAAAGGATTCACAGCAGTGGAGACTATCACCAACTCAACAACAGAATCCAGCAATTCAGGCAGTGGAGTATACCAATAGCAATCCCAATGCTTCCCTTATGCCCAATATCTGCAGAGAGGAGCCTGTACTGATTCACAGATGACAACATCCCTCGTCCTCCCATCTCTGGAGCTACAGAACCTGAAACCTCAGATGGGCACATTTCCAAAAGGGGAATCCCTTTTGCAAATGAATCAAATAGTAGATATTCCTTGCATCTTTCTGTCTGGAGGTAATTCTTGGGAAGAGTTTGCTAACCTGAGGATAAGCATATTTTGCAACCTCAATTTCACCTATGTATTGACTTCTCCTGAGGAAAAAAGGAATTTGCCCAGGCACTGCCAAGTTTTAAATTAAACAAACAAGCCAATTCTCAGTTGAGATCTGTTATTGGTTTTTCTAACTCTTTTTTTGATCTGCATTTAAGGAATGTCATTTTCCTTTGGTAAGAATCATGCATTGTTTTGGAATGTTTTAGAATTTAAAGGGACTGCCCTTTCAATTCATTTAAATGCAACTAATTGGACATGACTGAATGGAAGGGGATGATAGAGATATCCTGATAATGCCTTCTCTCTGCTATCAAATTAAAACAGCAATCCAACATTAACCTTTGGAGGGACTTTGGAAACAACATCTCAGACTTGGGGAGCAGGGCTGTGTAGTCTTATGATTTTAGATTATGCTCCCCAGTGTATAGGAATAAGCAGGAATTGTTTGTAGGATGTAAAAAGCTGTTGAATTAAAAGAAGAGAGCAGGTTGTTGCCATTCGTCTTGCCAGCTGGCAGCTCAAGAGAGGAAAAACAGCTGTACACTTCATGTAATTTCTTATGCAGAAGAAATATTGAAACTGATACGATGTACAATTTAAATTTATTCACCTTCCAAAAAGGCATTATTTATGAATTTGCTTTATTTGAACGATTTGCTGTATATGGCCACCTAACACACAGCAGTGACTCTGAGCATCATAGAAAGATTAAAAACCCAACAGTTACTAATAACAGTGTATGATGCCTAATGCATTCTAGTCATCAAATCATATCCACAACAAAGTTTGCCTAATCTCCTGGCCCAAATACCTGCAGAAGTAGCACCTGGATACTCCAGGGATATGCTGTTCTCGGGGTCCTTGGTGCTCTCTGAGCATGCTTGTTTTCTTGCAGACATTTTAATATCCTAACTAGGTAACATCATCAATGCTTGTGAAGTGTGCTGTCTGTGGTCAGTTTATATTCTGATGGGGGCGATCTTAGAGATTCTTTGATTGGGCTGTTTACTGATGGCAGTTTCTTGATTAAGGTATTGCTTACTTGATTGTTCGACTGAAGTTAACCTTAATCTATGCTGTTCTACAAGACAGGTACTGGCATAGTTTAGGCACCATGTCTTGGTTGAACAAGTTGACATTGTTTGAGGGGACTCAAAACATGCCCTCTGCTGGATCTAATGGCGAGGGTAGAAACAATGGGAGAAATATGGTCCCACAAATAGCCTGCCACTATGCCTTGTATGCTTTATAGGTGACAACTAGCAACTTTGCATTACACTCAGGAGACTACCAGTAACTATGAAAACCATGAAGCTAACGGAACAGCTGTGTTATATGGATATAGTGAGAGACACCTGTAATGATATGTGGAAAAGACCTTGGGAGACAGGATGAAGAGATGCTGCCTAGGGAATAGCAATAGCCCTTAGACTTATATACTGCTTCACAGTGCTTTACAGCCCTGTCTAAGCAGTTTACAGAGTCAGCATGTTGCCCCCCAACAATCTTGGTCCTCATTTTACCAACCTTGGAAGGATGGAAGGTTGAGTCAGCCTTGAGCCTGGTGAGGATCGAACTCTGGCAGTCAGCAGGATTAGCCCACAATACTGCACCGCCATGCCTCTTTTAGAATGGGCAGACAAAAAACAGCTTTTCTACTATACAAAAGTAAATAGAAAGGAGTGGGGAGGAAAAGGGGGAAGAGAAGTGAGGAAGGATAAGAAAAAAAAAGAAAAAGAAACATTGGCTTTCGTCTCTCTCTGTAGCAATAAAATAAAGCATTAACATCCAATCACAACTTTTTGCTTTTTCATAATAATACGAAGCAGCCATTTCTATAAAGATCTATCAATCTACTAAGTATAACCCAAAATCAAAGTTTCATTCTTTAAGTTCAGAAGTGGTCTCCAAGTGGAAACAATAGTACTTATGTTCTTTTCTTTAATCACAATAGTCAATTTCACCATTTCAGCCAACTCCATCAATTTCTGCAACCATCCCTCCATAGTAGGAAATTGTGGTCATAAGTCAAAGGTTACCTGTACTCAAAATCACAGCTTTTAAATAGTTCTGTTTTGCAGAATTTTCCTTCTGCCTTATGAAGAAAGCAGATACTTGTTTTCTTGAGGTGCTTAAAAGTTATCTAATCCATGCTGATATAATAATTCTCTTTAGTTTATGATGGTCTTGTTCTTGCCTTGCCAGATTCATTCCGTATCCTTTTCACTTCTGCATAAAATACAAAACCCCTAGAAGATTATTCACCTAGCAGAGATTTCTACCAGCAGGATGGATAAAAGGAAAACTGTTCAGATGTGAATCCATTTTAATTATTGATTCATTCAATGCTGCCTCTGTGCATGAGTGAGTATTCAAGGCAGCCAATATATTTCATGAAACAGAATCCAAAAGTTTAAAAACATATATTAATATACACTTAAAAGTCTGTGAAAGAAGTGCATCTCTGCAAACTTCCAAAGGGCCACGAGAACAAGAGCCACATTGAGGGAGCCACAGGAGCCTCATAGCAGAAAGGCTTGCCCCCAGGGTGCAAAAATCCTGATATTGGGAGCATTTTCAACAGGAAATCTGCAGTTTAAAGCCGCAATGCCCCCATTAAGCAAGTGATCACCACTGCAGATATTGCATTGTAGGAATGGTCTCCCTAGCTTGCACCAATCAAATGCCCATTAAAAGGTGGAAATAACAATCTTGGTAAAATTAAATGTTCAGCCTATGCCGTTTCCTGATAATTTTATTGACATTGTTTGTTTGTTTGTTTAATATGCTGCCCAGTTTGTTGTCACCTACCCTCTCCAAAATTCCACTCTGCTACTACATTATAAGTGGGCATTTATTTTATTAGTATGTAATTATGAATGTGGTGGCTATGTAGCTAAGACTCTGAGCTTGTCGATCAGAAAGGTCAGCAGTTCAGGCGTTCGAATCCCTAGTGCCGCATGATGGAGTTATTGTGGAATCGTGGGCTCGCTGAAGAACCAGTGGTTTCAGGCTTGCAGGAACATATAATTTAGCCCCCTACTCAATTTGCATTCATTGGAATGTGACTTGAACCAGTCATCTGACTGAAGGCCCTCCTTAAGCTTGGTCATCAAGTCAGTAGAGACATCTAGGTCCACTGTGCTCTGGCTCCTAGTGACAACTGGAGCAGCAAGGTTCTGTGTAGGGATGATCGTATGACCTACACTTAGTTTAAAGCTGTTATATTGGGGAAATTTAGATAAGGCATCCGCCATAAAATTCTCCCCCCCCCCCCGGAATACACTTGAGGGTAAAATTAAAACGGTTGAAGTGCTGAGCCCAATGCACCTGTTTAGGAGATAGCTTGCGCAGGATCTTCAATGCTTCTAAATTTTTATGATCAGTCCATACCTCAAAAGGGTGTGTGGCACCCTCTAGAAAATGGCACCAGGTCATCAAAGCCCATCTTACAGCAAAAGCTTCTTTTTCCCATATAGCTCATCTCCTTTCAGTGTCTGTAAACTTACGTGAGGTGTAAGCGCATGGTTGCAGTTTTCCCTCGGCATTTGTTTGAAGCAATACTGCCCCACCGCCACGTCATTAGCATCAGCTTGAATGATAAATGGCACTTCCATATCAGGATGTTTTAAAACAGGTTCAGCTGCAAAAAGCCGCTTTAACTTCTCAAAAGCAGCCTGACATTCCATAGTCCAGTTCAGAGGCTTACCCAGTCTGGGTTTGGTCTCCCCTTTAGACTTTAAGAGGTTTGTAATGGGCAGGGCAATGCTGGCGAAAGAGGGAATAAATTGACGATAAAAATTTGCAAATCCCAAAAACGGGAGGGGCCACCGGTCCGCCTGCTGGTGGGGGGGAGGAGGAAGAGACTATAGCAAAGAAGCTCAGATCGCTAAAATAATTTCTTATATATATATATTTTTTATGATGGCAATTCCTGTACAGATGTCAATAGTATAAAGTAATTGAATGCATAAAATAATATGAAAATTTATTATTTTAAAATGTATGTACCCCTTCCTTTTAATAACTTTTTTCTTTTTTAATGAAATATGTACGAAGACCCGGAGGCGGTCATCAAACCCGATGTGGAAGCTCCAAAATATTATCTGATACCTTACCTATCCCTTTCCTGTTAAAAATGGTTAAAACCAATAAAACTTTTTTCAACAACAACAAAAAATATTTGCAAATCCCAAAAAACTTTGCAATTGCTTGCAGGTGCGAGGGGGTGCCCACTCAGTGACAGCTTGGACTTTTGCTGGGTCCATCTCAATGCCATCATGGGAGATGCGGTAGCCAAGATAGTTATCTTCTTCTGATGAAACTCACATTTAGATAGTTTAGCATAAAGTTCAGCGGACCGGAGTTTCTTGAATACTGACTGCACTAATTTCACATGTTCATCACATGTTTCCGTGTAAATAAGGATGTCATCGAGGTAGACCATCATGCCCTTGTAAAGGTGTTCATGTAACACTTCATTTATTAATTGCATAAAAACTGCTGGCGCCCCTTGCAGGCCAAACGGTAGTACTTTGAATTGAAAACACCCTAAGAGACAATTGAAAGCCGTTTTCCACTCATCCCCCTCCTTGATTCTGATTCTGTAATAAGCTTCTCTAAGATCCAATTTCGTGAAAAATCTGCCTCTGCCTAATTGGGCTAACATGTCCTTCATGAGAGGAAGGGGGTAGACATTCTCTATGCAAATACCATTAAGGTTTCTGTAGTCGACAACCAAATGAAAGGAGCCATCTTTTCTCTCTCTAAACATTACAGGTGCGGCCACTCGTGGCCTAGCAGGCTCAATGAAACCTCTTTCCAGATTTTTTGTCAATGAATTTGCACAATTCATCCATCTCCCATGGGGTCATTGAGTAAATTCGGGGTTTTGGGAGTTTTCTCCAAGGAGGATGTCAATGGTACAGTCAGTATTCCGGTGGGAGGGGGGCAAATTATCAGAAGATCTCTCACTAAAAACATCTTTTAAGTCCCAATATTCCTTAGGGATTTCCTCCTATGAAAACTTAAGGTTTCTTGGTGGCTGCCCATCCACATATCAAATGGTTCAATCACAAAATGAGCACCCACCCACCCCCAGCTATAGACCCATCCAATTGGCAAAAGGCAATGGGTACTTTTAAAGTTTTCAGCCTTAGGCCCATTTGTTCCACTACTTCCGGGCTAATTATGCAGCGTGTGCTGTGTGTGTGTGTGCCTGTTTGTGTGTGTGTGTGCGTGTGTTCCAGCATAACTTTGGAATCCCTCAAGCAATTTCAACCAAACTTGGTACACAGATTACTTACCCACTGGAAACAAATACTGTGGGGGGTAAGACACCTCTAACTTAATTATATATTAAAATTAATTATATATTAATTTTACCTACACCATCCAAATTCTTTGGAGAAAAGGAAGATCAATGAAGAGAAGTGGAGAAAAGAGTAGGAGGAGGTAATTATTTTACATTTATCCCTTTATTGTTTGAAAGGTCCCATTTGCTTTCCCCACCACCTTGCTGTAGACTCTGCTGATGCTGTTAGTCTTTTTGGACAAAGGGTTTGCATTTTTGTGATATGCAGCACTGTAGAAAAGACCATTGAGTTTCTTGGCGAACCTTCAACGAGAACATATTGAGTGCAGCAACTATCACTGCCTGTTTATAGAACTTAAAGGTCATTTGGGCTCATTAATACATCTCTCCCAATCCTCTCTCCAATAAATTAGGATAACTGCCTAATTAAAGATAAAATAGTCTTCACCTTGAAGTCTACATGGCCTCAACCCTGTTCCATTTTCAAAAAGGCATGATAACCAGGCTTCTCCACCAGGCCCTGGGAAAGAGTAATTTGTGATCCTGCTTTTTGACCTATGTTTTATGTGTTGTGTAATTGGTTATAATGTGGATCTCAGCAATATTATTTGTCTCATCTGTTGTTCTTGTGTTGTTGCTTTAATTTTAATTATCTATACTCTGAAAGCTGCTTAGAGTTGCAGCTATGATTGAAGCAGCCTGAATAATAACTCTATCTGAAGAATATCTCCAAATGAAGTACTACAGGGCTCTAATGTTCGCAGTCAAATGTATTGTAGCTGTGCTACAATACTTTTTTTAATCTCACCCACGCCTAGAGAATCGTAAGAGATATAAGCAAGCATTTCTGCAATACATTTTCTAGCTCTTCATGGTTTTTCACTGAAGAATTATATGGGCATTTTTCAACCTTGCTTTCTGAAATATAAAAGAACAACATAGCCCTGGGCATTATCTCTGTTGGACCTAATATAGAAGCTACTAGTGTTGTTATCTGATCATCACTCAATAGATACTCCAGAAAACTAATATTCTCTGCTCAGACCCAATGACTTTAAGTACTTGAATGACATTCTCTGCTGTTTTTCTTTGAAAGGTCGACTAGTTGCTGGTTAATGGAGAAATATTCCTCTATTTTAACACTACCATATACTCAAAATGTGTTCTAAATTTTCTGGCTTGATTTACAAATTCATTTCTCTTGGATATCAATATATTTTTCTTTGCAATAGGCTCTTGCTCCTTGTCTGTTGTCAGCCTGTTGTTTAGCTTAGAATAAAAAAGCTTATGTTAACTGTTAGATAATTAGCCAATGATTTGCTGATTGGCTTAGGCTCCACTGACAGTTTACATTTCATTCTGCTGTTACCAACTCGTGTTCTTATTTTCTTTCCCTCATTTGGAATTCAATGTTGCTGCATCCAGTCCTTTTCTCCTCCATGTTACATGCTATCCCCATCATAAAATAGGACTGAGTTGAAAGGAAGGAAGTTAATTATTTCAATGTTTTCAGCAGTACCAAAGCATCCCCTGATAGTGATTTTTAGGAAAAGATTAGATTTGGGGGAAATGAAAAGAATTACACATGCAGCATGAGAGCAATTGGAGATCTGACCAACTGGAATTATCCATGTGGCTGATTGAAGGAGCATTGCTCTTATTCTCAAATTGACTTTCTTTTCCTTCCTGACTCAACTACAAATCCAATGGTTGCACAACATCACATTGATTTATGATCAAAATTGGATGGCTTGGATGGCTGGCTCCATTCTAAGAAAGAGAAAAGAGGCACAGCTAATAATACAGCACCACTGAGCACAATGGCTCAGTGGTTAAAATGCTGGGCTTGTCAGCTGGAAAAGTGACAGCTCGGGTTCGAGACGCAAGCACCATGCGACAGAGTGAGCTCCTGTTATTTGCTCCAGCTCCTGCCAACCTAGCAGCTCGAAAACATGCAAATATGAGTAGATACATAGGTATTGCTTTAGCAAGAAAGGTCATTGCATTCTTCACAGTGGTGGGATTCAATTTTTTTTACTACCAGTTCTGTAGGCATGGCTTGGTGGGCATGGCTTGGTGGGGGGGCAAGGGAAGGATATTGTAAAATCTCCATTGCCTCACCACTCCAGGGGAAGGTTACTGCAAAATCCCCATTTCCTCCAGAACAGCTGGGACTCAGGAGTCAGAGAATAGATAGGGGCAGGGGCAGTCAGAGGTGGTGTTTACCAGTTCTTCAAACTACTCAAAATTTCCACTACTGGTTCTCCAGAATTGGCCAAAACCTGCTGAATACCACCTCTGATTCCACATTTTCATACTAGTTACATGATGACAAAAACATCTTTCAGACAATGCTGAGTCCCTCGGCTGAGAATCGTAGATGAGCACCGGCCCCTTGAATCACAACTGGACAGGGGAAAGCTTTAAACCTTTAATCACAATCAGCAGGCTCCACACTACAATCAGCAGTAAACAGAAAATGTCTTGGGTTGCAAAACATTTACTCTCCACCAATTCTAGTTTTCCCTCAAAACTAAAAATGGATGGATATTGGGTGCAAACAAATGCAGTTTTTTCCATATCACATATAATGGATAACTCTGGGTGCATCCAAGTATCTTTCCCCCAATGGAAAGGATGACACTAGCAAAACGAACAGCTCTTCTTGCTACAGTTAAACCATTTTTCCCTCACATATTTTTTATTTCTACCCTTATAGTATTCAGCAATTTTCATTTCCATACTTGTGCAAAGAAAAAAAAAGATTTTCATTCAGGTCTACTGAAGCTTAAAATAACAAACATTCAGCAAGCTTCCATGTCATCACAGGCTCCCAGTTGACAATCTCATTGCTTCAAGCATAATCCACACCTGCTGGAGATGAATTAAAGAATACAAACCAAACCATACAAGCAGAAGCCCATGTTTTTATAATTCATAAATAATATCATAGTGAGGCAAAGGATTTTAAAGTGTCATTTTGGGCACAATTGCCCTGGTATTTTGAGGACTACCTATATGGTAGTAAGAAAAGCTGGAGCAGTATTTAAAATTTATGTTATCCCTTTATGTAAAATTTTGCAGGAAATGTAGGAGAAAACAGAAGAACACAGAACAAGGACTGCAATTATATCTACATATTACAGAAGCTGAAAAAGAGTAAAGGGACTATAAAACTGCAGTGAGGTTACTGTACATTACATGGGAGAAAAAAACCTTTTGAAATAGCAAACAATCCCTTTAATATTCAAGCCAGGCATCTCAAATTCAAATTGTCACGAGTCCCACACGAGAACTCGTTTGTTAGCATGAGGGTTGCAACACTAGAGCCTTTTCATACATGGATACAAAAGTCTGCAGTGAGTTTAACATGAAGGGATCACGCTGAACCATTAAACATCCATTTATTAAATACATGATACATAAAACCCTTTACTATAAAGTGGAGATCCTTGTAAAAATGCCATTTCATTTTAGCCACTCAGCCGGCAGTGTTTTTCTTTAATCAAAAGTGATATTTGGTTTTGCAGAATTACCAGGCTTATAGAATGTTGTTTCAAGATCATATCTAGGTTGATGTAATCTAAGAAAACATCCTGCCAAGAGCTATCCAAATCCTGTTTTTCATTTTATTCCCTGACCTCACTAAGGAGAGTAAATTTTCCTATTTTCAAACTTTTCCTTGTTTGCTTTCCCTTCTAAAAGAGAATTTCAGGGTTAAGCTACATCATCCTAATCCAAATGCATCTTTCCAGGGAAAAGAAAACACTAACTCAACTATCAGGCATCAAATTAGGCACCTTCCCTTCCTCAAATACTCTTCTCAGGAAACAAAATTGTCAACTTGGCCATAAAACATGTAGAACATTTGGAGAGCCAACAAAAGTTGGAAATGATAGCAGGAGAATACAGACTCTGGGAACAAAGGATACTTTGATAAATTTCACTGTATAACAGCAACTCTAAAAAGAAACTGTATTCATGCAATATTGCCTCGTTCATTCAAAGCTCCCACTGTCTTTGTATTCCTATTCCACTACAGAATTCCTATTTCTCTCCAGATAATTCCTACTTCTCTCCAAAGACTCTAGAAAGAGTGCAGAAAAGAGCAACAAAGATGATTAGGGAACTGAAGGCTAAAACATAGGAAGAACTCTATAGTCTGATGAAAAGAAGGACTAGGGGAGACATGATAGCAGTGTTCCAATATCTCAGGGGCTGCCACAAAGAAGAGGGAGTCAAGCTATTGTCCAAGGCACCTGAGGGTAGAGCAAGAAGCAATGGGTGGAAACTAATCAAGAAAAGAAACAACTTAGTAAGGAGAAATTTCCTGACAATTAGAACAATTAATCAGTGGAATAACTTGCCTCCAGAAGTTGTAAATGCTCCAACACTGAAAGTTTTTAAGATGATGTTGGATAACCATTTGTCTGAAGTGGTGTATGGTTTCCTGCCTGAGTAGGGGGTTGGACTAGAAGACTCCAAGGCCCCTTCCAACTCTGCTATTCTATTCTATTCTATTCTATTCTATTCTATTCTATTCTATTCTATTCTATTGAAATAAAAGTCAAGGAATAGAGTGATGTTTTGGGTTATTCATGGCCATTGTAAAACAGCATGCTGGACTAAATAAAATGACTAGATCATGTTAGATCCAATAAGTATCTTTTGTCTTCATCAAATAGATATAAGGGTAGGCAAGTTCACAGGAAAAAGATTTGTGTTTCAAGCATGCAGGCCTACTTCATAAAGCCCTTTAATTGTTTTATAGCAATAGTTGTTTAGTGCGCAAAACAATGAATTGGTCAGAAATGTATGTTACTCTCAGGATTAGTCTCGTGTTGCTTGTTTTCCCAAGATGGTACTTCTATCTGTAAAATTATGTGCATGCACATGGTCTCATTATAATAATTGCATCCTGAATTGCATCTGTTTCATGCTCATTGTTATATGCACCTTTTAAAAATTATGTTAATCTTTGGGGATTATTTAATTATTATTATTTAAATAGCACCAGGTTAATTTTTCATTTCCTCACCATTGTGACAATGAGAAGTTTGATATTTTATATCTTTCTTACTGAAGAAAATACCATTATTTTCAACACAATCTCTGTCATGGTTTTACAATCATCTAAACACATGACTCAGCACAAAAGCTATTGTCATTTTGCATCCTATTCAAAGTCTCTCTTCAGATAAGGATTTCATTTCACAAAAGAGCACCCTTTGCTGGCCTATCCACAGTAACAATCTCATAGAAATAGATCTGTTGCAGTGTGAAATACATTTGCTCTACAACCTGGTCAAAAATACTTTGTCCAGACAAAAAAACGGCTGATGGAATCTGCTGTTCTAGACTTACTGCTTTGGACAAATGTGCACTTCTTCTGAAATATATCAAGTTTCATTTCATACTACCTGTGGAAGCAGCAACCAGGGAACACCTTACCCCCACTTAATATCAGTTGGAAATTCAGGTATAACCCTGTCCGTAAAAGACAGCATTGGGAATACTACAGGCATTACCAGACCTAATTTCAAATCTGCTCAGGAACTGAGCTCCCTGCTAATCAATCAACAACACCACTGAGTGTTTTCCGTCATTAATGAGGACCCAAATAGTTGGGGGCAAGATGCTGACTCTGTAAACTGCTGAAAGAGGGTTGTAAAACACTGTGAAGCTGTATATACTGTAAGTCTAAGTGCTATTGCTATTAATGGTCCCTTCCTTATTTATAGTTTATCAGTCATTAATTCACCAGTTGCACTTTATCTAAGCTACTGAATTGAAATACTTGTCACTGGACTTAGAAATAACAGTCCTTGCCTAAACTACCATAGTCAGGTTATATTACCTCAGTTCTGTCTTGTTGAAAAGCCTATTTTTATTTTTATGTATTAGACCCGTGATGGTGAACCTATGACACACGTGCCAGAGGTGGCACGCAGAGCCCTCTCTGTGGCACACGTGCTGTTGCAAGCTGCTCTTCTTGTTTCTGGCGTGTATGTCTTTGCAGGCACTGCAGTAATGGAAAGTAGTCTGAAAACAGCCAAAAACAGCAAAAAAATGACCTGAAAAAGCCCTTAAAACAGCCTGAAAATGCCAAAACACAAGCTGTTTTTCAGGCTGTTTTTCAGGCTGTTGGCAGGCTGTTAAAACGCCCCCAAAAATGTCAGGAAAAATTAGGCATGCACATGCCGGCCAGCTGGTCTGTGGGTTTCCGGCACTCCGGCACATGCATACATGCCCACACATTCCAGTTTGGGCACTCGGTGCCAAAAAGGTTTGCCATCACTGTATTAGACTGACTGGATATTTACACTGACAGCATATGCACCAAAGACAAATTCCTTGTGCGTCCAATCACACTTGGCCAATAAAGAATTCTATTCTATTCTATTCTATTCTATTCGATTCGATTATATGTGTAACATGGGAAAAACTACCCTCACCATTGTGATCCACCCTATATGTTATAAAATACAACTGGGGTCCTTGGCCTTGTCACGAGAGCCCTGTTCTATTGAATCCCAAATGGAGAGACATATAACAAGCACAACTGCTCTCCTTAAAATAGTTTTAAAACTGCAGTTCATATAGTTTTTATCATGATATATACAACGTTTGTGATATGGGATTACGTTTCTGAGAGGTTACACAAAAAATTGAAAAACTAAGAGGACTGATTGCTAAAACCTAAAGTTTACAGCTTTCAATTCTTGTATATTGTAAGCCTACTTTGGCCTCAGGCCAATTTTATATCTGGTTAAGAGCATGAGGGATGTGATGGCTCAATGGTTAAGACGCTGAGTTTGTTGATCAGAAAGATTGGCAGTTCGGTGGTTCAAATCTCTAATGCCATGTAACGGGGTGAGGTCCTGTTACTTCTCCCAGTTTTTGCCAAGCTAGCAGTTTGAAAGCATGTAAACATGCAAGTAGAAAAAATAGGAACCACCTTTGGTGGGAAGGTAACAGCGCTCCGTGTACCTTTGGCATTTAGTCCACATGACCATGGAGATGTCTTCAGACAATGCTGGCTCTTTGGCTTTGAAACGGAGATGAGCACTACCCCCTAGAGTCAGAAACGACTAGCACATATGTGTGAGGGGAATCTTTACCTTTAAGAACATGTACATTTGGCACCATCAAGTGGATGGAACTTTATTTCCATGCTCTTGAAGGCCGTTCATGTTTTCTTAAACAAAGGTCTCAAGAGGATTTCTGATAAGGGTGACCTAGTTCATATATAAAGTTCAGGAAGCACACAGATCTTCATGAAGTAGCCTAGAAACCAATCATTTTTCATTATACACAAAAACAATCATAGCTAAATTCTGAAACATAGAAGTAGAAATTAATAAGAAGTGCCTTCCAAATCACTATTATCAGACATGTTTATTTGTCCGCTACAAAATAACTTTGCTTTATAGATGAGTGCTGTAGCTTGTGGGGGCAAGGTGCACATTTGATATTGGAATCCCATTTGTTCTTGCTCTATTGGCTGATTGCATTGTGTCCACATCAGCACAAGAGCTAATTGTGTATCTGTTCCTGGTTTCATTCTCATTAATACACTCATTTTTGTTTCTGATTGATCTTCCCGTCTTGTCAATGCTCATCCATGAAATCTTTGTGATCTTGCCATAGTGACGGTCAATGCGGAATTTCCTGAACAATGGCATTTCTCACTCAGCTTATCCCATGACACAACTCACATGATATGTTCTTACTTGAACTGAGCTTTTGCAAATGCAATGGCTATTCTTAGAATCTCCTGGAGGCTCAAAGCTTGAAATGTATCAATGAAAGATGAAGTTTATAGTTATCGGCTATACTATGACATGGGAATAAGTAATATTATACAGCTGGTGTTTTGTGACCCAAGACAATTTCAAACTAATGCAAAAATTGTGATCAGTTTTGAGAAATTATGACCATAATGCTTTTCAAGTAGAACCTGGAGAGCTCAGTTACAGACCTGAGGATGACAGCACATAACTGAGACTTGCTCAAAACACAGTTATTCTGAATATAATTAGAGTTCCAATTATATCAATTGACAGAGTCGGGAGGTATTTGGCTAACCTCTTGCTCGGTGTGAAAGCATCCAAGACAGATGTCTATCTAGCCCTCACTTGAACATATATAGGGAATGACAGACCTTCATTTCTCTGGGTAATTGGGTCTGTGTCAGGCAGCTCTTACTGTTAGGAAGGGTTTTGTTTTAACTTGCCCTCAGAATCCACTTGTTAGCATGTCAGGACACATTTGTGGGTGACAGCAGAACAGCTGGGAAATGATACAGATAGGGGGAAGGGCAGGTATATAGGCTTCATAGTGAACAGTTGATCAGGTAAGTCTGATAAACAGAATGCTGGGCATGACCAGCCTTCAAACTGACTGAACAGGATATTTTTATTTTTTTAACAAATAATTCACATACACAAGTATTTTCATTTTCAGTTTGGTGTAACATCTCTCTTCATAGACTGCTTTTCAACTTCGCTGCAATATATTATGTCCATTAAAAAAAAACACCACTCCATCTTGTGTATATTGATCACCTATTTTATTTCTTATACACTTTATGAAGTATTTTCCCTCAAGTAATCAAAGGACACAAGGTTAATATCTTATTTATGGATATGAAAAATGTTTGGATCTATTGGGATAATTGCAAATTCATCTTAGGGCATACATGCATGGTAGTTAAGACCAAGGGAATTCTATATTTACTCCATAGTCATTTATCTTCCTTATTCCTTCTAGAGTTGGTTTGGGTTATGACAAAAACATTCTCTGAATCAGTTGGGGGGGAAACAGTCATTGATTAAATTTACTTTCTATTGAAGTTTTAGATACAAAGTTTTAGATTCTCCTTCCTTCTTTTCTTTCTTTCTGACAAGAAAAGGACATTGCATTGCTCCCAACAGTCTTTTCCATACACACCTCAATGTAAAATATGATTAAATTGCAGATAACACTAATATAACAGAATAATGTCATGATGACATGTAAGACAAGTGCCATCTGGTCTGGCAATAGCTATTTTTATTGTTTATAATATGTCTTTTAAGATTGGATAATATTGTTCTAAATCATAGAAAAGAGTCTCGTGGCTACTTAGTTAATTCAACACATGTTATGATTTAAGAGAAACTAGAAGAAAAGGAAGGGAAAAGTGGGTTACTGGGAATAGTGAGGTTTTGCTTTAGGAACCGGGAGATGTAGAAGGAGAAATATTCAGAGTTATCATGAAGAAGGAAGAGGCGTGTTTCTTTAGGAATTCTGGGCAGCAAAACCAACAAGGTACTTTGTGGTTTCCTCAAAGATAATCAGTTCCTTTATCAAGGTCCTAACAATGTTTACATACATTTGTTTGTGCAAATGGTATAGTTTGGAGGAAAAACAATAAAATGAGAGATGAAATATAGGAAGCAACTCTGCATTTAACACATTTTAGCACTGAATGAGTAGCAAATAGTGTACTAAAATGTATATGCAAAGCATCTGAAAAGGGCATTTTCTGAAGCTTATTTGAGCAAAAAAATTCCCTTCCTGGAGTATGAAAAGAACCGTGTTCTTCGAAAGGCTCGGCATGGTTGCTATGAAAGCTTTCCCTGTCTGCAAATAGGCCACGGTCAATGCAAAACAGTTGTTCTTCTACACATATAAGTGAGAGGAAGCCTACCTGCATGCTTCCTGCAAGTGCTTATTCAATGTGCTTCTTTCAATGGATTCAAATGCCTTAAAGGTAAAAGTTCCCCTCACACATGGGTGCTAGTCGTTCCTGGCTCTAGGGGATGGTGCTCATCTCTGTTCCAAAGCCGAAGAGCCAGTGCTGTCCGAAGACATCTCTGTGGTCATGTGGCCGACATGACTAAACGCTGAAGGTGCACAGAACGCTGTTACCTTCCAACCAAAGGTGGTTCCTATCTTTCTACTTGCATTTTTATGTGCTTTTGAACTACTAACATTTATTGAGGTGAAAGGCATAGGGTTAAAAGCATCCTAGCCACAGAACTGTTCTCAATTGCGTACCAGTAGATATCTATATACATTTAGCAAGAGGCTTTTCTGGCTCTGAGCTGAGGTGGCGCAGTGGTTCGAGTGTAGTACTTGTACCTACTTCAGCTGACCGCTAGCTGCAGTTTGGCAGTTCAAATCCGACCAGGCTCAAGGTTGACTCAGCCTTCCATCTTTCCAAGGTGGGTAAAATGAGGACCCAGACTATTGGGGGCAATATGCTGACTCTGTAAACTGCTTAGAGAGGGCTGCAAAGTCTAAGTGTCATTGCTATTTCTTTGTAATCATGTTACTGTGAACTGGTAAGGAGGCAACTGTCTTCACTGAGAACAGGAAAGCTTGCAGCTGACTAACTTCCATGACAGCCTCCTGAACCTTCAGCTGCCTGAGAATAAGCTGTTAAGGCTATATTTGAACACATATCTAGTGCTCATTGGAAACAGAACTCAGCCTAGGTAATGGGTTTCAAGGATAGATGTGTGGAATGAAAAGGGAACTCTTCTGATATACCAATAGGACCTCTGTGCCTATGTCCTGTCAATCAGGAAACTTGACAAATGGTTAAACTTGCAATTCAAAACAACTGCCTATATTTGACCAGCCCCGTTTTATCTCTTATTAAGAAAACCAGTTGATGGTTTTTCCCCCCTCTAGGAAGGTGATAGTCAATGGGAGGAGAAATGAAGCCATAAGAACCCACCACTCACTTGCCTTAAGCATCCTACACTAAAACTGTACTTCATTACAGAATAGAGTTGGGCTGTTGGACCAGCAAATTTTAAGCCAGCATGCTTTTCTGCCACTCAAAGACTATTGGGGTAGACTTAAACACAACCATCTCGATGTGCCCTAGATGGCAGCAAAGTCATCCAGATTTTTAAAACCCAGTTTTGCTTGCTCTAATAATTGCTTGGTCCTATTTACAGAGTAATCCTATGTATGTGAATTCAAAGGGAAGTCACCAATTCAGTAGTAACATTTATTCCCAGCTGTATAAGCCTGCAGATACTGGGTGAAATACTGAGGAGTTCCTTCTTGGCATTTATTATCACCAGTAGTGTATAAATATAAACCATTAAGCAGACTAAGCACGTGCTTAGGGCACCAGACCCAAGGGGGAATCACAAAGTTGAGAAAGAAAAAAAAAACCCAATGAAGATTTGTATAGTACCGTGATGGCGAACCTATGGCACGCAAGGCTTGCCCTGTCAGCTGGCCAGCATACATGCGCACACTGGCCAGTTGACTTCGGCCTTCTTTTTAAGCCATTTTTGCCCTCCGCAGGCTTCAGGAGCTTCCCTGCGAAAAACCGCCTCTATAGACAAACCGGAAGTTCAGGAACAGACTTCCAGTTTGATTGTAGGGCTGGTTTTAGCCATCTGGAGTGTTCATTGGCCCTCAGGAGGCTTCCCTGAAGGCTACGGAGGGCTAAAACCAGCCCTAAGACAAACCGGAAGTTTGGGAACGTACTTCCAGTTTGCCCATAGGGCCGGTTTTTCACACTCTGGAGGCTTCAGGGAAGTTGCTGAAGCCTCCAGAGGGCCTCCGGGGGGACGGGGAGGGAAAGGCTGTTTTTGCCCTCCCGAGGCTCCTAAAAAGCCTCTGGAGCCTGGGGAGGGTGAAAAAAGCATGCCAAAAATGGGGAAAGCACTGGTCATTCGCACATGCATGCTGTGGTCGTGCGCATAGCATTATGAGTGTGGCACACCCATGCACGATCCCCCTACACTCCCTCCTGCTTTTGGCACGCAAGCCAAAAAAGGTTCGCCATCACTGGTATAGTATGTACAAAGGAGGAGGGCATCAAGATTTGTCAGTATTTAGGGCACCAGTGATCCTCCCATCCCTGTCCTAATATTCCCTTGTATTCATATTCATTTCATGTATTCATAATCATGTTTATACTTATATCTGTTATCGAATTCATGTTTGATGAAATAAATAAAATAAATAAATAAATAAAATTAATCCACCACTGATATAACAATTAATCAAATTTAGAGACCATCCACCTTCACAGATCAACTTACATCACTAGCCTAGTCTAGTTCAGAGAAGAGGAGTAACATTTCTAAAAAGCAACTGCGGTGCTAGCATATTACCATATTCCTCTGCCTGTGCTATTCGGATTTATCTTAACTATAACCAGCAAGGCCAAATGAGTTGCTGTCTTCAATGCATCAGATTAGGGAAGCCATTCTGCTTGTTTGTCCTTTGACATAAGAACACACAGGGAATGCCATTTGTGTGTGGGGGTGGGGGGTGGGGGGGTAACCAGTTGCTTGTTAGCCAGATAGCTGCAAAATTGCAAACCCCAGGATTCACTGCAACCAGGAAGAAAAAGGAGGGACTTGAGAAAGGTGTGGGGAAGAAAGACAACCTGAAGAATATCACAGAACCTGTTCACGATAAGTTTTAAGTTATGAGTTCCTCTAGAACAGAGGTTCCCAAACTTGGCAACTTTAAGTGGCCCCAAAGAACTCCTGTTGCATTACAATCATTTAAGTCAATTGCTGCTCTACTATCTGTACACCATGATCTGTTGTAGCAGAGTGAATTGATATATCTGACTCTGAAGTGTGCAGATTATTATAGTCTTCTCATAAGATGTATAGGTTCTGTGTAGTATGTTTTCTTAATCAAATGTGGACTCAGATGTAAAATACTTGACCTCAAACAAACACCATTCCCATTAAATGGGAGAGAAGCTGAACAATGGGACACTAATCCACCAATCATTGAAGTGAAGTTAGGTTGTGTCTGTAAGCAACTCTGGGTTCAGAACCAGTGTTACAACTCTGGTCCCTTAACCAGTGTTAGCAAATAAATGCGGAATAGTGTAATTCACCGGACAGTAAAGAGATACATTGCTGAAACCACAAACAAACTCTAAAACAGTGATAGTAAGAAAATAAATAGTCTTTACTTTGTAGCAACTAAAATGCTTCTTCCGACTAACTTCTCAAACACAATAACAACAGTCTCTCACAGTGATGCAAAACAAATCCTCCTCCTTCTTCAACGGCAATCAGGAAACACAGGAATCACAAGGAATCGAACAGGGAACAGACTGTGATTCTGAGTTTCCTTTATGGTAGAGCTGAACAGTACAGCCAATCAGAATTTAAGACAGTTCTTAAAGCTACATAACTCCTTAAGAACATAGGCTCATATATATTGTCAACTCAATATAAGGCTGAATATCCTAGCAGCGTCCATATATTGGAGTTTAGAGTCCTGTTTTGTGTGTTCAGGATGATTCAACCTTTCCTGAAATATTGATGAGAAAAGTAAAGGTGAATAACGAAATTTTACTAGTTGTTCAATAGGAAAGTTGTTCTGAGTGAGACATCGTTTCCTATAAAATGATATAGTCTCTGATAAAAAGCATATTCTATTTTTTGGCTAATTGAATGTTTGACGCCATAAGGTTGGGTTTTTTAAAAAACTATGTTGCCAACTAACATGGCCAGACTATTTTTGTATGCTGGCTGGTTTCATACAGAATGTTTGGCTCTCCAACAACAGAAAAAATTGACTGAACATGTGCTGAAAGATGAATATTAACATGGCAGTTGGTGTTGACAGTTTCTCAGCTGTTATGAGGGTGGCCATGTCTGGATTTTTCCTCTAGTCACTCAGTGCCTAACAGTGTATAAGTAGACCCTTTATCCGAGGATATCTCATCTGGATTCCCCTCCACAATTAAAATACTATACAGGTAGTCCTTGACGTATGACCATAATTGAACTGAAAATTTCTTTTGCTAAATGAGATATTTGTTAAGTGAAGTTTACCCCATTTTACGACCTTTCTTGCCACCGTTGTTAAGTGAATCAGTTGTTAATGTGGGCAGTTGTTAAATTGGTAACATTGTTATTAAATGAGTCTGGCTTCCCCATTAACTTGTCAGGTCCCAAAAGATGATCACATGACCCTGAGACACTGCAACTGTCATACATATGAGTCAGTTGTCAAGTATCTGAATTTTGATCACGTGACCATAGGCATGCTTTCATAATATTAATGCCACTGTATAGTGCCTTGGTAAGGCCACACTTGGAATACTGCATACAGTTTTGGTCGCCACGATGTAGAAAAGATGTGGAGACTCTGGAAAGAGTGCAGAGAAGAGCAACCAAGATGATTAGGGGACTGGAGACTAAAACATATGAAGAACGGTTGCAGGAGCTGGGTATGTCTAGTTTGATGAAGAGAAGGACCAGGGGAGACATGATAGCAGTGTTCCAATATCTCAGAGGGTGCCACAAAGAAGAGGGAGTCAAACTATTCTCCAAGGCACTTGAGGGCAGGACAAGAAGCAATGGGTGGAAACTAATCAAGGAGAGAAGCAACTTAGAACTAAGGAGAAATTTCCTGACAGTTAGAACAATTAACCTCTGGAACAG
Source organism: Rhabdophis nuchalis (assembly GCA_039707465.1). Taxonomy (NCBI): domain Eukaryota; kingdom Metazoa; phylum Chordata; class Lepidosauria; order Squamata; family Natricidae; genus Rhabdophis; species Rhabdophis nuchalis. The sequence goes on from CM077643.1 coordinate 325,717,035, forward strand.
CTTGCCTCCAGAAGTTGTGAATGCCCCAACCCTGGAAGTCTTTAAAAAGATGTTAGATAGCCATTTGTCTGAAATGGTATAAGGTTCCTGCCCACGCAGGGGGATGGACTAGAAGACCTACAAGGTCCCTTCCAACTCTGCTATTGTATTGTATTGTATAAATGTGAAAAATGGCCATAAGTTACTTTTTTCAGTTCTGTTGTAACTTTGAGTGGTCACTAAACAAACTGTCATAAGTCAAAGGCTACCTACATTGTATGCTATTGTCAAGGGTTCAATGTTTTCTTATTAAAACTCTGCTTTAAAAGATTTGGATTTTGAACTGCACTGCATTTCCACAAATTCTGAAAATGCAGTTCAGGGTCAGCATTTTTTAATCATGATTCTGTCTAAACTTCCTCCCTTCGTTCCCTTTTAGCAGACATGTAGTTAGGAAGAGGGGTGCTATTCAACAGGCCCATTATTTCATCTTAGTTATATCCTGTTGCTGCTTATATGCACAGTAAAAACTTTTGTTTATTGTTCTTGGGAGGCCTGCTAGGAACTAGTAAGTTCTTAAAGCAGGGGTCTCCAACCTTTGCAACTTTAAGTCTGAAGGACTTCAGCTCCCAGAATTCTCCAGCCAGCAAAGCTGGCTGGAGAAGTCTGGGAGCTGAAGTCCTTCAGACTTAAAGTTGCAAAGGTTGGAGACCCCTGCCTTAAAGAACTGCTTATTGCTAAAAACTGTGTGGAGGTGCTGATTATAATCCAAGCTGGCCACAGTCAACCAATCAGAGAATGAGCTGCTTTGGAGAACCATGATTAGTAGGACAAATTGCAATTACTGGTAGTAGTTATAGGAATAAATGTTCTTTGGACCTAGAGGGTGAGAACTTTGCTTATATGCAACAATAGCAATAGCACTTATAATACTGCTTTACAGCTTTCTGTAAACAGTTTACAAATTCACCTTATTACTCCCAATAATCTAGGTCCTCATTTTATCAACCTCAGAAGGATGGAAGGCTGAGTCCACTTTGAGCCTGGTGAGACTTGAAATGCCAAACTGCTGCTGGCAGTTGGCAGTTAGCAGAATTAGTCTACAATGCTGCATTCTAACCACTGCACCACCATGGTTCATACTTGGTGTTTGCCTTAGCAATTTGCCTTAGCTTGGATAAGCTCAGTCTCCATGGCGGGCTTCTATGCTGGCCAAGCTGCTTCCCTCTGCAGTTGCTCCAATAATGCCCAGGATCATGAATAAATCATAATGCCCAGGATTCATTATGCAACCCAATCACTGATTGACATTTGCCCATGTCAGGCAATCAGCCTGAAGGTCAATGTCTATTTCCTGATGAAATTTCCTAAGCTCGGTTTATATTTATTGACCTTGGAAACATATGGAACATGCACATGCATAGTCTCTCCTGAAACCCCAGAGTTGCAAACTTGTCTCATAGGTCTTGACTATAATGCAGAAGGTCCATGGGGGTCCTCTATGACTGGAGAATAATGCTTTTGGAGGGAACTCCATTTTCCTAGGCCCTCTCTCCCCTTTCAGCTTTTCACTATCCTCCTCCTCCTCCTCATTCTTCAAATAAATCTCTGCCGACACTTTCCATCCCTTGACCATTGACATGGGGGGGGGGGGGGGGGGAGAGAGAGAGAGAGAGAGAGAGAGAGAGAGAAATGAGTCTATGACACACATGTCCAACACATTCTCTTCTCCAGGGAGATCTTCCATTAGTGAAACTGATGATTTAGGCAAGGTACGTTACTTTATAAAAGGCAAGATTTTTGCAGGATATAAGCACATTTGCTCTGTAAGTACTCAAGACCTATCCTCTTTTTTTTCCTAAGATGCTTTTCTTTATCCAAACTATTATGGAGATCAATAATTGGGGGCTCCTGTTTCTTTGTAATCACAATATATTTCCATTTTTCAAAGGTAATCAGCATTTTCCTGCCCTCTTTCTGCATTATCATCTTCTCCCTTAGGTATTCTATATCTTTTAAACTGAAGGGTCCCACAGGTGTAAACCTCTGTCTACCTAGCAGTATGGATTGCCTATGAAGCATTGATATTTCACATTCTGGGCAACCCTTCAAATACAGCTTCTCTGTTCTTTTGCATCCTGCCTGTCCTGTTTTCCTCTCTGCCTTGTCCTTGCAGCACTAATTCTTATGACACCCCCCTTGCATTAGTCACTATGTCTTCCAAACATCTGAACATCATATGCTCACTCAACAGACACAGTCCACTGGAGCATACATAGTCATCAATCCTCATTGCTTTCTAATTGGAGAGATTGTCCAGAAATAATCTCTCACCTCCCGTCAGTTGCAGCTAGGAAACCTCACAGACAGCTTTGGTCAGCAGTGGAAAGTTTATAAAGAGCCATGATAGTGCAGTGGTTAGAATGCAGTATTGCAGGCTGACTCTGCCTATAGCTAGGAGTTTGATCTTGACCGGCTCAACGTTGACTCAGCTTTCCATCCTGTGTGTGAGGATCCTGCCTCACACATCCTCACGGCCGATTCGCTCCCACAGAGAGGGACTTCTCCGGGTGCCGTCCACTAGACTTTGTCAGCGGGCGACGCCCAGGGGAAGGGCTCTCTCTGTGGCGGGCCCGGCCCTCTGGAACGACCTTCCCCCCGATATTAGAACGACCACGGACCTCCGCTCCTTCCGCCTGAAACTAAAGACACATCTTTTCCGCCTGGCCGGCCTAGGGTAGTCTCTCTCTCTATGGGTTTTTAAATTGTTTATTTATATTTAGTGGGGATTTTTAGTTAATGGGATTTTAGCACAGGAATTAATTTAATCTGTTTTAAATTGTATGTATTTTGTATATTTATTGTTTTATTCTCCCTGTGCACCGCCCCGAGTCCCTGTGGGGAGAGGGAGCGGTTAATAAATTCAACTTTATTATTATTATTATTATTCCAAAGTTGGTAAAAATGAGGATTCAGATTGTTGGAATGCTGTTACCTACCAAAGGTGGTCCCTATTTTTCTACTTGCATTTTTACATGCTTTCAAACTGCTAGGTTGGTAGAAGCTGGGACAAGTAACGGGAGCTCACTTCATTACGTGGCGCTAGGGATTCGAACTGCTGAACTGCCAACCTTTCTGATCGACATGCTCAGCATCTTAGCCACTGAGCCACCGCATCCTTCCTCCAGCTCTGTAAGAAACCAGATATCAGCTATTCTTCCTCTTGCTTTTGATAGTATGGAGGTTGAAGAGATATCTCTCCCAACTCTGCAAGTGAGTGGAAGAGATACCCAATTTTGGTGTATAGGCATGAATTTATTAAGAGAAACACCCCAATTCAGTGAGACACAGATTGAAACAAATAGCCATAAACAATTGTCACTCCAACATCCTCTTTGTTAAGTAACTTAAGTTCACTCTCCATTATTTGCTCTTGCAGAGTCAGATGGCAGGAAGTAGTAATTGCTGCTCAGGGTCACAACTCACTTGAACTTCCACCCACTGAGTCTCAGACTCACTCCGGCTGAGTCTCTTAAAACCTTTAAATTAAATCCCAATTAAATATCCCCAAATGGGTTCCTGATGGGAAAGAAAAAAGGCAAAGCAAAGACTGCAAATGATAGGGAGGTCTAGTATTCTGGCTCTTGACTTTTTTGATCCTGACAACTACATCAAGCTCTAGCAGGAAAAGTGCTCACTTAAATAAGGAATTAAAGTGTATGGGGAAGGATGCAACAAAGCACAACTTTTATTGCCATAACTAGAGTGCTCACTGGGCTTCTTGCCAAAAGAATACACAAGAGCCATGTGTAGCTCACCAGGTCACAGGTTACACACCCTCCCAAATATTACACAGGAATTACAAAAAGCAATGCAAATGATAGCATCATATTTACAGCCAGACTGAAGAGTGGGATTAGAATGTAGAGTGATCTTGCTATGAGCTGACTCAGGGCTTCTAAGTTCTAACTTTTTTTTTTCTACTGACACTAGCACTTTCTAACACAAACACAATCCTTTGTTGTACCCATCAGTCTTTTCTCTCCAAGGAAAAGACAACAACCTGTTTTGTTTTTTTGCTATCTGTCTCCTTCCCCTTCAGAATCATCAGACATTTTCAGTTTATCTGCTTCATCTTTATAAGGATAAATACATTATTTATCCTTATATACAAAGTCCTCTTGAGCGTCCTATGGATATACAGGTAGTCCTTGACTTACAACAGTTAAACTTAGGGACCATTTTAACTTACAATGGCACTGAAAAAAGTGACTATGACTATTTTTCATACTTACAACCATTGTAGCATCCCCATGGTCACGTGATCTATGTTTGGATGCTTGACAACCGACTCACATTTATGACGATTGAAGTGTCTCGGGGTCATGCGATCCCCTTTTGCAACCTTCTGGCAAGACAGGTCAATGGGGAAACCAGACTCACTTACCAACTCTGTTACTAATTTAACAACTGCAGTGGTTCGCTTAACAAATTTCTCATAAATGTTGGGCTCAATTATGGTAGTAAATTGAGGACTACCTGTAAAAGAGTGTACCTGTAGGTGTGCACACATCTGTGTGTGCTTTCTCGCCCCAGAATAATTTGAGGTTTCCACGGAAATGGTGTGTGTGTGTGTGTGTCACAAAAGCCAAGATGGCAGCCATAATCGTACAGTCGAAGCCGTGCATTTTTGACATGTATCATTGCACATATAAAAAGCAGTGTGGCTTCAATGACATAGTTGTGGTTGCCACGTTGGCTCTTTTGACACCCCCCCCCCACCTCTGGATCATCCTGCCAGAAATCCAGCTGGATTCTTTGAGGACGTTAGAAACATACACTAAAATCCCCGAAGGCACAATTGTCAGGCAGATGCCAAATTGACAGAAGATTACAGTCAATTAATTGCACATATTCACAGATTCGTTTGGCACCTGTAGGTTGCTTTTACTGACAGATGTCTCTCACAAGACACTATGCATGAAATTTCTAAGCCGTGAAACCAAATATTCTATTGCTGCCTTTCAATAAAGATAATCTGTCAAGATTAATTTTCCTTTATGTTTTGCTTTCTCCCCCCCCCCCCGAACCTTTGAACCCTTTGATTCCCCATTGAAGTAATTAAATCCCTTAATGGCAACTATATCCTTTATCTCAGAGTATTGATTCCCTGCACATCATTGCCAGATGATGTGTTACATTCCACTTTCTGGAAAAAGGCTAGTCCTATTTAGCTGTCAATAGCATCAAAAGCAGCTAATACCAGATGAGTATATGATTAAATCTGCAACTTATCTGTTCTATATTCATAGCTATTTATTTTCTATCGCATACCCTTTATTTCACTTCTGCATCCTGTGCATAGGCTATTCCACTGCTTATAGGTTTTAGTAGGCGGAATGTTTTTAACCCTATGCCATCTTGCAAGAGATTCTGTCTTATACAGAACATCCTGAGCATGCCTGGGATTAAGCTACACTATGGTTGTGCATGGCATACCAAATACACCACAACTAACTGGTACTAGCTTGTCTATTAGCAAAGAATATTTCATGTGGCAGAGGTTTGACTGGTTAAGCTAGACTACATCTTTTTTTTTTTTTACTAAACAGAGTCATGTCAAAAGCTTTGAAGGCCATGATAAATAGCTGAGATCAATGTGACTCCATCTGGAGTTGCTTTATGTTTTTCTTAGATCTTTAATTGATTTACCACCGTTTCTTATTCCTTATCTGCACCTTCTGTAAAGACTGATTCCTCAAAATGGGAACAGCATGATGGGTGTATCAGAATGAATATGCAGTATTGTATGTATGTTGTTTCTCTTCTAAGGACATACACTCTGCAAAAACAGGTGCTTCGTAGAATGTGTGTTGCATATTGCATGAATCAAAATCCATGTGCGGATTTTGCATGGATTTTTAAAGCATGACCAATACTGCAGTGGTGGGATTCAAAAATGTTTACTGCCAGTTCTATGGGTGTGGTTTTATGGTAATGGCATGGGTTGGTGGGCATGGCCGGGAAGAATACTGTAAAATATCCATTCCAGTTGTGGATTTCTATTATTTTACTACCGATTTGCTCATGTGCATGTACAACGCAGGGGAAGGATACTGTAAAATATCCATTCCAGTGGTGGATTTCTATTATTTTACTACCGATTTGCTCATGTGCATGTGCAACGCTTCTTCACATGCACAGAAGCTTCTGTGCATGCGCAGAAGCATCTGGGCAGGTGGGCGGAGCCTCCCACTGCCGCTACTACTGGTTCGCTCGATCTGGGCTGAACTTGCAGCCACCCACCTCTGATCCATTCCCACCCCACTCCAGGGGAAGAATACTGTAAAATATCCATTCCCTCCCCACTCCAGGGCAAGGTGACTGCAAAATCCCCATTTCCTCCCAATCAGTTGGGACTCAGGAGGCAGAGAATAGATGGGAGTTGAGGCCAATCAGAGGTGGTATTTACCAGTTCTCCAAACTAGTCAAAATTTCCGCTACCGGTTTTCCAGAACTGGTCAAAATCTGCTGAATACCACCTCTGCAATACTGGCCATCATTAGGCAATTCTCCAGATTGTATACTATACAGGATACCTTATGTAGATACCTTGAATGCTACAAAAGAAATGTTAGTTATAAATGTAGCAATCCACTTCAAAATCAGTTCCAGTTTGGAAATATTTTTAGCTATATATCTAAATATATGGGTGTTTAGAATACTAGTTTAAGAGAGTTTGTGTAGAATGCATTTTTTCCCGACTCTTCAATAGCTAATTAGTATTTAATAGGAAGGTTTGTGGCATGCATTTAAACAGATGAATTCAGTAAAACCCTGCCCCATACTAGTCTTTTTCAGAAGACTAGTAATCCAGCATTAGAAGACCTGGGTTCTAAATTATTCTAAAGAAAATATACCATGAACCTCAAAATATAGATTATTCATTATGTGGATAAATGTTCTTGTTGACTTGAATTAAATTGTACTCTCAGGTTTCTAAGCAATGTTGTTGAATAAATAAAAATCCTAAAGATAAAAATATTAGATATAAAGCTGTATCTTAATGAAATCCAGAAGTTGGTTAACTGACTGTAGTTTTGTATCTATAATATCCCATGTAGTATTTACATGGGATATTAACACTGTTAATATCCTAATAATACTCCACGAGCATTGCTAAATTGGATTTCAGCTTGCTAGAGAAATTAATATATGTTTAGCAAGTAACTGCCTTCTCTTAGGAATGAGATCATTCTTTGCCTTTTAAATGTCTAGAAGCATCATGGACAATAATTAACTGTTGATTTTCTCACTCCAAAGTTTGCAATCTTGGTATTGTCATGGCTTAGGACTCAGAACTTTGATGAAGCTGCTTCAACCTGTGGCATATCAGCTTCAAGAGACACTAAACTAGGAATCACCTAAAGGCAGGGGGAGGCTGCTGTGGGTTCACACAAATTCGGGTGATCCTCTAGCTAAGGATCTGTCTAGTTTGGCGAACCTGAAAATCCCACACCTGGAGGGCCCACCCTCCCCACCTTGCTCCATCCCTCCCAGGAGTCTCCATGTGGCCCATTTGGGATATCAGATAAGTACAGGGCCCGCACAGAGGCTCAGGGAGGGTGAAAAATGGACCTCCTAGAAATTACAGAAGAAGGACCTCTGGAGCCCGGGGAAAGCCGTTTTCGCCCTCCCGGAGGCTTGGCAAAAGCCTCTGGAATCCAAGGAGAGTGAAAACACGTCCCCCCCCCCCACCATGGTGCAGGAGGCTGACTAGGCCACATCCACAATGACCATGCCCACCAGTGGTGGGTTTCAAATTTTTTAGAACCTACTCTGTAGGTGTGGCCTATTTTGTGGGCGTGGCTTGGCAGTCATGTGACAGGGTGGGAGTGGCCACCTTTTAAAATGTGGTGAAACTCATTTAACAACGCTCTTGCTTAGCAACCAAAATTTTGGACTCAATTGTGACGATAAATTCTTTCTTTCTTTCTTTCTTTCTTTCTTTCTTTCTTTCTTTCTTTCTTTCTTTCTTTCTTTCTTTCTTTCTTTTTCTCTCTCTCTCTCTTTCTTCCTTCCTTCCTTTCTCTTTCCTTTCTTCTTTCTTTCTCTTTCTTTTTCTTTCTCTTTCCTTCTTTCTTTCCCTTTCTTTCTTTCTTTCATTCATTCATTCATTCTTTCTTTCATTCATTCATTCATTCTTTCATTCATTCATTCATTCATTCATTCATTCATTCTTTCTTTCTTTCTTTCTTTCTTTCTTTCTTTCTTTCTTTCTTTCTTTCTTTCTTTCTTTCTTTCTTTCTTTCTTTCTTTCTTTCTTCCTTCCTTCCTCCCTCCCTCCCTCCCTCCCTCCTGTCCTGTCCCGTCCCGTTGGGTCACTGGCAGCGGCGGGCCATACTTACTTCTGGGTCCGCTGGTGGAACCCCCTCTCACTGGTTCTCTAAATTTCACCAACCGGTTCTCGCGAGTAGGTGCGAGCCTGCAGAAACCCACCACTGATGCCCACCCAGCAACTGGGCAAAGAAGCCTTGCTAAAATTGAAGCCCACCCTTGCCTAAGGTGCTTAAACATAGGCACCATCAGACAGCTGGAGTAGTCAAATGCCTTATTATGTCTGATGGTGCCTGTGTTTAAGCACCCTTAGGTGATTCCTGGGTTAGTGTAATTACTCTCCATGAATAGAGTGGTGAGCAGAACAAAGATGCTCAGTGAGGCTTCTTGCTGTATAACAATTAACTATTTTAATCAATAATAATTGGCTGCCACCTGATTTAAGAAGCAGCCTTGATATTGTTTCTCTATTGGAAACAACTGCCTGATTTCCTGCTCAGGTGTGTCATTCCTGTGAATTTTGTTCATGACACTCTGATCTTGGATTGGCTGACAAACCTGATCCGGCTCTCTGAATTTTGATTGGATTTTGACTTCTTTTCTGCCTGCTCCTTTTGGAAGCAAAACCACCCAGGCAAGCTTTCTTTCCAGCAGATTGGTTGATTTACAATCCTTCCCTTGTCTGGTGTTCTCTGCTCAGCCTTGAGTAAATTGCTATTCTCACCTTGCATCTCTCAGTGTGTATGAATTTGAAGCCTGAAAGAGGACAGGTATCTGTTGTCCTACTTATACTGTAAATCAAGATCCTAATGGGGAGACGTCAAATAGAGTATGCTGGAGCAATTTCCATCATTTTCTCCAGGGAATGCATTTTTTCCCCAAAGCCCACTTAGTACCATAAAGCAGGTTCTTCAGGATGGTAATACGAGACAGGGATAATGTTGTTCCTGCCACTGGGGCTTTTGTTGACACTAATTGGACAATTGAAGAAAGATTCAATTCTGGGTTGGATCAATTTTCTATCTCTGGCTTTGAATTTGAAATTGCTTTATTGTTAGAAATGGGCAAGTATAGGAGAACTTTCCTTGCTCTCCATCTTAGTCAAACTGATACTAGGGCTAGGAGTAAAAACATTAAAACCTGCTTCCCTTCCTCCTCCACAAAAGGTCACTCTCATCAATATAATCCCTGCTTTTCCAAATTAATAATATCTACATTTATCTAACATGAACTATATTTATCTAACATTAACTATATTCAGCCCTTATTTTCACCCAATCCTTAGTGGCCTTTACTAGTCTGAGAGCATAGCAGTCAGCGAGTCTTCATTCAGTTACTGAAGTTATGGCTATGCTGAATAGGAAGACATATAGTTGTCCTCAAAGTCACAGCTGTTAAAGCATCCCTGCAGTCACATGGTTGCTATTTGGGTGCTTAGCAATTGGCTTACAATTATAACAATCACAGGATCTCCTGGCCACATGATCATTGTTTCAGTGCTGTCTGTGGTTCATGGGGGCTGCTGACACCCAAAACATCTTGAGCGATGTCCCAAAGGTGCTTTTTCAGGAGGCAACTGGACTTTGACTTAGACATTTCACTTCTCATCCAAGAAGCTTCTTCAGCTCTGACAGTGGGGAATGGAAGGGTTTCTATTCCTTGCAGACAGCTGATAATCTGCATCCTTTCAGAGAGTTGTTGAAGCACTTGCAGGTTTATCTGTGTCCTCAGGGTTACCTACCGTATTTTTCAGAGTATAAGATGCACTGGAGTATAAGACGCACCCGGGCTTTGAAGAGGCTTTTTTTTTTAAGTAGGTAGGTAGGTAGAGGGATAGAGAGGGAGAGAAAGAGAGAGAAATACAGTAGGGAGGGAGAGAGGGAGAGAGAGAGAGTAGGTAGGTAGGTAAGTAGGTAGGTAGGTAGAGGGAGGGGAGGAAGGAGGGAGAGAGAGAGAAAGAAATACAGTAGATAGGTAGGGTGAGAGAGAGAGTAGGTAGATAGGTAGATAGGTAGATAGAGGGGGGAGATAGAGAAATACAGTAGGGAGGGAGGGAGGGAGAGTGTAGATAGGTATGTAGGTAGAGGGATAGAAAGAGAGAAATAGAGAGAAATACAGTAGATAGGTAGGGGGAGAGAGAGAGAGATAATAGGTAGGTAGGTGTATAGAGGGGGGAAAGAAATACAGTAGATAGGTAGGAAGAGAGTGAGTGTAGGTAGGTAGGTAGGTAGAGGGGGAGAAAGAGAAATACAGTAGGTAGGTAGGGAGAGAGAGAGTGTAGATAGGTAGGTAGGTAGAGGGATAGAGAGAGAGAAATAGAGAGAGAGAGAAATACAGTAGATAGGTAGGGAGAGAGTGAGTGTAGATAGGTAGGTAGAGAGATAGAGAGAGAGAAAGAGAGAGAGAAATACAGTAGATAGGTAGGTAGAGAGAGAGAGAGAGAGAGTAGAGTAGGTAGGTAGGTAGGTAGATGTTTCCAGGTGTATTTACCCAAGTGCTGGAGAAGGAAATCACTTTGGAACAAATCTTTGTTTCTGCAGGCACAGTACTTGACCAACGTAATTCTCATCAATCACTCTAACTAAACAGCTTTCCAAAAGGGAAAAAAATCCCTTTTTGCACTTTGCAAACCTCCCCCAAACGGCCCGTTTTTCGCGAAAATGGGCCTGTTTTTTTCCCCAAATAAAAGGCATGAATAGCTTTGGGGGGGGGGGGGCTTGCAGAGTGCTCCTGGGGTAGGTGGATGGGTCAAAAATGAGCAAAAATCCTGCACATTTATCACAAAAAAGGGCCATTTTTTTGGTCAAAAAAAATAACATGCATAGCCTTATGGAGGCTTATAGAGTGCTGCAGGGGGCTTGGGGGGGCAAAAACACCCTGTTTTCTGCTCATTTTTTCCCTCCCCAGCCCCCAGGAGCTCTCTGGAAGCCTCCATAAGGGTATGCATGTGGCCATTTTGGTGAAGAGGCAAGGGGTTTCAGGAGGCAAAAAATGCTGTATTCGATGTATAAGACTCACCCAGATTTTCAGCCTCTTTTTAGAGGAAAAAAGGTGCGTCTTATACTCCGAAAAATACAGTAAGTAGTACTCCTGGTTCCTGTAGTCTGCATTTTTTTTCCTCTGGAAATCCATTCCTGCTCCCACACCATTCAAAGGGCGTTCACCCCAAATTGTATAGCCAAAAGTCTGTAGAGCTTCTCAGTCATCCAGGTCATGGTTGTCCCATGGTTGTCCTGAAAAAGTACCTTTTGGACAACCATGACCTGGATGGCTGAGAATCTCTGCAGAATCATGAGAGAAGAGGCTGATTCGTGACATAAGTTCAGCACAAGAATTTTTCTGACATCTTCTTTGAATATCCTTTGACTCATTCAAGCAATGGTCTAGTTGACCATTGCTTGAATGAGTCAAAGGATATTCAAAGGAATGCATGGGTTGCTATGGAACAGAAATGAGATGGTCTTGTCTTTCTTGGTAGATCCCGTATTTCATACTAAGTGAAATTGTCCATTAGATTTGATACAGATCTTTCTCCTCCCCCATTGAAATGGTATCATCCAATGACAAGTTTTCAACCTCATCTGCTCTTTCTGTGAATTAGCCTCAGAAATCACATGCAATATTTTATGGAACCGTGGAACAGGAATTACAAAATCAACATGCTTCCCACACACACACAAACACCAATCTGCCCATTTTGCGGATTCCGTTCATTTTTTTTCCCAAAACATTAAAACAGTGAAATATCTTTTGTTCCTTATCTGCATGTAATTAGTGTCATTAGTGTCATTTTTAGTTTGTACTTACCTGATTCAAATGGTAATTGAAGCTTTGCTGGTGTGTCACTTCAGCAGAGTTTCCAGATGCTTATTGCTCTCTTTCATTTGCACATGTATGGGATAGACAAGAATTGCCCTTTCTCTTTATTCTACCATGTCTTTTGTATTCTTAACTTGCACAGTTATTATCAGTGAAAGAAAGCTAACATTATCCTAGTAAAAATTGCTCCTAACGTTAGGAAGGCTACAATTGCTAAAATGGTGCATATTTATATTTTTATTATCTTCAATTAATTAGAAAATGGAATGCATGTGTTGGTGTGGAACAGAAAGGAGACTGGCATGTCCTTCCTGGTAGGCCCCGTATTTCATACTTGGTGACATTTTCCATTAGGTGTGAAAATTAAATGTATCTCTAGAGAATTCTGTTCCACAATCCCTAATAGAACAGGAATCATGAACATCTCTTGGAAAAAGAGTAGGGAGGAGAAGACTACACAGGATGCTGGAGCACATAACACCAACATGTCACTGGAAGGTAAGATCATAAAACTGTGTCTCACTTACTTTGGCCATGTCATGCAGGGGAATTCACTGGAGAAAGGAATCGTGTTTGGAAGAGTTAGCAGTAAAAGGAAACCAGGCCATCAAAGAACCTGGTGGCTGGGCGCCATCAAAACTCTCATCAGCCAGAGCTTAGAACAACTCAAAGAAATAGCGCAAGACCAGAAGATGTGGAGAGACCTGGCCCATAGAATCGCCAAGTCAGACATAGATAGATAACATCATCATCATGACAGGATGATGCCAGAAGATATGTTTCACCTGTACTTGGATGGGACCACACATTTGTAACTAAAAGCTGTGAAACTAAGAAAACGTTTGGCTACAGTATTTGGAGGTGGTCCATTCTAACTTATGACTATATCTAGATAATATTGGCTGGATTTGCAAGCTAATAAGAGTTTGTATTTGGATGTGTAGTATCTGTTATCAGTTTACTCAGATAATATCTCTGAAGAGAGCCAACTACAACTTGGATGTCAGCCAATAGAAATACAAGTTAGGAAGCCCACTACTGTAATTATTTTGCTCTGTTTCACAGTATATTACTCTAATCCAGGGGTTCCCAAACTTAGCAACTTGAAGACTTGTGGACTTCAACTCCCAGAATTCTCCAGCCAGCAGAGCTGGCTGGAGAATTCTGGGAGTTGAAGTCCACAAGTCTTCAAATTGCCAAGTTTGGGAACCCCTGCCTAATCAATAAGAGAACTGATTGTTAATTCCAGAAATGAGAAATCTTTAGAATGAATAAGATGCTGCTGCAAGAACTGAATTTGGGGAAACAGCAATTAGAAGAATAGGGAATGGAGTGAGACAAGAAGGTATGCGGTTTTCGCTGTACTGTAATGTATACAACAGATGGTTTTTAAGACTGGCCTGTTTGATTCAGAATGGCAGCTGGAATCAAAAACAAATGGTGAAACACCAATATTTGAAGATTTGGAGATAACTTTGTTAGCCCAAATAAAAAAAAATGGGAGAAGGGAAAATGAGAAATGGAGCTTTATATTAAATGTTCAGGTTCAGTGTTAATAATGTAAAGGGATGATTTTATGGAAAAAGTAAGATGTAGCATTCATTTTGTGACAGAATGAAGCCTCTGCTTTCCACTTATCACAATACTGTGATAAATGGAAAGCAGTAGTAGGATAATATTGTTGATCTTCAGAATGAATTCTTCCTATCACCCATCTCCTCCCACTTATGACTACAGGACTGTAACTTTGTTGCTTGTATCCTTATGATTTTTATTGATATTGATTGTTTCCTGATTGCTTATTTGTACCCTATGACTATCATTAAATGATAGTCCTTATGACAACTGAACCACCTTATGATTCTTGACAAATGTATTTTATCTTTTTATGTACATTGAGAGCGTATACACCAAAGACAAATTCCTTGTGTGTCCAATCACACTTGGCCAATAAAGAATTCTATTCTATTCTATTCTATTCTATTCTATTCTATTCTATTCTATCGATTCTTCCTCAGGCCGAACTGACTTATGCAGATTTTCTCATTCACTTCAATGGGATGGCCAAGCCTAGATGCAACACACAAGTGGTCAAAGTGGAACTGCTGTGCATATAAGGACCAGTGGGTTGGCCAAGGGCTTAAATATTCAAAGATACAAATCCGCTTCTTTCATTTGCTCAAGTTGCTCAATGATTTGGTAGCTTATTGGATTAGTGCATTGGGTTTTTAAAGCTAGGAGTCTCATGATTAGTCTGCAATATCTACTGGACCACTATATTGTTTCAAAGAAATTCCTTGCTCATTATCTGGTATTTTGGAGCCCAGACATGGTAAACCTTTACAAGCCACTTATCTGAATAAAATTTGAGACATGGCCTTTCCTTCAGAGCTGTGCATGTGAGAAGATGCAGAGATCCTTGTTTATATGAAAGTCACGTTCTCCTTTTATATCCAAATGTTTCCAACAGAAAAATGGTGAGTGGGGGGGAAACAAACTAGGTCCACATTCTGGGGTGGTTGTTGGTTTTTTGCTTTATGAGAAAATGTAAATCTGAGATCCCTGGTTCAGACATAAAAGGGAACTCTGGTTACCAGGAAAGTAGGTAAGAGGAGGCTGGAAGAGAGATTTGGCTACAGGGAACAAACTATATCCATAAATATTTTCTATATCATTCTGACATTTGTATTCTGGAGTAAATGGTTGGCATTCTACCATGTTTCCCTGAAAATAAGACAGGGTCTTATTTTCTTTTGACCCCCAAAATAAGCGCTTGGCCTTATTTTTGGGGAGGTCTTATTTTTGAGGTGCAGGAGGCAGAAACCATGGTCACCTCATGGCTGCTGCTGTGTTGCAATATTTTCGAGGAGGGCTTATTTATTTATTTATTTATTTATTTATTTATTTATTTATTTATTTATTTATTTATTTATTTATTTATTTATTTATTTATTTATTTATTAAATTTCTATACCGCCCTTCTCCCTTCCGGGACTCAGGGCGGTGTACAGACAGCAATAAAATCAGTGATATAAAATATGAAAATATAAAATACATGAAATATATATTTAAAAATATATTAAATAATTAATTATTTAAATTAATTAAATAATTCTAAAACCATTAATAAAACCTACTGAAAACCATTAAAAAAATTACGCCAGGTCGGCCACACAAAATAGATAGGTCTTCAAAGCCCGACGGAAGAGGCACAGGTCCGTGGTCGTGCATAGGTCGGTGGGTAGGTCATTCCAGAGGGCAGGAGCCGCCACAGAGAAGGCTCTCCCCCTGGGGGTCGGCAGCCGACATTGCCTGGCACCCTGAGGAGGCCCTCTCTGTGGGAGCACACTGGTTGGTGGGAGGTATTTGATGGCAGGAGGCGGTCTTGCAGGTAACCAGGTCCCTTGCCATGGAGCGCTTTAAAGGTAGTTACTAATACTTTGAAGTGCACTCAGAAAGCCACAGGCAGCCAGTGCAGCTCGCGCAGGAGAGGTGTCACATGGGAGCATCTAGGAGCTCCCAGGATCCCCCGTGCGGCCGCATTCTGAACTAACTGGAGCCTCCGGGTGCACTTCAAGGGAAGCCCCATGTAGAAAGCGTTGCAGTAGTCCAGGCGGGAGATGAAGAGGGCTTGGGTGACCGTGCGTAAAGTGTCACGATCCAGAAAGGGGCGCAACTGGCGTATCAGGCAGACCTGATAAAAGGCCCCCCTGGCCACGGCTGTCATATGATCTTCTAGCAACAGCTGAGAGTCCAGGAAGACGCCCAAGTTGCGAGCCCTCTCTGTGGGGGCCAATGACTCACCCCCAATAGCCAGAGCTGGCACCAACTGGCTATATCGTGCCACCGGAAGCCACAGCCACTTGGTCTTGGACAGGTTGAGTAGGAGCCTGTTTCTCCCCATCCAGACTCGCACGGCCTCCAGACACCGGGACATCACTTCCACGGCATCGTTGGGGTGGTCCGGGGTAGAGATGTACAGCTGAGTATCGTCAGCGTACTGGTGGAATTCTACCCTGAAACCACGGATGATCTCACCCAACGGCTTCATATAAATGTTGAACAGGAGAGGCGAGAGGACCGACCCCTGTGGCTTATTTTTGGAGGAGGGCTTATTTTAGTGCATGCACTCAAAAGCCCGATTGGGGTTATTATCCAGGGAGGTCTTATTTTCAGGATATGTTTTATTCATTGGCTCTCATAGTAGTGTAGGCAATGGATCATATTCCAGAGCCTTTTCCCTTGTTTCTTTGAGTGATGGCTGTTTCTTTCAGAAGAAAGATAATATTTATTTAAGGTAATTGTTAACAGCTGCTCCTGCTGTGAATTGGAAAAGGCTGCTGTTAAAAAAAAAACAATTGGCTTTTTCAGCTTCAGTATATAGTTATATTAAAATAATTTTCTTGACAATATTTGCTATGAAGTAAGGCTGAACAACAGATACCCTGAAGATGGTGTCACACTTTGGTGGCTGTGGTTTAATCACAGATGGACCTTTCTGGAAACAATGCACATGTCTATGGCCTGAGATACATTTATCCCCCTTGAAACAGAGGTGGGTTGCTCCCAGTTCAGCCCAGATTGGGCGAACCGGTAGTGGCGGTGGTGGGAGGCTCTGCCCACCCACCCGCATGAGCACGAGCAAGCCAGCAGTAAAAAAAAATAGAAACCTACCTACTGCCTTGTAAATTATTTGGTGGAAAAGCAGGATACAGTTCAGCTAATAAATACTAATAAATGTACTTCAGGCGATGGATGTATACCAATAAAATGCAATCAATTAAATAGAACAAAGGAGCCATAAAATGTAAGGCATCATAAAAACAATAAAGGACAAATAATAAAATACTGTAGATTAAAAACAATAATAAGGTAGTTTATGGGCCAAAGGCTAGAGGGTTCACTTGATGATAAAAGGAGAAAACCCTACATTTGTTTGTTTGAACAAATGTAGATAGCCACCTCCTATCTCCCAAAGAAGGGGCCACAATGGCTCACTGGTTAAAGATGCTGAGCTTGTCAACTGGGAAGCTGACAGCCCAGTTTGAGATTCAAGCACTACATGATGGGGTGAGCTTCCATTACTTGCCCCAGCTCCTGCCCACATAACAGTTCCAAAGCACACACATGTGAGTAGATAACTAGGTACCACTTCAATAGGACGGCAACAGTGTTCCGTGTGTCTCAGCATATAGTCATGCTGGCCACATAAAAAGTTTCTTCCAAATGTTCTTCCCAAACTGGAATTTTTAACTGAGTGAGAGAAACTGGTTCTACCCAGAAAATCATCGCAACAACATATTAACTTAATTGCAAATGACATGCACTGTAAGCCATTAAATTTTTCCCGCTCCACTTCTTTGCCCTAGTCCCTTGATGGTGAACCTTATGACATGCATGTCAAAGATGACATGCCACAATGTTTGGGGTGATATGCTAGCATTCATCAACATCCAACAACAACTTTTCTTGAAAGCATGTTCCATTCTTGCATGATTTTTTGAGGCTGCAGAGGCTGTGTAAGAATGGGGAGTACTCTTGTACAACGTCCAGACCTTGTTCTCATGCAGCCTCCGAAAAATGTGTGAGAATGGGATATGCTTTTGCACAATTTTCCAAGGCTGCGAAGGCTGCATGAGAATGGGATGTGTTCCCATGTGGCCTCCAGACGTTGTGCAGTCTCTGGAGCAGGGGAGGGCAACAATGGCCCCTTTATAACCTGTGGACTTCAACTCCCAGAATTCCTGAGGCAGTCATGTGAGGTCACGGTTGCCCATGGTTGCCCATCCAGGATCCTCAGAAGATTGTGTGAGATTGAAACATGCTTGCCTATGGATTTCAGAAGCTGCAGAACAGCATTCTCTGAACTAGATAGATTGCTTCAAGGCAATCCCACATAACACTGCTCCTGCGCGAGCTGCACTGGCTGCCTGTGACCTTCCGGGTGCGTTACAAGGTTTTGATGACCATCTTCAAGGTGCTCCATGGCACGGGGCCTAGCTACCTATGAGACCGTCTGCTGCCCCATACGTCCCTACAACCAATACGCTCTCACAGACAGGGGCTGCTCCAGGTGCCGTCAACCGGGCAATGACGGTTGGCGACGCCCAGGGGAAGAGCCTTCTCTGTGATGGGCCCAACCCTCTGGAACGCTCTTCCCTCCGACCTCCGTGTCATCTCGGACCTCCGCCTGTTCCGCCAGCGGTTAAAAACGCACTTCTTCCAACAAGCCGGTCTGGCATGATCTTACTCGAACACCGTACTGCATTAGTTACCAAAGTTTTAATTCAAGGGTTTTAATATGGGTTTTAGCGCAGGGTGGGTTAATTTAATTTAGTTTTAAGAATGTTTTATATTTGTATATTTGTATATTTATATTTTATATTCCCTGTGCGCCGCCCCGAGTCCCTATGTGGTGAGATGGGTGCGGCTTATAAATTCGAATAATAATAATAATAATAATAATAATAATAATAATAATAATAATAATAATAATAATAATAATAATAATAATAATAATAATAATAATAATAATAATAATAAAAAGATATGCAGCAGATCCTGAGGAGGACTGGGTCCTGGAGGCAATTATATTGTTCCCCAAGGCTCATACAGTGAGCTGCAGCTGAGTCATGCTGTTCAGGGTAGCCTAGGTGACAGGGAGAATTATTTCTCTATTCTCCAATTATTTGTTTGTGGGTAGATGTGGGGGAGTGACATACCAGTAGAATCAGGTTAGGAATTTTCTGAATTTTTGATATGCCGAAAGCGAAAGGATCTCATGAATTGTTCTGGACAACTTCTAATTCCTCTAGTTTACTTGAATTGAATTGAATTGGGGCCCTGAGTGTCAATTGTGAGATTGTTGTCTGCTGGAATATTTGAGAGCAGGCTGTGCTAATCCTCCTCCTTTTGAATTAAAAAAAAGGAGCAAATAGCTGTGATTGATCTCATAGTCATTGTCCTTGCATTACTCTTTGTATTGTCCATTATAACAGATGTTTCAGTGAAATGGATGCCCAAATGCTTGATTGACATCATTCTATCCCTTCTATTCCAGGGTCCATCTATGTCTCTTCAGCTTTTTGGCAAAAATTACTATCTTGGTTTTAGAGTAATTGTAGGGTAAAGATCCCAAATTCCACCAAGAGTCTTGTGTTTAGTTGCAAAGTCGTGTCAGACCCATTGGACAATGTTCCTCCAGGCCTTCCAGTCCTCTGCCATCCTCTGGAGTCCATCTAAGCTCACGCCAACATAAGTACTACAATATCAGCATACAGTAATACAGAGGTTTTTCTACTTCCAATGGAGGGAACATAAAAGGAAGAGTTATTAAACTGTTCTACGATGTTGTTGGTATAAAAGTTAAAAAGGAAAGGAGCCAATATGTACCCTGGCAGATAACTTTTATTGTTTAATTTGCCTTGTTTAGGTGCCACTCTGATTTATTTGTATTTGCATGTGGGTGTCTTTGTATAATTTATACATGTATATTAGGTAATTTATCTATATCAATGTCTAAGAACCCCCACAATCCTCCTCTATTCATCGCATTGTAGCTAGATGATAAATGTATGAATGCTGCATATAAGCATTTTGAGGGGCATTCTTTGATTTGTGGATCAGATCTTGCAAAGTAAAACACTGGCCTATCTGTTCTTCTGTTATTATGTGCTTAGTTTCTGCCTAATCATTAAATCTATTTAAAATATTACGTATATATAACTTATACCATATGTCAATCAAATTTATGAGGCAAAAGTTAGCAGGGCTTGTGGAATTATCTTTTTAAAATATTTGTTTAAAATATTAGGCTTGCCACATTATTTTTTTCAATCTACAGGAATTCACTCAATGGCATTAATATAAGTAATCAGGGAGGTGAGCATAGATGCCCACCAATCAGGAAATACCTTAAAAAATGTCTAGTGGTAACATGTACTCTCCTAGGCTTTGCTAGTTGTCTTTTAATTTCAGTATCAGTAATCTAGGGTCCATTTTAGTGATGCCTTTAATAAATCTGTTAGATCGGCCCAGGAAAGAAGAGACAAGAGGCTCCAGAAATGTTCAACACTTTTTTGTTCTCTAACCTCTGCAATACGAACTGCTGGCAGGCTGGCAGAGCTCTCCATTTATTGAGCTCTGGCAGACTAGCCAGCCAATGACAGCGATTCAATTTCCCCGCGGTTTGGCGAACCAATCCACTGGGACGTGCAAATCCGTACATAACAATATCCATGCCCATTAACTGTTTGTTTGATATTCTAATATACTCACATTTGATTTTGAAAAAAGAGTTCTAAGATTCAGGTGAAATCTGTGCTTCAATTATCATTTCTATTTCTCTTTGGCCTTGGGACACTAATTCCTAGAGTTTTCTACCATTATTTTGTAAGCATGGCATTCTTAATTCCTCCCACTGGCTTTTGTAATACTCCTGCTTCCTCCTCCACATCACTGTTTGATACTTCTGGCATTTATCCTTTGCTGCCTCTACCCTATCAGATGAGTTATCCTTCTTAATTTGTCTGAGTAATCCAGTCAGTGCCTTTTTTCATGTCAACATTTGTGGTTAATGTTAATCACAAGACTCTGGTTGCAGTCCTTTCTCCTTGACAAGGTCTACACACGGGGGTAGAAGATTGCTGACCACTTCCATGTATATGCTGTTCATATTTTCTGGATTTTGACTAAGCATGACCCTCTACTGTAGTACTGTCAAACTAAATAGCACTGAACTTACACTTCCAGTCAAGTGGGAATGTCTACTTTAATCATTTCTGATTTGTCCTAGTGCCTTCTATATTGTAATTCTCTTGTACGACATCATTTCCTCTGCACAGTAAGTCTAAGCCAATATTAAGTGATGGCTCTCTGGTTAAGCTATAATGTCAAAATACTGTACCAACGGGATGAATGAGGGGATATAAATAAATGTAAATATGTAGTCAACAACAGTTACCAGTCTGCGGCTGGCTGACGCATGACAGATCCCATTGTTATCCATGTAAAATTGACAGTTCATAATTTGTATATTGAATAGGATAATTCTAATCTGCATTTTTTTCAGAATCTTAGTGTGTGGCATGTGATCTAGAGGAAAAATGGCCTCCATTTCCAAAAAAACTCTTTATGTTTTAGGTTCAATAAGCATTTAAACACCTGCAAATACTGTATTTTTCAGATTATAAGACACACCTTTTTCTCTTTAAAAAGTGGGTAAAAATCTTATACACTGAATACAGCATTTTTGGCCTCCCAAAACACCTCACCTTCACCAAAATGGCTGAGTATAGCCTTTAGGAGGCTTCCAGAGTGCTCCTGGGAGCTGGGGGGGGGAGAGAACAAGCAGAAAATGGGCTGTTTTTTGCTCCCAGGAACACTCTATAAGCCTCCTAAAGGCTATGCATGCCCTTTTTCTGCAAAAAAAAGACCATTTTGGGGAGGTCTGCAGAGTGCAAAAACTTTTTTAAAATTTGCCTCTTCAAAATCTTGGTGCATCTTATACTCTGAAAAATACAGTAATTAAATCTAAACTTGACAAATAATGTATCAGTTAATAGCTGGTCCAGGCTATTCCAATTTACCTGTTGTCTGGCTGGCGCATGAATGTTAATGCATATTAACATTCTCCCTTCAGATGTCAACTTCAATATATGAATTTCATTCAGTATCACAGCTTCCAAGTTTAATTTCTCCTATCCTCAAGTCAAGATGTGCCACAATTAAATTCATTAAGCCCCCCTATTCGGTATGCCCCATCTTTTGATCCTTCTTGGCTCATTTATAGAAACACATACCTTATCACCATCTAATACAGTCACATTATTTCCCATCAATTTTGTAAGGTCATGAATTGTAAAAAAGGCAAAGTAATCTTTATGGATTTTCCATGGTTTATGAGCAGCTGCTGGAGTGACAATTTGTAATCATTAGGGATACACAGGAAATTACTACACTATCTATTCACATGGTGGAGGATTTTAAATTAAGTTCTGCCTCAGCTAAAATTGCTAACATGATAAGCTTCAAAACTTCAGTGTTCTCAATTGGCCCCAAAAGGTTAGGAATATCTGCTGGGGGATATGACTGTGGTGCAACCACCTCATGACATTTGCAACCCTTTTATAAACACCAAGGTTGGCAATCACTGAAATCCTTGCAGGAACAATTGATGTGCTGTTGCTTCAAATCCTGAAATGTCAGGTTGACATGTAAAACCCGCTGAAGTATAATAGCATTTCAAACAAATCCCTTTTCCAGCACTAGTTAATGTTTAATATTTTTAAAACAAGTTCCCGATATTCTCAAAAACTATAAAAATATTTCACAGCAATCCTGACATTTTGCGATTTAATTTAGATGGCTCTAATCAAATATAGATCTCATGAAAAATACTGGCAACTCTCAGTGGTGAAAGAGGAGGATACAAAACGTTCTAGTCAAAAATGCCTTGGTGCAGGATACAAAGATTGTGACAGCTAATTTAGTACAGTAGCTTAGTAAAAACTAGACGCGCAGAGTTGAACTGAAAATTTGTATCTGGTTGTTTCTGTTTAATTTGTAATGTGCATGGGTAGTCCTCGTTAACAATGGTAATTGGCATTGGAATTTCTGTTGCTAAGTTATGCAATTATAAAGCACAATGTCATATGACTGCATTAGTTAGCAATTGTACTCTCAGCATTCCTTATTGCTATCGTTAAGTTAGGATTTCAGGTCATTAACTGAGTCCTAAGTGGCTTGCAAGCAGGTAGGAAAGTGGCTATTTTTGGGCAGGGGAGGGGGTGCAGGTGGCCCATGAGGCACAGCAAGAGTACCCTGGGGCCAGGAGTGGCTGCTGCCAGGTGGGGGAGATTACGAGCAGCTTACTAAAATGCCTTGTGATCTTCCCTGCTGGCTTCCCTATTGACTTAACTTGTGAGAAACCAGCAGGTCACAAATGGCTGTCACATGACTGTGGGATTCTGAAGCCATCATAAGTGCTAGTCAGTTGCCAAGTGTTGAGGAATTCTAGGATCAGTCATAAGCATCATTTGTTCAGTGCTGTCATAACTTCAAATGGCTAGCAAATGAGTGGTTGTTAAACAAAGATTATACCTATTTTGAGAGGGTAAGGGCTTTCCTTTTTTTAAAAAAAGTATTGTTACACCTACTGCTTATTCTACACTTTTTGTGTATTTCCCACCTCAAGATGGCAGCAGTCAAGCTAGCCAAACATGGTGCCACTTTCCAGCAACAGCATAAACATGATTAAGCGCCAGATTAGGAAGGTGTTCTCAGGGTGGGAGGGCATGAGAAAATTATTTTGCAATCTATATAGCTGGTCATAATATGTGTGTGTGTGTTACTTTCAACCTTAGGTTTAGAGATATTTGGAAAATCAGGTAATTTCAATCTATGGAAGATTCTTCATATTCCTAGTCAAACCTGGGGCTACTGGCATTCTGATTGGCAGTTTCTCCCCAAATTACAGTTCTAAGGTTTCAAAGAAACATGCTGTGATGGTGAAATCAATCTCAGGTTTTGGTTCATTCTGTCCCCCATTTCATAACAACACAAATAATCTCGCAGACAAATGAATGTCTTTATAAATCTAAGGTGAGGCCCCATCTGGAGTATTGTGTACAGTTCTGGTCACCATACCTTCAGAAGGATATTATGGAAATGGAAAAGGTGCAGAGGAGGGCAACCAGAATGATTAGGGGGCTGGAACACCTTCCTTACCATCTGAGGCTGCAATCTTCCTTACCATCCTTACCATCTGAGGCTGGGCCTCTTCACTCTAGAACGACGGCGCCTGAGAGGTGACCTGATTGAAGTCTATAAAATCATGCACGGTGTGGACAAAGCAGAAAAGGAAAAACTGTTTTCCCTATCGCACAACACTAGAACTAGGGGGCACTCCATGAAACTTTTGGAAGCTAGACCTCAAACAAATAAGAGGAAGTACTTTTTCACCCAGAGGATCACTGGTCTATGGAACTCCCTGCCAGAAGAAGTGGTGACAGCCGTCAGCCTCGATACCTTTAAGAAAGGATTAGACGAGTTCATGGAGAACAAGGGTATCAATGGCTATCATTATGGATGCCTAAGGACACCCTCTGGGTTGGAGAGATAGGCAGGATATTTCTCAATGCCATTTGCAGGGAATCATAAGCAGGTGAAGACATCTGCTTGGGAATACCCTGAAGCAAATGGTGAGCCACTGTGTGAGACAGAATGCTGGACTGGATGGGCTGTGGCCTGTTCCAGCAAGGCTGTTCTTATGTTCTTATGTTCTTATGTAATTATGATGGAAGTGTGCAAGATGAAGAATTACAGACACACACTCCCCCTCCTTTTTATAAAAATGGAAGCGGCTCCATTTCAATGAATCTATACTCCTTTGTTCCACAGCTTGTGTAAATAGAACATTTGTGGGGTGATTTGGCTCACATGTTTCTAGCATTGGTTCACGCTGAGACAAGCTTGTGTCTCCAAGGCAGATTCCTCCGAGACTCCAATCAAACTTTCCTTTGTCTCCAACTATAAGTGACAAATCAAATTTAACAAACATTCCTTCTTTTCTTTAACACTATTAAATTTTAGACACTATGGTATTTCTTAGATTACTCAGCCATCTTACTTTACCCACAAAAGAAAATGCATATTGGTAAAGGGGTTGGTTTTTTTTTACATTGATTATAAAGTGTTATTAACACTTCACATGATCTTGATTGTATCCCTCTGTTAATGCAGCCTAGAACCATGTTGGTTTTTTTGGAAGCTGTAGCACACTGCTGGCTCATATTTAAGTGGTTGTCTACTAGGATTCCAAGATCCTTCTCACAGATACTATTATTGATTGGGGTACCACCTATACTGTACCTATCCATTTGGTTTTTCTTAAGTGTAGAACCTTACTTTTTTCAAGTGTAGAAGCCTAAGTGTAGAACCTTACTTTTTTCACTATTGAATTTCATTTTGTTAGCTAGCACCCAATGTTCATGTCTATCAAAAGCCTTTTATATCTTAAGCCTATCTTCTGGAGTATTAGCTACCAACTTGGTATTGTTTACAAATCTGATGAGCTTCCCATCTATCCCCCCATCCAAATCATTGATGAAGATGTTGTAGAGTACTGGGCCTAAAACATTTTATAATGCTATAGAATGGACATTTTATAATAAATATCTTCTACTCTAATACGTAGAAAATACAAACCTGACCCTTCCAGCCGGGACAACTCATGATGCGGGCAAGGAAGTAGATGGAGAAAGTGATGGTTTTATTTATTTTATTTTATTTAGTTTGTCAAACATGTAAAAGATAACAGGTATAAGTACTGTATAAACATAAATATGGACACAGTAAATGGAGACAAATAAATGGAGACAGGGTTGGTAGGCGCGCTGGTGCACTTATGCCTGCCCCTTACAGACCTCTTAGGAATGGGGTGAGGTCAACAGTAGACAGTCTTAGATTAAAATTATGGGGGTTTGGGGATACGTCTCTTCCGTCGGGCCCTGAAGAAACATCTTTTTTGTGCAGCCAGCCTCGCATAGTCTTTTAATTGGGTTTTAGCATTGGGTGTTATAATTAAGAGGCCAAACTATTTAATATTTATTAATCTGCTATTTTAATTTTTGTATCTCTTCTTTTTATTGTGGCTGTTCACCACCCTGAGTCCCGAGAGGGAGAAGGGCGGTATACAAATTAAATAAACATAAACATAAACATGTAACTACAGAGTCAGGTAGTGCATTCCAGGCATTGACCACTTTGCTGCTGAAGTTGTATTTTCTGCAATTGAATTTGGAGCGGTTTACTTTGAAATTGTGTCTATTGTTTGCTCATGTATGGTTGAAGCTGAAGTAGTCATTGACAGGTAGGACATTGTAGCAGATAATTTTGTGTACTACGCTTAGGTCAGACTGTAGGCGGAGTAGACAATCTACTAAAGACAATCCCACTCAGAGAATCCTTCTCCCCAAATTTAGGTTGGATTAAGTTTAAGAGATAAAATAGCTAGTGTTGTATAAATGTTCTGGGGGACCCAGAAGTGGGAAAGTAGTAGCTGGCTTCATAAACTAAATTGAGGTGCACTGCAATTTATCTGGTTGTGTCTTATAGTGTTGTGTGAACCCAACCACTATGATTTATAAAATGTGGTTTATTATGTGAACTCAGCCCATAATTATATTGTTGAACAAACCATGACTCGCTACAATGTGCAAGGCTAGTCTCTGTAACATTTCCTTATAACAGGTAGTCATCGACTGACGATCACAACTGAGCCCAACATTTTCATTTGCTAAGCAATGAGTATTGAGTTTTGTCTCTTTTTACAATCTTTTTTTCTTACAGTTGTTAAGTGAATCACAGCACTTAAGTGAATCATATTTGTGTGCAAGTAATCAAGACAATTCTTCCATTGCTCTATCAGCCTTTTTCAACCCAATGCCCTTCAGATCTTTTAATCACAACTCCTACCATCTCTTGCAACATCTTAATTGCTCATGCTGGATGCAGTAAGCCAACCTTTCCTCAGGGTAACACAATAGGGAAGACTATGTCACATTGATTCCAAGAATCGCCATAGTTTTTCAAAAAGTAAACTCAAGCAAGGGAAACAAAAGTGACAGTATTTGCTTCCAGTTCTAGTTTCTCCAAGATGTTCTTCTTCTCTACTTCTTAGTGGCTTCTCTTCCAGAATCTCACCACAAAGAAGAAGGACCAAACAGCAATTCCAGGGTCAGACCATAGGCAGAGTAGTTCTAGATTCTCCAAGATGTTCCTCTTCTCCTCAGTGAGAGAGAAGGCACCGAGGAAAGAAGGAATGAGAGAAGGACCAGACTGCCATTCTAGGGGATAGGACATGCAACTAAGTGATGGAAAGACCAGAAGGAGAGAAGGACCAGACTGCCATTCCAGGGAATAGGACATGAAACTAAGTGAAGGAGAAACACCCCCGGAACCCACTTTGCATATAATTTAGGCATCTCCCTTCATAACTAGCTTATATGGTGATTAGTGGCATCACAGGCTACCCTAGTCCAAAGACTGTGGGAAGTACTTAGCCTTAAGTGCTTTCCTAAAAGCCAGTATAGTTGGGGCAGTACCAATTGGGAGTGCAGGGAGGGAAGGTTCTATTCCAAAAGGCAGGCTCAGAAACAGAGAAGACATCCTTCCTGGTTCCATATGCCTTCCTGGCATTGTTTAATTGTTGGGCCCCAAAGCATGCCAACTCACTCTGATATTGTAGGAAGGGCAGAAACAATTGGATTACCCAATTCCTGTGCCATGAATTGCTTTACAAATTATCACCAACATTTTGTGCCTACCAGCAACCAATGCAGCTGTGATATCTGGAAGTATTGTAATGCACCAGTAAGTATTTATGCTACTGCATTTTGTACCAATGGTACAAAAGGGTAGCATTATGTAAATTACATTACATTACAATGCAACTGGTAAGTAACTAATATGTGAGTAATCATGAGAGTTACACTATATTTTAGATGCATTTCAAAATTACTTTATCCTATCTCCCCGACCACACAATAGTCTATATACTTTGCCATTATGGCCGTGAAGAACAAGGAATGGTAAGCTATTTGGCCTTCAACTGCCTCTTCATGATCAGATCCATCATAAACTATCACCATAAAAAGATGCCCTTTCTTTGACCTACAGAATGATCACTTATCCCTATCCAGCGATTACACAGGAAGTACCAATTGGGTGTGCGGGGAGTTCCTGTAGTTAGAACACCAAATACACATTATGAATCACCCAAAGAATTCACCAAGGTGATGGTAAGGACCATTGTAGCTCATCTTCACTCCGAAATACATACACCTTCCTAACGGAGCTTCTTAATCCAGAAAAAAACAGAGCATAGGCACAATTCTAGACAAGAGAAAGAAGGCTCAGCTTGCCAAAGGAGAGAAAGTACCCAGCAGTTTAGTTTAGAGGTGGATTTCTGTCGGTTCGCCCCAGATCAGGTGAACCAGTAGTGGCTCCAGTAGGAGGCTCCGGCCACCCACCTGGATGCTTCTGTGCTTGCGCAGAAGCGTTGCATGAGCGCACAAGCAAACCGGTAGTAAAATAAATTGAAGCCCACCACTGAGTTAGTTATATCCTTTTTTGAATCAAGTGGATCTCATGACTAACTCTGGTCTCCAGGTGATAATTACCTGTGTAGATTCAGTATCGTGGATGAGATTCCTAGGCTAAGAGGTACAAAATAAGCCTGCCTCTGCATTGTGACCCAGTCCATCAGACAACAATTATATCCCTCTGTACCAGTGGTGGGTTTCTGCAGGCTCGCACCTACTCGCGAGAGCCGGTTGGTGAAATTTAGAGAACCGGTGAGAGGGGGTTCCACCAGCGTACCTGGAAGTAAATCTGGCCCGCCGCTGCCAGTGACCCAATGGGAAGGAAAGGAAGGAAGGAAGGAAGGAAGGAGGGAGGGAGGGAGGGAGAGAGGGAGAGAAAGAAAGAAAGAAAGAAAGAAAGAAAGAAAGAAAGAAAGAAAGAAAGAAAGAAAGAATTTATCATCACAATTGAGTCCAAAATTTTGGTTGCTAAGCAAGAGCGTTGTTAAATGAGTTTCACCACATTTTAAAAGGTGGCCACTCCCACCCTGTCACATGACTGCCAAGCCACGCCCACAAAATAGGCCACACCTACAGAGTAGGTTCTAAAAAATTTGAAACCCACCACTGCTCTGTACCCTCTTTTATTAAACCCTTTTACCATAGTCATATTGTTTATCAGGAGAGTGTGCAGAAAATATTTATAGAAAGAACTAACATTCTCTTGGGCATAAGATTACACCTTTAGCAACAACTCTGCTATGCCTCAGTATACATTCTACTATAAGAAAATAAAATATTAGATGTGCATAAAGTGTTTTTTTCTACAGCTGACACAGGACATCTAACTTATCCATATATTAACCAAAAAGTGAGTAATGCCCAATTGGGCTTTGTGAAACTTTGCAGCAACTAACACATTGTTCACTTATCTCTCTTCTACTTTGACTTCTTTCTCTCTCTCTTTGACCTCTCTATTGGCCCATCGGAAGAAGCAGAATTGAAACAGTTGTAAGCTGTATTTCCAAAGCAAGAGGGAGGGAGATACCCACTTTGCCTCAGTGTAGAAAACAAATCTTCATAAGGCTAGTATATAAAACAATAATGGTAGAACAACGTTTGTCTTGTCTGCTTTTTTTCAGCCTTTCAGTGTATGTCTGCGATAGCTGAAAAGGAAAGATGTCCAACCATTTCCCAGCTGAAAATTCCCCATCCAGTTCTCTGTGTGAGAGAAATGCTGTATTTTTCTTCCTGGAGTTATCCCAAGTAGTAAAATGCTAAGAGAAATGTAATTCCCACAGGAAAAGAGCATGGACTAGAAATGCCCCCAGGATGGCTTGAGAGCTAATGCTCAACCTGAGAAGTAATTTAATGTTACCTAATTGAGAAATTAAATGATGCAGCATAAATCTTGCACATGGCCCAGAGCTAGGAGCAAAATATCTCACATCTCTCTCTCTCTTATGCCACTTGCATTTCTTTCAGTTGGTCCTGAGATATCCCCAGGCTGCCAGATGGTTTTGATTGCTCTAGTTAAATCAGATGTTCTTGTCTTTTCTCCAGAAGTACTAAGTGTTTCATGAGGGCAGTGGTGGGATTCAATTTTTTTACTACCAGTTCTGTGGGCATGGCAGGGGAAGGTTACTGCAAAATCTCCATTTCCTCCTGATCAGCTGGAACTCAAAGCAATCTAGCTGTATTTGTACACATGAGGTTAACCCAGGATTTTAAAGCATGATTTGTTGAATAAGCCATCATGGTTTGAGTTATAGATAAAGCCAAGATGTAATTATGGGCCTGAATGTCATGTTAAACCAAAAAATATAAGCAAATAACATGGTTCAGCAAGGTGTACAAGCACATTCCGAGGCAGCCTTCCCTAATTTAGTCATGCTCCAGATGTGTGAAGTTTTAGTCCAAAAGATCTTATATAAATGTTTATTGCTGAGAATTCTTGAAGTTCTACACATCAGAAAGAAATGTGCCATGGGGAAAGTTCGTCTAATACTACAATCCTATGTCCACTTTTCTAGAGTAACTACATTGAACATAATGACTCCTACTTCTGAAAAATTTATTTAAAGGTTACACTTTATAAGAAAAGTGTAAAGTTTTTTAGGAGTCACTTGATAATACATGTTCTAAGAAAACAACATTTCTGCTGTTCAATCAGTGGTGGGTTTCTGCAGGCTCGCACCTACTCGCGAGAGCCGGTTGGTGAAATTTAGAGAGCCGGTGAGAGGGGGTTCCACCAGCGTACCTGGAAGTAAATCTGGCCCGCCGCTGCCAGTGACCCAACGGGAAGGAAAGGAAGGAAGGAAGGAAGGAAGGAAGGAAGGAAGAAAGAAAGAAAGAAAGAAAGAAAGAAAGAAAGAAAGAAAGAAAGAAAGAAAGAAAGAAAGAAAGAAAGAAAGAAAGAATTTATCATCACAATTGAGTCCAAAATTTTGGTTGCTAAGCAAGAGCATTGTTAAATGAGTTTCACCACATTTTAAAAGGTGGCCACTCCCACCCTGTCACATGACTGCCAAGCCACGCCCACAAAATAGGCCACACCTACAGAGTAGGTTCTAAAAAATTTGAAACCCACCACTGTGTTCAATGTAAGACCAACAAATATCTTTATTGGCCTGTTCCGTTAGAGGTTCTAGGACTTTCTAGGACAGGGAAATCTGCAGATAGGAATGTTTCCCATTTCAGATTCATTTTTTGCAGAT
Source organism: Rhabdophis nuchalis (assembly GCA_039707465.1). Classification (NCBI taxonomy): domain Eukaryota; kingdom Metazoa; phylum Chordata; class Lepidosauria; order Squamata; family Natricidae; genus Rhabdophis; species Rhabdophis nuchalis. Next base: position 325,747,969 of record CM077643.1, read on the forward strand.
TCATTTTTTTTTAATGATCATCATAGCAGTCTGCAAATGCTTAGACTAGTCCTCTGTGTCTGCTAAAAATATTGGCATGGGGGGGGGAGATGGATTTAAATTGAGTGTCTTTAGTTTCCACTAAATGTAAGCTTGATAACTATTATCCCATTATTTTCACGGAGAAGCTAGAAAACATCAATAAGTTCTTGTAATTCCCTCGGACCTTTCCTAGTCTATTGGGGCACAGTGGCTACAGTGCTGGGTTTCAAATTATTATTTCTATCTATATATTCAATGTGCAAATTATCTTTCAACCAAACGTATTCCCTAAAGCTGGCTGAGGTTACAGCTGTAATCTTTTGGAACAAACCATCTGATCCAACTGTTTTTTTAAAAAAATGATTTGTTAAAAACTTTTCTTAAGAGGAAGAAAAAGTTAATTTGTAATATTTCAATGATTTTTCTACTGTTATACATTTGTAGAATGGAATTTCTATTCTTCATCCATTCGCTGCTTGCTGGTAACCCAAAAGGCATAATTGGCAAATTGCAATCCATTATATTGGATTGGAGAAGCAAAATGTTTCAACCAGCAAACACCAGAAAGTCTACTGGCCTTTTGGATAAAGTGCCTTTATGACAAGAAAGCTGGGGCATGACCTTCCTGAGGGAGCATGTGGGATGGACAGATGTTCTTGGGAAAAGCAGGGTCCCTCAAGTAGATCCTATGCCTGTTGTCATGGCCTTGTCAGATCCTGAGTCCATGGATGAGGACAAGCTAGAGCTGGGGCCGATGGAGGTCAAGGGGTTGGTCTCATTGGCTTGGAAGAATGGTGGGAGGAGCAGGGCAACATAGCCCCGGATCCATTGGGCTTGGGACAGCTTGCCAGCAGGGAAGAACAGGAGAGGATGACTGAGAGAGGGCAAGCAGTGGAGATGAAGAGCGATGGAGCTTAGGTGAGGAGCAAGGACCACCCCCTCCTGATCCCTGAGCATGGAGAGTAGAAAGGAGGCAGGAACAGTGCAGGCCGACCTGACAACTCAAAAGGAGAGCACCCCACCCCTCTTCACAAGGCACACCTGGGGACTGAGACTTAAGGAGACACTGTGAACACTGTGGGCGCTTGTTGGGAACAAAGGCTGAATTCATGGAGTTTTGTGTGCCATTACCAACGTCTGCAGTTTGCAAATGCATATTTGCTTGGAAATAAACCTCATTGTGTTCAAAGATGTTACTTACCTAGTAAAGGTGTTTATAATTGCTGACTTCATTCAGCTTCCAGATAATTGCAAAAACAAATACCTTTACCTGCGCTAAAGTTTCCCATTGCATAAGTATACTGTGGAGACAGCAAAAGCAATTAGGATTTCACAAATTATCTTGTTTGTGACAAGGGAGAGAATCTAATAACTCATTTGAGTTCAGGGATGGAAAAGGTGGTTGAGACAAGAATATGGACACAAGGTTTACATAAATGGGGTAAAACAAGCTTTCGCTTTATTTTTTACAGGGATTGTGAAATTGTCTAGAAATTGACCAGAACCATGAAGGGTGAGTTTGTTGGTAGAACTGTTCAAGGCTTCCAAGTTTAGGCAGGGCAACACTAGATGGGAATCCTTGCTGATAGCAAAATGGTCTGTCATTAAGCCTTGAGATGCTTCAGTAGCACAAAACGTATTAGATTTGAATTGCACTGTAGCGGAGCCAGAAGAAAATCAGCTCAGATGTTTTGCTTCTGAGATCCCAGCAGTGTGGTGATAATACCCAAGTGACACAAATGTTGCATGTGCAAAGTGATATGAAATGTATAATTGCATTCTCCGTATAGTTTCATCATAAATATTCAATCAATATTTATTCTCAGCATCCTGTTACATTCTTTCTGAGTCCAACTATGGCCTATTTGTATCCTGTTATTAGCTGATCAGAAAAGTGAAAGAAAGCATAGACTAAGATAAGAAAGGTGAAGAAAGCGGACTGAACCATCAACTGGTCCAATTCAGACCTGACAAATGGAATCAAATGAAAGAAACATTGATCTATTATGATTGCATGGCCAATACTAATGTAAGAGATCTGTACTAATGTAAACACTGTCATAGCACAACAATAACATAGTATATAATGACTTTAGGGAAATTAAATACATATTTAAAATTATTAATGTATGTTTAGATGCATGAATGCTTAATTAACAAAGATTTATTTAACTGGATAATGACCTCGTTTAAAGTCATGGGTATTTTCTATAGAAATCCTTGGGGTTGAAGAAGAACAGCATTTATAGATATAGAACCTGCAGATTAAACAAGTAATCAAACAATTTAAAATAGTTTTACCCAACTCAGTGCCCTCTGAATGGCTTGGATACAATCCGGTAATCCCAAGCCAATTGGCACTAATTAGATTTCCTCTAATTAAATGCAAAAAGGGGACTTCAAAGGACTTCATCAGCCCTTTCCATCTGCTCGACTCCTGATAATTACGGCTTTTTTTTCATACAGTGACTATTATTTTCATGTTAAAAATAGGTATATTAAATACAGTGCTTCATTTAATGGCATGCCAAATTTGACCTTTAACTAACCTCATACATTTATTATGAGCCATAGGCTATGAGAAACAGATGTACCCACCCACAGAGTTTCACCAATGAGTAGAGATCTGAGCTTAAGCTTTCCATCATTAATATATTAAACAGCAAGCAGCTAGTCTGCATGAATATTTTTGTTTAGTTTTAAATGGCATAAAGTATGAAGAGCATTTGCCTATTTTAATGCATGTGATCAAATGGCAGAATTGTCCAGTTAGCCTTGGGTACCAGGAACATTTTATAGATTTATGTTCCTAGCATGTATATCAAGCATGTATATTATAAAGGAAGGAAATATAGTCTCTGATCAAAAGATGGCCTTGGACTGTAGACCCAGCTGTCTTTAAAGATCAGTAAAAGAATCAGAGAAGACATTCTTATACTAGTCATAGACTGTTCTATCATTGCTTGCTTGATCCAAGGTCTTCTCCTTCAACTGTCCCTACAGAATTTAAGAATTCAGCGTTAATAGTAAGGAAAATGTAGGCAAATCTATGGTTTGTCATGAGACCTTTGGTGTTTGACGCCTCCAATCAAAGATCCAACTAGAGTTACTAGACAAATAATCAAGAGGCTGAGCTATAGGAGCTCTTTTTTAGTTTCTACAGCACTACTGAAATAAGAATATAGTGTACTTTAAAAATATTAAATGCCTTGGTAAAACTTCATAACTTTTTAATATAAATCTCAGACATTTTCAGATTGGTAGTTTGTACCTTTGGGGTATCAGCACTGGCTCCAATTATATTTTCAACGTCACCTAAATTGGGCCATTAAGTTGATTTCTGATCAATGCTGAGATATTGGAAACTGCAGGATTCAGTTTCAAGCTGAATATTCAAATTGTCTTATTAGGGATTTTTAGGGGTATTAGTTTTTAGATAGTCGGGGATTTTAGCGCAGGGTCTAGGTTTAATTCATTTTAAATTTGTATTACAATGTCTGTTGTTTTTATATATGTATTTTTAATTCCCTGTGCACCGCCTCAAGTCCCTTCGGGGAGAGAGAGCAGTTTACAAATTAAATTATTATTATTATTAGGAACTCACTTTTCCTTTCAATCCTGATTGTCCAAAAGGTGTTTTTCCGAAAGGCAACTTGATTTTCTTCTTGTGGTTTTTCCTGGAAAATGTTTCACTTCTCACCCAAGAAGCTTCTTCAATTCTTAGATGAGGAACAAAACATTTTCAAGGAAAAAAGCTAAGAAAGTCCATCTGATTTTTGGAAAAGTAACAATCTGGAAAAAGCAACAAGCTCGGGACAGGCTACCAGACCTGGAAGCTATCTTTTACCTTTTGGGCTTCAGGCCCTCCACATTTTCTACTGTGGGAAAATGGGAGTGGGGATTATACAGAGTGTGGGTGATAGGTAGCCATAATAACATTCTTTCTCAGAAAGTCAAGGTCAACTGGCCCTCCAGCTGCGATGAGATGACTGGGAGGTAACTCCTGGCCTGGGTGATACCTGATTGGATCATGTGATGGACATATGGATGCTGGGCAAGGACTTGAACTTTCTTTTGGGTGGGGAAAACTTGAAAGCTTTCAGATTCGGGTTTTCCCAGATGTGCCAATATGATATCTCTATTAGTGGAACTTTGAAGAAACTCAAGTCTCAGAATCTTCTTTTGTTAGGGGTGTTCAGAGGTGGGTTGCTCCTAGTTCAGCTCAGATTGGGTGAACCAGTAGTAGCCACAGTGGGAGCTCTGCCCACCCACCCACCTGCCCAGATGCTTCTGTGCATGCACAGAAGCATTGTGAGTGTGCACAGGAGCACGCCCAAACTGGTAGTAAAAAAATTAGCAACCCAACTCTGGGGGTGTTACTTGAAACACTGACATAAGCATTACTTGGATGAGAATGTCCATAGACATTTGAATCTTCATGTGACCAACTTTTATCTGGAAGGTTCTGCTCATTAATTGAAGCTTTAAGGGAAAAGTATCTTACCATTGGAAATAATTATTGCTTTGTTTCCCAACAAATTATTGAGTTCACATCAGTCATTGCAAAGGAGCCAGTACATGCTTATGGGATGTCAAGAGGAAAAAAACAAAGTGGTTTACAGTGTCTGTAACTCCTAAGAGTTCTACATTTGCAAATGACAGGGTAAACATGTTTCGTTGTTAACTGAAACCGTTACTAAAGACAATCCCACTCAGAGAATCCTTCTCCCCCAAATTTAGGTTGCATTAAGTTTAAGAGATAAAATAGCTAATGTTGTATAAATGTTCTGAGAGACCCAGAAGTGGGAAAGTAGTAGCTGGCTTCATAAACTACATTGAGGTGCACTGCAATTTATCTGGTTGTGGCTTACAGTGTTGTGTGAACCCAACCACTATGATTTATAAAATGTGGTTTATTATGTGAACTCAGCCCACAATTATATTGTTGAACAAACCATGACTCAGTACAATGTGCAAGGCTAGTCTCTGTAACATTTCCTTATAACAGGTAGTCATCGACTGACGATCACAACTGAGCCCAACATTTTCATTTGCTAAGCAATGAGTATTGAGTTTTGTCTCTTTTTACAATCTTTTTTTCTTACAGTTGTTAAGTGAATCACAGCACTTAAGTGAATCATATTTGTGTGCAAGTACCGTATTTTTCTGAGTATAAGACACACCTTTTTTCCTCTAAAAAGAGGTTGAAAATCTGGGTGCGTCTTATACATCGAAGACAGCATTGTTTTGCCTCCTGAAATCCCACCCCCTTCACCAAAATGGCTGTGCCTAGCCTTATGGAGGCTTCCAGAGAGCTCCTGGGGGCTGGGGAGGGCAGAAATTAGCCTAAAGTTTTTGCCTCCCCCCCCCAGCCCCCAGCAGCACTCTATAAGCCTCCATAGGGCTATGCATTCAATTTATTTGACACAAAAATGGCCCGTTTTTGTGATAAATGGGGTGGTTTTTTGCTCATTTTTCTCCCCCTCCAGGAGCACTCTGCAAGCCCCCCCAAGGCTAGTCATGCTTTTTATTTGAAGAAAAACGGCCACGTTTTCACAGAGAAAGCAGTTTGGGGAGGTATGCAAAGTGCAAAAAAACCTTCCCCCCCCCCCTTTTTGTTTAGTTATTTGTCAACTTTAAGACTTTGGACTTCAACTTCCAGAATTCTCCAGCCAGCATAGCTTTTGGACATAGCTGGCTGGAGAATTCTGGGAATTGAAGTCCACAAGTCTTAAAGTTGCCACGTTTGGGAACCCCTGAGTTAGAACAGTTTTGGAAAGCTCTTTTGGAAGGCTCTTTAACTGTTTCTGTGCCAGGAGAAACAAAGTTTTAAGGTTTGTCAGCGATTTCCTTCTCCAGGACATGGATAAATACACCTGGAAACATCAACCTACCTACCTACCTACTCTCTCTCTTACTCTCTCTCTCTCCCTACCTACTGTATTTCTCTCTCTATTTCTCTCTCTCTATCCTTCTACCTACCTACCTACACACACTCTCTCTCTCCCTACCTACCTACTGTATTTCTCTCTCTATTTCTCTCTCTCTATTCTTCTACCTACCTACCTACACACACTCTCTCTCTCCCTACCTACCTACTGTATTTCTTTTTCTTTATCTCCCTCTCTCTCCTTCTATTTTCCTACCTACTTTTTTTGTAATTTGCCTCTTCAAAACCTTGATGCGTCTTATACTCCGGTGCATCTTATACTCCGAAAAATATGGTAATCAAGACTTAATTCTTCCATTGCTCTATCAGCCTTTTTCAACCCAATGCCCTTCAGATCTTTTAATCACTTCTACCATCTCTTACAAAATCTTCATTGCTCATGCTGGCTGCAACTGATGGAATCAGTAAGCCAACATTTCCTCAGGGCAACACAATAGGGAAGGCTATGTCACATTGATTCCGAGAATCGCCATAGTTTTTCAAAAAGTAAGCTCAGGCAATGGAAACAAAAGTGACAGTATTTGCTTCCAGTTGCTCGTCTTTTAACAACTGCATTGAGGTTCTCACTGTATCATGCATTGTTTTGTGTACAGCATGCATTAAGCAGGAAGTGTCTGTATAATGTGTTACAAACGATGGAATCCAATGACAGTCCTCTGTCAGAAAAAAAAGGGGGTGGCAGGACACGGTTGGTAGGGGTGGAGTGATGATTGTCCTCCTCCAAAAGTTTTCTCTGAACCCTTAAAACACATAGGAGCAGATTCTGAGGGTGAAAGTGGCTGCAAGTGTAGAGAGAAAATTCTATGTGCAAGGCGATATTTGTCCAATGTTAGACTCTAATCATAGTGTCTGATTCTGAACCAAATTCAATGCTATGAAAATACTTCTAAATGATTATACATTGATGTTGTCAGCTTTAAGAAATCAAGTGAAGTACCAATATTTTTAAAATCTTTCCAGCAGGAAATATTTCTTAGTCATCTGGGCACCCACACAGAAAACCAACCTAACATTCATTTTTATATTATTTAATAGAGTATTAGCATACACAGCTTGCAACTTTAAGATAGTTTTTAATGCACAGGAAATGTATATGAGTATGAGAGGATTACTTTGTCTTTCTTTAATTAGCAGTTTGATTTTAATGGGCTGAAAATGCAACAAAATGTAAATGCTCCAAGTAATAATCAAAATTATAAACCGTCCTGATTCTTGTGCTCTGCCTGTTTAACATCGTCAGAATAAATAGGACGAAAATACTACAGGATAATTTAGAATTAAAGTTCACTCCGAAGGTCATCTGCTCCTGATTTGATCTTTAAAAATGTGACTTGAAGCATTCTTCATTTGCACAGCCCATGCTGTTGCCAATCCAGCTCAGTGCCAAGCATATTAATGAACCATTTTAGCATTCATTTATCAGACAACAGGATCCACTCAGTATGAAAATGTTTAATCAAGGGAACCATATACCAAAATCACCAGAAGAAACAAATACTGCTGCAAATACTGGTTTCGCAGTGGACTGATACCCACCTGGGAAGAAAGCTGCTCACCTCTTTATAGCTTGGAGTGATGCATGCCCTCTCAAAATGATGTCTTAGGTTTCTAAATGATGATGCGCTATGTTACAATCTTAAGTGTGCATTTGGGATATTTTTGGAAGGATTGTAGCAGCTTTGAAGCTAAGACATTGAAAATACACTAATGTCTTTATTTGCTTACTTATTACCCTTACAATCCACTTAACCTCAAAAGCAAAACACAGTGTATTTCCCACCTCTGATTTCATAACAAGCCTGTGAAAAATGTTAAGAATGAATAGATACTCTGTTCAACTACAGCTCTATTATAATTCTTGATTACATTCATTCTTTTTTGGATCATTAATCATCAATCAATAGTGAAGACACAATAAGAAGTATAAATTATTTCTACTACTTCATTTATTGGCCATTATCTTTGAAAAGCAGGATGAAGCTTGATTTCCCCCCCACAATGACTAGAAAATATCTATATAGATTCACTTCATGGTGGGTACAAAGGGTTTTTTTTTTAAGTGAAATATAGGAATATCAGGATTGTGGCTAATTTAAACATAATTGGTCCTCTTTATATGTTACCCCCCAGCAGGTATCCATGGTGATATAATAAGTGCAAAATCTTCTGAGGTAATGTAGTTAAATGTGCTATCTTCTCTGCATGCAGTTTGCAATTTTAACAGCCCAGGGGGTTGGTGGCTCCCCTTTGCTGGATATTTTTGGGAACCGTCTAGGCATCGGTCTGTTTGGGATGATTTAATCTGGATTCCCAGTAGTGAGGAAAGGGTTGAGCTCAGGGATCTAAATGATATTTTTCAATTCCAAGATTCTTTTTTTTCTTCAAAGAAAGTTTATTTTTTTTTGTTAACATAATTAAAAATTATTTTATGAACAAAGTGTTGCCCAGATTTCCCCTTTAACATTTTCACATATACAACCAATCTCATTGTAATTTTAGTACAATGACAATAATAATAATAATAATAATAATTATTATTATTATTATTATTATTATTATTATTCATTTTACATTATATTTCCATTTCTTTATGTATTACTTTTCTTCTCATACTTTACAATTTTTAATTTTTATTATATACATAAACAATATCATTTTTCATCCCTTTAAAGATAAACCAAATTTATCATTCCCTTTCCATCTACTTTCTACAAGTAACATATGTCTTCAAATTCAGTTTTTATATAGTAAACATTTAACATAATTACTTTGCACGCTTCAAAGTATTAATATAGCTCACACACATCTTAATTAGATACATATTACTATGGCCATGTTTAAAATATTTCATTTCATTCTACTAAACTCCAATTCCTAGATTTTCTTTTCCCTTTTTCTTCTTTTTATGTCTTACATCTTTTCTTCTGAATTTTTTCTATCATTTTTCGATAGATTGTTTGAATAGCTCTCCCCCAAGTTTTCCTTTTCTATCTTCCATTCTTTCTCTCTTTATTTTTGGCTAATTTCTTTTTTGGATACCATTTTCCTTTTTCCCAAGATTCTAAGAGTTCATTATCAGCTTTGGACCTGTATGTATTTGAAAGCCAACAAAGAAGGGCTTCATTTTTGAAATGTGATAATTTCACAGGGCTAGTGAGTGGCTTATTCCTGCCTCAGGGAGTTTCTCAGCTGTTTTATTTTTTCCCATCTTTCAGAAGTTCGGCTACCATCGTGTTGTTTTTAGCCTTTTAAGGCAGAAATAAAGAGAACAGGTTAGCTACAAATTTATCAGAAAGGACTGGTGAGCAGAAAGTGCAGAAGTGCTTTTTATATGCATTTATATATCTGAATATTCTAATCCACTTTTCAACTCAAATATTCTCCGCGGGGAAAAAAATATCTTAACAGCAGGGGGAATAATACAGCAAGCCAAATTCTATATCACACTTGGTAGTAAACAGTCTGCTCAAGAAGAGAAGCTTTTCCAACCAACACACAGCTCTAACAACTGGTGAAAAATTAATAATAATGACCTTTATGAGTCAGAGTAACAACAGGTAGTAAGATGTAAAATGATGTTTTAGAGGGCTCCAGAAACCTTTAAACTTACAAGAGGCATTGTCAGTTACAGTTCTAGGCTAGATGAATAGGGATGACATAATAGCCGTGTTCGTATGTCTAAGAACAGGGAGTCAAGCTATTCTCCAAAGCACCTGAAGGCAGGACAAGAAGCAATGGATGGAAACTAACAAAGGAGAGAAGCAACCTAGAATTAAGGAGAAATTTCCTGATAGTTAGAACAATTCATTAGTGGAACAGCTTGCCTCCAGAAGTTGTGGTTCCTCCTACACTGGATGTTTTTAAGAAGAGACTGAACAGCCTCTTGTCTGAAATGGTATAAGGGGGTTGGAGTGCACGTTCCCCAAGGTCTCTTATTCTGTTGTTCTGAATAGTTCAACCCAACATAAGGCAGATTTCCCATAGTCCCACATGGTTATAGAATATAAAAATCTCTGGAGCCCTCGTCAGACATCAAAATGTGACCAAAAGGTAATATTTATTTCACTAAAAGGTAAAGGTTCCCTTGCACATATGTGCTAGTCATTCCCCACTCTAGGGGGCGGTGCTCATCTCTGTTTCAAAGCCAAAGAGCCAGCACTGTCCGAAGACGTCTCTGTGGTCATGTGGCCGGCATGACTAAACACCGAAGGCACACAGAATTCTGGTACTTTCCCACCAAAGGTGATTCCTATTTTTTACTTACACTTTTACATGCTTCCGAACTGTTAAGTTGGCAGAAACTGGGACAAGTAACGGGAGCTCACTCTGTTATGCAGAGGGATTCAAACTGCCGACCTTTCTGATTGACAAGCTCAGTGTCTTAGCCACTGAGCCACAGTGTCCCTCACAGGGAATTAATTCTACAGTCACTATTGTAGAGTTAATTCCCTCCCAATAACTCATGACAGAAATAATGGGGAAAACAGTGGATAAATAGCAATGTAACTTTTTCAGGTGTCTATCTGTTTAGGAATACCCTTCTCCTGAATTTCTCTAACCTGGAAGCTTCAGCTACCAAAAGTATTCAAGTAGTAGGGCTCCAGGCTGAAGAGGACTATTTTAAAGGTTCACAGATATTGAAGTTCTACCTTTGAGATCTTAGGGAATTTATTTCCATCTTACTCCAAAATGTGTGCTCTATAGATGAAAATGGGGACCCTAAAGAGGAGCCTATTGAATATTGAATAAGGCCAGAGAAAAGTACAAAAGAACAAATCAATATTGCTCAGGTGCAATATTGTATAAACTTTCCCATTCTAATCCTGCCTCGGATTTCAAGTCTCATAAAACTCACCATTCATCATGATGGCTGGAGCTGATGGGAGCTGATGTCTAACAAACCTGGAGGGCACAGGCTAGAGAAGGCTATGGTAAATGAAGATAAGCAGAGTTTCTTCTGATAAATTATTGAGAAGGTCTATGGATCGTGGCTGCTTGTTTTCTTCCCTTCCTGTTTGAAAACCAGCACTTTAAACAATATCCATGGGCAGTTAAATTATAAATTTCTAGCCTATTCCATTAGCCTCGTATTCTCAGATATTATAAGTTAGGTGACACAAAAGTGTTGTTGCCAGCAAAATACAGTGTTCATTCATTACATTTATTGCTTTAAAACCACTGCCCATGAAATTAGTAATTCAGCCGATACTTCATTCTGAATACAGTTGGATTACAATAATGGGGAAATTAACACTGTAGATATGTAATTTAGACTTTGAAAATAAGTTGTCTGTCCAGAAAGCCTTAGATGTGAGAAGAGAGGTCATGAGCTAAATAGAGGGGATTATGCTCCTTTCTCACAGAACATAAGGTTTTTGTTAGTAAGAGGCAGGTTCATTCTGAAACCACATAAACCAGATGAGTCAGACTGCCCTGGAACGGTACTTTACAAATTCCCTACACCTAACTGGAATCATGCATCAGGGTTGTGAATTACTAACCCTTTTAGTCTTCTTGTTCATTTGTATTTCTGTTGTGCTGTACATGGGCCCTTTAGCTTGCCTTCGCTTTAAAGCAATAAACTGATTTTGGACTATGAGACAACATTGGAATGGTATGTCTTAAGCTGCCTGTGAGATTTGAAGAGAGATAATGTATTTATCTCAAGAGAACAATTCAGGATCCATTATGCTAACTTTAATTTCACACGCAAGGCAGTTTGGGCCTGAGATATGATATGTGTATGAATCTTGTCTTGCCTTTTCTGATACCCCAGCATCTAGGCTGGAGTTGGATGGATTCTGACCCTTAATAAAATTAAATAAAGGAGTTCTATTAATGCGGTATCTGAATGCAAATAAATGCAACTTAATAAAATTTCAAATTAACAGAGCGCACATGTTCGTGTTTTTATAAGCAGGGTACAAGAGACAACGTTAAAAAGGCAGCTGCATTTTCTGGGCCTCCAATAATCTTTAAATCCTCATTTCATGCTGCTTTTGTCCCCATCACAATGCTGTCATTTATTCTGACATCCCAAGAATCAGGAGGAGGGCACAAACCTCTCTTAAGCTCAGGACCGCGTCCATTCAGAAGCCTCTGCTGAAAGAGAACTGCAGAAGATGCTGCACTTAATGCATAGCTGGTTATTAGAGAGAAAGACAGAGCACAATGATGCTCTAGGGTCATTCTCACTTTTAAGATGTCCTTCCATGAATAGCATCTCAATATGTTGTTACGTGAACTTTATTGCCTCAACCAGAGTAGCGTCTTTCTGCTTTTACTGATCCCCAAGCAACAAGGGATGTAAATCATTACGTGGACTCCAAAGGCTCCATGTTTATATGCAAGCAGAATGCATATGAGACTAGCCATGTTTAAATGATGGTGGTTGGGTTACCTTGGCTCCTCCTTTGCAGAGCAGTTGCTTTATTTGCATTATTCTCAAGCCAAACCTTAAAATGGTTAGAAATAGGAGTGCAGCAGTTGTCTGGCATATTAGGCATATGCTAGTCAGGGATCCTCCCTACCGAGCCGCAAATGGTCTTTCCTTTAGATCACCCGTAATTTTTCCCCCTCTGCCGACAAGATATATGGACAAGCTTCCCAAGGGTTCAAAACAGGCATATTGGAATTTTAACTTGAGCATGCAAAAATAAACCACAACGCTGTGAATTTCATTGGATTTGGGTGCCAAATTCAGAATGCACGATCATCATCATCACAATCATTCAATAGTGAATAGAATCTCTTGGGATGTTCTCCTGCCCAAGTCCCGTTGCAATGACTAAGACCTGAAATAAATAACCATCCTCTTCTGTTCATCTTGTCAGCTTGTGTGGCATAAAAACTAGCAAGGTTATGTCCTATATACGACAAACTGCTGCCCTTATGGCATATCTGCAACCGCCACCTTGCCTTTGGTTTGGCTCAGCTGCCCCTGGCTTTGCCTCCTTTGCAGGTCAGGTAGGAGCATCAGAAATAGAAAGATCCCAAGGTCAGGGGGAAAAAGAGATTCCTCCCCCTCCCATTTGGATTTTCATAAAACAGGCAGGTAAAGGAAGCTTTTCTGGGCTGCTCCATTCATTGCCTTTGTGCTCGATAGCAAAGCCTATACATAACCTTGGGCTTTCTATCTGGCAAAGGCTTTGGGCGGCAAAGCATCTTCAGTGAACGGCTCTGGAGGGGACCGGACTGCATTGGTTGGAAAGAAGTGATGAACTGTGTCATACCTATGGACAGAGCCAGGATACCCTGTTTTCACTCAGTTTTATCCCCCTTCTTCTATACTCATTCAAAAACAACGTGGAGCGTGTCTCCACCTTACACCTAAATCGGAAGAGAGTTGCGATATGTAAAGCGCTACAATCGGACGGCGCCCCGGGCGATGTAAGAAAGGGGGCTAGAGGCTGCAAGATGGCTGGCCCCTGTGCTCCACGCTGCCCACTCCTGCGCCAAAGCTTGCAGTCCTTTTCGCACCGGGGATGACCGATCTATAGTGTCGAGGGGGGACTGGATCCAGCGATACAGTAGTTCACACCATGACTTTATCCACAATCAGCCAGTGGGACAAGTTTTTGCTGTGGCGGGTAAATACAGTCGGAAAGACTTCCAGGAACCCGTAACTAATACATCATTTTTTTATTTTATTTTTTTTACTTTAGTGGGGGTGGGGAGAGGGAGAGAGAAGACGCGCGATCCAACCCTGCAAAACTCCTGAACGGTTCCAGCCCAAGGCGGCTCCCTTTCGCTCCTATCTTCTCCCTGCCTTTCTGCACAAACGTTCCCGGGCTCCCCCTATCGGCCGCCGCGCTCATTTCACGAAGAGGAGGAAGGCGGAGGAGGGGGAAAAGCGGGCTCCCCCTCTGGCGAGAGAGAGAAAAACGACGGAGCGCAAAGAGCGAGCGAGCGAGCGAGCGGAGTTGGCCGCGAGGAGGTCGGCGGGCGTTTTCCTCCCCCTTCGCTTCGTTTCCTCTCTGCGCGCAGCAACAGCAGCAGGAGCAACAGCAGGTTGCAGCCAGGCACCAACGCCTCGCCTCGCCCGCCTGGTGCAATCGGGAGAGCCCGGCGTGGAGGCTGGCTGTCTCCGGCCGTTTTGCCCTCTTCTTCGTCGTCGTCGTCGTCTTCTTCTTTTTTTTTCGGCCGGGCGCTTTGCAACTCCTTGCCGCCGCCGTGGCCAGCACAAGCGACGTCCCTCTTCCCGGTCACTTCACGCCGCGCCTCTCTCGCAGCTTTTCTTTCTCGGTCCGCGTCGATTCGGCCAGCCCGGGTCGGCTGCCCCTTCCGAGAAGTCTGGGAGCTCCCACTCCCCCGCTGCTCTTCCCCATGGGGATCCGCGAGTTTCCCAGCGGCACGGCGAGGGGCAAGAGCATGGCGATGTGAGTGCCGGCGACGGCGGAAGGAGGGCGGGGGGGGGGTGGCGGCGCGGAGGAGCGGGAAAAGAAAGACGACACCCCCCTCCCCACTCTTCCCCGCTCCGATTCGGGCGCTCAGCTCCCTGGTTTGGCTGCCTCCGCCAGGGAGCCGCGGCGGGGTCCGGACGCTGCGCAGCCCTGGCAGAGCGCGAAGCGGGCCGGTGGGAGCAAAGTTGCTCTTCTTCTCCCGCTCCTCGCTTTTTGGGCGCCAAGAACGACGGAGGATGCGGAGGGAGGGAACGGGGTGCCCGGGAGGGCTTGCAAGTTCGCCTGGAGCTTTTCCCGGTTCGCGCGGCGGAGAGGAGGAGGGGGGAGCGCGAACCGGGAAAGCTCCAGGCGAAGCTGTCCTTTCCCGCGCCGCGACTCGGGATGCGATGAGGTATCCCGGGGCTCTTCTGGCGGGCTCCTCGAAAGGGCGCCGCTGAAGGACGCGTGTGTGTGTGTGTCGGTCCTGGAGGCTGGGTGTCTTGAACCATCCGCTGAGGCAGGAGGGTCGGATTACAGCTTCTGGGGATGATGGTGTTGTTGTCCAGCATGCTTGCAGATCACCTGAGGGGAAAAGCTGGGCTAAGAGGGCATCGCTTTGAGGTGTCCAGTGTCTTCCTCAGTTTCCCCAACCCAGCTGGCCTATCTTTGGCGGACCATTTATTCATTTATTCATTTATTTATTTATTTCCTCCTGATAATATCCCCGAGGAAGCTTTGCATTGATTGCCTCCAGGTCTGCTCTGGCTGTTCTTTTTCTTTGCCTTCAACCCGCTGCTACTGCTGCTCTTCCCTTTCTAGTGGCATGAGGAGGTCGCCTGATGTCAGCCCCAGGAGGCTGTCAGACATCAGCCCCCAACTCCGGCAGCTCAAATACCTGGTGGTGGATGAGGCGATCAAAGAGGACTTGAAATGGAGGTCGGTGGAAGACCTCACCAGCGCTTCCGTGGGACTCACATCCATTGAGGAAAGGATCCTGCGGATTACCGGCTATTACGGCTATCAGCCTTGGGCTACCAGCTATAAAAGTAAGTGCCTTGTTTCTGCCATTCTCTTTCCGCCTTTTTCTCAGTGCTCTTCCTCCCTCCCTCCCTCCCTCCTCTCTCTCTTCCTCCCTCCCTCTCTCCTTTCTCTCTCTCCAACTTTCCCTAGGCTGCCTCCTGACAGGTGGAGAGAAAGGCTTAAGTTGGGGGTTGGAATTAACCCTGTGGAACCTTGCCTAGGCCATAGTGCTGGCAGTTGACTCTCCTTGAGCTGATTTACTGCTCATCTTTTACTCACAATTCCCTTCTTCCAAGGCTTCTTCCTCGGTGTATGCTATACTTTTGTACACATGTTTCCATCCAGGGAGCTGATGGGAGAAACCTTGTTCTCTTTCAATGGGCCTGCACCATTGTCAGAATATTATGTGTACAGATATGGCCGGCTAAACTTTCTGATGGTTAAAGAAATATAACGACTATATATAAAATATTCAGACTGAAAGAGAGAGTTCAGCTTAAGTTCAAGCTGGGCTTAAATAAGAATTTTGCAAAAGGCCACTATAGTATAAAGCCATTTAAAAGAGAGGGAGAGAGAAGATGAGGGGAGGGAGGGGGAAATGTTAAGTGAAATGGTGATTGAAGTTTGCATCATTAATTCAAGGAACTGATCTTTGATAACTCAGAGAAATGTTTTTATAGCTGGATGATTTAATGAGTTGTTTTTCTCTTTGGATGCAGCATATGTTGAATTAATCTACAGAAAATGAGCTCTTAGTACCTCTATATTAATTATATTAATTGGAGATCAACATATAACATTTGTCTGTTTGAAATGAATTTTTAAAATGCATTGTGAATTTAAGATAGTTAAGCACAAATTTGTGAGATATTTGGTATTTTAAATATAATAGTATGGTTTTTAAAAAAAACTATTTTTCTTCACATTTCCAAAGTTTCACAGAAACATTTTTCTGTTATCACAGAGTGCTGATGTTGCATACAGTGTGTGCGTATATATATATATATTCTGAATTCATTTTTCCAGTTCTGAGACGTAGGTAAAAAAACAAACCCAAATCCAACTTTGTGGCTGAAAGCCTCTGCATTACAGATGGTTCACAACACCAGCAATTATTGCTTGTGTTTTATTTTCATTTCCTCACCTGTTGGTTCTGGAGAGAGTTCCCCAGGACACTAGTTTGCCTATTTTGCATCCCATAATTTCCCATCTACTTACGCAGTGTCTTATTCTGTCTAATGAAGAAATGTTCATGTTGAGGGTTTTATTCAATTAAATATTTGAAATATTCAAATCTTTGCAAACTGACTTGTGGATTGCAAGAAGTTTGCAGTATAATACTTACATTGGTTGAGGTTATCTAAAGCCTTTGCTATTATTAATATCATGTAGACACTGATCTCTACACTACAGAAACCCCAATCCATGTTCTTCTGTATTGCCAAATCTGCAGAGACACTCACCACCAGTTGATTATCCCTCTTTTATTTAAATTTCCAGGGCACCCTGATAGTTTTTATTTGCATTAGCTGTTAAATAATTAAGATATATTTGTTTCTCTAAAAGTAGCTTCCCCCGCCCCTACATTATGTGAAGCCTTGCCCACAAATGATTGCTAATAGTTCTTGTTGTTAGGGGATGGTTTTAAGTTGTTCATTTTATTGATTGTATTTTTATTGGTCAGTGAGAAAAATATAGTTCTGTCTGTCTAAACTCTGTGTTCCTATCTTAATCCAACAGCAGATGTTCTCTCCTAAACATGTATCTGTCAGGTGTAATAGGCTTCAAAAGGTGTGCAAGTTATAAGTTATGACTGTTGGGATTGTTAGAAGAATGCCCACTGGTGATCTATTAGAACTGCATCTTAGAGAATCTTTTGAGTCTTGAAAGAGCTCAGAGTATTGGTATGTATTCTTAATTACTGCAGTCAACTACTATATTCATTGGGGAAAAAACATTATTATATTATTTGCTAAAGTAAAGAGACAGAAACAATTGTCCATGCTTTTATAAAATTGATTAGCTACTGTACTTTGTTCTATGCAGAGGTGTATTTACTTGTGTAAATAGGCATCTGCCCCAATATTGTCTGTTGTTGGAACAATGAAAAGTTTTGTGCAACACACACACACACACACACACACGCACGTAGATGTAGATGAAGATGTTGGTTGGTATAGACCAGAGGTCTCATTCTCGCGGCCCGCAGGCCAATTGCGGCCCACAGGACAGGATCTTGTGGCCCCCACCGTGATATGAAAGTATAATATTAGTGATATGAAAGTATAATATCCAATATAATGGAATCCCTTATGCGGCCCAGCCTCACCCAGACTCTGCCTCCAGCGGCCCCCAGGTAAATTGAGTTTGAGACCCCTGGTATAGATGGATGGATGGATTAGATACAGTTACAGATATTCATTTATTGCAGTTTGGATATAGGTGAGCCCAAGGTGGATGCTGAAAGAAGGAGAATAGATGGCTCATCAGAGTGGAGTGCCAAGTGAGGGAGGGAAACACAGATCAGAAAGGAGAAATTAAAAAAAGGGATCTTTCAGGACCTTGGACAGGTCCCAGGAAAAATGTCATTTTGACAATGGCTAGCTGCTGATTCAATTCCTCCGTTTCACTGGTCCTATTGGATTGCTGAAGCCTGGCTGTCTTTATCCATTAGGCTTTATGTTTAATATACACCATATTGGTAGTGCAGAGAAGATCTTGAGAAGCAAGAATGCGGGTTCTTTGGCAGACTCTGGCTTAGAGGTTTTAGGGTCTATGGATGTTACTGCTTCCTGATTGCTAAACTCAACTTCCTAAATTCCCACTTTCTGTTCTTTTGTCCCAGGTAGTTTCTGTTTTCTGACTAATCACTGCTAATTTTGTAAAATATTAACAATTGCAACTGCACTAATTAATCTTAACTTTCAGTTGAAACAATCTCACTTTGGGAAAGTTTTAGTGATTAAAAATAGGGTAAATAAAATAAAATAAAGAAAGGTGGCAAGCTAATTCCAGAATAAGCCTGTGAATTCAGTGTAACTTTGGAAAAGACTAGTTTATGTATCACAGATTTCTGTTATAAATTTCTGTACAAATCTTAACCTTATTAAAACATATAATTCTGACTAGAAGGCCTTTGAAAAAACATGAAAAATAATAAATTTTTAAAAAATTTATAATTAAAATTTATCCTGTGCATCTCGCTAATATTGTAAATAATGATATAATCATTATTATGTATTTCCTCTCCCTAAATATTCAGATTTCATTTTATATTACATGCCGCAAGATTTGTTTATTGTGTGCTTTCAATTTTTTTTAAAGAGAACGTAAACATTCATAATAAGCAAAACTGTGTTTATGTTTTAAAGGTCTATTTTCTATTGTCAAAAATATTCAGAAATCCAAGGAATATCCTCCCAGTAATAGAATATGTATTCTTGATTACATTCAGCAGCAGCTATTTTAGTCATAAAATATGAATCTGTAAATGGCATGATGATAATGAAATCATACTGTATAATTAGTATACAATTCTTTATATGCTAAAATATATGTATATTAATGTAGTCCTAATAATATTCATATTATAAAGTTTCCTGGCGTATTCATCAGGGTGAGAACATATCTTTATCATTGTTCGTTAATACATTTTTGGATAATTGTGTAAGGAAAGCATTTTATAATATTACAATGAGAGAGGTTGGGTACATGCTGAGCAGATTTTTGGAATTATTCATAAGCATCTGCAGTTCATTAGAAAGGTTAGTGAAAGACACCAGAAAGAATATTTTTCTTTGGTAATGTGTTGGCACTTTTTGCTTTGTTAGCAAAAATAAGTAGACCACTGCATACATCTGTAGTAATTACTATCTTGCATGCTTTGTTCTTTCATCTTTAAAATGAGTGATATCTTGCAGTATGAATAGCCCTTTTACTCCCATTGAGATAAATATTTTAATTGACTTCTGCTAGATTGGTCATTATGGGAAGGGCAGCTTCAGAAGCACAGTGTTAAAGTGTTGCTCTGACATAATGACTAATCGTCCTATTGACTTCATGTTGAGCAACTGTGGCTTGTCTTGATGTAATAAGAAAGGTCATGTCAGTGGCACATTTACAGCATGATTCCAGATAGCCAATGTGTTTAATTTAGTCTTGAAAATGAAGGTAACCAAAGCTTAATTGCAATGGGAATTTTTCACAACAGTTTTTCATTCTTCTTGCATTTGTGGGATTTGAGGAAGAATTGTATTGAACCTCAATGTTTTATAAAGAATGAGTCATAACATTGAGGTACATCATACATAATTGATCATTAATTTATCAAGTTTCATTTTGTTCTTAGTGCAATAGTTCTTGGTAAAATCTATTTATATAGACTATTCATTTATTGCATTAACCCCAAGTCAACTCCCGAAGTATTAACATATATTATCAACACTAAATAAAATCAGAGTAAATCAGAGTCCAATACAAACATGTGAAATTAGGCAAAGATCATTCAGGAAAAAAGAAGATTATCATATTGATTATTATGTGGGTGAAATAAGAACATCAGAATTGACATCAGTGGAGTATTCTCTTTAATACAAAAAGCAGAAGCAAAAAATATAGTGGCAGCTGATATTGTGAAATA
The DNA here is from genome assembly GCA_039707465.1 of Rhabdophis nuchalis. Lineage (NCBI taxonomy): Eukaryota > Metazoa > Chordata > Lepidosauria > Squamata > Natricidae > Rhabdophis > Rhabdophis nuchalis. The sequence continues at coordinate 325,767,980 of CM077643.1, forward strand.
ATTGCTTGCAACCTTTTGCTGCTAAGCACAGTATTAACTATAGATTAGAACTTTATTTATGCATCATGTTCTGGTGCATTTTTTTTAAACACTTACTTAAACCTTAATGAAAATACTAAAAGTAGAGCCATTTTGGCTCAGACTGGAAGACTTATCAAGTATTAGCATTCTGTCTCCTCACTGACCAATTAGATCATTGTAAGTAGGACGTGAGAATTTATTTTTTTATTTCACAACATATAAATATTTTTATAGATGTCAGCCATCTGCCTCCAGCATTGGTCAGACTTTGACAGATTTTTAAAATACATACTATCAACCAAATGAAATGTTTTTTTCCAGAATAAGTCTCTCGGCATTACCAATTTACTAAAAGATAAATGGAAGTTCAATAAGGTGAATCACTCAATATGTTAGGGTCTTTTCACTAGGAAGTAGAACTTGTTAGTAAGTTTTAGAAGTAAAATATTTAAAATGGGAACCTTAAAAGTATTAATGGATAGACTATTACAAAAATAAAGTTTGCACATAGATTTTCCAACGTTGTTTAATTACTGTATTTTTCTGAATATAAGATGCACTGAAGTATAAGACGCACCACGGTTTTGAAGAGGCTTTTTTTTTAAAAAAGTAGGTAGGTAGGTAGATAGAGGGATAGAGGGATAGAGAGAGAAATACAGTAGATAGGTAGGGTAGGTAAGTAGGTAGATAGAGGGGAAAATGAGAGAGAGAGAAAGAAATATAATAGGTAGGTAGGTAGAGAGGGGGGGAGAAATACAGTAGGTAAGTAGGTAGGTAGAGGTAGAGGGATAGAGAGAGAGAGAGAGAGAAATACAATAGATAGGTAGGGAGAGAGAGAGAGAGAGAGAGAGAGAGAGAGAAGGTAGGTAGATGTTTCCAGGTGTATTTATCCATGTGCTGGAGAAAGAAATCACTGACAATCTGCAGCACCTAAGACTTTGTTCCTGCTGGCAAAGCATTTGATCCACGTAATTCTCATCAATCAGTAAAAGAGCTTTCCAAAAGGAAAAAAGAACCCCTTTTTGCACTCTGCAAACTTCCCCAAAACGGCCCGTTTTTTGTGAAAATGGGCCCTTTTTTTCAAATAAAAGGCATGAATAGCCTTGGGGGGGCATACAAAGTGCTCCTGTGGGGATGGGGGGAAAGAGCAAAAAAACAGTCCATTTTTCACAAAAACAGGCCGTTTTTTGGTCAAACAATGCATATATAGCCTTATGGGGGCTTATAGAGGACTGCTGGGGGCTGGGGGAGCAAAAAAAGGCCAATTGTTTGCTTGTTTCTGCCATCCCCAGCCCCCAGGAGGTCTCTGAAAGCCTCCATAAGGCTAGACGTGACCATTTTCGTGAAGGGGGTGAGATTTCAGGAGGCCAAAAATTCTGCATTAGATGTATAAGACGCACACAGATTTTCAGCCTCTTTTTAGAGGAAAAAAGGTGCGTCTTATACTCCAAAAAATACGGTAGGTCATAATAAAAATATTGCTTTGGTAATTCTTTACATTTATATTCCATAATTATAATTCCATTTATATTCCATAAAGGAATATAAGGATATATAATTTCTGTCATAGTCCCTGCCTTCTGGAACCTTCTGTCTTTAGAGATTAGGATGGCTTTTCCCCTTCTGGCATTTTATGTGTCTGGGCCTGGGGCCCTGAGTGTGCTAAGGGCTTTGTTTCTTGGATATATTAACACAAATGGCAATAGTTTTATTCAGCAACTATATGTTTATTTTGTGCTATTTTAATTGTTTTTATGATGTACACTGTCAAGTGTCACTTGAGACAGGCAGATACAGAAATCAAATAAATAAATTCAAATGTATTCCATCCCTTTCCTATCAGTTATTATTTATACATTTCTAGTGCTAATTTGCATATTTGCAAAACTTTGATAAATTGTCCAACAAGTAAACCTGAAAATCTGTAACATGGCTGCATATCAATATCTGGTAAGCTACTATATTCATTTACAGCAACACTTTAACAATATTTATTGAAATACAGACTATAATTTTATATTCAGATCAACAATTATGAAGTATTTTGTACTAAAATTTTGGATTGCCCAGGACAGAAACAAACAGCCTAGGAAGCAAGCAGTGTTCCCATCTGCCACCTGTTGGAAGGTAGCCTATAGGCAGCTGTTCCTTATCTGTCTGTCTGGGGACATGAGTGTTGCAGATTAAGTAGAAATTCAAAAACAGCTTAATGATGTGGAAAACATCTTAGAAAGCAAGGAACTGCTAGTATATATGGAAAGTAAGTTTTAAACACATTTTCTTGGAAAAGGTCAAAAACATATTTCTGAACTGTAGTGACAGGACAGTGCTGAAGCTTACAGAGGAAATATTTAGCAATAGCAATAGCATTTAGACTTATATACTACTTCACAGTGTTTTACAGCCTTCTCAAAGCAGTTTTACAGAGTCAGCATATTGCCCCCAACAATCTGGGTCCTCATTTTATCGACCTTGGAAAGATGGAAGGCTGGGTCAGCCCTGAGCCAGTGAGAATTCAACTGCCAAATTGCAGGCAGCTAGCAGGCCGCAGAAGTAGCCTGCAGTACTGCATTCTAACCACTGTGCCACTGCAGCTCTTCATTTAGGGTGAAGTATGGTTTCAGATAATCCAATTGATGACAGACATTATAGTTTTAATAAAATAAAGATGTAGAATCTGGGGAAATATCAAGTGAACTTAGCAAATGGAGCATGGAAATAGTTTTGGGTTACTGGCCCTGCCTCTTCCCTCTTTGAAGCTTGTAGACATTGGCTATAGAGTAGCTGCCCTTAGATCTATCTTTATATATTTACAGAATATGACATTCCAAGGTGATGCTTGGCCAATGGCCATTACAACAGAATTTGAATGCACTGGTGTTTTCTTAGTGTGAAAAAAGCAGTTTCTTGGTTAAAAAAGAATGTGAAAAATCCATGAATAATAAATTTGTTAAATTCATAAAAATGTTATTTGTCATAGACAGTACCTAGTTTGTCAGCATTGAAGCTGTGCTCACATCCAATTAATTTTTTAAAACTAGGAATTGCAGCAGTAGTAACAACAACACCAAAATTCAGTTTCAGTAATAAATCACCTGAATGGTTCATTTTGTCACTCTGTTTTCTTTTCAATCAAAATACCAGCTTGATACAATAATGTGGTTTTTTTATCTTTTTCTATACTGAAATTTGCTCTCAATACCACCATTGCATTTCATTATAGCTATCTAACTATACAAAGAGCAAAACAGACTAGAGAAAAATATCTGAAGAAATGAAGGATATGCAAGCTTTGTGCTAATGACACAAAGATGTTGAGGACTTGACAATATTTTTTTGCTTAGGCATAATCCAATGAATCCTTTATTCCCTATAGCTCTTACCATTCCTATTATATATTGTCCATGTCCTTGTGTGACTTTTTCAAATTTCTCTTGAGGCATTAAAAAAAACCCCAACCTTATCTTTCCTACTTGCAGCAAGGATGTTGTATAGGAAAAAGTGTCAAATGCTCGTTCAGTGGGATGTGTGTTATTTAGTCTTCCAGAGGAGATAGTAGTTGTGCTATTCCTGTCAGTACATTTCATTCTTGGCTTTAAATTCTGTGTGCGTGCGTGCGCGCGCGCGCACACACACACACACACAATTTAAAGCCAAGAATGAAATGTATGCATATGTATATATTTCTTTTTTCTTTCATTTGCTAAAATAATCCCAGGTTGCGGAAAATGGAAAGGAATTTGGGTGAAAATGGGGGGGGGGGAAGGGTTGGGCCCTCTGAAAACAAATAGTTTTTTCTCTGTTCTACTAAAATTTCTTATCAGCTTACTCCGTTAATTGGTTCAGTGAAGAATGTTATACGTAAAGATAGAAAGCGTTATATTTATTCATGAATACATATGTATACTATTTTCCTTCAAATGCCAAGCGCATTACCATACACTTCAGAAAAAGTGCTAAAAGTTGTCATAGGGTACTTTAATTATTTTGTTTAACTGCTCAAAACTTTCTAACACTTTGATGGCAAACCTATGGCACATGTGCCAGAAGTGACACTCAGAGCCCTCTCTGTGGGCATGCGCGCCATTGCCAGCTTGTGTTCATGGTGCCAGAGTGCCTGAAAATGGCCTGAAAAATGGCCAAAAATCAGGCAGGCGTGTGCGGTCCAGCTGGTCTTCAGGTTTCTGGTACTCTGGCACACACACATGGATGCACATGCACAAGCATTCTGGTTTGGGCACTCGGTGCTAGAAAGGCTACATGTGGGCTTGGGAGATTCTTTGGGAGTTACCAATAAAATTATTGCAGAGCAATGGAAGTCTAATAGCCCCATGTAATGTTTCATAATATTTGAGGAAACAAACTGGGTCTTGGAAATGGATTTTGAATGGACTTACAATAATTACAGTTGTAGAGATTGATCTTTGGACGATTTACTGAAATTGCTGAAGTTATGAATGGTTAAATTAAAGTCACTTTTCCTATTGTATAACATATACAATTGAACGTCTATATATTTCTTCACTTTAATAAGCCACAAAAGCATTCATTTTTAAAATGTCTATAGGAAAACAAATGCCACTACATCTTTGCATATAATACCCGAGTTTACTACAATTCACACTTGATTATATTCACCTTTAAGCTCTTTTAATTCAATGATTCACTTATTTCTTACATTTTTTCAAATATAAAATATGCACAGGGTAAAACTGTAATTATGGGACAATCTGTAGTCCTGCAGTGCTAGCTGTAGGACAGAGAGCCAAATGAGAGGTTTGCAATTTTCTGTTGCAAGATTTGAGATAAGCCTCATTGAACTAATTGGGATTTACTTCAAAATAGGCATGCATCGGATTGAACTTTTAAGGTCAAGAAATAAAATGTTAACACTCTGTACATTCATTAAGCAATAGGACTAGAAATATAATTAGAGGGAGGAGGGTAGCTGCCTCAAGCATCAGATTTTGGTGGTTATGAAAGATCAGCAGGCTGTTCGGTATTTAATATATTGTTTTATTATGTATTATTAACATCAGGAGACTAGGGTGTGAAAAGATGATAATGGCTTTTTTGTGGAGGGCTTATATTCAAAAACTCATGGCGAAAAATCTATCAATGTGGTCACTAGGGGTCAACGATGACTTGATGCATATAATCAATCATTATATTCAAGAACAGAATGTTTGGCTTTAGGGAAGGAAGGCAGCAAAAATTGCGGCAGCCAGAAAATTTGCGATGAAAGTTAATGCAATGATATTAGAGCTCAAAAAGTCTTACCTTTATCCATTCAGGTAATATCCTTGACTTCTGCTAAAAGTTAAAAAAAAACAAAGTCAGTTGAGCAGAAGATCTGATTTTACTTCCAGTAAGCTCCCCTTGTAAACTCTTACAGTTTCTACATAAGAATGTGGTATTTAATAAAGGGCAGAGCATACTAGATGAAAACAATCCATTTTAGGACAGAAACAACATGTTTCCTTCCCCCATTTTCCCATTAAATTCTTTAGTTGGAAAACATTGACAGTGGACATTTTGACAAAAGGGCTGAGAAAGTAAAACGTGGAATAAATATATTTACATTCCTGGTGCTCTTGTTATGAGGGCAGTCATCCTGTTTATATCCCAGCAATCCTACAAAGAACAATCCTTTCAGTGGTGCAGGCCTTGTCCCCATACAAAATGGGTGTATGACAGTTTTGAATCAGTGTCTCTCTTGTGTGTTCCCACAGTGTGATGAGATTTTCAGTCATCTTGGAAAGCCAAGCTGATTTATTCTACAATCAATCTACCAGTATCCCAGAGAAAATGTTGGTCAATGCTATTTCCCATGAGAGGAAATTCAGTCAATCCCCAGTATTATCTGTTGGTTAGTGTTAGTACTGGCTCTCTTTATGGTCCTGCACCATATATGGCTCTATGCCATATGTCAAAGGAGATTCTCAGTCATCCAGGTCATGGTGCTTTTTTCAAAGTCAACCGGACTTTCTTTCTTTTTCTTTGAAGACATTTTGCTTATCATCCAAGAAGCTTCTTCAGCTCTGACTGGATGGTGGGGAATGGAAGGATTTAAACTCCTTGTAGACAGCTGGTCATTTGCATTCTTTTGGAGACAAAGGCCACTCTCTTCTGAAAACAACAAAGTTCACCTTTTGGACATGTTTCAAACCAGCAGTCCTTTCTGTCCAAAATGTAGGCTTTGCTGTCTTCAAAAGAGTGAGCTTTTTTTCTAAAAGCATGCAAATAACCAGCTCTGCAAGGAGTATAAATCCTTCCATTCCCCACCATCCAATCAGAGCTGAAGAAGCTTCTTGGATGAGAAGCAAAACATCTTCAAAGAAAAACAAGTCCAGTTGCCTCTTGAAAAGGCACCTTTGGGACATAGCTCTATGCCAGTTTTTCTCACCTTTAACCCGGAAATGTTAAACATGTGTATTTTGTCACCTAGAATTCCCCATTCACAGGTTTTAAAATTGCCAAGTTTGAAAAAGTGAGGTTTTTTTCTTTGAGGTTTTTTTTTCTTTCACTTTCTCAGTGATGGCACCCCACTTATAAATTCCATCGAATTTATATTTATTCATCTGGATATCTCTGAGATAATACGCTGCATGAAATAATAGATTGTCCTTTAAATAAAATATTTTTTAAATTACTATTTGCTGTCACTGTTTATACAAGTTTCTATGGGGGTGTAGGTATTTCCACTTAGACTCCATGTGAATGTTTCAAATAGTGATGTGCTTTCATGATTTTGTGCATTCCTGGTTCTTTTAAGAGAAAAGATAGCATATAAATAAGTAGTAAACATTGATGCAATTGTGCTCTTAGAACATTTTTTATTCAGCTGCACTCAAGAGAAAATAGTATTGAATAAATTAAGGCTCATCAAAATTAGCATCTATATCACAAAGCAAGTCTAGTTTTATTTTCTGTCAGCAATATTCACTGAACCTGGCTAATCCTATTCTGAATGTCTTTGAAATACTATAAATTTTATTGGAATAGATTGGCATTTTGTATATGAAAGTATCTATATCTTTTAATGAGCTTGCTAGGAAGGAAAATTCCATTTATCTTGTCACATTTCTACATAGCCTTAAGGGGAGCAAGCAGTATCTTCTGCAAAAACAAAGAGAAAAATTTCTGAAAAAGATTTGCTACAGTGGCACTATCTTCATTACATCAATAAAAGAGAAGGGATTTAAAATTCTATGTATCAGGCAATCTCTGTATGCTGATACATACCGTAGCAGAAAGCATTTATAAAAAATAAGTCTAATACTAAGAGCTGAGACCTCTATTAAAATTGATTGATTTGTATGTTGAAAGTGGCAGTCTGTGATCAAACAATGAATCCTTTTTATTGTATTTCGTATATATTAAATAGAGGAAGCAAGTGGTATTTAGCTGCAGAAAATATCCATTGCCTACAATGAAAGATGCTCTTGAAGAAGCCTGCATAGAATTGTACTTGTAATAAATAAATTAGTAAAAGCACTGAATATCAAGTAAGTCCATGACAGTCAGTGAAAAAGCTGTATGTCTCTGCTGGGAAATAACTAGGCAAAAGAGCAAAGAATGGAGAAAGAGGAGGTGGCTAATGAAGAAGACAAGAAACACAAAAGGGAATAAAGATGTGCTAAGGAAAGGGGGAAGACTTTGTATACAAGTCTTTTGTCTCTAGTGTAAAATGCAAAATGCTGTATAGATCTTGAAAGAACTCAGTTTGCCTGGCAGTCAGGCTAAGCCAGGGGTCTGCAAAGTCGGCTCTTTTAAGACTGGTGGACTTCAACTCCCAGAATTCCCCAGCCAGCTATGCTGGCTGGGGAACTCTGGGAGTTGAAGTCCACCAGTCTTAAAAGAGCCGACTTTGCAGACCCCTGGGCTAAGCTAATGATGTGTTAGGTCCTGATCTTAGTGTCAGTATTGAGTCAGAATTGGCATGGAGGAATTACAGAAGCAAATAAGATAATGATTTGCACTACAAATATTTGTAGTGTTGGTGGCATAAGATCTGTTGCAGCATTCCGGAGCATGGAAACAAGGGAAGAGTTGCCTCATGGCCCTCTGAAATAGTGTAATCTAGGGCCAATATTTTTCAGCATTGTATTAAGAATGCTGCAGCTGTTTTCATTCTGCAGAGGTCATAAATATCAGACCAAGAGCTTTTGGTTCATGTTTCCTAATCACCAACTTTAATAAGATCAATTGTTCTGCAATTTTAAATTAAAATTCTCTGTTTATCCAGGAAATTTAGAAGCAAGTGTAATTGTGATTGAGTTGAAGATGAAATAACAAAGAGCAGCAAGGGGTGGAACACTTTTGCAAGCTAAGTATTTGTGCCAGTTAAATTAAACATACACACACATACCATACCTAGTAGGTGCAATTTTTGATTGGTAAGATGAAATATAAGCTTTAAATTAAAAAGAAATAATGATGTATGAATTATCTTTGATTAATCATAAGCATTGACTGAGGTAAAACTTCAAGCATAGTTAAGTCTTCGCATTACATCTTACAGAAATAAAGTACTAGGTTTATTTATAACACATCAATGTTCTCCTTATTGCATATTTGTGTACTAATATAGGGACATGACTGCAGAGGGAAAATCAGCAAATTATTATGACTTCACTTGAGGCAGGATAAGAGTTTAGGGCTTTTTTCAAAAATGGATTCCGTGTTGTATCCTGTGATTTTCTGGGGTTTCTGTGTTGTTTTTATTTATTTATAATCTTTTCAAAGAAGCAGTGGGATTGCTCCATTTTATTCTTATATGATGCATCAGTGAGAAAGTTGAGGCCAATCTTGTAATCTGAAATCACCCATTCACCTTCCACCTGCTTTGGATTCCATTTCTCGGGTGCCTGTCGGATTATAATTGTACCGTATTGAAGTGACAAGAATAATATATTTACCCTACTGCTGCCAAATTTTATCTTCAAAATGGGTATATTACATGGCCATTATGCTGGCCAGAGAGTATATTCACTGGATTTCATGGCAAACCTCTCATTTAATTACATCTGTGTGTGTGGGCTGTACTCCAAATCCTCCAGTCCATTATTTTGATGAAATCCCTTGTCGTAAGTGGAAAAATAGGCACCTGAAATAGAAAATTGGGTTTTAAGGGGTTTTTGAATCTTAGTATGCCATCCTAAGCCTTGCAAAATCCAACTGCAAGTTACCTGATCAAGAAAGCAATGGTTATTTACTGTGGTCAGCTGCCTCTTATAGTGGTGAAGCAGTTCATTATACACTCTGGTTAATAAGCTTTTTTTTCCCCTATAGTAATGCAGGACAGAGTAACATAGCTACCTGGAGTTCCTTTGCTGGGACCAAGATAAATAATTGGCCATCAAATAGAACTATTTACAACAGAAGCAAACACACAACCAGTAATTGGACAGGCAGTTTCCGTGGCACACTATGACTGGCTTTTCAGATGCCACCGTGTCATAAGGAGAAACAGTATTGAATTATGAGGAATGCAGCCTTGAGGCATTTTGACAGAGCCTGTGTTTCTATATGGAAAGAAAATTGCGGAGAAAGAACCTAGAGGAGAAAACATACAGCGTCACTTAAAATATAGCTGCAAATCCTCTCAAATAGTTATCGGGGTGGGGTATTAATTCTACCAGGTCCTGATTCCCTCTGCCATGATAAGATTTTACTGTGTTTTCCTGAAAATAAGACAGGGTCTCATTTTCTTTTGACACCCCCCAAAATAAGCACTTGGCCTTGTTTTTGGGGAAGTCTTATTATTTTTTTAGGTGCAGGAGGTGGCAAGCGTGGTCACCTCGTGGCTGCTGCTGTGTTACGCTGCTGCGGCAGCACAACTACTCATCGGCTGGATCCTTTTCAATCAAAGCACCGCTCAGTCGCAAGGAGTAAATGGCGGTAGGTAAGGAGTGGGTGTGACGCACGTCGCTGAGCCTGCCGCTCTTTTTCGGCAGCCATTAGTGATTTCAATCCCCATTGACTTTGATTGTCGGAAGGTTACAAAAGGTGGTCACATGACATTGGTCATAAATACATCTGAATTTTGATCACACGATCATGGGGAAGCTGCAAAGGTCGTAACTGTAAAAAACGGTTCTAAGTCACTTTTTTCAGTGCTGTTGTAACTTGGAATGGTCACTAAGTGAACTGTTGTAAGTCAAGGACAATCTGTAATGTTCTAATCTCTGAAATTTAGATTTGGATTCATTTTAGAACAGTCAAAGAAATAGGGGATGTGATTTATTATGGTAATCTTGCATTTAGCATGATTTCTACCCTTACTTACTGCCTGATCCAGATAGCAAAGCCAATATGCAATGCAAGTTAAGGTGAATTCTACCCTCTGAATATCACTGGAAGTGAGTGATAGGGAGACTGTTTATCTATTTTAGCCCAACCCACCATGCTCGGGTATGGGGGACAGGGACAGAGAGGGATAAAATTATAGCTGAAGTACAATAATACAATAGCAGAGTTGGAAGGGACCTTGTAGGTCTTCTAGTCCAACCCCCTGCGTGGGCAGGAACCTTATACCATTTCAGACAAATGGCTATCTAACATCTTCTTAAAGACTTCCAGGGTTGGGGCATTCACAACTTCTGGAGGCAAGCTATTCCACTGATTAATTGTTCTAACTTGTCAGGATATTTCTCCCCAGTTCTAAGTTGCTTCTCTCCTTGATTAGTTTCCACCCATTGCTTCTTGTCCTGCCCCCAGGTGCCTTGGAGAATAGTTTGACTCTCTCTTCTTTGTGGCACCCTCTGAGATATTGGAACACTGCTATCATGTCTCCCCTGGTCCTTCTCTTCATCAAACTAGACATACCCAGCTCCTGCAACCGTTCTTCATATGTTTTAGTCTCCAGTCCCCTAATCATCTTGGTTGCTCTTCTCTGCACTCTTTCCAGAGTACCAAGTTTTATTTATTTATTTGTCAAATTTATATACCGCCCTATCTCCCCGAAGGGACTCAGGGCGGTGCACAGAAATATAAAAATATAATACAATACAGTACAAACAATTAAAAATGAATTAAATTAAAGTCTGTGCTTAAAATTTAGATTAGAAAAGGGTTAAAATCAATTAAAACTATTACCCATTAAAAACTAAGCCAGGTCGGCCTCTTGAAATAGATGTGTCTTTAATGCCCGGTGGAAGAGGCGTAGGTCCGTGATGGTACGAAGGTAGGGGGGTAGGTCGTTCCAGAAGGAAGGCCCCGCCACAGAGAAGGCTCTCTCCCTGGGGGCCACCCATCGGCATTGTCCGGCAGATGGCACCCTGAGGAGGCCCACTCTGTGGGAGCGGACAGGTCTAAGGGAGGTATGTGGTAGGAGGCAGTCCTGCAAGTAGCCAGGTCCCGTGCCATGGAGCACTTTAAAGATGGTTACTAGCACCTTGAAGTGCACCCGGAAGGCCACAGGCAGCCAATGCAGCTCGCGCAGGAGAGGTGTTACATGGGAGTATCGAGGCACTCCCAGGATCCCCCGTGCGGCCGCATTCTGGACTAGCTGGAGCCTCCGGGTGCACCTCAAGGGGAGCCCCATGTAGAGAGTGTTGCAGTAGTCCAGGTGGGAGGTGACAAGCGCTTGAGTGACCTCTGAGTTCACCTATTGAAATATAAGATGTAATTTGCTCCACTGGAACTTAATATATTCAAGGCAACAATTGAAGAATTATGTGAATATATTAATACACTCAAGAATACATTAATACATGGTTAATAGGAGAAATAAAATAAAATTGTTGATAGCCAAGTCATGGATTATTCACATTACTTGTGGTCCCATTCTGATAGAGCATTTTTTTCTTTTCTCAGAGAAAATTGTGCCCAATATTAAAGGATTGACCAATTTCTTGTCCCAATGTAATTGCATCTATTTTTCCAAGGTGAAAAAAAAATCCAGCAATTGGACACTGCATTCAATTTCTACATGATTTCCTTATACAAGATGGGTAACATTACCTGTTCTTATTCAGTGATAAGACAGTTCTTGTTTCATGGCTCATAATATGAGGATCAAATTACAAACAGATATACTTGCATATTTCTTGATAAAAATCATTGATTGTTAGCCAGGGTCTTATTTTAAAAAACTACTGAAAGGTTTTATATTGCTATATAAAAATTCCTTTAGAATTTCCCCTGTACAGTATTAAAGCTTTGTGCACAAAGTTGCATCTGTAGATCTTTGAATGCAAGTATTAATAGAGCCAAAGCAGTAATAGCAACAATTTTAAAGACAATATCCTCTCATTCCATTAGATTTCCCATAGCTCAATTCTCCAAAGGAAATGAGAGTGAAAAATGAGAAATTTCACTTAATGAAACTTAATTAAGTGCCTTTTAGAAGCTATTGGAAATGTAAAAACTTTAGTCTGTTTTCATTGTTCTGTGGATGCATTTACCTGAGATCTTAGAGCATACCAGTGCTAGCTACCTACTTTATGTCCCCTCAAGCTAAATACTATTTCTATGTTGTATTTCACTGGGTCATTTTAATGCAGCTAGACCAGGGGTGTCAAACTCAATTTCATTGAGGGCTGCATCAGGGTTGTGTTTAACCTTGGGGGGCTGGGGTGGGTATAGCCGTGTGTCTTGATGTAACTCGTGTCAGGGGTGCCTGTGGTGATCTGAGTGCTCTGCCAGTGAAAATGGGCTCCCAAACTCCATTTTTGACAGGGACAGCCTCCTGCAACCCTCTGCCAATGAAAACAGAGCTCTGTTTTCACTGACAGAGGGTTGCAGGAGGCTACCCCAGCCAAAAACCGAGCTCAGGAGCCCATGTTCGCTGGCAGAGGCACCATGGGTCGATCCTTTGCTCTTTCCAGGTTGGCCCCAGGGGCTGTATCTAAGCATCCCATGGGGGAGATCTGGCCCCCGGGCCTTGAGTTTGATACTCCTGAGCTAGACTAAAGTGCAAGTAGAAGGGAAAGTGCCTCATAAAAAAATACCAGGTAAAAATGAAGGATTACTCTCTGTTGTAGTATGTTTTCAGTGACACTTATGTACAGATCCAGGTATATTTCATTCTTTCTCTGGATTAACAGGTATTAAGCAAACATGAAATACATTCTTCCACCATAAAACACGATGCACTCTTGACTTAAGGGTTATTAACTATAGGAGCAATAAGGGACAGATATTTCAGTACCATGGACAGGTTCCAAAAAACCAATACTTTACCACTTACTCCCACATGAAATAACTCAGTCCTTAAATCCAGGATTGAGACTACAACCTCTTGTTCAGGCCACAGCCTCTTGCTGAGGCATAGAGAGGAGTTTGTAATCGCTTTCCTAAAATCTTCTAGCTCTTGTTATTGGACAAACTATGGATTCTTATTAATAGTTGGCTGAAAGATACATTTGGTAATTCTGTTTTTGACAAGTTGTACACTTAGGTTCAGTGGATCATTGACACCAATGCAATATGATATCTTTCTGCTTGTAATCTGGATTGATCCACATTGTCCATCTCATCCCTGTCCCTTTCAGGCCTTGTCCAGATTGCCAAGAGACTGCATGATAAAAAAAAAGTATCAATATTGTGGAACTGATGAACACAGGCTTTATAGGAGGGTACCTTATATCTTCCATGGTATCTTAGATTGGACTCCAACTTGCTGCTATCTTCTTGTACTACATGGTTTATAACTTGTACAATTCTCAGGCACCAAGGTTTTTAACCTTGGTCAAAAGTTGTAAGTAGAAGATATTTTGAAGGCACAGATTGGGAAGTTTCCTCTGTTCCTTTGGATCAATGGTACTTATTTTGATTTTTATCAGTTGTTCAAAATTTAAGCAGAAATCTCTATCATCATTTGTTGGTTAATCGAGTAGAACTGGGGTGTCAAATGTGGCCTTTGGGCTGGATCCAGCCCGTGATAGGCTGCAGAGTTGGCCATCCCGGAGATAGTGAGTGAATGGCCCCTGCCACTCTGGGCCTAGTCCCGCCCACACAGCTGCAATGACCAGGCCATGCCCTCCTTGCTGCAATGACCAGGCCATGCCCTCCAAGGTCAAACAAAATCCTGATGGGTTTCCAGGAATTGAACCTGGACATATTTAATGCAGAATAGGGTCATAAAACTGAGTCTTCTTGTCAGGATTAAAGAAGAAGTAGTCAGAGAAGGATGAGCATATATACGTGAACAGGCTTTTTCATTATATTTCACAACATCTGCATATTAAATGTAATTCTTCACTTCTGCCATATATAAAGGCTAAATTAAAGCAACTCGATGAGAAAACAAAACTTAATGTACCATATCCAGCTTGCGTAAGAAAAACCTAATTGGAAAAACTATTTTAAATCACAGGTCCTATATAAAACTGCAAGGACTTTAGTTCAGTTGACAGTAATAAGGGTTTTTTCCCCTTTAACTTAAAATTCAAGAAATAACCTAATAAAAATGCAGGTTCTTATGGTGCAGAGGGATGTTACATCTCTAAGCATCAGCCATTTAACCAAATGTTTAATCACAAATTTATATTCTAATAGAATAGGAAATACTGTTGTAATATGTAATGTAACAACTTACTGAAGGTATGTTATATGCAAGAAATATTTTTCTTGGTTTTTCATTTTCTCTATGTACATAAATGATTTCAAAAATGCATAGAATAAATAAAATAAAATGTAATGATATATTACTAGTTGCATCAAAATTGCATATGATCCACATTAGAGATTCGAATGAGGACATAGAAAAGCTCCAATCTAAGTGTTGCAAATCTCTTTTGCTTGTACCTTCTTCAACTTCTGAAGGTAGTTTTTCTAGCATCAGAAATTGTGCAAACAATTTAATAAATTCAAAGACATCCCAGCTTTCCACTATGATACCTTAACTGTGGGGGGGGGGGGGGAGATTGGACCTGCCATTTACTTCACCTAAATAAATTATCTCTGATTGCTTGTCTTAGAAAATATAGAGATGCAATTGGTTGGAGTTTATTAATTTACAGAACTTACATGACTGTCTATCAGAATGGAAGTTATCCAAAACAGTTGATGAAAGTTTGACTCTAAGAAGACTTGGAGAAATAGTTTTGTGCATTGGGATCATTCTGGAAAATCTACATTCAGGGTAGATTAACCTCCTTGATTGCAATAAACCTCCTTGATTGCTTGTTCCCCAGGAATGGTATTCTAGTAGTCTCGGGAAACAAGCAATTGTGGTGTTGACTGTTGACAAAGTTCCATTTAGCTAGCACACTGAAAAATATTGATAGAGTTTTCCCGTATTAATCATCGAAGACCCAGGACAGATGCTTAGTTCACCAAGTGATTATGTTTTCCATCATAGATCTTCTTGATCATCTGTATGAAAGAAAGCAGCATGAATAATTTTTTTCCTACCATAAATTCTGCAGGTCAAACTGACTTCTCAGCATTTGTGGCAGATAATGGAGACATAATGCTCTTAATTACAGTTTCTATAACAAAAACTGTGGGGAACAGCTTGTTCTTTTTGCTTTCCCTTCAATTTTCTCAAATTTTAAATTTAATATTTCTATTCTGACGTGTTGATTATATACTTTAACAGATTTTGTATTTTTGTATCTTAAAAGTATTTTAATAAAATTTTATTGTGTTTGAGGAAATGACTTTTTTTCAAAATAAACATCTCTGCATTTGGCTTTTTATGTAAATGGGGGGAATGTGTGCGTGGATATTTATATATAACGTGAATAAATAGATTACTAAGTCTTTTGGGCCTAATGGACACATTTGGAATTCTGAGAATATGTTATTGTTCATTTATGTTTCTAATATTATGGGAAGATAAATGTCTATATCTCACTTCATTATACTGTTTCTGCTAGGTGCCTTCTGTAGTCTTTATCTTCCATGACACAACCATGCTCTTCAGGAGGATTCTCTGGAACAAGGAAAACAAACTTACAGGGAGAACTTAGAATGAATGGTGTTAAATTTACTAAAAATGCAATAATTTATAGGAAAAGCATACTTCAGACTGAAAGACAAAATGATATTCTGGATTTTGAGGTTTTAGGGTACCTGTTTTGATGAAGGCTGTGTTGATATACAAGAGTCCAGCACATCTGGTGAACAGTGCTTTTTCTCAAGGTTTTGGAAAAATATTCTACAAGATGATATTTGTTGTTGGTCATCCATGAATTCTCAAGAAACATTTGACATGTTTAAATCTTTTTAAAATCAACAGATTGAGCACAGGAAGTCAGAAGTGGTTGGGAAAGGAAGCCATTTAGATATACCTAGTTTAGATATAACTAGTATAAAATCTCACACATAAAGTACTCATATACGGCAATAAGCTGTAACATGGTTTATTTAGTTTTGGCTTCATTTGCTACGTAAACCCAACTATTGTGGTTTGCCCCCATGGGGAATGACTTTGCACATTTTACGAACTCAATATGACATGTTTAGTTAGGCAAACCATGGTTTAACTTCTAGCCAAATTCTTCCTCTTTTTTTTTGAAATTCAGAAATGCATATCATTCAGCAAAGTCATTTTTTTCTCCATTTAAATCCTTCTTAACTGTATTCTATGCATCTCATTTATTTTAGTTGTCAAAATCTTTTATTGGTTTTCTGGAAAAGAAGCTAATATGTATGTTTTCTCCCAGTGGAGGGACTACCTGCCATGCCTCCTTGTCTCTCAGCTTTCAAATGACTTAACTTGGGAAAAAGGTCATGGAATGTAGCTCTGCCAGCATGAACCTCTGACTAGATTTATTGCTATGAACCATGGAAGCGGGGTGTGCCTCCCTGCAACGCTGATCTGGCACCATAGAGAGAAGAAGGCTTTTCAGACTTCCCAGTGCAATTGTTAATAATGTCAAAAGCTTTCCAATCAAATCCTCATTTTAAAAACCACAAACACTGAAGGAAAAGAGAATAGTAAAACAAAACAAAAAATATATGAATGCAATCAAGTTACATTCAAATAAGTTAATGCCTTGGTACTGTTTAATGCAGAGTGCATGTTGTTTATTCAATGCATAATCTTTATAATAAGTTCATAAAGAAGACTCCCTGCAATGTTTAGTGATAAGAAAGCAGAAAATAGTACATATCTGGCTTTAAAATACAATAGCTAAATGTTTTCCCCCCACCATAATTTTCTTCTAATTTTTAAAATATCAGTGAATTGAACTGTCAATTATAATATCAATAGTTGAAGGGAGATGTGACAGCTTGTCATAGCCCAGAACTCTCTGTTCCCCTGTCATGTGTTCACTAAAATGTCCCTGCTGGTCGTTGGGGTTGATAGCAGCATCTGGAAGAAGTAGAGATAATCCATTTTCTCACAGGCTGTAGCTTTCAAGCTAAATATACCTAGGTTTTTAAGCTTTTCTCATAGGACTTGATTTCCAATCCTTTCACTATCTTCTCTGGACTTGCTCCAATCTTTCAATTTCTTTGAACCCAGGAGGATTCCAAGGCAAAAGATAATTTTTCCCCTTTTCCAATGGTAAGAAGTTGAAATAAGAGATTAAAGAGAACTGTGCCTTACCAGCAGCACAGTTACCCCCTTACTTAACTCTAAGCAGGAAAGGAATCTAAAAAAAGCAAAGCATAAATTTAGTCAACATTATAGATGGCATTCATATTCAATAAAGAGATAGTTAACTTTAAAATGCATGAACAGAGACACAAAAATCAAGCTTTGTTTTATTACTGCTTTCATACAGGTTATCACAAAGGCTGGGTTGTATGTGTGTGTGTGAGAAACAGGGAGGAAGGGGGAAAAAGAGAGTGAGTAGAGGAAAAGAATCTGACTTGCTTAGCTATTAAGGAAAAGATTTCCCTCACACATATGTGCTAGTCATTCCTGACTTTAGGGGGTGGTGCTCATCTCCATTTCAAAGTCGAAGAGCCAGCACTGTCCGAAGACGTCTCCATGGTCATGTGGCCGGCATGACTAAACACTGAAGATGCATGGAATACTATTATCGTCCCTATCTTAGCTGTTAGATAGCTACTAATAAAATACTATTTGATTGTTTTATATACCTGAAAATGAAATCAGTAACTTGCCTGATTTTGCCACAAAAACAAGTACTGTATGCCTTTGGTTGTCACCAAGCCCGTGTGACAGGGTATGTTCAAATCTGACCACTTGTATCAGAGAAAAGGAAATCCTTTGCTATTTAAATTATCCTCAGGTTTCTATAATTAAATAGAAACCACAGGCTGATTGATGAGCTACTGGCATCATACAAATATAACACAAAACTAGAAAACCTGTTTTTGTAAGTGCCAAAGGAGGTTGTAGCGTATGGCTGCTGCTTTTCATTGAGACAGCATGTTGCTTCATGAAGCAGTTTTGAGGAAATAGTTACTGTGAAGTATCTCCTGAAGATTTGTGCTAGTATTTTTGTAAGAACTAATCTGATGTAGAGGGTAAAGTTATCAGCTATTCATTCTGTCTTGAACCACATCCTTCAGAACTAATATGGTCATCCCAGTGTCATCCTTTATAGGAGGGGTCTCCAACTCTTGGCTCCTGGACCAACATACCAGCAACTGGGCCATGCAAAGAAATGAAGCCCCATCCACAAGATGCAGGCAGGACGTGAAACCACACCCCTTCCAGTTGCGCATAAACCTCTCTCCATGGAACCAGTTCCAGATACCCAAAAGGTTGGGAGCTGCTTCTTTATAGTGTCCAGCCAATGGTACTAGGGTGGCCCCTTCTCCTTTTTCAGCTGATCACTCCCAGCATGGTTGACTTTTCGAGTGAGTCAGCTCATATGATGTGCAATCCATGGGATATGTTAAAGCATAGGAACTAGGAATTCTGAGTTCTATTCTTACATGTAAACCAAGATGAATAACTGTGGACCAGTCATTTTCCCTCATTCCTAGAAAAAAGGCAATGGCTTTCAAAAAATATTGTGAAGAAAACTGCAGGGATTAGTCCAAGAAATCACCATGTCAACACTGACTCAAAAGGATTAACAGAAATTCACCCAGTGTAAATGTTCTAAGTGTCTTGAATTTTCCAAACATAAAGAAACATGTACTTAAACCACATCACTGATTAATACCTTGATCCAAAGACCAAACCTATTAGCATGTATGTTTGTTTTCTTTAGCAGTCACTCTCCATCACAATATGCCTCCTTGCTTAAAATGCAGGCTGATACCTGTATAGAAAGAAGAGTGGAGTAAAGCAGTCTTTCTTGCATGGTGAATCTAAGTGCACATATACAGAGTTTAGGATAAGTGACACTGTACAGCACTTTCAAGGCTGCTTATTTAAGAGTGAACAGAAGCAATTCTGTTGCCTGGATATGCTCTGCTTAAGAAGCCACTCTTTTCTACAGATTCTCCAGCAATATTCATCAAAAATAGAACATGCAGAAACCGAGGGACAGGAGACAGAGGTCATGCCCAGGGCTTCTCTGAAGCAAATCACCTTGCCTCAATAAAGAAAATCACATTGACTCTGCTTTGTGAAGCTTTTCATGTTGAATTGTTGTCACCTTGTACAAAGCTAATTATAACACAGATATAATGAAAGATATAACATCTGACATTGCTGGCTTTCTTCTTTATTTGCTTGACTTATATTAGGAAAAAGTGTGTTTAAGTATATAAAATGTGAATACCATAAACAACTAGTAAGAAGAACATGAAAAATGTTAAGGAAGATGTTTCACAAATTACTGATACTGCATAAGGATTTGGAATAGTAAACCACGGTATAATAAACTAGGAACTGATTGTATTGTCCTAATATGCCCTCCTAATGCAGAGGATTGTGTGGATCACAACAAATTGTGCTAAGTTCTTAAAGAGATGGGAGCACCAGACCATCTTATTTGTCTCTTGAGAAACCTATATCAGGAAGCAACAGTGAAAACTGGACATGGAACCACTGACTAATCAAAATTAAGAAAGGAGTTTGGCAAGGCTGTATACTGTCACCCTGCCTACTTAACATATATGCAGAGCACATCATATTTTTATTTATATTTATTTAAATTTATATCCCGCCCTTCTCCACAGAGGACCCAGGGCGGCGCACAGGAAATTTAAAAACATACAAAATACAATAAATATAATTTAAAAACTATTAAATAAACCTATCCTGCGCGAAAACCAAAATTTAAAAACCCAATTTAAAACTATCTAAAAGTCCCCATGGGAGGTTAGGCTAGGCCGGCTTGTTGAAACAAATATGTCTTAAGACATTGGCGGAAGAGGCGGAGGTCGGTGATGGTACGTAATTCAGGGGGCAGGTCATTCCAGAGGGCTGGCCACGCCACAGAGAAGGCTCTCCCCCTGGGTGTCGCCAGTCGGCATTGTCCGGCCGACGGCACCCTGAGGAGGCCCTCTCTGTGGGAGCGTATCGGTCTAAGGGATGTATGGGGCAGGAGGCGGTCTCGCATATAACTAGGCCCCGAGCCATGGAGCGCTTTAAAGATAGTTGTCAAAACCTTGAAGCGCACTCGAAAGGCCACAGGAAGCCAATGCAGCTCGCGCAAGATCGGTGTTATGTGGGAGCACCTAGTGGCTCCCATAATCACCCGCGCGGCTGCGTTTTGGACTAGCTGTAGCTTTTGAGTGCACCTCAAGGGAAGCCCCATGTAGAGAGCATTACAATAGTCGAGTCGGGACGTCACGAGAGCTTGAGTGACTGTGCAAAGGGCAGCCCGGTCCAGTAAGGGGCGCAATTGGCGCATCAGGCGTACCTGATGAAACGCCCCCCTGGCCACGGCTGCCACATGGTCCTCCATGGACAGCCGGGAATCCAGGAGGACACCCAAATTGCGCGCCCACTCCACGGGGGCCTGTGTTTCGCCCCCAATTAGTTGGAATAATCTGGCTGAACCGGGGTGCCGGAAACCACAGCCACTCAGTCTTGGCAGGGTTGAGCTTGAGTTTGTTTAAGCTTTATTTAAGGGCTTTGTTTAAGCCCTGAGAAAGGCAGGGCTAGATGAATCAAAAATTGGAATTAAGATTGCCGGGCGAAATATCAACAACCTCAGATATGCAGATATTACCAATCTAATGGCAGAAAGTGAAGAGGAACTAAAGAGCCTCTTGTTGCTGGTGAAGGAGGAGAGTACAAAAATTTATTTATTTATTTATTTAAATTTATATCCCGCCCTTCTCCACAAAGGACCCAGGGCGGCGCACAGGAAATTTAAAACATACAAAATACAATAAATATAATTTTAAAAAACTATTAAATAAACCTATCCTGCGCTAAAACCAAATTTCAAAACCCAGTTTAAAACTATCTAAAAGTCCCCATGGGAGGTTAGGCTAGGCCGGCTTGTTGAAAGAAATATGTCTTAAGACATTGGCGGAAGAGGCGGAGGTCGGTGATGGTACGTAATTCAGGGGGTAGGTCATTCCAGAGGGCTGGCCCCGCCACAGAGAAGGCTCTCCCCCTGGGTGTCGCCAGTCGACATTGTCCAGCCGACGGCACCCTGAGGAGGCCCTCTCTGTGGGAGCGTATCGGTCTAAGGGATGTATGGGGCAGGAGGCGGTCTCGCATATAACTAGGCCCCGAGCCATGGAGCGCTTTAAAGATAGTTGTCAAAACCTTGAAGCGCACTCGAAAGGCCACAGGAAGCCAATGCAGCTCGCGCAGGATTGGTGTTATGTGGGAGCATCTAGTGGCTCCCATAATCACCCGCGCGGCTGCGTTTTGGACTAGCTGTAGCTTTCGAGTGCACCTCAAGGGAAGCCCCATGTAGAGAGCATTACAATAGTCGAGTCGGGACGTCACGAGAGCTTGAGTGACTGTGCGAAGGGCAGCCCGGTCCAGTAAGGGGCGCAATTGGCGCATCAGGCGTACCTGATGGAACGCCCCCCTTGCCACGGCTGCCACATGGTCCTCCATGGACAGCCGGGAATCCAGGAGGACACCCAAATTGCGCGCCCTCTCCACGGGGGCCAGTGTTTCGCCCCCAATGGCCAGAGTTGGAATAATCTGGCTGAACCGGGGTGCCGGAAACCACAGCCACTCAGTCTTGGCAGGGTTGAGCTTGAGTTTGTTACCACCCATCCAGATCCGTACGGCTTCCAGACACCGGGACAGCACTTCGGCGGCATCGTTGGGGTGGTTTGGGGTGGATATGTACAACTGAGTGTCATCAGCGTACAGATGGTACTCCACCCCAAAACCACGGATGATCTCACCCAGCGGCTTCATATATGTGTTGAAAAGGAGGGGCGAGAGGACCGACCCCTGAGGAACCCCACATAGGAGAGGCCTCGAGGTCGACCTCTGCCCTCCCGTCAACACATATTGCGACCGACCAGAGAGGTAGGACCTGAACCACCGTAGAACGGTGCCTCCCAGCCCCAACCCCCCCAGTCGATGCAATAGGATACCATGGTCGATGGTATCAAAAGCCGCCGAGAGGTCTAATAGGACTAGGATAGAGGAATAACCTCTATCCCGCGCCCTCCAGAGATCATCAACCAACGCGACCAATGCCGTCTCGGTGCTGTGACCGGGATGGAAGCCGGACTGGCGCGGGTCTAGATAATCAACTTCCTCCAGGTGTCGCGGAAACTGTTGGGCTACCACACTCTCAACAACCTTCACTAAAAAGTGAAGGTTGGAGACCGGACGATAGTTCTCTAGTAAAGCTGGGTCCAGGGACGGCTTCTTGAGGAGGGGCCTCACTACCGCCTCTTTCAAGACGGCAGGTAAGGACCCCTCACTCAAAGATGCGTTGACAATGCCCTGGAGCCAGCCTCGTGTCGTCTCCCAGGATGCCAGTACAAGCCAGGAGGGACACGGATCCAATAAACATGTGGTCGCCCTAAGCTTCCTTGACAGCCTGTCCATATCCTCGGTGGTAACAAAGTCAAACTCCTCCCAAGAAGGAACCTCAAGACTGGTCTCGGACAGTCCCACAGGACCACTGTCGATGGAGGGTAGCTCATTCCGAATCCGAGTGATTTTCTCCTGCAGATAAATCCCAAATTCCTCTGCTCGCCCTTGCAGAGGGGCTTCCCGCGGCCTCTGGTGGAGGAGGGAGCGGGTCACCCCAAACAGGGCGGCAGGGCGGTTATCTGCGGATGCAATAAGGGTGGCACAATACTCACGTTTGGCCACTCTTATCGCCACGAAATAAGCCCTAATATGGGTTCTCACTAGTGTTCGGTTGGCTTCGGAGCGAGAGGATCTCCATCTGCTCTCTAGGCGTCTCTTGTGGCGTTTCATCCCCCGAAGCTCCTCAGTGAACCAAGGAGCCTGGGTGATTCGTCGCCGCAAGAGAGGCCGCAAGGGCGCGACTCGGTCCAAGGCCCCCGTGGCCGCACTTAACCATGCAGCCACTAGGTCCTCAGTCGAGTCGCGGGGCAGGGTCACAGGAATTGGCCCAAGCTCCCTCTGGAACCTTTCTGGGTCCATCAGAAGCCTGGGGCGGAACCATATAGGAGTGTCCGGTTCCGCCTCCCCGCGGTGGGGTGTAGCGATTGGAAAGTCCAGCCGAAGGAGAGCGTGATCTGTCCATGACAAGGGAGTGATGACTAGATCCCCTATTCCCAGATCACGACTCCACTGTCCCGAGACAAAGATGAGATCCAGTGTGTTCCCCCCCTCGTGAGTGGGGCCTAAAACTACCTGGGTCAGGTCCATGGCCGTCATGGAGGCCATGAACTCCCGAGCTACTCCAGAGGCTTCGCCCGCCGACGGCAAGTTAAAGTCCCCCATGACTACCAGTCTGGGGGTCTCAACTGCCGCCTCGGCTATCACCTCTAGGAGCTCGGGCAGGGCTGTTGTTGCATAGCGAGGAGCCAGGTATACAACTAACATGCCCAACTGCCTCCCTAGGCCCCATCTCACGCAGAGAGATTCACACCCGGTTGTCTGGGGGACCGTGGTCTCCTTCGGCTCAAGACCTTCCTTTACGATAATCGCCACCCCCCCCACCCCTCCCTAGGGCCCTAGGCTGATGAAAAGCACGGTAACCTGGTGGGCACATGTCCACGAGGGGTATACCCCCCTCGTGGCCCAACCAGGTTTCCGTTATACCCACCAGGTCCGGGTCCCCCTCTGACACAAGGTCACGAATGAGGGGGGATTTTTGAACCACGGACCTGGCGTTGCATAACATCAGCTTCGGGCCCCGGGTCTGTGATTCCTGCCCACCTAGTCTGCGATGGGAGAGCGGAGAGTTGGAGCACGTGACCGCCTGGATCCAGCGGCCACGGTCTTCCAACTGATGGTGCCCATTTCGTCTCCCTCCGCCCCTGCCCCTCCCTAAGACCGAATCGATGGAAAGAGCTACCGTGGAAATGACCCCCCCCCCTTCCCTTCCTCCGTTTCCCTACTTCCGCCCGCCGGCCTCACTTGCTGTCCCCTCCCTGGACTATTTTTCCCCTCCTCCCTGGAACCCCCTAAAAGCCTAATTAAAAACCTCCCTAAAAACCCCCTCAACCTGCGCTTCGCCCACCTCTCAGGATTAATCAGTCCGTCATCGAGGCGGGCCCGTGTTAAACAGGAGGGCCAGGCCTGCGAGAGGGGAGACTCTCGCAGGCTAAGGAGGTCGCGTC
The DNA here is from genome assembly GCA_039707465.1 of Rhabdophis nuchalis. NCBI lineage: Eukaryota > Metazoa > Chordata > Lepidosauria > Squamata > Natricidae > Rhabdophis > Rhabdophis nuchalis. The sequence goes on from CM077643.1 coordinate 325,792,526, forward strand.
TGGAGTATATGATAAAAGCCCCCCCAGGCAGCCCAAGTCCAGGAAGGCAAAACCTAAGTCCGATAAGCAAATAAAGTGGCTAAGTGCAAAGATATTCTTTCGGATGGGGGGGTAAAGTCAAGATAGTCCAGGGTCTTGTGGATGGGGAGATCGAATTTAGTCAGGCCCCATCCATCTGTCTCTCGGACCAAAAGGGGTTAGTTCGTATCTAGTGCCGCATGGCTAGTTAGTCCATCATGCGGCCTGATGAAAATACTGCCCTCTAATGGCACAGATGTTATCAGCTAAACCTCCTCCAGTCGTGCACTCACTCCAAGATGTTCCAGGTGTTCAGGATCTTCCCGGGTCGTCCTCAGCCAGGTCCACCATTTCACGAGCCGGTTGCAGCTGTTCCACGCCTGGCTGCTCAAACCAGGATACCACGATCTTCTCCACTCTCCATTCTCCTTCTTCTCCAACTTTCAACTTGCCAACTCATCTCCATCTCCTCACGATCTCATCATCATTCTCATTCTCATTCTCCTTCTCCTTCTTTCAGTTCCACCGTCTCCAACTCCTTCCCATCTCCATCTCATCACCATCACTGTCCATCACTCTCAACTTCCTTCCGTCTTCCCCATTCTCTCTCTTTCTCCTCTCTTTCTTCTCTCTCCTCCTCCTTCTCCATCTCTTTCTTTCCTTCCTCCTTCCTCCTTCCTCCGACTTGGCTTGAAACTCAACATTAAGGAAACTAATATCATGGCATCTGGGTGACTCAATTCCTGGCAAATAGATGGAGAAGAAATGGAAGTAGTGACAAATTTTATTTTCCTGAGGTCCACAGGAAATTAAAAGACACTCCTGGGGAGCAAAGCTATGGAAAATCAGCATATTAAAAAGCATATTAAAAAGCAGAGACATCACCCTGGCAAAAAAAGTGCGTATAGTCAAGGCTATGGTTTTCCCAGTTGCAATGTATGGCTGTGAATGTTGGACCATAAGAAAGACTGGGCATCAAAGAATTGAGTTCTTTGAACTATGGTGCTGGAGAAGACCTCTGCGAGACCCTTGGACTGCAAGGGGATCAAACCGGTCAGTCCTAGAAGGGATCAACCCTGACTGCTCTTTAGAAGGTCAGATCCTGAAGATGAAACTCAAATACTTTGGCCACCTAATGAGAAGGAAGGACTCACTGGAGAAAAGCCTAATGCTGAGAAAGATTGAGGGCAAAAGAAGAAGGAGATGACAGAGAATGAGATGGCTGGATGGAGTCACTGAAGCAGTCGGTGTGAGCTTAAATGGACTCCGGGGGATGATAGAGGACAGGAAGGCCTGAAGGAACTTTGCCCATGGGGTCACGAAGGGTTGGATACGACTTCACAACTAACAACAACAACAATGCAGAAGTATTAAATCAAATGCAGTTCTTGAGCAAGAAGGGATAAATAAAAGAGAAAGCTTGGATAGTGTAGGCAGAATGAGTAATATTCAAATATGGAAAACTTTAATGATATTTTGAAACTAAACATGCTTTGTAAAACAGTTCTACAAGGGCACTGCCTGGAGTGCGATCTGTACTATAAAAATATAGTAACAACTAATGTTTATGGGTAGAATCTTAATTTTTAATATTTATCTGTAGCAATGTGGACTGTCAATGCTTTTTTTCTGGAAAGCAATGATAGTCATACCATCACAATAGTTCTTTAGTATAAGATTTTGAAGAAGCTGGGTCTACTTGGAAGAAAATGACTGTGGTTTTAAAATTGGAGAAAGTAACATGCTTCTAATACTATTCTGATAGCTAAAATGCAATGATATACAAGCTTTCATAATGAAGGCGAAGGAACACAATGAAAGAATTGACAACAGGTGCAGCAATTTCCCATCAAACTGACAAGGAGATATTGAAATGGTAGATAACTTCTGGATTCTAGTCTGACTTTCATAAAGAACTACATCATAGACTAGAACTTGGTACAGTTGCAGTAAAAAGCTTGAAAAAGATATTCAGATGCCATGATGTGTCCATACAAAGATCAGAATTGTGGATACAAGGTTTTTTTTCTTAAGCATTCTATGCAAGTGGAAGTAAGATTTTGAAGAAGCAGATAGAAAGAGTATTAATTCTGACCTGCTCAAGGCTGACTCAGGCCTTCCATCTTTCCGAAGTCAGTAAAATGAGGACCCAGATTGTTGGGGCAATATGCTGACTCTGTAAACCATTTAGAGAGGGCTGTAAAGTGCTGCGAAGTGGTATATAAGTCTAAGTGCTATTAATCTTTTGAATGTTGATGTTAAAGAAGGCATGCGGAGAGTGATGATACATGATGGCACATAATCAATCAGTCCTTTGTTTATTTTTTTTCTTAGCTTTGTTTACTATAATTAAACTCATTGTAAGTTTATTAAGAATTATTTGCACCCGTGTCTTGTAGGTCAGGATTAAAAAAAAAGATCTTGTAAGAGGTATTCAAACAAACCCATGTTTGACTAAGCAACAATGCTGGTTCACTTTCTTTTATTGTAAAACTGGATTTGCTATTGGGAATATACTCTTAGGTTTGTTTTGTTTTCAAAGCACACACTCCAAATGCAACCTTAGTATTTAATTCTAAGATTCAAATAAGCATTTTATTGCTTGGAGATCATGGATCCCAAACATGACACCTAATAAGGAGGAAATACCTTTGACAATTTTTTTGATGCTTATTAAACTCTCCAATCCTTTATCTTCTTGTCTCCTCCCAACTGTTAAATGCAATAATGACTAACTTGTTTATTTATGTACTCATTTATTTGTCTCTCACTTATAGTGCTGCACCTGAAATATTAGAAAAGATGTATTAAAGGAACAAAGAAGTCTAAAACTAAAAATAGAAAATAGTATTTGAAAACCTCTTGCTACTAATAAAGTGTGTTTTTAAATGATGAACCTGAAAAGAAATAATTCAATTACATACAAATTATTACAAATTCAGGAATTTAGAAACCATGTACTGTAATGTGCACCAATTGACTGCAACTTCAGCTGAAAGAACAAAACATTTAAAGAGTTAACCTTTTGGCAAAGAAAATAATGTACTATTTATTCTTTAGCTAGTGTTTATTTGACAGATTGCTTTGTTACTGGTACTCTTGTATCTTCAAATATGTTTTAATTTACAAGCTTTAAGATTGCAACAACTTAAACAAATATTCCAGTTCGATATTGCAATGTAACTTCTTATTTCCAAGGTATATAGTATTACTTTTAATTGCTCATCTTTGTATCTTCTTTCCATTTATTAACAGATACATTTATAACCACGACAATCCTTTTATATGCAAATATACAGTATATGGTTTATACCCTATATGCCTTTTTTCCTTCCATTTTGAAAATATTTACTTCCTTCAAAGCTTCTCCCAATCACCTCATTTTTAGACACTAATTTTATGTATTGAGATCAATGCAGGAAACACTGCTATTAAATTCCAAAATCATTTGCATAGATTCTGTCCAAATCAGTGATCCTTTTCTGGGTTGTTGTTTTTCTCCATCCAATAGGTCTTGGATATTTCACTTTCATGGACTACATCATTATTTTTGTTGGGTGTTTTCTGCTCAATCAATCAATCAAATTCGGATTTATTGACCGCACCCTCTCCCCACAGGGACCCGGGGCGGTGCACAGGAGAAACTAAAAACAATATACAATAAATACAAAATACATACTTTAAAACATAATTAAACAATGTTACCCGTGCTAAAAATGATTAAGAACCCATTAAAATGCATTTGGAATCAATAGACAGAGAGAATTATTCAAGGCCGGCCAGTCGAAAGAAATAGGTCTTCAATTTCGTATGGAAGGAGCGGAGGTCAGTGGTCATTCTGATGCTGATAATATTATAAGTTTAATTTCTGATATTGCACTTTTAGTCATATTTGAAAATTCAGTTCTGTGTATAAAACTATTTAAAAATGTATTCATGAATTTGACTTCTAGAAGTAACATTTCCTGTAAAAAAACAATATGTGGCACTTTCTTCAGAATAAAACTGTGTGTCCTTCAATTGGGAAAAACTCTTCTTTTGGGAACTTCATAATTCTGGGTGAAATCTATTTTAGAAAGAAATTATTAGGATATTGCTTCTCAGTTTACATTCATGATTTATGATTCATGAACAGAATATTGTTTGTTTTGCCAGAGCAGGCTACAATATTTAATCAAAGTCAAACTTTGCCTTGGAGTATACTTTGAATTCTTTGGCCCCTTGTCTTCATTGCCCATCTCTTTGGAAAACATGGCAACCTTACAAAGACCGGATGAAATTAAAATCTCAACAGGTATGCAAATACGTGGAAAGCTAGGAGGTAGGTTGACAGCAGTTCCCGATGGACAGTCTTTATCAGCTCTGTGTGATACAAAGACTATCAGTCCATCAGGAACTGCTACACTCACCTCATAACAATAAAACTGGAAAGGAGAAGGTGGCAGTGGTGACAATGGCAAAGTATTCCTTATTGTTGCCAAGGAAGCTTCATGAAAGCATCCATGAAATCACCAAGAGTTAGAATACACTTTACCTTTGAAATAAGATTATACATGCTGGGTTCTTTTAATGATTTCTTTTGGAATGCTGGCTGTTCAATCTTCCACTGCTGGAAGCTTTTTGCTGTGTTTTTCCTCTCTCTCTTTTGCATTGCTGTAAGGGAAAGTGATGGCTGAAAGGATTGTGTTGATACCCTCACCTTCTTATTTCACTGAAATAAGAAAGTATAGATACAGGATAAAAGAAATTATGTCTCTTTTCTAGAGGAAAAGCAACTAATAGAATAATCGAACTGTAGAATTGGAAGATAGCATTAAGATGATCTAATCTAATTCTTTCCACTGGGCAGGGAAACTACTTAACAGTTTGGTTATCCAGACTCTTCTTAAAAACTTCCAGAAACAAAGAACCCATCATCTTCACTGGTATTTTACTCATGTACAGATTTTACAAGAACTTGTCTTTAAATCTAGATAGTTATTTTTGGTTTACATTTCTGTGAAATTTACTCCTAAAAATCCTCCCTATTATTGTATTCCTTTCTATATATCTGAGCAAGAACTTCATATTTTTCCTCAATTTTATAAACTTTATTTCATCTGTAAGAAGTAGATACCATTGATAATAAATCTTTTACTGGAGATATTAGCATGGTATTCTATCTTTCCTTAAGGAATTTGGGAGGATGTGTTAAATTTATCTGGATAAGGGTTTCTACTGTTTCCCCGAAAATAAGACAGGGTTTTATTTTTTTTAGCCCCCCCCCCTCCGAAATAAGCCTTATTTTCAGGGAGGTCTTATTATTTTTGAGGTGCTGCAGGAGGCGGCAAGCATGGTCACCTCATGGCTATTGCTGTGTTGCAATATTTTCAGAGGAGGGATTATTTTAGTGCATGCGCTCAAAAGCCCGATTGGTCTTATTATCCGGGGAGGTCTTATTTTCAGGAAAACAGGGTAGTGCTATTTTATACGTAAACCAAAGTATCATTTCTGAAATGTATTATGTTAGTTCAGATATAGACAATCTAATAAATCATTTTGCTCATGTATCAATATTTCTATAAAACTGAATATTTGAAATGTATTCATTGCCTACTACAAGTTAATATTTGTGAAAATGGAAAAGGGTCACTTTAATTTTTTCAAGATAATCTCCCAAAGGAGTCCTTATGGCTCCATAGAAGTCTGGCACAAACCTCAATAATGCGAAAATGGTGTGATGTCAAATCTCAGCTTTTCCTCCTTGTATCACAATATCACCAACAAATGCAATGTTGTAATGTATATTTTGCTATCCCCCTTCCTCCCATGAATAATTTTATGGTACATTCCAAATTGCTTTATAAGCACTAAGCTTTATAAGATGACTTCATATGTACTATGTTTAATCCTCATACTATTTTTTTTTTGTTTCTTTACCCAGTGCAACAAGTTGAGAGGCCTTCAATTGCCAATTTTCAATTACTAGTGAATTGGCAAATTATAGATTTTTGGTACAAACCAGAATCTTAAGGCACACTTTAAAGTTGATTTAAGATCTTGGCCATTTTACATTCTAGTACAGCATACAGTGTTACCTTATTCAGAGTTGACAAGAAACTATGATTAATCAAGCACTTTGTTGTTGTTAGTTGCGAAGCGGTGTCCCACCCATCGCGACCCCATAGACAACATTCCTCTAGGCCTTCCTGTACTCTGCCATCCTCTGGAGTCCATTTAAGCTCACGCCTACTGCTTCAGTGACTCCATCCAGCCACCTCATTCTCTTTCGTCCCTTTCTTCTTTTGCTCTCAATCTTTCCGAGCCAGTTAGGCTCTTCTCCAGTGAGTCCTCCCTTCTCATTAGGTGGCCAAAGTGCTTGAGTTTCATCTTCAGGATCTGGCCTTCTAAAGAGCAGTCAGAGTTGATCTCTTCTAGAACTGACTGGTTTGATCCCCTTGCAGTCCAAAGGTCTCGCAAGAGTCTTCTTCAGCACCATAGTTCAAAGGCCTCAATTCTTTGGTGCTCAGCCTTTCTTACGGTCCAATTTTCACAGCCATACATTGCAACTGGGAAAACCATAGACTTGACTAAACACACTTTTGTTGGCAGGCTGATGTCTCTGCTTTTTAGTATGCTGTCATCAAGCACTTATGGAATTATTATTGTGGCTTATGAAAAGAGAATAATTGTATGCATGAGCATAAAGTTCATTCGCATGTCATCATATTAAGCCAAAATTTGATTAACTAAACAAAGCCAGTTTAGCTGTAATGTCACCAGCTATGTTTTCACTCCAACACCCATTTCAACAATTTGGTAATTATATTCAAATAACTTAAATGTTTAATTATTCCTGTCTCAAGAAAAAAAAAACCCATGTATATACACCTTCAACATGTTGAAAATTGGAATGATTCCAACTAAATTATTTTGTACATTTCCAAGTCCTATAGTTGCTTGGCAACTACAGCAGAAAATACAAACTTCATTCTGCTTTTTATCTAAAGTACAAAATGATTGTTCATTGTGTGAGTTGTCTTTCAAATGCTCTTTCATCCAAATTTATTTCCCTTGCAATCCCTTGATGCACACATTTATTCACAGACAACTCCCCAAATCCAGAATACATTAGGTAAGGATGATAAATTCATATTTCCCTAAGTACTTTTAGCAGAGATATCAAAAAATGGATCTTACTGCTGTAATGATATCTAAGTCTAGCAGATGATTCCCCTTTGTTTTGATAAGTTATTATTGTATCAAATCTCTCATTTCCCCACAACTTTTATATAAAGTCACTGACATACATAGCTTTTTATCACAAAAAAAGTCTTAAGTGAAGCTTGACTTGTGCTGGCTTCCTGGACATATTCATGCATTTTCTTGGCAACAATATAGAAGTAGTTTGGCATTCTTCCAGGATGTCCCCCCCCCCCCCAATCTCCCATTCCAGTTTACAGCCTTTGATTTTACTTAATTTGCAAGTTCAGACAAGATCAATTAGAGGCTGCTATTTACTAAGACTTGTGCCACTATAGAGGTCCAGATAGATAGAGGTCCAGATATAGAGGTCCCATAAATGGTCTGTCCTGCTCCCATTCTTCTTTCATAGCACTTGGTCTCTCCGTTCTTGGAAGAGTCTCAAGCAGTACAACAACATATTCCCAAATGAGAAGTAGGACGAGTAAAGATTAAAACAGTTGCTGAGGCGGAAGCCTTTCTTAAAAAACATTCCTCTATCCTGGGGGACGAAACTGGAGGAGCGGAGGGGGCCACGGCCCCGCCCACTGGGGGTCAGGAAGGAGAACAAGAAGATACAATTGCCAAGAGGCTTAGATCTAAAAAATGACTCTTTAATACAGTATAACTTTTGTCTGGATGTTTGTACACGATTGCTAGCATAAAATTTGGAATTTATATGATGTATGCACTTCTCTTCATCTCGTAATACCATTGAAATATGTATTATCTATGTTTTGTTAAGACGTTCCGGAGGGGGCCAACGATCTCGACGTGAAAGTTCTCAAAATATCTTTTTAACTCACCTTACCCTACCCTTTTTGTTAAAAAATTTGTAAAACTCAATAAAACTTTTTCAATACAAACATATTCCCAAATGTGTTACTTCTTACATGACATAGCCATTATATGATTCCATCATACCATCCCAATGCTATGCAATGTATTTTTATATTATTTATTTGTTACATTTTATAAAGTTAGGCTGCTGCAATCAAATCATAAAATTTGAACCATCGGTGTTTCATTATAAACATTATCTTGTGTGTGTGTGTGTGTGTATCCCTGTATGCATTGTTCTCTAACATGAGCAGCATCACTGTTGCCTCATTTCCCCAAATTGAAGGTAGGATTGCTTGGTTGCCTCCCTCTCTTTATTCCCATCACTCCAGCTCCACAATGACCCTCTTGAAAAATGGCAAACAGAGCTGCACGCAGTATTCTAGATGTGACCACATCATAAATTTGTATAGCGGAACTACAGCATCTCATTTGTGGTGTATCCCATTTCTAATGGCCCCCAGCCTGGAGTTTGTGTTCTTTATAACCAGTGACTCCATTATGATCTGACTCCATTGGAATCCTAGCATATTTGTGTGGTCTCAATGCATTTAGTGCTTCAAGAACTATGGAAAATATTGAGTTGCTGATGTAATTTGGAAGTCATTTATCCACAAAAACCTATGGCACAATCACCAATTTGGAACTATTTTCTTCTCATAACTAGATTCCTTGCAATATTATTTACTTTGAATCAACTCCGTCTCAGAGGAAGATATTTTTAAAACAACAACAGAATTCATTTGCTATGAGTTTGATTTACTTTTTGGCAATATTTTTGATTTAAGCATTTTTCTTTAGTTGATTTGAACGACAGCATTTAGAGATTTCTGAGGAATTATTTACGGCCAGTAACTCTTCTCCATAAAAAGTTGAAGGAATTTGATGAAATTCAAATTGGTGATTTATGTGACTTGTGGAATGATGGGGTTGAATTTTATAAACTTGGTAAACAAATAGAAGGTGGTTTTAAATAATGTAAAATTGATTTTCTATTGTCATAAAGTTAATACAAAAAAACAATTCATTTGTGTATATTGGATACCTCCTGGAATATTCAGTAGAGGTTTATTATAATCACGCTGCTGTTGGAGAACTAACTCAAGAGTTGAGATATTAAACCATATTACAGATTACCATATTACATTTTATTTAGATCTAATAGAACTCTGGATCAATTGTTGCACATTAAAGAAGTATGTATTCTTTTGTCTTTATCACCAGCTTTCAGAATCATGAAAATATCAAAAATTGTGAATTATCAATATTTGTATTAGTCTTCTTTGCCTTTTTCTTTTAACAGAGCGGTAGGATGAAAATTTTGAGCAATGTTGTCATAGTTTTTGGAGCTGGTCTTTTATAATTTAATTTCCAGGTGTCTTCTTTTTTTAATGATAAAGCATATCCATTTTGAAGTTGTGTTTATTTTTTAACACTAGTCTATGTATTTTTCTTTTTCTTTCACTGGTTACTTTAACTGAATAAAAAAAATGAGAAACAGTATTTTTAGCACTGTTTATTCCAACTTTTGAAGGTATTATAGACAAGTCTATGTAATTCCTTGGCTGTGATAGGAAAGAAATTTGCCATTGCCACCTTATAGGATTTTTATTTACTTCTTCATCTACAGATGTGGCTCTGGAGTTACTGCCTTTTAGACAGAGAACTGGAGTAAGGAATTTAATCCCATCACACCAACCCTACTTTATATGTGAACCTACTGTAATGTGGGAAGAGTGACCGAAATGGACTTTGATTTTAAAATATTAACTAAACCAAATTGTTATTTGTTTCAAGTCTTATTATTTCATACTACAATTTTTTTTAATATGAGTATTTTCAGTGGTATACTGCAATAAATAAATGTTAAATACAAATTCATTTTGTAAGATACACCATTGATCATATTATTTTAAGAGGTTATCAGTGTGTTCCACATTCTAATTCAAAAGCAAAAATATTGCTCCTAAAATGACAATATTACAAAAAGCGAAGGAATTAAATCAGACTTAACAATTGGCAGAAAATGCAGCACACTGCTTTCAGGGATTTTAGGTTAAAAAGGCACAGGTTTATAGGAGGGATTTAGGCTTTGCAATATGCTTTTAGGGATGAACACGTCAAAGTAGCATACAGCAACCACTTGCACCTCCCAATTCCTTTACAAAATGATTTGTGTAATCTCTGAATTTTAACTGCAATGTAAATCTAATCCCTCAGCTTCTGAAGGCCCTTGAGGATTTATCAACATTTATTTAAAACATTGCTAGGTTGCTGTTGTATTAGAAGCTGCTCAACCCAGTTCATATACAACATATGTTGTATCATGGCACCTGGAACAGCAAAAAATATTTTGCTGCTTATCTATGTAGCTTTCTCAGGCTGAGCAAGTTAGTTAGTGGATCTATCTGTCTGTCTGTCTATTTATCTATCCATCTATCCATTCATCCATCTATTTATTTTTGATGCTGCCCATTTCTCCTATAAGGTCATTCTTACATATGTCCTACAAAGAGATTTCATTTCTCGCCTGACCTAGATTGGCTTATTAGGTGAGTGGGCAGAGAGTTGTTGGGATATAAATGTTCCAATTCCTAAATCCTTTACCCTAGGTGTGTGGTTAATTGTGGCCTCCCTGCTAAACCTGTGAAGTGGTCTTAATATTCCTACACCAACAGAGATGACTTCTACAGATAGAAACAAGACTCTATCTATCTATCTATCTATCTATCTATCTATCTATCTATCTATCTATCTATCTATCTATCTATCTATCTATCTATCTATCTATCTATCTATCGTGGGGATTCTAATAGGAGTTACACAAGTACTTTAGACCATACTGAAAATATGCAGATGATTTTGGATGAATATGTTGACAAGTTACATTGCAACTTATGTTCAGAAATACACTTAGCTCTCTTATTCTCATCCCATCATAACTGCAATTTCCCTTTATTGATAACAGTTGGATACAAAGTTTGAGTCTAATGTTGTGATGAGAAATGCCATCACTCTCTCTCGCAGCCCAACTCACCTCACAGGGTTACTGTGGGGAAAAGAGGAAGGTGTATTGTATATATTCATTGCCTTGAGTTGCTTATAAAAATATAGGGATTCAAATAAGTAAGATATGAACAAAGTCAAATCTAATTTATATGAACATTGCATTGCTTTTCTAATCATTTTAATTCAAATAATAATAATAATAATCTTTATTGTCATTGTAATAAGATTGTAATAAAATCAAGAAGTAATGAGTAATGAGATCCCAAGAATTAATGTTTGATGGGGTTTGCCATGTGAATATATTGTTTATGTCTTCTACTCATGAGTTTTAGCCCAAAAGGTTGTGGTAATGCCTGGTAAATCTTATTTGCCTCCTGACATTATCACTTTTAGTTCTTCCTGTTTGTTCCCCATGTTTGTAGAAACGATGGAATTCTTGAATCATGCAGTTTGAATTATTTACATTATCACTATCACTATCCTCCATAAAGCTCCCAATCCTAATTCCAGCCAATGGTACTGCATTACTTTTGGGGCTGTCTTCGTACTTCTCCACTGGATTCAGATTAGTGAGATGGTCTCCATGAGCCACTCATCTTGGAAATATGTCTCCAAAATTCCTAACCATTTGCATAACCAGTAGTCATATTCTCTTTTGTGCGGTCACATGTGTCAACAGGAGGACTGGAGAAAACACAACATGTGTCTGAAGCTATCTCATTCTCATGTCTAGCTCTTACTTGTTTCCACATGAATCAGTAGAATGGGGTTTTCAGTCTTGGGATTCTGCCCTTCATACCCCAGAGAGACAGGACACTTCTCTTGACAGGACATCTGAATGACAGATTGCTTCTTAAGGCCTTCTCAGTAAAAAAATATTTGATCACCACCAAAAAAGTAGTTCCTTCTCTTCACAGAAACTATGCAGAAGAACCCTTTTTCAGTGCCTACAACTTGTGGCAACTCTTTTTCATCAGAGCTCCTAAAAAGTCTTCAACAAAGAGGCCCTAAAATCAAATATATTCTGAAACTTTATAGTATAAGAGTTATTTTTTATATAATAGTTTTCATTAAACGTTTTTCAACATTTACACCACATTCCCACTCTTTACAGTGTTCCAGTATCGATATCACTCATATTTATATTGTGGCTGTTTCAATTTTCTTTCTTTCCAATTATACACATTGCTATTCTATATATTGTATAATTATTCATACATGTACATAATACCTTTTAGTTTTAACTTGTATCAATATTTACAAATATATACAATACTTTTCCATTTGAATATACCGTATTTTTCAGAGTATAAGATGAACCTTTTTCCCTCAAAAAAAGAGGGTGAAAATCTGGGTGCGTCCTATACACTGAATACACATTTTTGGCCTCTCAAAACTCCATCCCCTTTGCAAAAATGGCCATGCATAGCCTTTAGGAGGCTTCCAGAGTGCTCCTGGGGGCTGGGGAGGGGTAAAATGAGTGAAAAAAGGGCTGTTTTGCTCATTTTGGTCCCCAGGACCACTCTACAAGCCTTCTAAAGGCTATGCATGCCCTTCTTTTGACAAAAATGGACCCATTTTCACAAAAAATGGGCTGTTTTTTGGACGTCTGCAGAGTGCAAAAACTTTTTTGTTAATTTGCCTCTTCAAAATCTTGGTGTGTCTTATACTCTAATGCGTCTTATACTCCAAAAATACGGTACCTCTTAAGTAATCTTTATGTAGGGTCTTTACATCTATTTTCTAGGCAATCATATCATATGTTCCAAATCATTTTTTTTTTAATTCCATAGTTAACCTGTCCATCTCTGCACAATCGATCACCTTTTTAATTACCATTACATCAGAATATAAGAGTTCTTATTGACATGCTTGGCCTTTTCTGCCACTTTTTCCCAACTCTAAATCTGTTCTGGGCAGTTTTCTAGAGTTGTTGCCCCTCAGCAATTTGTTTGTATGTCTGATTTAAGAAACTTCTATTTTCCCTGGTAATCTTCACTTTGTCTCTAGGCCTAGGAAGCCTGCAGTTGTACCATGTATAGTTTACATTGTTCTGGGCGAAAAGCAAATATGGCACATGCAATATGCAAATCATAAGAGTGATTCCCTCTTTTTGTCTCTGTTTTCTTTTGATGAAAATCAAAGAGCAACAAAACTTACCTCCCTTACCAATTTCTTTTTTACTTTTCAAATTTGCTAGTTGGGTGAGCTGAGTCTCTGGGGATCCAATTTCATGCTGCTATATGTTTCCCAAAACTGTCTCAGCTAGGCCAGCAAGCAGCAGTATTCCAATCACCCCATAGGCCAGGGGTCTCCAACCTTTGCAACTTTAAGTCTGAAGGACTTCAGCTCCCAGAATTCTCCAGCCAGCAAAGCTGGCTGGAGAAGTCTGGGAGCTGAAGTCCTTCAGACTTAAAGTTGCAAAGGTTGGAGACACCTGCCATAGGCAACCAGCAGCCCTCTAATCGGCAATCTTTCCTTTTCCTTGGTTCTTCCTTTCGCATCTTCTTCCTCAACCTTCTGCTTTTCTCCCTCTCTTCAGTTGAATCTTCCCGACAAACTCAAGCTTGAGCTTTCTATGCAGGGAGCTCGCAGGGCCAGCATCTTGGCAGAAGCTAAGCAGGTCAGTCCTAATTATTACTTGGCTAGGAGACTTTCAGGAAATATCAAAGCAGGGGACTAGTCAGGAAATGAAAAGAAATCTTGGAAAGCAGCAGGAGTAACCCACTTCTCTACTGTTACTTTTATCAAGTACAGGATAATATCTATCAGGTCACCAGGAGCCGAGCTAAATATTAAGGAGAGTTCACTTCTTATTTTTTTTATTTTAGAGGATACTTAGATTATGATCTCAGAAAATACTGAACACTTATGGAACACTTATGGAGCCAGGAACAGTTCAGTATATCAAGAGTTGACAGGTTTTCTGAAAATTGGGGGCGGGATACAATACACTATTTGCACACTCTGTATCTGTTCTTTCTCTCTCTCCATGTCCCTCCCTCCCTCTCCTTTTCTCTCTCTCTCTCCTCTCTCTCATTCTGTATCTCAAAATTGTATTTTCAAAACATTTTTAATGGATTGCAATGCTACCTTGGAATATTTATAGTAGAAGAGGGAATGAAGGCAATTTCACCTTTTACAGTTAAAGCTGTAGCTAATGCACAAATGAAAGTCAGTTATACAACAACTAAAATGAATGAATAAATGAACACGTAAGTATTTAAGAGATACATTAAGTATTCTCTCTTTATTATTAACCGATTTTAGTTTCATTTTTCATTGGCAAAGGCAGGATCTAAATCCAATTAATGGCAACTGTTGCAACTGACAAGCATTGTAATTTTTCTTAGCAGCTTTTGAAAACTACTTAGAGTCATTCAGGAACCTTCTTTGATCTCTTCCTTCCAATATCTGCTTGCAGTTCAAAAAGCTGGTTGCTACCTTTTAGATTCCTAAATCACTGGAGGTGACAGTATCAAAATATCTAATCTCAAATAGGAATCAAACTCCATTGCAAAATAGTTGCACTATGTTCAAACTGCGGTAGAAAGATGGCTGACTGAGATGGCTGACTGCTTAAAACATAGAGTTCCCCATGCCCTCCACAACCCCTTTTCTCTTTCTGCTGCTCAGTAAAGACTTTTTTTTTAAATTTGGGGTTTAATTAATCCTTGACTTGTATATTTTTACTTGTTATTTTTATTATTTGTCTCTTGTTGATGGATTAGCTTTTACTACCATCATTACAACAAAGGAACAAAACAACTGTAAAATAAATCTATACAATCACTTTGGTTACCCGATGTTGTTTCAAACTTGCCCCAGTTTGTCAGCGTAATTTCCACCTGTGAAGAAAAGTGTCGAAATTATTCCAGCAGACAATTAGGGTGAAAAAAAATCAATCTACTGATTGACCACCGTGTCTTTTAATGAGCCATAAATGGGACTTGCCTTCTTTTGAAGTAAGGAAATAGGCAGTTTAAAGTTAATACAAACCTAACAGTGCCATGTTACTTAAGCTTTTCTTTTTCTTTTTCATTTCTTTCTACAGTTCAAATGGATCATTGCTTACAAGCTGGTGCCTGTGAATCTTTTCTATCTTTTGGATTCCTTGGAATTCTGGATTTGTTCCAGAACATCCTGGATTCTTTAAATCAGAGGCAGGGAACAATGCATGGCTCAGAAATTATGGGAGTTGAAATCCACAAGTCATAAAAGCACTATAATTGCCTACCTTTGCTTTAAATAATGGGCATCTCCTCTCAGTTGAGGGTCTGCTTGTTGGTGGCTGTTTTCATTTTTACTTTTTTCAAATACAGCATTAACTTTGTGTATAGACAACTTTTTTTTTTTTTTTGCCATCTTGCTTTGCAGAATCTGACTTTAAGATTAATGCTTTCACTGAAAACAGTCTTCTCCTTTGTACCTTAGTGAACCTAATTGGAAGAATACATAATCCTTGTTGCCATATCTTTTGTCACATTTTTAAAAAAAGCATTGCAAAATAATGAAATAAACATTCTCCTTCCACTTTTCTTCTAAGTATCTCTTGGCTTTGGAGAGTAGCGTGAATAAGCTTGGGGTACAACTAGCCGTAGACAGCAGAGGCGAACTAATCCACTAAAGTGAGTGAGCCAATGACCAGAGGGGGCACTAGACATGTCAGAGGACGGTGGAGGGAAGCTGAGCCAGGTGATCAGAGGTGCACATGTGAGAGATCAGAGCAGGCTGGTGGACAGAGTAAAGGAGAGAATGAGGGACATTGAGGTTCCAGGCGAGAGCAGGGAAGAAGCTAATTGCCTGGAGAAAGGGGCAAAGGATCCAGACTCTAGCGGCCCTTTCAGGATAGCACTACATATGAAAGGATTAAACTGAATGTCAGAAAAGATTCATTGATGTCCTCAGGTTTTTGTGAGCCTATATAAAAGTAGATATTTTTAGGCTCCACTGAAAGATAATGAAAGAAGCAGGGATAAGTCGTGAAAAAAAATTAGATATCTTGATGACTGTGATCAGGGGAAAAAGTTATTCTGTTAGATCAGAGGAGGAGTGAACTTGTGGACTTCCATTCCATGCTGGCTCAGGAATTCTGGGAGTTGAAGTTCACAGGTTATAAAGGGGTTATTGTCTCCCACCTCTGTATTAAATAATGAGCCATTAAGAGATTTTAAAAAAGAGTATCAATGATTGTTTTTAAAAATAGCTATTGCTATTTCAATGATATATTTTAAAGTATAAGTCAATTCAAGTCCAGATTCAACAAAGAAAATAATCTAAAAGCATACATTATCTTATGTGATGGATCTAAGAACATTAGTGAAGTGAACTTTGGGAAAGAGGATGTAGAAAAGATACTTGAAACAGAGTGAAAAGAACGATGTTAATGTCACAGAAACCTGTGGACTATCTTAATGGGAAGATGCATGGTCGAACTATCAAGCTGTGAAAGAGAAAAAGTAATTACTGCAATAAGGAGGACAAGACATTGACATTGCATAATTGTCAGCCCCATTTGAGTAGAGCAGACCAGGAAATCAATTCTAGAAGAGGGCAAAAACTATGTTTATTGAGATAGGCTGCCATAACAGAATCTTGCAAATCTGACTGTGCTATAATTCCTCCTTGTTCTTATAGTCCAGTAAATCAGGGAGGCATCTGCCTGAACTACTTCCAAATGTTACTTTCTTTCTCAGGAGTGTGTGTGTGTGTGTGTGTGTGTGTGTGTGTGTGTGTGTGTGTGTGTGATTCCCCTTTTGTCTCAGTAATGATTCTTGCGTATTTCTGTCAAGTTTGTCTTCCTTACTCTCTACAATAATGTGTATAGAAAGAACTAGGTAGTTGCAAACACTATGAATATGGAGCAATGAAAATTAAAAGAGGCAGAGAAAATGAGTGTTATTTTAATGTTAAAATATAGATATGATATATATGTAGGGTGGTTTGTTTAAGTTTGCTGTAAAGATTGTATCAAGAAGGTCACAAAAGTAAATGCAAATTAATGTTGGCTCTTCAAGATAAATAAGACTAGGAAACCAAAATCATGCAGGCCAATATTACTTTTATTATATGAATATAGTAACAGAATCCTGCAAGTCTGAATGTGATTCCCTTCTCCCTTTGCCTTTATGAGAACTTATCTGAAATACTGGTAGTCATTGACATACAAGTTTGTTTAGTGACTGTTCACTGTTACAACGGTACTGAAAAAAGTGACTTATGACCATTTTTTCCCCCTCCAACCATTGCACACTATTTTTCACCCTTACAACCATTGGTCACAGGATAAAAATTCAGAAGCTTGGCAACTGACTCATATTTTGATTTGATTTTATTGAATTTAAAATTTTATTGAATATTTATGACATTTGCAGTGTCCCAGGGTCATGTGATCACCTTTTGTGACCTTCTGACTAGGAAAGTCAATGGGGAAGCCCAACTCACTTAACAACTATGTTACTATCTTAACAATCACAGTTATTCACTTTACAACGGTGGCAAGAAAGGTTGTAAAATGGAGCAAAACTCACTTAACAAATGTTTCCTTTGGCAACATAAATTTTGGGCTCAGTTGTGATTGTAAGTTGGAAACTATTTGTATTTCCTCAGATTATAGTTTTGTCCCAGCTCAAGTCTCTTTTATCTGACCATTGTCTTGGTAAAGGTTCTTCCTTCAGTCTCTCAAGTCCATCCCCTTCTCCACTACAATTTATGTCTGAGGAATGACTGTATTTTTGGACTATGAGATGCACCAGTGTATAAGACGCACCAAGATTTCGAAGAGATAAGTAAGAAAAAAATATTATGTCCTCCCTGGCCCCCAGGAGCACTCTGTAGGTTTCTGCAGGGCTGGGGGAAGGCAAAAACACCTCAGTTTTTGTGAAAAACGGCCCATTTTTCCTAAATGCAGGAGCAAGGCTTCAGGAGGCCAAAAATGTATTTGGTATATCAGACGCACCAACATTTCCATTCTCTTTTGGGGGGGAAGGTGTGTCTTATACTCTGAAAATTACGGTACTTTGTCCAGAAGGCATCTGACAGGAATCTGATTTAAAGTGTGAGATTTAGATGTTTGAATTCTATTCTCAACTACCACAGCCCAAAAATCAAATTGATCCTTTCTGTTTTAATATTGATAAAGTATGTTCACCCGTGTAACTCAGGTAACAAGCAGGAATGAAAAATGCTTTCTGAAGCTGCATCTAACCACAGTTCACCCTGAGGCAAGTAACAAATGTAAAATGGGAGACTAAATCTGCCAAGCAAGGGAAAAAGTGAAGCAGGGCCACCTTATCACAATAAATTGAATATTCTGTCAGGTAGAAACAGAATGCCCAGCTTCCCTTCTATGTGGGTGGAACAAGGAAACACAAACCTAAGGATCAGCCTCAAGGTCCAGTGTACATGCCTCATTTAGAGAAGTAATATTGGAGGCAATATTATGTAATTCATTACACAACATGGATTAGTATTTTTTTTCTGTTTCTATATAACCTTTACTGACCTTGAGGCTCTCAGTTCACTTCATATGAGGCTCAGTGATCACTGCATAGATCAGTGGTTCCTAACGTGGGGCCCATGTCCCACAGGGGAGCAATTTGATTTTTAATGGGGGCAAATTGAACCTTGTTTAAACCAAGTTAATGAGAGTAGAGTTCACTTTTTGAGTAAAGTAAGAATTACATATGTCACTGTGGGGGCATCAGGATTTTACAGATGCTTAGGTGGGGCATGGCCAAAAAAGGTTGGGAACCATTGGCATAGATAGAAAATCAAACTCGTATCTCTATTATTCCGTTTCTTGTAGTGTCTTAGTAGAGTAGCTATTTCCTTTCGACAAAAGATAATTCTAGAATGGGCAGGGGATGTGCCAATCAATGTTTTAGTCTAAATCAGGCAATTAAAAATGTGAATGTGAAAAACGTGCATTGTACATATGCTGATTTAGCCCAGGTATACAATTAAGTGAATAGAGATAAATTATGGAAATCTTGCATGAATATATCGAAAATGGTAAATTTATGTTAAAAATAGTATATGAGTAAAGTAAAGTAAAACATGACTGAATAAATGAAATGCTTAATGAATGGCTCTTCATTGAGCAAAAGTTAAAAATACACTATGTGTTTTAATATATCGAAGGATAAACATATATGTTTTATATCTGGTGGTGTTAGAGGCTTGTTGATTTAAAAATATGACTCTGCTTGTATATTTATAAGCAGAAGGTACTTCTGTTTGCTTTGTTTATTGGCTGAGAACCAGAATGATTTGTAGTGGATCTTAGATTGTATGATGCAATGAGGAATACACAGTTCAATTTATTGAATATCATGGTAACTATGTCTGACAGGGGAAATGGAGTGAAAGATTGCAAGTTGTATGTAATTGGCAGAAAAATGGAAGTGAAAATGAGTTAGTGGACAGAAAAGTTCCAATAGGTACAGATGTGAGTGGAAAGGTAATGAGTAGTTTATGGGTTATTTCAAGAAGTAAATGTTTCCCCAAAGCATTTAAAATGCTTAAATCTAACAACATGCTCTACTTTATTGTACAAAGGTGAGAATTGGATATGTCAGAAAAACATGAAAGTTGAATGCAAAGAGAATGGGGTAAAGAGGTACCTATGTTAAAACAAGAAGATACAGACTCAAGAATGAATGGCTACTGGATGAATGTGGACTATATACCAAAATGGAAGTGACTCATTTGGTCTTGCAGAGAGAATGAAGCACAAAGTGGAGGGAGGGAGGAAGAGAGGGTGGGAGGGAGGGAGGAAAATAATTGTGGATTTGATAGAGTTAATGACATTCTAAAAAAAAGACTAATAGAAAGTATAAAAAATGTATTGTGTTAATCAGTGTATGGACATCATAGAACAGGGTTTCCCAAACTTGGCAACTTTAAGACTTGTGGACTTAGCATAGCTGGCTGGAGAATTCTGGGAGTTAAAGTCCACAAGTCTTAAAGTTGCCAAGTTTGGGAACCCCTGCCATAGAATATTAATTAGAAATGATTTACAATTTACAATAGTAAGTATGGGGAGTTATAGTGAATAATATTCTAAAATAGATTTACACTCCCTTTAACCTTTTTGTCACTAGGTTCCTTTGCTTATTGCATCATAGTCTTTTTTCAACACTTTGTATAACATTGTTTGCCCTGAAAGGCCAAGTGGGTAAATATATAGTGTACATATAAATGAATGCATGGAAATACTTTAAAGGCACTTTTAAAATATAATTACCATCTTAATGATATTTGGTTGTAATTTCAGCCCTACTTTAGGCAGAGGTAAATTGTCACTTCAAATGACAGATGTTGGCTAGTGTGAAGAAACCCCTAATTGGTCCTTTCCATTAAAGGACAGAACTTAGTCATCCAGACAATCTGCGCTGCATCCCCTAAGTTAGCTAACTGCTCCCAAATGGGTTGGAGGAGGCTGTCCCAATCACCAGTGTTGAAATATGATATAATTGCCCATCTGTTTGGTTTCTGTACATGTAATAGGGAATGCCAAAGTGGTGAAATGTCTCTGGGACACATGTCATTTTGCTAGCATCTGAAGGCAAGTAAAGCAACCAGAGACCCTTTAACAATGAACAAACTCATGAAATGCTATTTGGCTTGCTTTACTTATCTAACCAGGTTACTAGAAAAGAGAGACAGAGAGAGCCAACATGATGTTTCACCACACTATCCATCATGAAATATATCCTTGCTTTTAAAAGAAATGAAAGCATTTCCACTTAATCTCTTAAATCTCTTGGAAAAATCTAAAAAAAAACCCAGAGTTAAGAGTAAAAATTAGAAATGGAGAAGTAAAACTTAGTAACAACTTCTTTATTAATTTGTGATCCAAGCAATCAGTTTAATTATAATTAATACTTCCAACATTATTTTTGTTAATATATTAAAATATTAAAATTCCATAATAATGGTTTAATTTTATATATCATAAAGTCGGTATTCTTGATTAGGCAGCATAACTCAGTCTGTGATTATCTCAGAATAATTTAGAGGTGGAATTAATCATCTTATCAACATGTTGTATCCGTTTACTCCTTCCTCATTGACTGAAAAAGTATATCTTAACAACTCACAACAAGCTGCCAGTCACAGCATGTTTGGTGAGAAGCATGCTTTCCCATTGATGATTGAAAACTGCATCCTGCTTTAAAGAATGTTCCCCACAGTTATATCAATAATGCTGTTATTGATGACCTCATTCACTTCAGAACAGGTACTGGTCTCCACTTAGTAAAACTCATTTTATCATGGAACTGTCCTCATGATTTATCAGTTGCTGGTAGAAAGAAATGGGAGAAATATATATTATAGCTTATAATATATTGCCTATATCAGCACCAGTTCTTGACCACATTCTAGATCGTTTACACCAGGGGTCCCCAACCTTTGCAACTTTAAGTCTGAAGGACTTCAGCTCCCAGACTTCTCCAGCCAGCTTTGCTGGCTGGAGAATTCTGGGAGCTGAAGTCCTTCAGACTTAAAGTTGCAAAGGTTGAGGACCCCTGGTTTACACCATGCACCATGATTTAATGTTCTCCTGTTGAGATGGGTGAGATGTTTCCCAGCTTTTATAAGAAGCATCACCACTGAAAAGGATACAGTTTCATCCCTTCCTAGGAATGAAGTAAGTATTCTAAGCCATTGTCATAGAATTCAATTCATTCTCAGTTATCCCATTTGTGTAGTCAATTGTTGAATTTCAGGATTCTGTTTTCTGTTCTTGTATCTTGATCTTCCATTGAAAGAATTGATTAAAAATATAATGTTTGTGCTCTCAGTTCCTTCAGCTGCCTGCCCAAGGCTTTTGGTTTCCAGAATTCCTTTAAAGTCCTCTCCTAACTATTTAGGACAGGGGTGTCAAACTGTGTCATCATGTAAGTATTGTGACTTTTTCCCCCTTTGCTAAATTGGGCATGGCCAGCATGTGATGCATCCGGCCCATGGGCCGCAAGTTTGACAGCCCTGATTTAGGAGATTTTTGTCCCCTCATGGAGAAGAGAGTGGTGGGTTTGAACCAGTTTAGAGACCATAGACATTCTGTAACATTGTACCTTGACTGCCTAGAGTTTCCTCAATTCTCCTTAACAAAGAATCACCACCATAATATGTCTTCTTTTTTGGAGGGTCTCTTAAATTTCTTCAATTAACGAGAGCATTATATACATTATTTCTGTATGAACATATATAAGATTTTACTGAAAGACAGCATGCAGACTGATCATATGCATAGTTACATGACAGTAAGCACTATTGAAAATAGCGGAGGCTCACATATGAGTTAATTGCATACAATTGTATCTCTCAGGATGAGAGAAGTTACCATGTGTGGGTTGAGAGAGATGGCTTTGGAGTCCAGAATTATTGGAGTTTTGGGGTGATAATGTGACAGTATAAGATAGAGGCTGAATGCAAGCTATTTTTTTTCCAAAATAAAGGTATGAAATTGTATTGTTGTTCTCTGGCTTATTCTCTAGTGAACAGATTAGCAGGGTTTTGTTGTACTTGAAAGGATTGTCTAACCAAACATGACAATGAAGGAAAAAAGGAATTAGCATACACTGCACCCAATATGTTTTTGACACAGCAACTCTATTAAACCCTTTTCTCGTTCCAGTTGAAAAAGTGATTTATGTTTGTATTGTTTTGTCAGCAAGTTGGGAGAGAAACAATTCAATGAGTTACCTACCAAACTATTTTGATATGACTGATAAAGGATAACATATAAGAATATGGATCCATCTGAAAAGAAGATAACAGTGCCAAAATAGTTTACATATTTATCTAACATCCTCTCTTACAATGAGACTAGTATTCTGATTTAGAGAATTATCAACTGAAGGCCATAAGATGAGATTTGCCTCCTAAATATTATTAATCCATTTCCGGATGCCTGCTCAAAGGCAAAAATATGAAAGCTATATGATATTATGATACAGAATTTGAAGAACTGGTTGTTCATAAATCTCAACAAATGATGCTGAGATTTCTATCAGAGCAAGCAGGTAAGGTACTTTGTGTAGGTATTTGTCTCTCTGTGTATTCATTACTTGATTAAAATTGATATTGTTATTGTAACTCTTTCTTGTTATTACTTCCACCAACTTCATTATATGATTTAGGTGGTCCCAGATTTCATATCTTATTTTAAAAGAACATTAAATTCTAAAAAAGGGAAGCTTTTCCTGGGTATGAGTATAGAGAAGATCCAGAAATTACCTTAAATCAAAGTTAGTGAGTAGCCAACTTTGAGGTCTGGCACTTATGTCATAATTTGTGTCTTTTTCCTCTACTATTCTGGAGGGAAAGGTCCATAATCATGGCTCTAAAATTCACCCAAGAGATTGCCTTAAATACTTCCATGTATTTTTAGAATGTATTCCATTCATGGTTATCACTGGGAGTTTGTGATGATTATGGTGCTACACAAAATAGATTGGCATCATTTACCTTAGCAAAAGTAGAAACGACTGTCCATTGGCCATCTTTAAAAGGCAGAAATGTCAAATATCATCTTTTTCCTGATCCCATCAGGAAGGCAGTCTCCATCTGCCTTTCCCAGTGATTTGCCAAAGGCAATGTTTTTACTGACCTATGTCAGTACAAGTGGCATGGTCTGGTTTGCCTGTTGCATTTCAGTTATCGTGGGCAAACAGTTCTACCGCAACTGCGGGGTGGAATGTGTGCTGTGAAGTGATTGCCCCCTCTCCTCCAATCAGTGATGGTTGGCCCCTTTTCTTCTTTTCATACAAGTAAAAAATTTTTAATGGTTGCTTTCTTCTTTTATAACACACTGACAGAACAGTGTTCACAGATGAGATGTCAGACTTCTGGCTCTTTCTCCTCTTCAGCCAAGGAAAAGGTGGTGTTTTCCTTTCTTTTGCCAGTTCATCAAAGGATGCAGCAGAAGGAAGGTGTCCAATACAAGGGCAGTCAACAGAGGGGAAATCATACAAAAATTCTATGAATAGAAACCACATATCCTGCCCACAAATGGAAAACAACTGGTACTTGCCAAGGAGGAGCATTAAAAGAAAAGACCATTGGTTGGTGTGGAAAAAGTGGTGTGGACCGAGCATCAAGTCATTACCTTGACTAATGTGGGGGAAGGTAATGAAATGTAGGAATGGGTTTCTTGGGAGAGCTTCATTTCCAATTGGTTTATGCCGAGAAATCAAGCACCTGCATCTATATGTAGAAAAGCCTTTGCAGTACAAGGCTACATACTGTAGCATCATTTTTATGACCATTGTGTTAATTATAGATTTGGTTATATATCTTTTTGCTACTATTATGGGTTTTTTTCAAGTGGGAGGGGCTTCTTGGCTTGGCTTTGTCTGCAAGCTGATCAGTGGTGTGCTAATAGATGTATTTATCCATGGTTCCAACTTACTGTGAGCTCCCAAACGGCTGATTGGTGTGCTAGGGATCCTGGTCCATCTCTGTACTTAACCAGCTTGCAAAATTCCTGAATATTTAACAATTGGCTCTCATGAGCCAGGATGAGCCGGGTCACTACTAAAGATGATATAGCTTAGAACAGGGGTCCCCAACTTGTGGGCCACGGCCCACTACTGAACCGTGACCTAACCACTTCCAGGTGGTTGGCTGCTGCTTGCGCATCTGCACGCATAAGACCGCACTTGCATGAGCATCGCCATGAGCATTGTGGGAAATAACAGCCCAACTCGTGGTCCCACTTGTGTGAGCCTTGTTGCGGGCACTTGCTGCCCCACTTGCATGAGTGTTGTCATTGGGCAGTCACAGGTTCCTATGTGCATGTACCTGTACATGCATCTGCCCGTCCCACAAAATCATCCCTCTTTCCCTTCTCCACTGCTCTGCCGCCAGCCCAGAAAGGTTGAGGAACTCTAGCTTAGAATGTTTAAAAATAACCCATGTATAAATGTATAATAAACTAAGTTGAGTAATAGTGCTAACCTTCCTTCAACAGGGTACCTAACACTACTAACACTAACACTACAATTCACCCAAGTGAATTATAAATTGCAGTAGAAATAATCTACAGACATTTGTGCTAGCAAGGAAAGTCTACAGTAAACCCCAAAGAAAGTGATTGTCCGAAAACAAAATGTGGTGTATACTTCACCCAATCAAACAGCCTTCCATAAGGCTGATATGAAAGATTCAAATTCATATTTGAATTCTCACTAAATGAGCTGTTGTAAGTTGAGGATTATCTGTATTAATAAAAAGCTGCTTTTCTCTGCAGCTAAAATGGCCCCATCAATGCACAAGAGCAAAGTATAGGGTTAGGAAAAGAGAACTTACAGAAGTACTAAAATACATCTTTAGAGGAAAAATCCTAAAATACTTCAAAATCCTATTAGGGCAGAGCATGTTCAGTGGGAATGCAATGGCAAGGAGCATTTCCAGTCAAAATAATGGAGTAAACATTTGGAGTTTAAAATGGTGAGATAGAGTGATTGGCTGACTGTACTTTGAAGAGGACAAATTCAGCACAAAATGTTGCTGCAGGATTCATTTGCAGGAATATAATTGTAGGCCTTTTTCATCATGCCTAAGCCAAGGTGTATCATCAAAAATATTGCAGATTTTATTTAATAATGTCTTGCTAAGGAAAACAGAGGTGAGCACTCTCATTTGGTTGATGATCTCTGGAGGGCCAGAGATGGGGGTTGTTCCTCCATCCTGGTCCTATTAGACCTCTCGGCGGCTTTCGATACCATCGACCATGGTATCCTATTGCATCGGCTGGGGGGGTTGGGAGTGGGAGGTACCGTCTTACGATGGTTCTCCTCCTACCTCTCTGGCCGATCGCAATTTGTGTTGGCAGGGGGGCAGAGGTCGACCTCGAGACCACTCACTTGTGGGGTGCCTCAGGGGTCGGTCCTCTCGCCTCTCCTGTTTAACACATACATGAAGCCGCTGGGTGAGATCATCCGTGGTTTTGGGGTAGAATACCATCTATACGCTGATGATACTCAGTTGTATATATCTACCCCAAACCACCCCAACGATGCCGTAGCGGTGATGTGCCAGTGCCTGGAAGCCGTGCGGATCTGGATGGGAAGTAACGGACTTAGGCTCAACCCGACCAAGACCAAGTGGCTGTGGTTTCCGGCTGCCCGATTCAACCAGCTCACTCCATCGCTGGCCATAGGGGGCGAACATCTTGCCCCTGTGGATGGGGCGCGCAATTTGGGTGTCCTCCTGGACTCCCGGCTGTCCATGGAAGATCAAGTGACAGCCGTGGCCAGGAGGGCGTTTTACCAGGTTCGCCTGGTTTGCCAATTGCGCCCCCTATTGGATCGGGACGCCCTGTGCACAGTCACTCATGCGCTCGTGACATCCCAACTGGACTATTGTAACTCTCTCTACATGGGGCTCCCCTTGAGGTGCACCCGGAGACTTCAGCTAGTCCAGAATGCAGCCGCGCGAGCAATTATGGGAACCGCTAGGTTTACCCATGTAACACCGCTCTTGCGCGAGCTGCAATGGCTACCTGTCGTCTTCCGGGTGCGCTTCAAGGTGTTAATTATCATCTTTAAAGCGTTCCATGGCTCGGGACCTAGCTATCTGCGGGATCGGTTCCTGCCTCATACATCCTCGCGGCCGATTCGCTCCCACAGAGAGGGACTTCTCCGGGTGCCGTCCACTAGACACTGTCAGCGGGCGACATCCAGGGGAAGGGCTATCTCTGTGGCGGGCCCGGCCCTCTGGAACGACCTCCCCCCCGATATCAGGACGACCACGGACCTCCGCTCCTTCCGTCTTAAATTAAAGACTCACTTTTTCTGTCTGGCCGGCCTAGGATGAGTCTCTCTGCCTCTGGGGTTTTATGGGGAATTAGTATTGTTTAGTTTTAATGGGAATTTTAGCGCAGGTTATATTTAATTTGTTTTTAGAATTGTTGTATGTATTTGGTTTTTATTCTACCTGTGCACCGCCCCGAGTCCCTGTGGGGAGAGGGTGCGATTTTACAAATTAAAAATTATTATTATAAATTAATTATTATTATTTCATTCAGCAACACATGGCATTTATCTAATATGAAAGTGGCAGTGAAAACAGATGGCTTAACTGCGTAATGATTTTGCCTTGGGAATCCTTCTGGACAGAATGAAGGATTTTAGGAAAGTAATTAAGAAAAACAACAAACAACAGAATCTGCAGATGGGCAAGGAGAGCAATTATCAACAGAATTTGAAATATATAAATGTTATGGATTGATGGATGGATTGATGGATTGATTACATTCCATCAAGTCATTTTTTTTTTACTCCTAGCTATCCTTGTGGGTTTTTTTTGGTAAAAATACATGAGTGGTTTTGCAATTCTCTTCTTTCATGCAGTATGAATGGATATCCTTGCCATTATCACTAAAGCAATTATCTACCTCTGGCATCTTGTTATAACTTTGCTGCTTGTTGCAAATACCCACTTTTTTTAGATGGACAGCTGGGAGGACCTTCACATTTTGGGTGGCCTTAGTGAGAATGTATCTCTAGGCGTATCCTCCCAACACTTCCACCACCACGAAAAGACATGATAGCTGGACTTGGAGGAGAAGGGAAATACTATCTTATTACTATTTAAAACAGGAAGAGATTTATTTATTTATATTTCATATTTCTGAGCCACCCATCTTCCTCAGAGGGATGCTAATTCTACACTACCTCAAAGTAGCTTGAGTTATATGTCACATGTTATTAATATATTTAAAATACTACCGGTATTACCAAAAAGAAAGACTGATAAAATATATTTGGTTAATTTTAATAAGATAGAAAAGTTTAGGGCATTAGCAGAGAGTGAATGGAACTGTTGCATAAGATAATTCAAAACACCCTTCACACGTGAAATTAATGAAAACTAGTGGTGACATTTAACTGTGTACTACCTACATACATCGGATTTGCTTACTCTTCATAGTAGAGGAGTTTGTACTACATGTCCCTTATTTATTTATTTTATTTATTTATTTGGATTTATATAACCGCACCCTCTCCCCAAAGGGACCCGCATACAGGCATGTCAAACTCAAGGCCCACATACTAAATCTGGCCCATGATGTGGTTAGATCTGGCCTTTGCGGTTACCCTGGAGACAACGAGGGGCCAGCCCCCACCGCCTCAACATTAGCCCACCCCAGCCTGGCCGTGCTCTTCCCCTGGTCACGCGCACAGGAGATGATGAGTCCATGGGGGCTGGCATTCCCGGTGAAAAGGAAGCACTCGTGGGCTGTGGGGCCAGTGGGTGAGACTGGCCAGCAAGCGGGCCTCGGAGGTAGTGGAGGCACTGGGCGCAGCGTTGTTGCTGGGGCTCTATTACTTACTTATCAACAACAATTTCAAGGTAGCCACCTAGTGCCGAAATGTGGTCAACCTACGACCAGGTGGGCATGGCTGGGTAGGCTAGGACAAAAGTAGTAGCCTCAAACATAATATAGTACTAATTTTAAAGTATGATTCTTTATATATAGTTTCCATTGTGCAAAACTATCTGCTACCCAATAAATAGGCAGAATAATATATGGGCTCTGTTTGAAAGTTGAGAGAGTTGGAATGGCAGGCTTTATAACGTCCATGTTTGTTCAGATTCCAGATTAATTTAACATGAATGTGAACTATTCTTTAAAACTCTCAGGTACAGATTGTGTGTACAGCTGTCACTGGGGATAGAGTGTTGATGAATTATAAAAGTACAAGCAACTTTTTACAATATATAAATCTATTCATGTAAATAGGTTATTAAATATTCATTTTATGTTACAAAGACTAAATGGAAGATGATAAGACTGTTGATCATGTTAGTTAATCTGTGTATGATTGTTAGTACATTTATGATACATTCTGAAAAGGAACTTCCTACACTTCAATTTCAAAAAAATATATCTCATTTTATAAATTGTTATTATCTGACCTTAAGTCAGCTAGTCAACTTTCTGCTGGAAAGCAAAATACCTGATGTAAATTTATTCACGCTAATGTCAGTTTTCTCTAGTGGCTGAAATGTTAAGATCCCCTTAGGTACAACACTGGGTTTTAAGATGACCAGAAACAATTCATGAATAATTCTGCATTCTCTGTGTACTTTATCCTAGATAAATTTTGAATACTTTAGAGAGTTAGACTACTTTTTGGTCCAAAACAATATTAGTTATTCCAGTGATTAATTCTCTGGATTATACTTTCTGTTTTCTCTCTCTCTCTCTCTCTTTCTTATTTTGCATTCATTGTACAAGCTTCTGCATAAAAATGTGTGCTCTGCCACTAACATCTAACAGGTAAAATCATGGTACATTTATTCCTAAACAGACAAATAAACAAACCTCCATGTCTATCATGAGTTTAACTACATAACCTATTCTAAAATATCTTAATTTATTATTTCTGTTGCAATTATTAGACTTTGGTTTTTTTAAATTAGATTTGGTGTGAATACATTTGATGGTGGAAGAAGGCAAGGTTATGTTTCCTTGGTTTTAACATGGGGGAAGATATCTTTTGTTAACAATAATGCAGGTTAGACTGTGCAGGACAGGTTGGGCGTTTAGGCAATGGGAATTGAGTGGAATGTGTTTTATAAGAAAGGAAGATTAAGGGAGACTTGTAAATTATTAAACGGGGGGGAAATTGGCTGATAGACAATGGGAGATTGGAATGGAGAGGAGGAACGTTGAAGATATAATTGATTAGACTAGGACTGGAATGTGACATGGTGCCAGTTCATCCTTGGACAACAATAGAGGCAGCAAGGAGTGAGGCCTCTATTGTGAATTAGATGACTATGAGAAAGACAGCAGGGGTGACCCACAGGGGTGGGATTCTACCGGTTTGGATCGGTTCAGGTGAACCGGTAGCTCTGAAGATCAGCTGGAAGTGAACCGGTTCACTCCAATGATCATGTGGGCCCGCCCACCCCTGCGCTTTACTGACCTTTATCTTCTCAGCTGAGTCGCGTGGCAGAGTGGATTGCTGCACCTCAGCTGTTTTCCGCAGCGGCAGTAATGCGGAAGGTAAGTTTTCTCAAAACTGTGCATGAGCTTTCTCTTGAAGAGGCCATCACAAAATCCTGATACTATTTGACAATCTGTCCAATTCTCAACCTTTCCATTCTGAGCAAGTTTACTAAGAAGAGAATGAGTAATTAATTGCAGAAGATTCTAGAAAGGGTGGATTATGGTATTTATATTGCTGCCAATCTAAATTCAGGCCTGGATATGGAATGGAAACAGTCAACCTTCTTTAGCGTCTGTGAAAAGCCAAAGTCAGTTAGATGCTGCCACCTGCTGAAGTGTTTTTGTACAGAGAAAGAAACAGCTGGTGGGAAAAGGCTATTAGGCTGGAAAGCAATAATTACAAAAAAAAGTTGGATAAAGAATACTATTTCATTGTTAGAGGTTAACAGAAAATTATAGGTCTGCCTTTTTGAATGAATTCTCTGTCTTTTTTTAATCTGTTCCTGGGTGATTATCTGCATTGAATATGAATGTTGCAGTAGGCTATGAAAAGATGGTGTTGCGTATAGCAGGCTGCTTTATGTGACATATTGTAAGTATGCCAAAATTGAATGCTCTTTTCAACAGGCTATGGCAAGGCAACAATTTACAAATCTGAAAGAATTTTCAGAGGTTTTGTCCTTCTTATTCCTTATCAGAAATTTATTGAAACTTTAACTAGTGCTTTGGATTATATTCCTTGAGCGGTTGAGAGATTTTACAGGCTATTTTCTTAGAGCCTTTGCACCCAATTTATACATTATAAGTGATTATGAAAAACTGAATTGAATATCGAGAAATGCTGCCTCAATCCAGTGAGGCAGAAATTATTATTTCATCTTTCATTATTTCATTTGTTTTTATGTACTTTGGAGTTCTAAAGACTCCTGACAGTTTAGAGTGATAAAAGCATAAAACAGTACATATGGAATAAATACAGGGGTGAAATCCAGCAGTTTCTGACAGATTCTGGAAAACCAGTAGCAGAAATTTTGAGTAGTTCTGAGAACTAGCAAATGCCACCTCTGGCTGGCCTCAGAATGGGGTGGGAATGGAGATTTTGCAATATCCTTCCCCTGCCATGCCCACCAAGCCACATCCACAAGCCACACCATGTCCACCAAGCCACGCCCACAGAACCGTAAAAAATATTGAATTTCACCACTGAATGAATGCATATGAAAAATCAAAACAATATCTGCATTATTACAATCATCAGACATTGCCAATCAATATAGCACAACCTCAGCTGGAATAAGTCTATCTTGACTATTGAATTAGGGCCAAGAGACCTGCTGATCCAATCTCTCTGGGAAGGTTGTTTTATACAGTGTCCCCTTTCCATTCCCATTGATTTCAAAGTTCTCATGAGAAGAGCAGAGGAACCAATGTTGTTCAGAGATGTGAACTTCAGATTGATCTGAGAGGGCAGCGGGTTATACATAATTTCTATTTTGCAGTTTGATGGCGCTTCTTCTTCTTCTTGTGCCATATACATCATCGGATGTTGGCAATCATGTTGGTGATCCTATTTTTATCAACAGCCACACAAAAAAGTGCTGTTGAGTTTTGTCTCAAACAGTTCTTTAGATTTTGAAGCCATGATGCCGCTACATTAAAAAAAATACTTGGAAGTACAGTCTTGATTATCCATGTTTAGGTCTTAATATCCATAAAATATCTTCCAAAGCCATTCGTATGGTTAACATTTGTGCAAAGGAATGATGTTGGCTCTTTTGGGTTCTCATATCCTTATCAGTGTTGGAAGGCAGATAAGAGTAACAGAATCTTGAACGTTTGATCACTTTTTTTCCTCCTGTCTCCTTTTTCTACCCAGCCCGAGTCAGAGAGAAGCCAGCCCAAGTCTCTTCTTATCTATTATTAGGTCCTGGGTGAGAAGGGGCCTTATTACTGACCCACCTGGCAATCAATAGCAAGACCTGGAAACAGGGCCATTGAAGGTAGAATGAAAGGGAATTGAAGCACAGCTTAGGAGCAGAATGCAGAACTGGTGTGAAACACAAAGGGCACATTTCCCAAGAGCAGCTTGCCCCCTCCCTTCCATCATATCCACCTCTGCCCATCACTACCATGATGTTACTACCTTCATCTTTCCCCAGGTAAACTAACTTTCCTAGGTCTTGTTCTGTCCTGAGATCAAAGAATCCAACTAATAGGAGATGGGCTTGAGGAAATGTTTCCCCACCTAATCACGATGGTAATGAAAAGAGCCCTACCACCACCACCCCTGAGCAAGGGTTCCAGGATTAAGTTTCTTAATGATCAAGTACTACACACAGAAAAGCTTAAACACCCCTGATCTCATACAACAATTTAAAAAAATAACTAGCTAATTTGATTTGCCAGTTTACTTCTGCTTGGGACTCAGCAATCCCTTAGCTGCCCACCACCACCACAACCGATACCCTTCAACCTATCCATACATATACCATATCACACCACTTCCCAGGTTCACACCCACTGTTATTGTGCAGCCAGAGGGATAAACAACACACTCAAACTGTTCCAAAACTGAAGCAAACCAAAGACTATCACTGCCCTTCTGACCTCTCTTCATCTGGAGGGCGAGCAGGATCCAGTCCCTCACACTACCCACTGACATCTACCCTTCTGCTTAAATGTCTGTTATTTTCACATCCAGATCTTGGGCTATTGTAAATGAAAAAAGTACAGAGACATACTGGCATTAGATATGGAACATATGGCATGCTCTGTTTTCTCTCTCAGTCCAGCCACCATATGCAAAAGACAAGGTGACTTGACAAGCCTTGCATCAGCTGAGGGACTCAAACTAATCTTTCCGCATATGTACTGACTGGCTCCATCCTGCTCTGACAACTATTCCGCCCTGTCACCCAGGTTCTGCACCCTCCAGAACACTGAGGTCAAACATCCCTAGATCGCCATCATAACCTCTCAGTAGGGAGATCAGTATCCACTGGGCTCACTGCCAAGGCCACTCAGTTGGGAATCATTGCTACTCTCTTGTCACCGCTCACTGATTGATCTTCAACAGCTGGTTGTCTGTGCCTCTAACCCAACATCAAACTGATTGGCAGCACTGGCATTGCTCTGCCACTAGCTCTCCAAATGAACCATTCAACTGCATAGTCCTAGCCAGTTCTCAATCTGTTGTAGGCTTCCAAATCATCTGGAGGTCACCCTGGAGCTATCTTCTACAATCATTGTGAATCTTCACAGCACTAGCTTACAGCTCAGAGGATAGCTGAAGGCCCTCCAGACCCTTCTCAAGTCTTCATAAATACACACATAATCTCCAACTTTCTTCACCAGCAAACTCCCATGACCCCTCCCTAGCTCCAGGTTTGGCACCATTATGAAAAACATTGCAGTGTAAATTAATCTTTTTTCTATATCACTTTGCTTAATACAACCTGGTCATATCATTGACGGCTCAGGTTTAATTGAGGGCTCCTTGATGCTCTCTGAACTTGGTTGTTTTCTTCCAAGAGTTTCATTAACCAAACTAGGTGTTGCCATCAGCACACAAATGATGCTACCCAGTTTGGGCAATGAAACATCTGCAAGAGAACAACCAAGCTCAGAGAGCATCAAGTTGCCCTCATTTAAACCCCGAGCTACAAATATTCTCCTCTAACAGATTTAATTTTCAATAATTTATTATGAACAAAATATGTAGCTATTTATGGCATAATATAGCCACTCTGTGTACAAGAAAGACCAAACTTTCCTTTCTGTCAATGAAAGGAACAGGTTTATTTGTTTATGTTTTCAGACCATTCTTTGAAAGAAAATGAAATTGCTAAGAAAAGTTTTTTTATTAGTAATATTCACATTCTAAATATTAATAGTATTTGTGTTCTAAAAAGTGCCCCTTTCTTATTGTTCCCATTTTAGGTTTCTTTAAGAAAGAAACAGACGTGTTCCAAAATTTTATACAAATAGCATCTACCTCTCCATCTATTTTGATATTAGAAATATTGAAGTGGTGGGTAGTGTTTGCTTCTTAAATATGACTATCAACCATAAAGGACCTATCAAGCAAGCAAACAAACATGTCACAGACTGGAACTGGGTAGGATAGCAATGAAGGTCTTATGAAGTGATAACTTTCACGCCGTTATCAGGCGGGCGGGCCCACGGATGAGGGAAAAAAGAACACGACACCAGGCTCTTCTTTGAACGGAATGGGACAGCGCAACGGACAAAGGTCCGCAGGCCTTTTTATTAACTTTATCAGAAGGCAGGGTTAAGCATACAACGTCATATGTAAACAATACATAAATCATGACCATATAAAGAAATTCACACAGTAGAATAGGAGTCACGTGCTCTTTGTTGATAGTTAGCACGTTGCAAGAAGGTGGGAACTTTTCTCCAAGGTGTTGAATGTCAAAGGGTGTGCTAGTGACTTTCCATGCCAGCTTCCTTGTTTATGTCCAACCGGTCAGAACCAGTCTACACTAACAGAAATGCTTAGCACGTGATGCAGTGTCATATAGCAACAGTCTTAGAAAGAATAATCAGATGCTGTGGTATGTCTATCCCTACAAAACTCAAAAATATAAAGGCTAAGCTTCAGAGATGGTATTCAGCCAGTTCAGACCAGTTTGCCCAAACCGGTAGTGGCAAATTGTGGGTGGGCCCCGCCAGGGGTGGGTTCCTGCCAGTTCTAACCTCTTCTATAGAAGAGGTTCCACAAATCTACAGTGCCGTATAGAACTGGTTCCAGCTCCCTCCCCCCGCCCATCCGCACATCATCAAGATGAAGAGCGAAAGGAGGAATTCTGGGAGTTGAAGTCCACAAGTCTTAAAGCTGTCAAGTTTGAACACCCCTGGGGGTTTTTTTTCTAAAGGGTTAGGGGTGCAAGGGTTTTGCAACTTGACAGCTTTAAGACTTGCGTGCTTCAAATGCCAGAGTTTCTGAGCCAACATTTTGGTTGCTAAGCAAGAGCATTGTTAAGTGAGTTTCACCACATTTTACGTTGACCATGCCCACCCAGTCACATGACTACCAAACCTCTCCCATCCAGTCACATGGGCGGCAAGCCACTCCCACAAAGCAGGCCACACCTACAGAAGAGGTTCTAAAAAAATTGAAACCCACCACTGACCCCCTGGCTCCAAAACATCCCATGTAGCCTCATTTTCGACGCCATATGCAAGTGTGCACACCACACAGGCGTGCATGCCACACACATGAGCAAAGCACATGCACGTAAGGCCACACACGTGTGGAAGGTGTGTGTGAGCGTAATGTGAGCATGGCACACATGCACTCAGAATTGTGAATTGGTGATAAACCTATGTCAGGGGTCTGCAAAGTCGGCTCTTTTAAGACTGGTGGACTTCAACTCCCAGAATTCTGGGAGTTGAAGTCCACCACTCTTAAAAGAACCGACTTTGCAGACCCCTGACATAGGTGAATCCCTCCACTGCTAAGCTTTATCTGTGATACTCTATGGAAGCAGAAATTGGACTTTGAAGAAAGAGGATAGAAAGAATATTAATATTTTTTGAACTTTAATCTTGGAGAAGATTTCTGAGAATGCTATGGATAACCAATGAAACAAAAATGGTGTAGTGTAGAACAAATCAACTCAGACACAAATGACTGAAATCAAATGACCATATTTTGGATTCATTATGTGAAGACCTACCTAGCTGTTTTGAGAAGCCTGTAATGTTGTAAAAGTGGAATAAAGAGAACCAATGGCAAGGTGGATGAAGTTGATTATACTGGTGACAGATACCCTGTTGGAAGATCTAAAGGGTCAGATTAGGGATAAATTATGAATGAGAATATGATCTATGTGGTCACAATAACTTGATGGCACAAAATCAATACAGTATAAATTGTAAACAGTAGCATATGATACTTGTACATAAATTGGGGAAAAAAACACTTACAATGCAAATACTTATTCTTGAATTATCTTGGTGCTAACTGTCAATACAATGAAAGAAATCACAACAGCGCATGAACAGTCATTCAAGGTACAAAAAGCCAAATCACACCATGTAGCTCTATGAAGTAAAAAAATGCTGATCATCCATTATTCTTCCAGAGTTAACAGATGATTACTAATTGATTAACTAAATTATCTCCAAAGAAAAGCTCATTATCCACAATTCAAATCCTCAACAACTTGAATACAATTAAGCAGATAGGTCTCCTCAGGGCATTCTTTCATTTACCAAAAAAAAAAAAAGTAGTGAGAAGAATATTTTCTGTGTTATTCTGTAGCTTTCATTCATTATTTCAATAGACCTATATAGGGGAATTTCTGACACAGTCATGTTCTTTTTTTTCCTGTGTAACATCTTTCTTACAAAAATATATCTGGATAGTCAAAGTAACTAAAATGGTTGAAAAATATATCAGAGAATTGCTTGAATTCAATTGCTTCTCAGGCATCACAGTTTATTTTATGGCATTATATAAAATAATAAATTAGTATTTATCTGTATCAAATTTGAGTCACTGAGTCCATAACATGGAAAGTAATCCAGATTTCAGAAATCTTGATACCGCTCCTCCAAATCCTCAAATTAGGCATATTTAATTTGAATAGAATTCATCATATCCAGGAGACAGAAGATACTGATGCCATAACAACAAAGGCTGCTTCTTCATTATTTCTATTAGACCCATCTAATTCAGCATTTTGTGTTCCGTATTCCATATTTGTGTTCCATATTCATTCATCAGATGAATTGGAGAAGCCCACAAGTCTGGAGTGAAGGACAATAACTTTTTTATTGATGCTTGAAGTAAGTAGCATTTATGACATTCTGCCTTAATTCAAAAGGTAGTAAAGTGTTTTGTCCCCAGGCCCTGGAATATACAAGAACACAGGCTTAGAGTTAGAATTAAAACAGTTGAAGAGGCGCATATTTTTTAAAAAAATATTCCTCAATCCTGGATGCCGATGAGATGGGAACGGGAGGAGCCACGGGTCCGCCTGCTGGTGGGGGGGAGGAGGAAGAGACTATAGCAAAGAGGCTCAGATCGCAAAAATAATTTGTTATAATTTGTTTTAGTAATTCCTGTACGGACGTCAATAGTATAAAGTAATTGAATGTATAAAATAATATGAAAATTTATGATTTTAAAATGTATGTACCCCTTCCTCTTGATAATTTCTTTTTAATTGAATATGTATGAAGACTCGGAGGCGGTCATCAGATCCGATGTGGAAGCTCCAAATATTATTCATTACCTTATTTACCCCTTTTCCCAACATAAATTGTTAAAACCAATAAAACTTTTTCAAAAGAAAAAGAACACAGGCTTAGCTGTCTGCCACGACCAATGAGTGAGAGATAAGCAAACCACTAAAAGGACAGAAATCTCTCCACACTAACACTCATGACAGCTACTGCAACTGAACGGTTGTTTCCTGCAAATGTCTCCTCCCATCGCCTCACCTATAAGCTCTCTTGGGAGGGGGCAATCAACAACCACCTGGTGCTTAATCACCTTCTGTGAGCCTACCTACAGAGTTGCTGCTTCCGTTTCTCAGCCCCTCTCACTCTAGCATCAGCGACAAACTGCCTTTGATCCTCCCCACTGCTCCATGCCTCAGGCGCCTCCTGGTGGCCAACCAGCCTCTCTGGTTCCTGCTCTGACTCTGAACACCCTCCAGGGTCTTCCTCAGCTTCCATGGCAGACTCATATTGTTCCTCGCTATCAGAGTCCATCAGCAGTTCAGCCGGTCTCTGTTGGGCCACAACAGTAAAGTATCTTTGATATTAGTACTCATTAAGAATCTACTCCTCCATGAACCAATTTAGCCACTTTTAAAATCCATCCAAACTACAGTACTGTCCCAACTGCGGTTATGAATTGTACTATCTGCCGACAGTAAAATCTGTGAGAAAAAGTATTTCATTCTTTGATCCCGAATCTCGAATTTAGTTTAAATGAAAGAACTATGAGAGAGGAGCAATATTTCTTTTTATTCACATTATATCCAACTGATTAACTTTACTATTCCCTAGGTTTATGAAATGATTACAAAATTGTTGAATACCTTTCAAATTCTACTAATTTGAAACAGTGAAACAGTATAGAGACCTAATTTATAAAATGAGACTCAAACTTGAAATTTAATTCCCTCCCTCCCTTCCTTCCTTGCTTTCTTGTGTATGCCTTCAGGTCATTGTTGAATCCTGACAATTTTTCTTGACAAGAGGTCAGAAGTGGCTTGCCAGTGCCTGCTTCTTAGGGCTGAGATTGTGTGACTGGCCTAAGATTATCCAGCTGGCTTTGCACCTAAGGCAGAAATTGAACTCTGGTGCCTTTACCATGAGACCAATATGGCTCTCTCTCTCTAACATGCTCTCTCTAACATGTACCAGTACATCTACATGATAGATGTACATCTGTTGCTGGACATGTTTCTGAGTACTGTCAACAGAGTTGGTAAAAGCTTTTGATGTGTCAAGAATTATTACCATCTTCATCCACAGGAGTTCAGAGGAAACAGTTTGCAATTACTGAATTGTGAGATATTACATTCTGTCCAATGTGTTCATTAGTATAAAGCCGAGTTTAACAATTTATATTGTAGCAGTTAATTAAACTGTCTCCTGGCACTGGCTTACAGTGTCTATTCTGGCTGGTAGAAGCTTTATAAAGTCCCAGACAGAGATTTCATTCATCTTAGCTTCACCAGATTGCTTTAACAGTAAATGCGTATTTTTCTTCCTAACTATCGAAACAGCATTTACCTTAGCACAGCAGCGGATAATCATTAGGTCATCAAAATTGACATTTCTAGGAGAATTGAGCTCCACACAAGGGGTAAATCAATTGAAAGAGCTTGGGGATGGGGGAGGTAAGGTTTGGAGGATTTTGTTTTACTATGACATGCTGACAGTATTTTAAGGGCTTACGCTACAGTTTGCTCATGTTTTCTACTTCAAATTGGCAGGAAATCTTAGTTCTCAGCTGCCATAACCAGAAGGCATTCCAATTACTGTAAAAATGGGGCTTGAAGTGAAAGCAAGATTGCATAATGAAACATGTTGAAACAAGGAATTTAAATCATGCCTGCCAGGGTTTTTTTATTTTTCTGTCTCTGAATCCGCTTGTAATTTCTGTGACCCATTGATGTATCAGTTCTTTTCACCTTATTTCAAACAGTTAGTAAAAGTAGTTTCAGAACCCGAAGGGGATTAATATTATTAACAAGGTAGGGAAAGCATACAGAACAAGGCATCTATATATTTTTTCCTTTATAAAAAAATAATATGTGGCACCTCTGTGGATGTGTGCATACCCATGCATGTGTATATGGTGAATGACATGGGTGATGTGAGTGGAAAGGAGAAAGAAGAGTACTTGGAATGAATGAATGAATGAATGAATGAATGAATGAATGAATGAATGAATGAATGAATGAATGATTAGAATGAAGAGTACACAGCATTTTGAGACATTGCACAGCTCCATTTCTCAAAGCTTTGAGAGAAACATTTTATGGAATTTTTATCTCCATAGATCCAAGCTGGATCTGATTATATTTAACCGTAACCTTTCTTCAAACATCCTCTCCTCTCCCACCAAATTATGTCCCATTGCAATCCATCTTTGGACAGGTTTTGCTTATAGACAAAGTCCCATACTCTCTACCCAATTTCAGTCCAGTGTTCTATTGGAAAGAATAATAAGAACTTTCAGTTTTCCTGAAAATGTGTTCCACATTTTGTGCAACAGTAACAACAAAGAGTGTGAAAGATAATTCGCTATATTTTAGAAATGAAATGAGGTCATGTCTAAGGTTTCTTCAGTCACTGCCTTAACCTTAGCGAGCTAGCCCTGGAGAGGTGTTTTTTTTTTACAAGTCTCCTGCATTTGTGATATTACTGCACTGGGAGTTTTACTCTCAAAAAAGTTCTCCTTATTTTAAAGGGCCTGCTCTTTCTTTAATTTATGCTGACACTTTATATTACAAAAGAAGCCTCTGGAATAATCAGTTTCTTGAATGAGGTCTATTTTATGTCAGTTTTTTTCTCCTGGAACTGTAGCAATAGCTTCCTTCCCTCCATTTTCATTTGAATAAGTAAAATCGTAAATTAAACATACAAAAATGGGAAAGAGGTAGATGGGAAGCTCAGTGCGAAGTACACAGAAAATGTGTTGTTACAGAAGTTTCCTTTTATATGAATGATTCAAGGACATGTCAGCTGAAATGAATTCCTCTCATACCTTTCTCATCTGCAGCTCTGAAAGCGCAAAGCAGTGGGGCAAACAGACTGGGAGTTCTCATTAATTTCCCAGCAAAAAGTATATGAATCCCCACCCCCACCCCCGATTCAAACAATGGCTACCACAGCAGCCAAATGACGCAGTGATTCAGGCATGGATGTGAATTTTCAGAAAGCGAGGTGCACTTTTGTGGAAATACTGTATTTTTAGGACTATAATACTCTGCAGACTATAAGACTCTCCAGACTATAAGACTCTCCAGACTATAAGACACACCTAGCTTTTGGGGAAGAAAACAAGAAAAAAATCTGCCTCTGCCTCCCAGCATCCATCTGGCATTCATCTGGCCCATTTGCTGCAGCCCGTTCTAGAACAGCTGATCAGCGCCACACCAACCCCCGCTCCCCCGCCACAATATTCGCTGAACAAGCATGCATAGAAGCAACTTTTGGAAATACCTCCTATTTGAAGCTCATCTAAATTTGGGGAGCAAAAGAAACAAAATCCCAGCTTGTAGTTTCTCATTTATTCCTACCTGCATTTCTACTCAATGTATATGTGTACCAAAGGCACCCAAGCATGAGCATATGTGCAAACATTCAGGGGCTAGAATTCTAGCAAGAAATTTTGGGTATTGTTGTTTAAATACCAGTATATGCTACTCCTTGTAATAGGAAACACCAGTCAGGTATTATATAAGCAGATGTGGAACCCAGGTATCCATTTCAAGGAGGAATGGCCATGGAGAGAGGTTCCCAGCAGCTGGAGAAAGCTCAGAGTACCATGAATTGTCTAACAGAAGCTGGACATCACCAATATTGAGATGTTATAGATCATTCCTACGGCAAGAAGACCTTGTCAGGAGAGAAAGGAAGGTGCTACATCAAAAACAGGAAGACCTGAATGCAAATATGTACTGGCTCTGCAGTGGTCTGGAGATGTGATGGTGACGTCATCAGGATAGTTCTTCAAAAAGAATGAATTAAATATGTTTCTGCTGCAGTTAGCAGAACGCCAAGATCTTCACATACAAAAAGACACTATTTTTAAAGTAATCATGTTCCTTTCAGTTCATGTAAAATGTAGAGCAATGATGAAAGGCGACAAAGCCATTCAAAGTACAATGTAATTTAGTAAGAGCTGGATGTCAGCCTGGGTTGCTCTCCAGACATGTAGGTTATTAATTGCCAGGTTTCCCAACTCTCATTGTCATTAATGAGAATTCTAGAGATTGAATTCCATGCATCTGGATAGTAACCAGGTTGAGATAGTTTCAATCTTCAACTTGATCCTGCGTAGTTTCAGGGCCCAAGACAGATTTGGAGCAGTGCTGCCATTGAACATTGGTTAATGTCTTTAAAACTTAAACGTTTCAAATTAACTTCAATTGTATACTTAGTATTTGGTAAAATGTATTCAAATGTAAATGTAAAATGTAAATGTAAAATGTATTCAAATAATCAATCTCTGTATTCTGACAAAAAGAAAAAACAAAAAAAAACTTAAATGATTTTTTAATCATTTTAATATATGCATAAGATCATGCTTTCTGTACCTAGGTTTCTTTCATTGCTGGTAGATAAAAAGAAATAGCAGGAAAAGCTTTGTCAACGTATCTAACTCTAATTTCTTGCACTTATAGTAAATAATGATGGCCAAGATAGTCTAAACAATTCATTACCAAGAGGCATGATTATGTACATTATCATTAATATGGTGTGTATCTGTGTCTCTTCGTTTGAAAAGCTGGGTAGTGTTGCTATT
Source organism: Rhabdophis nuchalis (assembly GCA_039707465.1). Classification (NCBI taxonomy): domain Eukaryota; kingdom Metazoa; phylum Chordata; class Lepidosauria; order Squamata; family Natricidae; genus Rhabdophis; species Rhabdophis nuchalis. The sequence continues at coordinate 325,834,609 of CM077643.1, forward strand.
ATGTTTTGAACACAAGATGGCACCACAAGAACATTATTTCTAAACACTTTCTCCCAGCTATATGTATTTTCTGTAGGCACAGTATTTTGTTTTGTTTTAAAATCTTTTCCAATTCTTTTCAAAGTTATGTAAAGTGGTGATATTTATACATCAAGATCTGTGGTACCAATATTTAGTTTACACTGTGTTTTAGTAGGCAAATCATTAAAGCTTTGTAGTGCATCAATCTGAAGACAAAATCTGGGGCATGGGAAGGGAGGAATATAGACAGAAGTCCCTGTCTGCAATATTTTAAAATAAAATTTTGTTTTCCTGGAAGCCCCACTAACTTTGCAGAGGATATCTGTGCAGTTATGGGCGGAAACACATCTTTAAGGGTGTTCTCAGAGTCAGCTTTTAATATAAGGGTCTCCAACCTTAGCAACTTTAAGATTTGTGGACTCCAACTCCCAGAATTCCTCAGCCAGCTTTGCTGGCTGAGGAATTCTGGGAGTTGAAGTCCACAAGTCTTAAAGTTGCCAAGGTTGGAGACCCTTGTTTTAATAGAATCTCAAGGTAATTGTTGCAATTGTAAATCCCTAACTGAAATAAACCAAAACCCACTGAAAACTCAGAGCTTTCTGCAACGTAAACAAGAACAAGATGTTCTTTTTGCAAAAAAAAAAAAAAAAAAAAGTCCAGAGAATATGAAGATTCAAGAATAGTCAGGTTTCAGGTAATGCCATAACTGCATACATTCAGGCAAAGATAAGGAATTAGAATTTAGTTTGCCACAGAGCTGTTGTTTCTTTTATATAGTCCTGACTACCAGTTTGGTTAATTAGCTGAGCTGTGGTTTTTTTCCTTTCAACTAGATAGCTTGGTTTCCTTTGTTCTTAATTTGGAACCTGTCTCTGGGCTCAGAACCTTGGTTAGCTTAGTTTACAGACTACAACTATGTTTCCTCGGGTGCATTATCTTCATTTAATTTCCATGAAGATTCAGGCTGATTCCCTAAGAAAGAATTAGGAAATAGGTGCTTCATGACCTCCCTCTTAATACTTATACCAAGATTTTTCTTCTTTTGAATACAAATTGCTTTACAGTCCTGGATTTTTGCCTGGACTCTGTGCTTTAAACGTGTAATACAGATATAAAAATAAAATAGCTGCAACATGTCATTCAAGTGATAACCCTTGGAATACTTTAGGTTTGTGAAATTAATAATTAATTATTTTGCATTTCTATTTCCCATTCACATATGCTTCTTTTCCTTATTTGTCCTCATTTGTCCATCTGCTCTCTAAGCCACAAGAGACGCCTAGAGAGCAGATGGAGATCCTTTCGCTCTGAAGCCGACCGAACACTAGTGAGAACCCATATTAGGGCTTACTTAGTGCCGATAAGCGTGGCCAAACGTGAGTATTGCGCCACCCTTATTGCATCCGCAGATAACCGCCCTGCCGCCCTGTTTGGGGTGATCCACTCCTTCCTTCACCAGAGGCCGCGGGAAGCCCCTTTGCAGGGTCGAGCAAAGGAATTTGCGATTTATCTGCAGGAGAAAATCACTCGGATTCGGAATGAGCTACCCTCCATCGAGAGTGGTCCAGTCGGACTGTCCGAGGCTGTTCTTGTGATTCCATCCTGGGAGGAGTCTGATTTTGTTACTACTGAGGATATGGACAGGTTGTCAAAGAGACTTAAGGCTACCACATGTTTATTGGACCCGTGTCCCTCCTGGCTTGTACTGGCATCCTGGGAGACGACATGAGGCTGGCTCCAGGGCATTGTCAATGCATCTCTGAGTGAGGGGTCCTTGCCTGCTGTCTTGAAAGAGGCGGTAGTAAGGCCCCTCCTCAAGAAGCCATCCCTGGATCCAGCATTGTTAGAGAACTATCGTCCGGTCTCCAACCTCCACTTTTTAGTGAAGGTTGTTGAGAGTATGGTGCCCAACAGTTTCCGCGACACCTGGAGGAAATTGATTATCTAGACCCACGCCAGTCTGGCTTCCGACCCGGTCACAGCACCGAGACGGCATTGGTTGCGTTGGTTGATGATCTCTGGAGGGCACGGGATAGAGGTTATTCCTCTATCCTAGTCCTATTAGACCTCTCGGCGGCTTTTGATACCATCGACCATGGTATCCTATTGCACCGACTGGGGGGGTTGGGGCTGGGAGGCACCGTTCTGCGGTGGTTCTCATCCTACCTCTCTGGTCGGTCGCAATATGTGTTGACGGGAGGGCAGAGGTCGACCTCGAGGCCTCTCCTATGTGGGGTCCCTCAGGGGTCAGTCCTCCCGCCCCTCCTTTTCAACACATATATGAAGCCGCTGGGTGAGATCATCCGTGGTTTTGGGGTGGAGTACCATCTGTACGCTGATGACACCCAGCTGTACATATCCACCCCAAACCACCCCAACGATGCTGCCGAAGTGCTGTCCCGGTGTCTGGAAGCCGTACGGATCTGGAAGGGTGGTAACAAACTCAAGCTCAACCCTGCCAAGACTGAGTGGCTGTGGTTTCCAGCACCCCGGTTCAGCCAGATTATTCCAACTCTGGCCATTGGGGGCGAAACACCGGCCCCCGTGGAGAGGGCGTGCAATTTGGGTGTCCTCCTGGATTCCCGGCTGTCCATGGAGGACCATGTGGCGGCCGTGGCCAGGGGGGCGTTTCATCAGGTACGCCTGATGCGCCAATTGCGCCCCTTACTGGACCGGGCTGCCCTGCGCACAGTCACTCAAGCACTCGTGACGTCCCGACTCGACTACTGTAATGCTCTCTACATGGGGCTTCCCTTGAGTTGCACTCGGAAGCTACAGTTAGTCCAAAATGCAGCCGCGTGGGTGATTACGGGAGCGCCTAGACACTCCCATATAACACCAATCCTGCGCGAGCTGCACTGGCTTCCTGTGGTTTTTCAGGTGCGCTTCAAGGTTTTGACGACCATCTTCAAAGCGCTCCATGGCTCGGGGCCTAGTTATATGCGAGACCGTCTCCTGCCCCATACATCCCTACGGCCGATCCGCTCCCACAGAGAGGGCCTTCTCAGGGTGCCGTCGGCCGGACAATGCCGACTGGCGACACCCAGGGGAAGAGCCTTCTCTGTGGCGGGCCCTGCCCTTTGGAACGACCTACCCCCTGAATTACGCACCATCACTGACCTCCGCCTCTTCTGCCAGTGTTTAAAGACACATTTGTTCCATTTAGCTGGCCTAGCGTAACCTCCACAAATGACTATTTTAGACAGTTTTAAATTTGGGGATTTTAATTTGTTTTTAGCGCAGGATGGGTATCAAATAAGTTTTTTAAATTTTTACTTCATTTTGTATTGTATTTTAAATTCCTGTGCGCCGCCCTGGGTCCTTTTGGAGAAGGGCGGGGTATAAATTTAATTATATATATATATATATATATATATATATATATATATATATATATATATATATATATATATATATATATATATATATATATATATATATATATATATATATATATATATATATATATATATATATATATATATATATTGTGGGTCAGAGAGGGTTATTTTTGAAGAGTTGGTAAAATTCTGGTTTAATCTCTGTTAAAGAAACCATAAAAAATTACTATCTACATCAGGGTTGTCTAAAGTGGTCATTCTTAGGAGTTGATGGGACTTCTAAAGGAGAATATTATTAAGTTTTGTTGCACAGTAAGCCATACATTTAGACTGAACTTGGTGTTTTTATTCACCTATTGAGTTCTTCCCAAGTACTTGGGATAAGAAGAAGAAGAAGAAGAAGAAGAAGAAGAAGAAGAAGAAGAAGAAGAAGAAGAAGAAGAAGAAGAAGAAGAAGAAGAAGAAGAAGAAGAAGAAGAAGAAGAAGAAGAAGAAGAAGAAACTATTAAAGTAATATTAAATTATTTTCATATAATAAATGTTTGGTGGGTCAATAAACAATCTAAAATTTCATGAAGAGGTCAATGAGCTGAAGAGTTCAGGGAACCCTCACCTGTGTGATAACTGATTCATAAGTGTATTGCAACATCAACAAAGAATTATGAAGCAAAGTCCTGGAAAAATAGACAGCTTAAGGCTGATGTCTATCTTTATCATGAGAAAACTTGCATTTAAGACTGATCCAGATAATCAATGACATTTTTTAAGGCTGAGTTTTAGCTTCTAAAATCCCAATAAGTCACTTTTATATCTTTGTCAAGTTTTAGGGAAAGCCAATTAGCCTGAAAAATCTGGGATGTTCTCTCCCCCTTATATAGAACAGCAAAATAATATTCTGATAAAAATCCACTGTAAATTATTTAGTATTCAGGTGAGTCATGCATGTACTAGACCAAATGATATACAGTATTATGCTAAGAATGTAGAGATTCTGCATAAACAAAGCAGGCTCTGATGTGGATTACACTTGATTTTTCTAATTTAACTTGTAAACCTGAAATGAACAACTCTAAAACTAATGCTATTAATTCTACTAACTATATTGTAATCAGATCACCTTATTTTGGAGACCTGTAGAAATAAACAAGATTGTGCTTTGTGTTCTCCTTGAAAGACACCTGATAATATCTAATCTGCATCCAGAGAACCTTCTATTGATTAATAGAATTGCAATTACAAAATTACTCATGGTTTGCAAATGTCACTAAGCATGGTAATTTTTGGATGGGTTTTTTTGCTAAATACTGACTTTTATAAATGTGTACTGTGGTTTTAGTTAATAAGATTTTTAACTTTGATTCTTAGGTAAATATTGTACTCATTAATTACATAAAGATTAAATTAAAAAGATTGATGATATACTGCTAATGAAGTACTCTGAAGGTCTTCAATTTTTCAAGGTAAATTGTGTGAAACAACAGAGAGATTGACCTCATTTTTGCACTGATAATCATAATCAAAACAGTCAATTGTTGCTTTTCTTACATTATTTCTATGCTTTCCAATCTATTTATCTTGGGCAGGCGACTTGTGCTTTGCTTATTTGAAGAATGTATATGGCTGCTATCTCACATAGTGTTGCTAGGTGGCTCTCAGCAGCCAATTAAAACAATAGAATAAAAACAGAACAACCCTTCCCAGCAGGTGCCTGATGGACCAAACCTACAACTTTCACATTGTTGTTCATGCCAAGGGGTCATGGGGCGGTCAACTGACTGAAAAGGCCTGACTTGAACAAGTGGAGAGAATGTCTTCAGAAGACCATATAATTCTTACCTGAGTAGCATAGATGAAGCCGGTGCCCAGGCTTGGCGTATGCTCTCCAGCATCTGGAATGTCCAAGAAACAATGCTGATCACACTCTGCTGCCCATCAAAACATGACAACTCGGGTAGATTCTATCAGGTGACTCTACAGATGAAATCATCAGAACTAGAATAACTATAAATGACCAGAATACATTATAAGAATTGTTAGCCATTAGGCATCAGAAGGTATTGCGCAATCTCACATTTTTGTGGTTCTTGAGCAAAACCTAAGGGAGGTCTTGATCATTTCTTATGGCAGTGGGATTGCTTGCTTAGCATGCTTTCATTTTGATCCTGGATGAAAGAGATTTTATTTTCAAATTTAAAAAATATTTTTATTTGAATAACATATTGAAGGAAGTTCCAAAGGTGCTTTTTTTCAAGAGGCAACTGGGCTTTCTGGTTTTTGTTTGAAGACATTTTGCTTCTCATCCAAGAAGCTTCTTCAGCTCTGACTGGGTGGTGGGGAATGGAGTCAGAGCTGAAGAAGCTTCTTGGATGAGAAGCAAAACAACACAGGGGTCACCTAAGACCATTGGAAAACACATATTTTTGAAAAAATACTGAAAACATAAAATAATGTTATGGTTGGGGGTCACCACAACATGAGGAACTGTATTAAAGGGTCGCGGCATTAGGAAGGTTGAGACCCACTGCCCTATACCGTTTCAGACAAATGGCTATCCAACAACTTCTTAAAGACTTCCAGTGTTGGGGCATTCACAACTTCTGGAGGCAAGCTGTTCCACTGGTTAACTGTTCTGTCAGGAAATTTCTCCTCAGTTCTAAGTTGCTTCTCTCCTTGATTAGTTTCCACCCATTGCTTTGATACCATATTTCCTTAAAATATGAGGAATTTACATCAAATTGTACCATTTGATTTGATTAAGCTAAATTCAAAAGGACACCTGGCTAGTATTACCTGACTTAAGCAGAATTTTTTGTTTCTGAACATACATTTACATCTACATTTTGTGACATAGATTCTGCAGTGCAAATTTGCTATATATGTATAAGATGCATGCATACTAAACATATAACTAAACAGAAAAATATTTATAGGGTAGCATTTTATTAAATAATAGTTCATTCAGTGTGAATTATCAAAAACTTTCACTGGCTGCCTTCTGCCAGAACATCATCTGCAGATAAAAAATGTGGCTTATTGTGGAGCCTTCTTCTCTAAATTAATACTTTTCTACTGAGAAACAGCTTGGCTTAAAGGAATATCATTTGAAGGCATAAAATTTCTCTCTTTATAACCAAGAGAGTGGGAATAAAATATATACCTATTTTCATAAAGAAAGGTTATCATTAGTAAAGGTATTAACCTAACTAAGCACATGGCAAATGCTGCCTAGAATACTGTGTTGCATTGTCTTATTTAGCACAAAATAAATAATATTTTGTTTTTGCAAGTCCTTTATATCCAAGTGATGAAGAATGTCGCTATTGATTAATAGTCTGAAGCAGGGATACTTTCAATGGTTCATGAATTATTTCAGTTTATATAAATTAAGTTTGCTCTTCAAAGATGAGACTGTAAACTAGAATTCTAAGAGTCATTGCTATGGTGACAAAATCCATTGTATATGTGGATACCCAGAAGAATGGCTACATTGCTTATGGAAGACAGTAAGAAGCAGAACTGTGTGCTTCTCTAAGCCAGGGGTGTCAAACTCGTGTTGTCATGCCGGCGTCACATGACATATTGGGACTTTTTTCCCCCCTTCGCCAAATCAGGCACAGGCATGGCCAGCACATGATGCATCCAGCCCACGGGCCACAAGTTTGACAGCTCTGCTCTAAGCAATCTCTACAGGAACAACATTCAGGTACTCCTAAACTTAGGACCATTAGTTCAGCAATCATTCAAAGTTATTCAGAGGCAATGAATAAATGGTTATTATGAACAGTCCTCAGAGTTTTGTAGCTGCTAGGATTGTGGGGATTTGTCTCTCTTAGCAATGCCGTTATGCTTTATGAGATCATTGCTTAGTGAAAGAAATTCTGGTCGTAACAACCAATGTAAATTGGGGACTATTGGAAAGCATTGTTTGTAATATGCTTCAACTTAAACGATTTCCTTTTCTTCAGATCTCTATATTATTTGTTTGTTTGTTTATTGTCCCTATTCCACCCAAAGAGCAGCCAACGTTTGCAGCTTGCTCTTCCTTCTCACAAACATTTATTTTACTGCTATTGCCTCCATGCCACAGAGGGAAAAACAGCAGTCATCCAAAATCGTGTCAAGGCACATCATTTCTCTGCAGTCTCTAAGATGTTCTCCTGAAGGGTTTATGGAAAGGGAGGCTGAAGTCCCCTCCTCCAGACACTTGCCTGTTTCATCTACGTCTTTGGGATGTTCGGTACACGTTCACAATGATGTTTTTCTTCCATCATTGTGAACGTATACTGATCCGATAATGGCAACAAATTCAGCTACTGCATGCATGAGAATCCTGGAAATTCATTTTCTGACCAACTCCAACTTCTCTAATGTGTTGACTGCAGCCCCACTTGATTCTTTTGCTGTTTTTAACTTTTTTTTAGCGGTTGTTAAACAATCTCTAGATATCAGGAGAACAAGGAGAGGGCCAGTGGAATGAAACCATTAAGCTTGTTTAATGCAAAACTGTCTCTGGACTTCATTTACTTACGCAGAGGAAACAGTAGCTCACTACTTTACCATTTTGTTGTTCAAATATAATAAACCCTTTTTTCCTCAGAGAAAAGTCAAACACTTAATGGAATCACAATTATATCTGCTAAAATATGACTATATCTAAACTGGAAGACAGCCAACTATATACTTTATCTCTGTTCTGGCAGATTCCATGGGGTGCTCTGGCTATAAGAACCTTTTTTTTTTTTTTTGCAACAAGCTACATAGAATTTATGTGTATTATGTGAAAAAAATGCTTTGAAAGGCTGGATTAATGAGTCAAGAAACATCACAGAGACAGTGTAGTCAATCCAGGTTATGTGAGCTCAGAATTGTTCCGCCCTCAGTTGGTTTTCTTCTCTATAGCATGGGTCCTCAAACTAAGGCCCATGGGTTGCATGCAGCCCATCGAAGCCATTAATCTGGCCCGCGCAAGACCACGAGGCTGCCCCACCCACATCGACCCTTCATCTGAGTGCACGACTTACCTTTTTGAGCCCCGCAGGCTGGAGCTGAAAGCAGGCGACAATTTTGGCCTGCAAAGACATTTTGGAGGTGGGGGAAATAAAAAACAGGGTACACAGTCGCCCCAGGAGGCCAAAAAAGGGGCAAAAACGGCCCATTTTTGCCCCCAAAAGAGCTGGTTTTGCCTGTTTTTGGCCTGCAGAATGCTTCGGGGGTGGGGGGGAATGGGGCGCACAGACACCCTAGGAAGCAAAGAAACAGGCAAAAATGGCTCATTTTCCACCTCCCCCACCTCCAGAAGATGGACAAAGAGAAATAGATAGACGGGGGGGGGAGAGACAGACAGACAGAAAGAGAGAGAGAGGGAGAGAAAGAGAGAGGGAGAGAGAGAGAGAGAGAGAGAGAGAAAGAGAGGGGGAGAAAGTAAGAGAGAGAGAGAGAAAGTGAGAGTGAGAGCGGGAGAGAGAGATAGAGAGAAAAAGAGAAAGAGAACGATTTCTCAAGCTCCTTGGGGCTGAGAAGAATTGCTGCAAAACTGAGTTTCCTGAAGTGGACTCCTAAACAACTGAAAAAACAATCTAGTAAAAAGAAAAGGCAACCAAAAGAGCAACATGCAAACAATAGCAAATAAAACACCTCCAGGAGCAAAACAAATTAAAGTTTAATTTGTGTGCATTGTTCAATGGACTGTTAAATTGACGACACCCACCTAGTCACATGACCTAGCCATGACCACCCAGTCACATGACCACTTAGCAGCGCCCACCAACAGTCTTAGGGACTGGCCCCCCCAACAGTCTTAGGGACCGTGAATTGGCCTCTTGTTTAAAAAGTTTGAGAACCCCTGCTGTATAGGATGCCAGTTAAAATTGGAATAAAAATATCTGGAACCCAATAAACACATTTCATTGTAATTTTTACAACGACAATAAAGATTATTATTATTATTATTAAATACAAGTAGTCCTCGACTTACAACCATTCATTTAGTGAGCCATTAAGTACAACAGCACTGAAAAAAAGTGACATGACCATTTTTCATGCTTACAAGCATTGGTCAAAATTGGCCAAAATTCAGAGACTTGGCCACAGAAATGTATTTATGATGGTTGCAGTGTCCCTGGGGCATGGGATCACCTTTTGTGACCTTCTGACAAGCAAAGTCAATAAGAAAACCCAGTTCATTTAACATCTGCAGTGATTCACTTAACAACTGTGGCAAGAAAGGTCATAAAATTCACAACAATTGTCTTGCTTAGCAACAGAAATTTTGGGATCCATTGTAGTTGTAAGTCAAGGACTATTGGTAAACTTTGCGAAGCCATTAAACATAAAAATAGGTCCAAGGTAGTGAACTTTTTTTTGAAGGGTGAGTGTCCTTTTTGTAATATATTTATATGTAGTGAATTTTCTCCTTCAGTTGAGTAGACTTTCATGTTTCAATGTGTACTTTGTGAACTCAGATAGACTGTACTTTATTTGAGATGTCTTTTTAAAAATCAATTAATACATTTTCTAAAAACATAGGAGGAGGAGAAACATGTTGGTGTGTAGTAGGAGAAAAAAAGGCAGGAGGGACCTGGCAGCAAATTTTCTGAATAACAGATTTTATTACTAAGACTAAGCTTCATTGAGTTGCAGCTCATTTCATCAGATGCACCACAAATGTTTGTGCCTTTTAATAACATATGCCAGTTGAAAAAGGTGCTACCAGATTCTTCCTGGTTGTTTACATTTTAACTAGATAGTTTGGAGGTAAATTCAGTTAGGGGTAGATTTGCACAAGATTCCATATTCAATAAAAATATGGAAATTTTTCTACCCTGCAGGATTGCTTTCTACCCTGCAGGATTAAGCTGTTTTTAGAAACTTAAGAAATGTTTTAAAGGAAAATATAAAAATATTTTATTGCTTCATCTAAGCTCTAGAAAGTATCAGCATCACAACCGGGCTCCCTAAGCTGCAGGGACCCGGCTGGAATTCGCCTCCCCCGTGATTCCATAGGGAATCTAAGCCACCCCGGAGTGGTGGTGATTAGGAGATAAATCTTCGCTGGGTGCAGGGATCACGCAAGATCCCTGCCCGACACGAAGCAAAATCTCTGAAGGGAGACAAATCGCATCTCCCCCCCTTTTCTGGAGGGCGGACCAAAGGCAAAGGAGAATCTCTGGAAAAGAAAGGATTTGCTGGAAAACATTGGGAAGGTATTTTGTTTTTGTTTCTGAAACACTTTGCTAAGAAACCTTTTTTTTTTTTACCAAAACTTTGAATTCAAAGATAAGCTGCGAATTTTAATTGAATTGTGAGATTTCTCTAGTTCACAGAATGTTTTGAAATGGCCGATTGAACTGTAACAAAGAAATAGCCACTTCCGTTTGCGCTGAAAGGGATCGGATTATGACTGACTTTTCTAATTCTTTTTTTTCTGCCTTTTTAATTCATTTCACTCAAAACTTTGAAACTTGGAGCACTTCTACAATCCTATAATTATTTGGACATTCTATTGCGCATTTTTAAACTTAAATAAGAACCATATCTTTATCTCTTTTTGTTTCTGTTCTCCTTCCAACAAAAAGGACTGAAACACTTTCAAACTATTTAAACTATTTGTTACATCGTGCCGCTCTCGGAAAAACAGTGGGCGTTCATGTATGAACAGATTTACTGGAAACATTGTGTAGAAACAAACTAATAGAGATAAGCTAACAGTTAACAAGGTAATTGGAGTTACTTTTTCCTATTTTGTGGATTCGCCAAAATGTCTACGCGCATAGACATATATACTGTAGAGAATCAGGAGCTTCTGGCTGAAATCTTGAGGGAATTGAAAAAAATTCATGTAATATTCGACACTACACCAAGTGAAGAAGTTAAACAGATCAGAGAAATTAAAGAAGAAAAGGGAAACGATGCTGTTTGTGGAATGGATTTAACTGAGGAGGAAGGGGAAAATCCAGGAAAGGGGATAATATCAAGACCCTATCAGAAAGTTGGATTTCAACCTGACTGGCAAAAGGAAGGAAAAAGAGAAGGAAATCACATCAGAGATGGACTTGATATTTGAAAATAAATCAAATATGAGGAATGGAATTGGTCAGCGATATGATTGTACAGCTATATTGGATCACAATGTGCCAATGGAAGTTTATAAAGAACTTGGGAAGAGGGAAAAAAGGAGATGGAGAATGTGGACTTTAAAAGAGGCACATTTAATTCACCCTTGGAGAGATAACGGCTGAAAAGAGGAACTTTTATCCATTGATGAGTAATAATTAGGCTGGGTTTAAATTACTATCAAGGATTATTAATTAATTGATTGTTAATAATAACTATAGATGCTTATAATAAGATTATGTTTTTGATAATGATATATATTAGTTTATCTATAGATGGGGAAATATGCTATTTAGATGGTTATAGAAAGATGATGTGTTAGTGAATGATATATATTTGCTTATCTATAGATGGGGAATTATGCTACTAAGATGGTTATAGAATACTCTTGGTAAATGTCTTTGTTAATGATATATATTTGCTTATCTATAGATGGGGAATTATGTTATTTAGATGGTTATAGAAAGATTATGTGTTAGTGAATGATATATATTTGCTTATCTATTGATGGGGAATTATGCTACTAAGATGGTTATAGAATACTCTTGGTAAATGTCTTTTAAATGATATATATTTGCTTATCTATAGATGGGGAATTATGTTATTTAGATGGTTATAGAAAGATTATGTGTTAGTGAATGATATATATTTGCTTATCTATAGATGGGGAATTATGCTATTAAGATGGTTATAGAATACTCTTGGTAAATGATCAATCAATTAACAGTTACATAAAATTTTAGATAATTATATGGAATCTATAGAGATATGATGGGATTAAATAAGGGATATTAATAGTTAAATAGGATTTAAAGATATTATTAAAGAAAAAATAGATTGAGGCTACAATACTTGAAAAGACATGTGGATATTGATATTGAATCACAGGATAAATTGTTAGATTTAAAATTAATAAAATGAGATTACTCATGAATAATAACTATTTCTGAAGGGCACAGAGTTTATGGATACCCTATTAGGTCTTCTTATATTTAAATTTATTTAAATTTATCTATTGTTTTTGGTTCTATTTTGTTTGGTTTGATAAATAGAACGTCATTATACAATTAGGCTTTACTTAAACGGGTATTAAAACAACTAGCAAGATTTGAGGTTGAGATATAAGAATTGTAGTAATGGATATGGATTAAACAACAAATAAGTAATCCAAACAAATCCAAACAAGTAATGGATTAAACAACAAATAAGTGAACACCTAGAAGCAAACAAAGTAATAGCCAAAAGCCAACATGGGTTTGTCAAAAACAGATCATGCCAGACGAATCTAATTGCATTCTTTGACAAAGTGACAAAATCAGTGGACCAGAGGAATGCTGTTGATATAATTTACCTGGACTTCAGTAAGGCATTTGATAAAGTAGACCATAACCTACTATTAGATAAAGTAGAAAATTGTGGGTTAGACAGCACCACCAGCAAATGGATTCGCAACTGGCTGACCAACCGCACTCAACGTGTAGTCCTCAATGGAACTGCATCTACATGGAAGGAAGTATGCAGTGGAGTCCCCCAAGGCTCTGTTTTAGGACCAGTACTCTTTAACATCTTCATCAACGATTTGGATGAGGGGATAAATGGGGAACTCATCAAATTTGCAGACGACACCAAGCTGGCAGGAATAGCCAACACTCCAGAAGATAGGCTTAAGATACAGAAGGATCTAGACAAACGTGAACATTGGGCACTATCTAATAAAATGAAATTCAATTGTGAAAAAAGTAAGGTCCTACATATAGGCAAGAAAAACCAAATGCACAAGTACAGTATAGGTGGTACCTTGCTCAATAGTAGCAACTGTGAGAGGGATCTAGGAATCCTAGTGGACAACCATTTAAATATGAGCCAGCAGTGTGCAGCAGCTGCCAAAAAAGCCAACACAGTTCTAGGCTGCATAAACAGAGGGATAGAATCTAGATCACGTGAAGTGTTAATGCCACTGTATAGTGCCTTGGTAAGGCCACACTTGGAATACTGCATACAGTATTGGTCGCCACGATGTAGAAAAGATGTGGAGACTCTGGAAAGAGTGCAGAGAAGAGCAACCAAGATGATTAGGGAACTGGAGACTAAAACATATGAAGAACGGCTGCAGGAGCTGGGTATGTCTAGTTTGATGAAGAGAAGGACCAGGGGAGACATGATAGCAGTGTTCCGATATCTCAGAGGGTGCCACAAAGAAGAGGGAATCAAACTATTCTCCAAGGCACCTGGGGGCAGGACAAGAAGCAATGGGTGGAAACTAATCAAGGAGAGAAGCAACTTAGAACTAAGGAGAAATTTCCTGACAGTTAGAACAATTAACCTCTGGAACAGCTTGCCTCCAGAAGTTGTGAATGCCCCAACCCTGGAAGTCTTTAAAAAGATGTTAGATAGCCATTTGTCTGAAATGGTATAAGGTTCCTGCCAACGCAGGGGGTTGGACTAGGAGACCTACAAGGTCCCTTCCAACTCTGCTATAGTATTGTATTGTATTGTATATGAAAAATAAGTGATAAACTTTGAATCTGAAATTATAAATACCATCAACATAAAATAGAGCTGGCTCAGAGGCTGAAATACACCAAGTAAATGAGATGAAGAGTGTGGAGTAGAGGAGAGAGGTAAGGGAAGAAGAGAGGGAAAGGAGAGAGGGCAAGGAGGGGGAAGAGGAGGAGAGAAAGGAGGAGTGGAAAGGGGAGAGAGGAGAAGGAGAGAGGAAGGGGAAGTAGAGAAGGGAAGGGCGACAGAGGGAAGAAAGGAGGTAGGGAGGAGGAGGTGAGAGGGGGAAGAAAATGATGGATAAGGCACAAATATAGTGTATGGAGAGCAGAAGAGCCAGTAATTGTCTTTTGGGAGTTGATGGTAAAATGAAATGATGTAAACATTTAATAATATAATATGATGTTGGCTATGTAACAGTATACATGTGGTTATATGTTTTGAAAATGGAAAATAAATAAATAAATATATATATATATATATATATATATATATATATATATATATATATATATATATATATATATATATATATATATATATATATATATATATATATATATATATATATTAAAAATAGAAAGTATCAGCGTGTTTCTTAGAAAGAAGACCAAAGATTATCTCCTGATCGTTCTTATTGGTCCTTGTTCTAGACCTAAATAATTAGTTCTTAAACCTTTAACCACCACTTGGAAATAAAATATATAAAAAAGGAGTTCAGCAGTGCATGGAAAAATGTAAATTAGAGATCTTCAGAACATTTGCTGCTTAAAAGTGTATAAAATTATATATTTTTATTTCATCAAATCATTTTTTATAAAATATAACTACAAAATATATTCTATAAAACATAACTGTTTATAGTAGCCCAAGCCTAAATTAATATAAACAGGAGAGATCTTATAAAAAGTGTACATTAAGGTATATTTATATGGAAGAACATAAAAAAAAAACATTTATTATCCAGATATCAGAACAAACTATTGATCAGAGATAGTCAGGAACAGTACATTTGAAAATGAGATTGTGCACGACTAATGCCATGGCTAAAGGATAACTTGAAAAAGTTAGCCAAGAAAAGCATACTGTACTCTTATTTTTTCCAAATATTATGAACATGAAAGGTGGAGCTAAGAAAATGTTTAGGTTGGCCAACGTTGGCTGGGAGAAGCTTGGTAAAATAGAGAATACAAGGGGGAAATGGAAATGGACACCACAAGCAGAAATGAAATAGAACAAAATGAATGACAATATTGATATGTCCTTTAGAATTATGAAAATAAAATATTTAGGAAACAGTTCATTCTCAAGACAGATGAATCTTGGTTCAATCTTGAAAAATGGCAAACTATTTGGAATAAATCTATGAAAATGACCCTGTCCTCCTCCTCTAAGGAGAATCTATATAAAATGCTTTATAGATGGTATTTACCACCAGCCCGAATTGCCCACATGTTCCCGAACGCATCGGACAGATGCTGGAAGTGCAAAACAGCTAGGGGCACATTTTTCCACCAATGGTGGACCTGCCCAATTTCCACACTCAGCCTCAATTTATGCCCAATCCTGGGAGAAATGGTACAGATGGTATAACAAGAGAACGACGGATATCAAAGAAAATAAATAGACAGAATAGTAGAGAAAGAGGCACAAGGAGTTATAAGATAATATTATATTTAAGACAATGTTATAGTTTATATGTAAGCATCTAAATATAACTATAAGCAATAATAGATGTTAGACTGGGACAAATATATTTCTTAAATTAGGGGAGTAGATATATCCCCGGTTTGTCCCCCTACCCTTATCTTTCCCCTTTTCCCTCCCTCCCTACCCGTGTTCGTCTTCACCACTACCCCCACCCTATAATTGTTAAATGTTCAATTTTATAATTTTATTAATAAAGATTTTTTTAAAAAAAAAAAAGACAGATGAATCTTGGGATTAGTGCAACAATAAAATAGTTTCCAAGAAAAAAAAAAGATTATGAAATTCACTGTTCAAAACCTGATGATAATAAATAATAGAAGAATTTTTGGGAGAATATATTTATCCTCTTAACATTCCTGGAGAATGGAAATCACCAGACTCTGAATAGCTCATTCTCACTTTGATAGCACTAAAATTAGCCTACTCTAAGAGTGTGATAATGAGGCGGTTCAGCTTTCTATTAAACTTTGCCTCATACCTGCAAATGAAAAACTTCGGGTTTTGAAAAAAAACAACACCTGACATAGCCATAGTGGTAGACGTTTTTTATACAGTGTGTTACTTCCTAAAAATGAAAATACTAATTTGAGTCTCTTGTGAGGAGGTATACGTCAATCAAATAATTTTATTCAATCAGAAACCAGCAAATAAACAAGAAAATCACAATTAGTTATGATAAAAGTATTTTTTTTTCTAAAGAATCTAGAAAAGATTAAAAACTATACTACATGTGGAGATATACATTAAGTCAGCCTTCCCCAAGCTGGTGCCATCTTGATATACTGAGTAGGCATTCTGTAAACCATCACCTTTAGGCTTGTGCAAGAGTAACTCATGTCATGATTATCAAATGGCTGGTCACATGTTGCTACATTGACTGCCAATAAGGTTAGAGTTGCACATTTATAAGAAGAATGGTTGTGTGCCAGATTCCAAAGGTGGTTCTAGTGACATTTGTCAACTCTCAGCTATTGAACTGGTTTCATGTTGACAGAGAGGCAAGTCAATAGAATTCTTTATGGTCTACAGCAGTGGTAGTCAACCTGGTCCCTACCAGCCCACTGATGGGTGTTCCAGCTTTTATTTATTTATTTTTTCACATTTATATTGAAAAAGTTTTATTGGTTTTACAGTTTTTCAATAGGGTAGGGTAAGAGATACAAAGAAATTTTGAGAGCTTTCGCGTCGAAGTCGTCGGCCCTTCCGGAGCTTCATAATAAATCATTAACAGAAAACATTTTTCATAATACTACAAAGTGAAAACAAGTACATATTTCTAAGTTCTCAATTCTATGCTGTCAGTCATTTGCAAAAATCCAGATACACATGTTATACAATATTACTCAAAAAATCAAAGCAAAGTTATTTTTTAGATCTAAGTCTCTTGGCAATTGTGTCTTCTATCCCTCCTTCCAGGCCCCCAGCGGGCGGGGCCGTGGCCCCCCCTGCCCCCCCTGAATCTTCCCCCAGGACAGAGGAATGTTTTTTTAAAAAGGCTTCCGCCTCAGCAACTGTTTTAATCCTCACTCTTCCTCCTTCCCAGAACACCAGCATCCCTTCGGGCATCACCCACTTGAACCAAAGGAAAATTTCCTTCTCGCTTCTCTAATCTTTCTTGGGATCTGCTTCAAGATGGCAACCTCCTTTTGTTGGTAAATTAACGGTCCTCCTCTTTGCACCTTCAAGATTTCCTCTCTGGTTGACCTTCTAACAAATTTAACATGTATCTCTCTGGGTACTTCATTTATCCTGGCATATGCAGAGTTTATTCTGTAGGCTAGGTCAATGTCCCCTCTGATCTCATCCTTAGGTTTATGTAAATAATCTGCTATAATTGTGCTCATGAGTTCAGGGAGACATTCACCAGATTCCTCAGAAACGTTCTGAAATCTCAAAAAATATGTCATCCTTTCCATATCAATCGTAGACACATGCCCATTTATTTCTACAACCTCATTAGTAACATTTTAAATCTCTCCCTTAGCCCCAGCCGGCCCCCCTTCCAACTCTTCATTCTTCTGTGTGTTCTGCAGCACTTGTTTCCGTGTGTCCAATAGCTCCTTCTTAAAGTTGATGTTTTCTTCTCTCTGGGCCTTGATTTCTTGCACCAAAGTTTGTATAACTGATTCAAGAGAAGCCATCCTTAGTTCTAAGCCTGCCAGTTCTGATTTTTGTGCCATGATTAGCTGTTAAAGTCAATGCCACTAAAATGGCGTTTTTTGGGTGGGGCTGTTGAGGCAAATCAGGAACTGGAAGTTCAAATCAGGATTGTGAAAAGTTCAGGAACCAAAAGAGAAACAGTTTTCCAGATCAATAATTATAATAGCGAAGGCACTCCAGAAAAGAAATCACATAATCCAAAAAAAATTCTTCTTTAATAACAAGAGGAAGTCCAAATCACAAAGCGATGCTGGAAATTTTCCATAAGTAAAATAGTCATTCAGGGACAAAGAGAAGCCATCTTCCACCGCCCAGACTCAGAGCCAGAAGGAGAGAGTGGTAAAAAAAAATTGTTTCAAATCAGCCAGACCTAGATACTTTGTTGCAAGACAAACCGCAGATCACTTTCCCTTGTTTCAAACAGTCCGGATTAAAGATATCCGCTTCCTCGCAACGAGGAGCCATTTTCAAGTGCCGCTTTAAGTCCGAGGGGGGGTTTAACAAGCAAACACCCCCCTCCAAGTTATTTCAGCCCAGGCTGACAGCAAAAAAAAATGTTTAAAATCACTCACTTTCCCCCTCGCAGCCGAAGCCCCGGGAAGCCTTCCGACTCAGACGGCCAGCTCTCTCCATATTCACGAAGCGATGCCGTCCACTGTTGGCGAAGGGGAAACCCCCCGCAGCATGTCCTCCTCCACCTAAGCCGAAGACAAGGGTTGCTTCCCCGCTGCTGCGGGGGGAGGGCGACCCAGGCAAGCCGGCTTTACGGGAGACCCCCAAAAACGGGGCGTCTCACCCCTGTGGGGGGGCAGGAAAAGAAACAAAGCGGCGGACAAACCCTAGGCTCACCCGTCGCCGCTGGAGCCGGAACCGGAAGTCTATTTTTTCACATTTATAACCCGCACCCATCTCACCATAAAGGGACTCGGGGCGGCGAACAGAGATTTAAAATCAATTATACATAAATACAAAATATTATTAAATAATAACGAAATTAAATCAATATCCTGCTTAACTTAAAATAAGTTTAAATTTAAAACCCAAATTACAGTTTTTATTCGTTATAAAATAATGGGTGTGGAGTAGATCATGCTAGGCCGGCCAGATGAAAATAATAAGTTTTTAGGTGCCGGCGAAACAAGCGGAGGTCTGTGATGGAACGGAGGTCGGAAGGTAGGCCATTCCAGAGGGTAGGGCCCACCACAGAGAAGGCCCTTCCCCTGGGAGCCGCCAACCGGCATTGTCCAGTCGACGGCACTCGGAGAAGACCCTCTCCCTGGGAGCGAGTCGGTCGAAGGGATGTATGGGGCAGAAGACAGTCTCGAAGGTAGCTAGGCCCCGTGCCATGGAGCACCTTGAATATGGTCATCAAAACCTTGTAACGCACCCGGTAGGTCACAGGTAGCCAGTGCAGCTTGTGCAGGAGTGGTGTTATGTGGGAATGTCTTGAGATTCCCATGATCACCCGCGCTGCCGCATTCTGGACCAACTGCAACCTCCGAGTGCATCTCAAGGGGAGCCCCATGTAGAGAGCATTGCAGTAGTCCAGACGAGAAGTCATGAGTGCTTGAGTGACTGTGCGAAGGGCATCCCGGTCCAGTAAGGGGTGCAATTGACGGACCAGGCGAACCTGGTAAAATGCCCCCCTGGCCACAGCTGCCACCTGATCCTCAAGGGACAACCGGGAATCCAGGAGGACTCCTAAATTGCGCACTCTATCCACGGGGGCCAAATTTTCAGTCCCCATGGCCAGCGATGGTGTCAACTGGCTAAACCGGGAAGCCGGGAACCACAGCCACTCGGTCTTGGACGGGTTGAGTTTGAGTTTGTTACTGCCCATCCAGATCCATACGGCCTCTAAACACCGGGACATCACCTCAACGGCATCGTTGGGGTGGCTAGGGGTAGAGATGTACAACTGGGTATCATAAGCGTACAGATGGTATTCTACCCCAAAACCACGGATGATCTCACCCAGCGGCTTCATATACGTGTTGAATAGGAGTGGCGAGAGGACCGACCCCTGCGGTACCCCGTATGCGAGGGGCCTAGAAGTCGACCTCTACCCCCCCGTCAACACGTATTGCGACCGATCAGAGAGGAAGGAGGAGAACCACCGCAAAACGGTGCCACCCACCCCCAACCCCTCTAGTCGGTGCAAAAGGATACCATGGTCGATGGTATCAAAAGCCGCTGAGAGATCTAACAAGACCAGGATAGAGGAACAACCCCTATCCCGGGCCCTCCAGAGATCATCTACCAACGCGACCAATGCCGTCTCGGTGCTATGACTGGGCCGAAAGCCGGACTGGCGCGGGTCTAGATAATCAGTTTCCTCCAGGTGACGAGGAAACTGCTGTGCAACCACACTCTCTACAACCTTCGCAAGTAAGTGAAGGTTGGAGACCGGACGATAATTAGCCAATAATGCTGAGTCCAGGGAAGGCTTTTTGAGGAGGGGTCTCACCACCGCCTCTTTCAAGACGGTAGGTAAGGACCCCTCACGCAGAGAAGCGTTCACAATTTATGTTGGGCGGTAGGGGTTTTGTCCAATACTGAAGCACTTTCCTTTTTTGCCTCCCGAAACCCCACCCCCTTCACCAAAATGGCTGTGCATAGCCTTATAGAGGCTTTCAGAGAGCTCCTGGGGGCTGGGGAGGGCATAAATGAGCCTAAAATGGGCTGTTTTTGCCCCCCCCCCAACTCCCAGCAGCATTCTATAAGCCTCCATAAGGCTATGCATGCAATTTTTTGAAAACAAATGGCCCATTTTCATGAAAAACGGACCGTTTTTTGCTCATCCCCCCCCCCCGGAGCACTCTGCAAGCCTCCTCAAGGCTATTCATGCCTTTTATTTGGAAAAAAAAACAGGCCCATTTTTGCAAAAAACAGGCCATTTTGGGGAGGTTTGCAGAGTGCAAAAACTTTTTTTTCCCTTTCGGAAAGCTGTTTAGTTAGAGTGGTTGATGAGAATTACATTGATCAAGTGCTGTGCCAGCAGAAGCAAAGTTTTAGGTGCTACAGCAATTTCCTTCTCCAGCACATGGGTAAATACACCTGGAAACATCTACCTACCTACCTACTCTCTACTGTATTTCTCTCTCTATCCCTCTATCTACCTATATACCTACCTACCTTCTCTCCCCCCCCCCACATATCTATTGTATTTCTATCTCTCTATTTTTCTCTGTCTAACCCTCTACCTACCTACATAGTCTCTCTCCCTACCTATCTACCTTCTGTGGCGGTTGTCATCAAGGAGGATCTTGACCCGAGGGAGACCGCTGTGCCGCAGATGGCTGGCTGTGAATCCCTGTGTGTGAAGTGGGGCCCTGGGAGACAGATGGGTGTGCTGATTATGTACTTGGCTCCCCGCTACGTATCAGCAGCCCTACCTGAGCTTCTCGATGTGATAGCCGAGATGGCGGTTGTTACCCCCAGGCTGTTAGTCATGGGGGATTTCAACCTGCCGTCGGTAGGTGAAACATCAGAGATAGCTCGGGAGTTCATGGCCTCCATGACAGCCATGAACCTGACCCAATTAATTCAGGACCCCACTCACACCGGGGGGCACACGCTAGACCTAGTTTTTGCCTCCGGCCAGTGGAGAAATGATCTGGGATTGAGAGAAATAGTCATCACACCCCTGTCATGAACAGATCATTCACTCCTGCGGCTTGTCTTCCAAACCGCCACACCCCACCGCGGGGAGGCAGAACCAGAAACGCCAATATGGTTCCGCCCCAGGCGCCTGATGGACCCGGAGAGGTTCCAGATGGAGCTTGGGCCAATACCTGTGACCCTGTCCCACGACTCGACTGAGGACCTAGGGGCTGCTTGAAATAGTGCGGCCACGGGGGCCTTGGACAGGGTCGTGCCCTTGCGGCCTCTCTCTCGGCATCGATCTATCTGGGCTCCTTGGTTCTCGGAGGAGCTGAGGGTAACAAAGCGCCGAAAGAGATGCCTAGAGAGCATTTGGAGGTCTTCTCGTTCCGAATGACTGAACACAGGTAAGGTTGCATTTGCGGACCTACCTTGTGGCGATAAGAGCGGTGAAACGTAATTATCTCTCCGCTCTTATCGCATCCGCAGATAACTGCCCTGCCGCCCTGTTTAGAGTGACCCGCTCCCTCCTTCAACAGAGGCCGCGGGAAGCTCTTTTGCAGGGCCGGGCACAGGAATTTGGATGTTATCTGCAGGATAAAATCGCTCAAATCTGGGACGAACTGCCCTCCGATGAGATTAGCCCAGGTGGGTGGGTGGAGGCAGGTCTTGAGACCGTTTTCTGGGATGAGTTTGACTTTGTTTCTCCCGATGACATGGACAGGTTGCTGGGGCGGCTGAATGCCACCACATGTTTATTGGACCCGTGTCCCTCCTGGCTTGTACTGGCCTCCCGGGAGGTTACACGAGGCTGGCTCCTGGGTGTAGTGAATGCTTCCTTGAGTGAGGGGTTCTTGCCAGCCGCCTTGAAAGAGGCAGTGGTGAGACCCCTCCTCAAGAGGCCTTCCCTGGACCCAGTAGAGCTGGCAAATTATCGTCCGGTCCCCAACCTTCGTTTTCTAGCGAAGGTTGTGGAGAGTGCGGTGGCACGACAGTTCCCCCAGCACCTGGAGGAAACTGCCTATCTAGACCCGCGCCAGTCTAGCTTCTGGCCTGGGCACAGCACAGAGACGGCATTGGTCACGTTGGTGGATGATCTCTGGAGGGCTCAGGATAGAGGTCATTCCTCTATCCTGGTCCTATTAGATCTCTCGGAGGCTTTCGATACCATTGACCATGGTATCCTATTGCACCGGCTGGAGGGGTTGGGTTGAGAGGCACCGTTCTATGGTGGTTCTCCTCCTTCCGCTCCGACCGGTCGCAATTTGTATTGGCAGGAGGGCAGAGGTCGACGTCGAGGCCCCTCACATGTGGGATGCCTCGGGTCGGTCCTCTCACCCCTCCTGTTTAACATTTACATGAAGCCGCTGGGCGAGATCATCCGTGGTTTTGGGGTAGAGTTCCATCAGTACGCTGATGACACCCAGCTGTACATCTCTACTCCTAACCACCCCAATGATGTCGTCGAAGTGATGTCCCAGTGTCTGGAGGCCATGCGTGTCTGGATGGGGAGGAACAAACTCCGACTCAACCCGTCCAAGACCGAGTGGCTGTGGTTCCCAGCATCACGATATAGTCAGCTGGTTCCATCTCTGACTATCGGGGGCGAGTCATTGGCCCTCGCGGATAGGGCTCGCAATCTGGGCATCCTCCTGGATTCCCGGCTGTCATTGGATGACCATGTGGCAGCCATGACCAGGGGGGCCTTTTATCAGGTGTACCTGATACACCATTTGCACCCCTATCAAGATCGTGACACCTTACGCACGGTCACTCAAGCGCTCATCACCTCCTGCCTGGACTATTGCAACACTCTCTACATGGGGCTTCCCTTGAAGTGCACCCGGAGGCTCCAGCTAGTCCAGAATGCGGCCGCGTGGGGGATCCTGGGAGTGTCTCGATACTCCCATGTAACACCTCTCCTGCGCGAGCTGCACTGGCTGCCTGTGGCCTTCCGGGTGCGCTTCGAGGTGCTAGTAACCATCTTCAAAGTGCTCCATGGCACGGGACCTGGCTACTTGCGGGACCGCCTCCTACCACATATCTCCCTTCGACCTGTCCGCTCCCACAGAGTGGGCCTCCTCAGGGTGCTATCCGCCAGACAATGCCTTCTCTGTGGCAGGGTCTGCCCTCTGGAACGACCTACCCCCTGACCTTCGGATCATCGCCGACCTGCGCCTCTTCCGCCGGGCACTAAAGACATATCTATTCCAAGAGGCCGGCCTGACTTAGTTTTAATGGACATAGTTTTAATTGATTGATTGATTTTAACCCTTTTTCTATTCTAAATTTTAGCACAGACCTTTATTTAATTTATTTTTAACTGTTTTGTACTGTATTGTTTTATATTTTATATTTCTGTGCACCGCCCTGAGTCCCCTTGGGGAGATAGGGCGGTATACAAATGTGAATAAACTTAAACTTGTATCTCTCTCTCTCTCTCTCTCTCTCTCCCTTTATTTCCCTACCTACCTAACTACCCCTCTCTCCCTCACTCCCTCCTGTATTTCTCTCTCTTCCTCTCCCTCTCTCTCCCTCTACCTACCTACTTTTTAAAAAAAAATTGCTTCTTCAAAACTTGGGTGCGTCTTATACTCCGGTGCATCTTATACTCTGAAAAATATAATAATTGACTTCCCTACTTTATAAATCACCATTACTGTGGAACCGGTGGGCGGTTAGAAAATTTGCTACTAACAGATACAAAAGTGGGCAGTAGGTATAAAAAGGTTGACTACCCCTGGTCTACATTATGAAATTCACTGTTCAAAACCTGATGTTAATAAAATTGAAAAACACAATAATTTTGAAATGAAGCTGATATATAAAAATGCTTGTTAATACCTATAACACACAGAGATATATCATGGACCATCTTGTCAAGTAAGGTTCAGTCACAGAGAGGAGACCTATTGAGAAGGCCTCTCCCCACTAGAGGTCCAAGAGGTTTGGTTGAGTCATTTTTGGGAATAGCACAAAGATATTCAAAGCTATTCCAAATACTTTGAAACATAATTCCCAAAAAGTACAGTTGGCCCAATTCTCGTGACATTTAGGAAAGTCCTGCTGTCTGTTTGATTTCAATGGCACTATGGCCTGTGGTGAGCTTTTGAATGATTGTCTTCATTATACATTAGAGTTAATTAATTCATATTTTAAATGTATGGATGAACTGTGGAGACTTAGGTTGTGAAAGTTTAGGTGCACAGCTGAGGTATTTCTAAATCTAACTGTAAATGGAACTTCCCTAATTATTATTTTTCATTATCTTCCTTCCAGTAATCACTGTGACAGTCTTTTACTGTTTAGTGAATAAAATAGGTTGAGTCAGGGTTTCCTTATTGTTTATTTGTTTCCTGGAGTATTGGGGGGGGGGGGGATTAACAGCCTTCAAACTTTGCCAATTCCCCTAGGACAGGGGTCTGCAAAGTCGGCTCTTTTAAGACTGGTGGACTTCAACTCCCAGAGTTCCCCAGCCAGCATAGCTGGCTGGGGAATTCTGGGAGTTGAAGTCCACCAGTCTTAAAAGAGCCGACTTTGCAGACCCCTGCCCTAGGACTGCCCGGGGGGGGGGGGGGAGTAAATTCAGGGGAGAGTCCCATGCTGTTGGAGATTAGTCAATATCTTGTACTGGGGAGGAAAAAATGTTGCCTTTTTTCTAAGATTTTTGTTTTTAGGAAAATCCATGAATTTGCATGGCAAAAAAATATTTCTCATTCTTGCAGTTCAAACGCTAAAGAGGTAGTGAATTGGATCAAGGCTGAATAAAAAGGAGGGAGTGATGAGAATTTGCCTGTGGAGCAAAGAGGGATTGTCTCTGACCATTCTTTCTTCTCTAAGGGCTCTTCCATACTTTAACACCAAAGTGCTGTTAACCTAAAAAGCACGCTAGCTTAAAGAAGGGCTCGGCATAATGCAGACCCCTATTTTTCCCTTGGGGATAAATTAAGATGGGATTCTGTCCACACAAAGAGCCAATGGGAAGAAAGATGGGGAATTCCTCTTGGGACAAATTAATGCCAGCAAAACACCTGCAGGTCTTCTATTATCAGCTTCCTGTCTTATGGAGATTTGCAATGCAAATTATCAACTTCCCCTTCTCTTTCTGTTTTTCCTGCACCCATATCAAGAGAAATGGGAAAGATGACGAATGACTCAGCAAGGCTTATGCCAACAGGAATGGAAAAGCATTTTGAAGTGGAAGAGCATGGAAAGCTAGGCAGAACCTGCCTTCACAGTGGGCTAGGGGTAGATTGAAGACAACACTGGGCATTCATATCCTCAGCCTGGGATACTAGGTGTCTTCACACTGGGATAAGCAGGCTGGGTGAAGGAGTCCTAACTGAATAAGAGCATTGGCTGCTAATAAAGTATTTCCTTACTGTAGTTAATCTGATAACCTGTGGAGCAGGGGCGACAAATTCACGGTGTCACGGCGGCATCACGTGACATATCAGGATTTTTTCCTCCTTGGCTAAATCAGGCATGGGCAACATGTGGCGCATCTGGCCCATGGGCCAGGAGTTTGACAGCCCTGCTGTAGAGGAACAAGAAAATTTGATTGATTGGTTGATTGATTGATCTTGGGTTACTCAATTCTATCACAACTCTGAATGCAAAACAATTTAAAACAAAGTAATATTAAGCAACACACAAAAATGTGTGTAAAAATAACACAAACTCTAATAGGCTAGTCATCCCATAAATGGTCTGCTACCCCCCCCCCCTTCGCGCAACTCCAGACAAGGTTTGGGGAGTAGCCAGATTTTAAGGGCTTGTTTATGTAAGGTCAGGTAACTTTCTATAGTATTAATAGTGTCTTAACAACAGAACTGAAGAAACCTGGGTGGGACTCTTCACTTGCGACCCTCGGTATGTGTGTGGCATATAAGTATTTCTGCTTGAAAAATAGCCCAGAATAGAGTGTATATTTGCAGCAAATAATGAAACTTGATTGGGGGAATCAAAGGATGCAAGAAGTTACTATGGAGAGTAGCTGAAAATTTATCAGATGCAATAAAAGAGGTGCCACAATAGGATCTGGCAGAAGAAGTAAACAAACGTTCATAAGGATGTCGTTCCAACAAATGAGAAGCCCATTGAATAAGAATGATGATCAGAAGCAAGAGATGTATAAGATATTCCACACTGCTGGAATGTAGCAGAAGCCAACATGACAGCCTGAGAAACAGGATAGAGATATAGAAGCAAAAGAAGATGTATATAGGAGGTAAGAAGAACAGTTCACCACCACAGAAGAGAATTTACAGATAGCATGGATCTGCAAGGGTTGGTTTTAGGAAATATAAAGTTCAGAATGAGCTAAGATTGGTAAAGAGAATTCTAAAAATTGGTAAAAAGAATTCCAAGAACAGCAAAAAGCTATTTTTCCTGATAACTTCAGAATAAGAAGCAAAGATTCACAGAGCATAGCCAGTAAGCAGCATAAATGTGCAGCCCACTAGTTCTGCAGCCACAGAAAAGCATGCCAAATTTGCTGCTCCAATTGCCAGTGCCTATTCTGTATCCATAATTGAGAATTCAGTTTTAATGCAAGACAA
Source organism: Rhabdophis nuchalis (assembly GCA_039707465.1). Lineage (NCBI taxonomy): Eukaryota > Metazoa > Chordata > Lepidosauria > Squamata > Natricidae > Rhabdophis > Rhabdophis nuchalis. The sequence continues at coordinate 325,861,616 of CM077643.1, forward strand.
GGAGAGTGCATTCTCCTACTGGTAGCCTCATTTTTGGTCCTGCCTGCTGCCAGGAAAGCCAATCACCAATTGCTCTCTTTAAGGTGTAGTGGGATTGTTTGAAAAACATAGATGATATTTTAAGTGATGGGTTTGGCCACTTGTCACATGCTTTAATAGCAAGTTGCAGGTGCAGAAGTGCACCCATGCCTGTGACCTGTCTGGTGGGCTAATTCTGTGAACTGGTTCAGTGTTCCCATATTCAGAAATAGCCCAGAAGAATCAGCAAACATGGAGTGAAGCCATGTAGTGCTCCTTCAGTGTATCAGTAAAACTCGCTCATACTTCTCTCCCTGTAATAGATATCACCCTGTCAGCTAGACCTTTTTGTTACATGAATGTCCTTTCAAAAAAGAGCTAGTTTTGGTGTTTATAAATAGTCCAACCAGCTAATAGATTAGAGCATGGATTCTGGGGATACCGGAGATGTTCTATTCTTTATATCCCTACCTGTTGGGTATTAAGCATGAAAGAAGAGCATAAAGTACAGAATGATACAGAATAACAGAGTTGGAAGGGACCTTGGAGGTCTTCTAGTCCAACTCCCTGCTTAGGCAGGAAAGTCTACACCACTTCAGACAAATGGTTATCCAATCTCTTCTTTGAAACTTCCAATGTTGGAGCATTCACAACTTCTGGAGGCAAGTCATTCCACTCATTAATATTTCAAACTGTCAGGAAATTTCTTCTTAGTTCTAGGTTGCTTCTCTCCTTAATTAGTTTCTATCTATTGCTTCTTGTACTACTGTCAGGTGCTTTGGAGAATAGCTTGACTCTCTCTTCCTTGTGGCATCCCCTGAGATATTGGAACACTGCTATCATGTCTCCCCCTAGTCCTTCTTTTCATCAGACTAGACATAAACAGTTCCTGCAATCGTTCTTCATATGTTTTAGCCTCCTCATCTTTGTTGCTCTTCTCTGCACTCTTTCTAGTCTCCATGTCTTTTTTACATCATGGTGACCAAAACTGAATGCAGTATTCCAAGTGTGGCCTTACCAAGTCATTATAAAGTGGAATTAACACTTCACATTAGGGTGAAGTAGTAGGGAGTGACTGATAATGAGTTTCATGCTAAACTAAGGATTGTCAATGCTGGCAGCAAGTGGCTATGATCATCAGCACCTAAAGTTGTCTAGGACAGGGGTCCCCAACCTTTGCAACTTTAAGTCTGAAGGACTTCAGCTCCCAGAATTCTCCAGCCAGCAAAGCTGGCTGGAGAATTTTCATGCTAAACTAAGGATTGTCAATGCTGGCAGCAAGTGGCTATGATCATCAGCACCTAGGAATAGGCAAAAGGTTGCCCTCTCTGATCATAATAAAAAGCAAATAACCCAAAATGCTTTGTTAGCAACCAATGGAAAATCTGAAATACGCTTGCTAGTAGAGAACCAGCAAGATGTAGCTAGCAGAATGCATCTCTTTTTCCTGATTTAAACAGACCCAGAGTTCTCTCAAAGCTTTCTCAAGGCTACCTCAAGGGAGTACTGCCATCCCTGCAGAAGCACAGTTCCTCTTGCACCCCAAAGCAAAATAGCTATGGGAGGTATATGTACACTATGATTGAATGAGTGGGAGGCAACCCTACAGCAGTCTCAAGTGGCCAATTGGAACCAAGCAGATCCAAGCTCTGGACTGCACCATTAACCCTATTGTCAGTGAAGCATCTCAGATTGCGTAGAGAGCAACAGCTATGTTGGGAAGAGGGCAAAAACCTTGCTTTAAGCCTGGAACAGCTAGGGATGACTTTAAGCTACCTTGTTTGTGGACTTAGGGTGAATGAAACTTTATGAGGTCATGTCACACGAAACAGTTACCAAGACACATTCATGCCTAAGGCAGGAAGATATAAAAAGGACTTCATGGTTAGTCTTTCCTCTCACCAGAATGCCTCTTGATTGCCAAACGTGTCTCATTTTTGTATCTAATATGTTTTAATTTCAGCAAAGCATTTGACAATTCCCCATGACTTTCTTATTAGCCAGTAGTTAAATATGAGCTGGGTTGGCTGAGACTTAAGTAGAATCACAGGTAAAATTTAAAAAAAATACAAGTAAACACCTATGATTCCTCATGAGATTGGAGGAAGGAATTCTGTGAGTTCTGGATGGTCGAGTCCTTGGTCTTACTTACATGCATCAGCATTTTATTAATGATTTGAGTTTTCAACTGAATTTGAGACAGGCTTTTCAGCAGATACAAAATCAAGTGAGAGAGCAAATACCCTGGGAAGGCAGCTGTGAAATCCAGAAATAATCTCCCTAACATGAGTCAAATGGTTTGAAAACACCACACTTAAATTTAAGAGGGACAGATGCAAAAGTCCATCACTTGGGAAATGAATCAGAGCCACAGAAATGGGGAGATACCTGCCTCCATCACAATACTGCAAAGAAAAACAAAAAGTCTCGGAGACAAGAGTGGATGATGAATTGAGTATGAGTCAGCACTTGGCTCTTTCCAGTACTGTGGCTATAGGATTTTCAGAAGTAGAACAAAACATAGACACCAAACACCAAAAGTTGTAGCTTTATTTATTTATTTATTTATTTATTTATTTATTTATTTATTTATTTATTTATTTATTTATTTATTTATTTTAATGGAACTGCCTTCAAAATGCAGTTTGCCAAATGGCAACGGTACAATTTTGTGCCTTCGGGATAACCTTTAGCGAATATGACTCATATACTGCAGAGCTCTGTGAAACGTAAAGCTCCGTGAGTTGACGGATGGGGCGAAATCTCAGCCTCGCGGGGTGGGGTGGGGGGACGACGACGACAGACTCCCCCCCCCCCCCCCGGTGGCTTTTTGAGAAGCTCGCCCTTCTCTTTATGGCCCGGCGGGGAAGTGGGTTCCAAGCCCTCGCGGGGCATCTCCATCCGAAGTGTGGTGTATTTTTTTGGGTTTTTTTCCCTTTAGGGCTCCCTTCACTCCCACGGAAGACCCCAGGATGCCAGCAGCCGGCGAAGGGGCGTGGATTGGCTCCGTGACGTTTTGTTTGCAGCAGAGGGAGAGAGCGCGTGCGAGCTAGGAGGCGGCGAAGAGCTGCAGGGGCAGCGGAAGGCGCGCGAGGCAGGCAGGCAGGCAGGCAGGCTGGCAGCCGCCAAGGCGGGCTGGTGTCTCTTAACGGGAAGGGGGAGCCCAGCGCTCAGCCGCCACCGGCTTCAGGATGTAGGCGATCGACGGAAGGGCTCTTACTGGCAGAAGGGCTCATCATGAAGAAACACTCGGCCAGAGTAGCCCCTCTTAGCGCCTGCAACAGCCCGGTTCTTACTCTCACCAAAGTGGAAGGTAAACGCGCCCAGCCAGCCAGGATTCCGCGCAGGGTTTTTGGTTGGGTGGTTTTTCCCCCCCTCCGGGACAGAGAAAGCGTCTGGGGAGGGCGGCAAAGGCTCTGCCGTCGCCAAGTGGCGGGGGAGCGGCCCGCCGCGGGGGGCGAAAGCAAGCTCGGGGGGCTTTGGGGATGCACCTGCCTTGGTTCTGCGGGACGGGCGTGGTGTAAGAGAGAGAGGCCGCCCCGGGGAAGTCGGAGAAGACGGGTGGGCTTCTGGGTTGCCTGCTGCAGTTTCCCCCCTCCCTCCCCTTCTCCTCATGCTAAGGAGGAGTTGGAGGGGGGGGGGCAATTAGGGCATGCTTGACTTGGTTCCCTTTAAGGGAAGCTTTCGCCAATGCGGCTCCGCTGTCCCGGGGCGGTGAAAGTCACCTTTTCGGGGGTCGTCTGACTCGCCCTCCTCGAGGGAGTGGAGCCGGCCAGGCGTCCCCCGCCGGCCCGCCGTAAGTTCTCTCTTCAAGCGCAGGGGCTTCCCTGGTATAAACAAGCTGGAGAGGGTGGCACGAACCTGGCGCATTGGAGGAGGAGGAGGAGGAGGAGGGCAGCTGGTTGGAAGATGGGTAAAGGCTCCGCATTAGGCTGTGGGGGTAGGTGGATGAGGTAATTTGGCGGGTATCCACTTGGAAGCGCCTCTCGGGGAAGAACTCCGCATTCCTCCTCAGGGAGATGCCCCTTCTTTTCTCTCCCCAAGCCCCGCCACTAAAAGCCCGGTCTCCCGCTCCCGGGAGGGAAGGGAGACTTCTGAAAACACTTTAGGGCCCGCCAACTCTCGCTGCCGTTTTAAAGCAGGCAGACGTGCTCTGAGAAGACCGCTACGGTCGTTGCCCGGTTGACGGGACCCGAGGCAAGACCGCCCCCATTGGCAGCCCAGACTCGCCGCGCTTCAAAGGGGGAAGCCGTTACCCGAGAAGAGCTTCCGCCGTAAATCAAGCTGGGCTGCAGAAGTCGTTGAGATGTACTTTCGGGACCTGAGGAACAACTGAGTTGAACGGGTGGCCAAAAGGCAGCCGGCACCCCGGGGAGCGGCCGTGCGATCATGGGGAGCTTAGAAAGAAGAGCCGGTAGGAAAAAGGGGGGGGGGAGAGAGAGAGAGAGTTGGATGGGGGCGAGGAGAGGGCTTGTGGCGTTGTGGTGTTGGATTCGAAAGAATGAGAAGTTTGCAAGTTGTGGGTTGGTTTTGCTGGTTGGTAGAAACAACTTGCCCACCGGATAGGATGACTATGAAAGAGGCAAAGGGATTAAAAGCTAATCGTTGAACAGAAGAAGACATGATGGGAGGGAAAATAAATGTGCTTGGTATTTAATAATAGTGCTGGACATCTAGAAATGAGGAAAACAGATTAGAACAGGGGTCTGCAAAGTCGGCTCTTTTAAGACTGGTGGACTTCAACTCCCAGAATTCCCCAGCCAGCATAGCTGGCTGGGGAATTCTGGGAGTTGAAGTCTACCAGTCTTAAAACAGCCGACTTTGCAGACCCCTGGACTAGAATAACAGAGTTGAAAGGGACCTTGGAGGTCTTCTAGTCCAACCCCCTGCTCAAGCAGGAAACCCTACGCCACTTCAGACAAATGGTGGTTCAGTCTCTTCTTGAAAAAGTCCAGTGTTGGAGCATTCAAAACTTGTGGAGGCAAGTTGTTCTTCTGATTAATTGTTCTAAGAAGAGGAGAGACTTTGAATTAAAAGAAGAAAAGTGATGCTCCACTCTAGGCTGATTTACTTAGAGATATGTTGTGCTGCAGCCTTCTAGCTTTACAGTACAACTCTCAAATGTCAGCTATCATGAGTAATTTGGAGGGTACTAGGTTGGGAAAGGAATCCATTGCTCTGAACCATCACTGTTACTACATGGAACTATACAGAATAATGCTATTCTGGAAGGATTCCACTTGTTTTCAGAGGAGGGGGTAATCATTTAGGTTCGTGAATCAAATATATAATATTAAATATATCATAGCCACCACTTCATCATCCATGTATTGTGTTAGTCAAATATTTTAGATATATGCGTTTTATTTTTGGGTGGGAATACAGAAGAACCATACATGAGAAGACACATTTTAATATGCATGAAGGCATTTTTATTACTTGCTTTCTTATTTATTAGTTGGCCCAGGCCAAACATAAATTGTGGAATAGGTTTTGCATGAAGATGTGACAAAAACTTAACAATTTCAACTGGTTGCTCTTTCCTTTGTTTACATGAAGTCATTTTTATTTGGACTAGAGACACAGGGACAGTTAAAATGTTTTCCATTGATTTGCATTATGCATCCCAGCATTAAGACATATTTTCTTATTCTTTAATCTTGTTCATAAATGATAAGAACTTCCTGCATTCTGGTATACAACTGCTGCTTTTAGAGATGGGATTTTCCATAGTCATTGTGAGGTTAGAATATATAACAGTATCTCACCTATATAAGCATTAGTCTGCAAATCTAATTTCTATCTCCACTAGATAACCTGACTATTTGGGGAAAACCTGGCAAGGTCCAACTTTGTTAATATTTGGATGGAAGATCACAGGAAATCTCAATACAATACAATACAATAGCAGAGTTGGAAGGGACCTTGGAAGTCATCTAGTCCAACCCCCTGCCTAGGCAGGAAGCCCTATACCGTTTCAGACAAATGGCTATCCAACATCTTTTTAAAGACTTGCAGTGTTGGGGCATTCACAACTTCTGGCTGTTCCACTGATTAATTGTTCTAACTGTCAGGAATCTCGGGTCTACAGCTTAGATTGGGAAATGTTAACATTCCTGAAGACTGACAAGACTCTTACATATTATTGCTGGGAAAATGATGTGCCTGCAGTCACTAGACTTTAGGCTTGATACAAAGGATTCTACATTTTACATGCGACATGGATTTTGTGGCTCCTGCAAAAGATAATCCCACAAAGTATAGCTTTTCAGAATGGGCATATACTCTTTTTCTTTTGTCCTGCTTGTTTGTTGCCAGATTGAAACTAGCTAAGGATGAAATATTCACTTCAGATGCAGGATAAATAACGTTTCCAATCTACTCTGTCATGGATTTTCAAAACACATTTTGCATTATCTTTTGGAAACTCTTTTAAAATTCTTTTGTCTTTAATGGAACATCAAGGCATGTCTAGGATGCTGCCGCACTGCATATAAGTGAATATGTTCTAGAAAACACATAGCTGTTTTTCTCAGTATTTTCTCTGTGTTTTGTTTATATAAAAATTATATTACACTACTCATCTCACTTAAAGGTGACTATATGTTATAGAATCAAACAAAACTAGTAGCATTGACAAAATCTTCAGGTAATATAAGGCATTCCTAAGGATCCCAATCTGAAAAGGGATTATAAAGTAAACCTTTCTATTAAATTAAATTTAAATTTACTCCAAATCAAAAGTGTGTAGTTAAGAATGAAGCTATAAAGAGATATTGACTAAAGACATGTAGTATAATTCTCTAAAATGTAGATCAGGTATGGTTTAACTGCATTCCCTCACTCCCCAAATTGGACTATAATTCATAAGACATGCACAGAATTCAAATCCAACAACCTCTGGAAAGCAAAACATTTTCTATCCCTCTTTTAATTCTTTTCTACCTTGTTATTAACATCCATTGTCAGATCCCTTGACCATTAAAAATGAATCTATCTTCTATTTTGGCAATTATCTTCTAATAGGATTTGTATTATAGGTTTTTTTTTGTTTACATTGTGATTTATTTATTTTACATATAATATTTATGCATTTATGTTTAAGATTCAAATTCTTAAATTGGCCAACTCTGGAATTGCACTTGAGTCTTTAGACTCCAGCTCATTTTAGCCTACCTAAAAATGATAACCCATCCTAAAACATAAAACAGGTATTAATTATTAAAACATTAAAAATGTTAAAATTTAACAGGAAAAAAGCAAGTCAAGCCATGAAGGCAGAATAAAATAACAGTGTTCAGCATTTTAATCTCCAGAGGTATGGGGGACCCCAGGACCGCACGTAGAATATATCATAGGAGTGATGAGCCTTCCAATGTTACCTTTCTAAATTCCTGAATAGAGGAAGCTCAAAATATCATTTCCAGGTTAATCTCAAAGGATGGACTAACGGGATTTGGAGAATATGTCCCCATAGAAACCATGGAGACAAGCCATGTAGGACGTTAGAAGTTAACCCTTGAATTGAGTTCATGGGGCATCTTGTCCAGTACCAGCAATACACAGGAGCAAAGCTGCTGAAACAGCCCTTACTTGTCAGTATGCAGGCTATCATATTCTGCACCATCTGAAGTTTCCAATAGACAGCTGTAACATATTGCAGTAACTCAGCCTCAAAGTAGGGATGGTATGAATGATGGGCACTGTAACCTCCCTCTACAGAAAGGGCTGCAATTTAATTTCAGATACATTTATATCCCTACTTTAAGACACAGAACTCCCAAGATTTTTTTTAATAAATGTTAAAATGAAAATTTTTAGGTGTGTGATTCAATATTTTGTTCTTGTAGTTTTAATCATTTGCTATAGTGATAGTAAAATGAAAGTGACTTATATTTTAGTATACAAAGAATTAATGTGTTGTAGAAAGTAAATATTGTCAGTGTCAAGTACAATTTCTTTTAATCTGGTTTCTTTTAAGCTTCTTCTTTGGGCTATTTATTCTTTAGGGATATTGAAAAGCATTTTTCACTTGTAAATTAATTGGTAATTTGAATAAGTAGCTTTATTATCCACTTAACAACAAAATTTGTTTCTCTGAAGTTTTCATTTGGCTTGCATATAAAATGCTAGTGAGTTTTCCCACAGAAAAACTCTGTAATTTATAATTGGGCAATATCTTTGTTGGGATATTTTTGTTGAGATATATACTTTGCTGAGAGCTAATTTGGTGTTGTGGTTAAGGCATCAGGCTAGAAAACTGACTGAATTCTAGTCCTGCATTAGGCACAAAGCCAGCTGGGTGACCTGGTCCATTCACTCTAGAAAGAGTTCAGAGAAGAGCAACAAAGGTGATTAGGCACCGTAGATAAAACATATGAAGAAGAGTTGCAGGAATCAGGTATGTCTAGTTTAATGAAAAGAAGGACTAAGAGTGACATGGTAGCAATGTTCCAATATCTAAGGCGTTGCCACAAAGGAGTCAAGCTATTCTCCAAAGTACCTGCAAACAAGACAAGAAGCAATAGATGGAAACTAATCAAGGAGAGAATCAACTTGGAATTAAGGGGAAACTTCCCGACAGAGCAATTAATCAGTGGAACTACTTGCCTCTAGAAGTTGTGGTCCAACACTGTAGGTTTTTAAAAGCAGACTGGGCAACCATATGTCTGAATGGTTTCCTGCTTGAACAGGGGTTGGACTAGAACAGTAGTCACCAACTAGTGGTCCGTGTACCACAAGTCGTCCACGAGAAAATTTTGGTGGTCCAAGAAAAATTATTTGCATTTTTTATATTGCACTAAATACTATTTATCTTTTTTAAAAAATCATATTAATGGTCCGCAGGATTTAAAATTGAGAATTTAGTGGTCCCTGAGGTTAGTGACCCCTGGACTAGAAGACCTTCAAGGTCTCTTTCAACTATGTTACGATGTTGACTTGCTGTTACCTTTGTCTCAGCCGTAAGGAAGAGGCAATGGCAAACCACTTCTAAAAAACTTTGCCAAGAAAACTGCAGGGACTTGTTTGGGCAGTCTCCAAGAATCAGACATGATTGAACGGAAGGAAAAATTATTTGTTAGAGTAATTTAAGCATACTAATGTTATAAGAAATACTGGTAATTTAAAATAGAGATTTAAATTAAAGTGCAGAATGAAGGGAAGATGTTGAGTCACCAAACAAGCTTTTATTGCTACCTATTTCAGTTACAGGTGAATCTGCAACTCTTTTCCCAAGTTTATTGCCTCATTAATGGCTCCATAAAGTTACCATAAGTGTAACATTGGTAAGCCCATTTACGTCGCAATCCTCTGCACATAGGCAACTGAAACTATCTGCCCTCACACTTCCAGAAAGCCAGATAGGGTGCAAAATCTTTGCTTTCTAAATAAACTAAGCCTGATAACACATATACTGTAGAATGATTCTCAACACATCCCTTTTGGCAAGTGAGAACAAAATTTAAGTCATTTTGGAATCCTAACCTCAAGAAAGAGGAAAGGGAAAATAATAGGCTTTTCCTGAACAGAATAAAAAGTTTCCCCAGCCTTACCATTTTCTGAAAAAGATTGTGGGAGATCAAAGATTGCTGGGAAAGGAGGAATGGAGGGGAGAAAAGTTCTGGATTGAGGTCCCAGAGACCTCCAGAAATCAACTGAGATAAGCCCAATAAACCCAACTTCTCCAGTTCTGTCTTGATTCATGATTAATAGAGCTAAGTTAGTTTGTCTATAAAGAATAAAGCTGACAGAGGGAGTTCAGAAGTAAGACCAAGAAGCCCTGGTGATGCAATGGTTGGAATGCAGTACTGTAGGTCAACTCTGCCCATAGTCTGGAGTTCGATCCTGACCAGCTCAAGGCTGACTCAGCCTTCCATCCTTCCGAGGTCATTAAAATAAGGACAGGGTAATATACAAAACATTGTAACACACACACATCGAAAGTGCTGTAAAGCACTATAGGGTGACATGTAAGTCTAAGTGCCAGTACTATTGATGTAGATCAAGGAATGAGGATGAATTGCTCATAAGCTTCTGATTAAAAATTGGAAATCAATTAGAAGTATTCAATAAACACTGAAACCAAGACAAGATTGATTAATAAGTTAGGATGCACTGTTTGGGGTTTGTGCTTTATTTTCTAGGGCTTCACCTGCTTATATCTAGCAATTGTATGTAATAACTTTTGTGTATGATGTCTAATGCAATTTTGTGCAAAAACTCATTTTTTGTAATTGTGTTCAGTAGTAGTCTCTTTGAGCCATAAATCTGTACATTATAGATTACTCTCCCCCACAGCACTTTATTGGGGATATTTAAGCCACTGTTTGTTTTATTTTCAGTACTACGTCTCATATTGTATCCGCTTTTAATTGTTTGGAGCATTTGACTATCTAATATTAAAAATGTCCTATTCAAGGCTGAACAAACACATCATAAACTGTTAACTGAGGAGGAGTATTTCAGCCAATTAAATAAGCAGGCAAAGAGCCAGCAATGCAGATGCACACCCGTTTTTGGAAAGATGGAGAACAGGATGGGCAGGCACAGAACAGAAGCTACAATGTTCAGTCCAGAATCAGGATAGCACAGGTTCAAGGAAATGGTGTAAGACAATGAAAGGTTCATAGTTGCTGGTAAAATATCACGAAATCTGTTACCTAGGCCAGGGGTCCCCAACCTTTTTTGCACCAGGGACCTGTTTCATTTTAAAGAAAATTCTGCGGACCGGCTGGCCTAGAGGAGGAGGAGGGGAGGGGGAACAGGTGGCGCAAGCGCACGTGGGGGGGAGAGTCGGCTCACTTGGCCCTCTAGGGCAGTGGTGGGCAAACTTATTAGTCAATAGAGCCAAATATCAACAGTACCACTACTGAAATTTCTTTTGAGAGCCAAAAGGTGTGGCCTGTTTTATGGGAGTGGCTCAGTTGTCATGTGACCCAGTGGGCGTGGCCAACTTGGAAAATGTGGTGAAACTCACTTAATGCTTATCAGGGTGCCGTCGGCCGGGCAATGCCGACTGGCGACACCTAGGGGAAGGGCCTTCTCTGTGGCGGGCCCTGCCCTTTGGAACGACTTAGCCCCTGAACTTCACACCATCTCAGACCTCCGCCTCTTCCGCCAGTGTCTAAAGACACATCTTTTCCATCAAGCCGGCCTAGCGTAACCCTCCGCTGTGACTATTTTAGACAGTTTTAATTTGGGGATTTTAAATTGATTTTAGCACAGGATGGGAATTTAATATGTTTTTAAATTTTATATTCTGTTATATTGTATGTTTTTAATTCCTGTGCGCCGCCCTGGGTCCTTTTTGGAGAAGGACGGGATATAAATTTAATAAAATAAAAATAAAAATAAAATAACCAAAATTTTGGGCTCAATTGTGGTCATAAGTTCGTTCTTCCTTCCTTCCTTCCTTCCTTCCTTCCTTTCTTCCATTTCTGGCTGGTCTTTGGTCTTCTGAAGATGGTAAAAATGGATTTATGGGCACTCGTTATATATAAAGGCAGCCCATGACTCTTTGGGATGCTGGTTTGAATCCAGGATGTGATTCCTTTGAAATGACCACTGGGAGAAAAATATATCTTTAACCTGGTTAACCAAAAAGGTAGCTTGAGGTGGAAGGAAATAGGAAAATAGATTCTTTCCTTTCCTTTCCTTTCCTTCCTTCTATTGCCTCCCTCCCCCTTCCTCCCTTCTTTCCTTCCCTCCCTCCTACCCTCCATCCCTCTTTCTCTTTCTTTCTTTCTTCCTTCCTTCCTTCTTTCACCCCTCCCTCCCTCCTCCCTCCTCTTCTTTCCTTCACTCCCTCCCTCCCACCCTCCATTCATCTTTTTCTATTTTTCTTTCTTTCTCTTTCTCTGTTTCTCTCTCTCTCTGTGTGTGTATCTGTCTCTCTCCTCCCTCCACCCACCTCTGTCACTCTGTGTGTGTGTGTGTGTGTCTGATTACCTCTCTCCCTCTCTCTCTCTATTTCTGTCTCTCTAAGTCTGTCGCTCTGTGTGTCTGTCATTCTCTCCCTCCCCCCCTCCTCCGGGAAGCAGCAGAGGGGAGGTTATCCCGCAACAAGCGAGCGAGCGGGCGGGCGGGCGGAGGACCCGAGCTGCTGCTACCTTAAGTGTCGCCAAGGCCGTCCGGGCGCCACATGCGGCTGGAAGGGAGGGGGCGTGCACGCCCAGTTGGTGCTTAAGGTAGCCGCAGCTTGGGTCCTCCGCCCGCCCACCCGCTCAGGATGAGGCAGCCGTAACCTCCTCACTGACATGCTGACCCCTCCGGGTAGCCCCAGAAAGTGCGCCGCGGTGGCCGTCAGAAGGAGCTGTTGGAGGCGCGCTCGGCCATCCTCTGCCCAGGGGGCTGCTCCCTCTTCCTCCTCTCCGGCCCTGCGGCCCGGTTCTTATGAAGCCGCGGACCGGCACCGGTCCGCGTACCGGGGGTTGGGGACCCCTGACCTAGGCCATACAATAGATACTGGGAACAAAATTCTGAGTCAATTGCTCATCTTTATGAAATATTTATTTTGTTTATCCAATGTACAGATCTGTATATATCTCACTAGCAGATCTGTACATTGGGGAAACAAAACAACCATTTCATAAATGCATGGCACAACATAGGAGAACAAACCCATCAGGTCAAGATTCAGCAGTCCATCTGTATTTTAAAAGACAAAGGCCACTCTTTCAAAGAAAACAAAACCCATATTTTGGACAGAGAGGACTGTGGTTTGAAATAGGGGTCAAAGAGGTCATCTTTGTCATAATTGAACAACCCTCTGTCAACAGAAAGAGATACAGAGAGGTGACCCTGAGGACACAGATAAACCTACAATGGCCTCAACAACTCTTAATATAGGGGTGACAAGCCTGCGGCCTGTGGACCAGATGTGTCACATGGTGGCCATGACTATGCCTGGTTTAGTGAAGGGAAAAAAGTCACGCTATGTCATATGACGATGCTGTGATGACATGAGTTTGACACCCCTGTAAAATAATCCAAATACCATACCATAATTGTAACAGGAGTGTATGTTTATGCTATGTTTCGTAGCATATAATTAGGTGCAAATGAAAAGGCACATACTGAAGTCATTTATTGCTTCCCCAAATGGCATAGTGTGCATTCGCTTGTCCATTATTCCTTCCAATGCAAGAGCAGAAAAACATTCAACAACTCATGCTCAAGATCATTTTCACAGTAAAGTGATACGTGTGGTATTGTGTGTCACATGACTTCTGCACTGTAAAAACTTTTATTGCTTGATTTAACACTTGGCATAAAGGTAGGCACAGAGTAAAATATTTTTAAAATGTATGTATGCAACTGGATCATTTTTGTGACTAGGAATATAACAGATTTTTAAGAAGCATGGTATTGGGCTTGAGCCCATAGATACTTAGTTGTATATATGGAAACAAAATCTGAGTTAATAAAGTTCAGTAAATTCCCTTGGTATTATTCTATTGCCTAAGGATTCTAAATTATTTTCCTTTAATTGTGAATTTAACGCTGAGATCCACATATGGTGCCATTTCAGGCTTGCTGCTTTGAAAATAAAAGAGTGCAGAATATACATCACTGAGTCTAACATTTGCCCTCTTTCCTTTGCTTTTTCTCAGGGGATGAGCGCTCCCATGATTGCACAACACCAGCAGAAGCTCAGACACAAGCTGGGATGGAAGCTGGTGGAAGAGGGAGCCCATGTTGCCAAACATGCTCCTTGGTCCAGCTTAAGAAAATCTTCTGGGGAGTAGTGGTGGTTCTTGGCGTCTGCTCTTCCTGGTCAGGTTCAACCCAGCTAGCAAAACTGACCTTTAAGAAATTTGATGCACCCTTCACTTTGACGTGGTTTGCAACAAACTGGAACTTTTTATTCTTTCCTTTGTATTACATTGGACATGTTTGTAAGTCAGCTGAAAAACAATCTCCCCAACAAAGATACGGGTAAGAGGAAGTTGTCATAATTTGCTGTATTGTCATTTATTCCCTTCTTAGACGTTCCATTAAGTTACTTGGTTAAAAAAAAAGGACTGCAAATTATTGGTCCAAATATTGGAAGGGAATAGAAGGAAGATAAGGACATTGTAGAGGAAGGCAGAATTTATATTACACATTTCTATTAAAAATAATTGAAATATCTCTAAGTGAACATCTACACCCACTCTTATGCTTTTTTTCACTGTTGTTCATTTGTAATTGAGCTAATTAAAATAATAAATAATTTAGCTGTCTTTTTCTTTATGGCAAAAGATAAGTTATAAGATAAACACTATAAGATAAAATATCTTTCCTCTAATAGTCATAGACATCAGAAGAGTCACATGAATTTATTTTACCTAATGTCCATTTAAAGAAAGTCATTTAATTTTAGTAGAAATACATTATTTATGGTAATTCACAACAATGGGTGCCCTTTATAATTTTACTCTTGAAGACCTGTTTTGATTTTTTTACATACCTTTGTGTTTAAGTTAGACATGGCTTAGATGCAGTTTAGATAGATAATATACTCCTTATAGTACATCTATGGAATTGATATACTCTATAAAATGAAAATGTGGCAACAAGAATATGTTTTTATTGGTTCTGCTGCAAGTTTCCATCTATAAATGGGGGACTTGTCTAGATAATTTAAAAGGTGCTTGGAAGGCTGTTCACATCCATTGGCAGCTGTTTTATACTGAATTAAAATGAACAAGATCAAATGCAGAACTTGAAGTGAAAAGCAGTGATGATAGAATTATCCATTATATTATATATAACAAGCACATAACAATGGAAAAATATCCCTTCACAATATGACATGATTCAATTTTCAAATTAATACGTACATTTTATGATAAGGCTTATCATATGGAAATGTGAAACATGACTACAGTAAAGAGTTCATAGCATCTTGAGTTGACCAGAAAGACGCAGTAGATGAGTAGCTTGTTTCTGGGCTCTATCTAAACATTGAACATTTGTATTCAGAAGCAGTCCTTCCCTCAGAGTTGCTGATATAGTTTATTCTCAGGTGCACTGCTCAGAGTGTCCATGGAAGGGTTTATGTCAGCTCCGCTGCCCATTGGACTGAATTGAAATGATTGACACGCCCTCCTTTCCCACAATCCTCCCGTTATTTCAATTCAGTTCAAGCCCTTCGGACGCATTTTGCAGCTTTGCTGTTTGAATATTGCAAAAAATCTATTTCCCTTGAACCTTTCCTTAATTTGAAACCTTTAAAAAAAAAATTGTCCTTTCCCCTTCTCACTGTCGATCCTCGTCGAATTGCCCTCAGGTCTGTCGCTCTTCGCAGCGCCGTGCCTCGGTAGCTCCCAGGGGGTGGGAGGGTCCTCGTTGTTTGGACAATCGTCGCAATCTCGCCCCTTCGCCTCCGGCGGGCGCGCCCGACTCTCGGCGGTCCGTCTGGCTCAGGGAGCGCTCTCGTCTTGCTCTGCCGGCCGTCATTTAACAGCAACCTCCGGTCGCCATTTTGGCCACGCTTTCGCGCCGCCGGCTGGGAGCGGCCATTTTGGGTCGCTTCGGCGCCCAATCAGAAGCCTCCAATTTCCCGCCGGCGCCAATTGCAGCCGCTTTTCGTCGCCTTTGCTCAACTTGCCTCAGAAGCGGCGGATCTCTCAGGCAGCTCTCCAGAGCAAACTGACTTTGCTGATCCTGTCGACTGATCTACTTCTCAGCGCGCCATCCGGCCTCTGCGAACGCAAGTTACACCAGCGTTTCTCAATAATTCTGCCCCTTCAGCCCTTCCATCGGGCTCCATGGCTGAAAACGCCATCACTGAGATCCCTGAACAGGGGACCTCTGCATGGGTAGATAGGCCCCTCACTAGGCAAGCTGGCAGGGCTGCTAGGGAGGTCATCAGGGGCATTAGTAGGAGCCCTTACTCTAGGAGAGATGACTCCATCTCTAGCAGGGCTGATGCCAGGTGCCAGAGGGCCCTGGATCGTCACTTTGACAGGGCCCAACGCCAGACCATCACTATTGCCCAAGTTCACAGAGCAGATGACCCTGTACCATCTATGGGGGATGACCCGGCCCAGCCGGGCCTTCCCTCCTCATATGATGGCGAGTCTAGGGACCTCTCCTTAGACCATTCATCCCTTGGGTCTAGGTCTCCCTCCCCTTCCATTGGGGGAGGCACGGATTTATTTGATTGTAACTTGGAGGAGGATCCGGCCCCAGCTACCCAGGGGCCGCTTAGAGGCCCTGTCCAAACCCCTGAGGCGGGCCCTGGGTGGTCATCCATTGGAGGACCAGGAACCATCCCTCTCTGCGGAGCTGAGGGAGCTAATCTCCTCGGCCATCTCCCTTGGGATTGCCCAGGGTCTGAGAGAGAGCGTGGTGGCATCTGCTCACGGCCCAGCAACCAGGCCCAGTCGCCCCAGACCCTCCTCCCCCTGGTCAGTGCAGGGTCAGTCTCTGAACCAGATGACCTGGCGGATCCTTTCAGAGGATGAGGGGATGGCTGCGGACAAGCCCGCCTTTTCGGGCCTGTTCCAACCTACCCTCTTCAAATCCATCCTTCGCAAGGCAAAGGTCATTACTCATATGGAGGTGGGCCCCTCGCCTGCCCAGACTAGCGCTGACCCCCAGGCACTGCTGGACCCCGAGGACCTGAGTGGGGGCCTCATTGACGAGTCCGTTCAGTCTCAGGACTTGGTCCCAGCCCCAAAACTCTTTAAGGAGGTGGTCCAGCGTCAATGGGTTCAGCCCGCTACCTGGGCCACACCCAGCACAAATGACAAAAAACTTTACTCGGTCGATCCTAGCATGGAGGAACTTCTCAAGCTCCCTGAGGTAGATTCCCCAGTAGCCGCTCTCACCTCAAACTCGGTCCTTCCACCCGATTTGCTAGAGGGCCTTAAGGCCGAGGATAAGCGGGCCGAACGATCCTCGCACAAAACGCACTAGGCGGCTGCCTGGGCGATCAAGGCTTCTATATCAGCCTCATTCTTTAGTCGCGCCTCCATCGCCTGGTTACGCCAATTACTTAAACGTATTCCTCAGGGCGATACCAGGCTCCGCCAGGATGTTAACAAAATCTTGGTGGCGGCCGAATATACAGCTGACGCATCCTTCAATGCCGCGAAATTCGCTTCCCGCGCCATGGCGTCCAACATAACATCGAGACGCCTATTATGGCTACGCCATTGGAACGCGGACATGCGGTCAAAATGGAAGCTTGCATCTGCTCCCTTTAAAGGGACCAAGCTGTTTGGGGAGGCCCTGGACCCCGTCCTTATAAAGAACAAGGACAAAAAGAAAGTCATGCCCTCTGTGTCCCGTAAACCGGACCGGAGGAATCCTCCCTTTCGTAGACAAGCCTTTAGGGCCGTCGAGACCCAAGCTTCTTCGGCTCCTCCCACCTCGTTTCAGAGGAACTATTCCCAGAACTCTGACCGTCCCCAGGATAGGCAGCCCTTTCGGGACCGAAACCGCTACCAATCTTATTCCAGGCGCCCTTATCGTGGCGGGCAGGCCAACAATAAGTGACCACCAGTCACCCCCTCCTATAGGGGGCCGTCTCCAGGTGTTTGCAGATCGCTGGGAGGCGACCACGTCAGATGCGTGGGTATTGCAAACAATACGTCTCGGCTTCACTATAGAGTTCATTTCAACCCCTCCCCATCATTTTATCCGTTGCCCCCTCCCCAGGTCTCCCACCAGGAGAGGGCTCATGGAGGCGGAAATCCGCCACCTGTTACACATCAGGGCCATAGAGCCAGTTCCTCGGGATCAGGAAGGGAGGGGGTTCTACTCCATCCTCTTCCTGGTTCCCAAGGGCACGGGCGGAGTGAGGGCCATCTTGGATCTAAAAGAGCTCAACTATCACGTTGCATACAAAAAATTCAAGATGCAATCGCTCCGCTCCATATTGGGCTGCCTCCGGCTAGGAGACCTGATGACCTACATCGACCACAAGGAGGCTTACCTCCACGTTCCCATCAGGCTATCCCATCGACGCTTCCTGCACTTCCACCTGGCCGGACGACACTACCAATATCGTGCTCTACCCTTCGGACTGTCATCCGCACCAAGGGTGTTCACAAAACTCTTGGCCGCTGTAGCCGCGGATCTCAGACGTTGCCCGATCTGGCTACAATGTTACCTCGACGACATTTTAATCCAATCATCCACGAGACAACAAGCCTTGTGCGATCTGGAGTTTACACTAGCCACACTCCAACGACACGGCTTTACGATCAACACGGCCAAGAGCCAGATGATTCCGTCAACGCGAGTCCTACATCTGGGGGCGGTGATCGACACGACATCCTGCATGGTATCACTTGCCCCGGACCGCATTGCCAGCCTGCGAGCCATGGCCCGACAAGTCCATGCCACGTCATTCTTGCCTATCGTCCTCTTGCCTCAATTGCTGGGCAAGATGATCTCTTGCCCGTCGATAGTACCCTGGGCGAGATTACATGTGAGGGAGTTACAGTGGTTCCTCCTACCATCGCAGAGGGCCAACGCCAGCAACTCGAGAGCCAGGGTATACCTACCCCCGAAGGTTCGGACTTCTCTCCATTGGTGGCTTTCTCCGGCCTTGACAAAGGGTTCCCTGTTCAGGGAGCCGCGCCGCCTGATCCTCACGACCGACGCCAGCTTCTTCGGGTGGGGAGCACATCTCAGCGACAAGATGGTGCAGGGCAGGTGGTCGCCCTACGAGCTTGCCCACAACATCAACTGGCTGAAGATGAGGGTGGTCCGGCTAGCTCTGCGCCAGCTCCAGAGGGAGGTCCACGGGACCCATGTCCTTGTCCGGACGGACAATGTGGCCACAAAGGCACACATCAATCGCCAGGGCGGGACCAGATCCAGCGCATTGATGTCGGAGGCAGAAGCCCTGGGCAGATGGGCCGAGCGTCATCTGGCCTCCATTCGCGCCGAACACATCTCCGGGGTGGACAACACGCAAGCAGACTGGTTGAGCAGGGCCATTCTAGATCCATCGGAGTGGCGCCTCCATCCTGTTATTCGATCAGATCTGCCTCAAATTCGGGTCTCCCACGGTCGACCTGTTCGCCACCCCGGAGAATGCGCAGCTGCCCCGCTTCACCCGGTACCTGTCACCTCAGGCAGAGGGGATGGATGCCCTCAACTCGCCTTGGCCGAGGGGCCTCTTATACGCCTTCCCGTCAATTCCGCTACTGCCTCGAGTCGTCCGGAAACTGCTGCTAGAACAAGCGGAGCTGATCCTCGTGGCACCCTACCGGCCTCGTCGGACCTGGTTCGCGGACCTGTCCAGCCTCTCCATCAGTCGGCCTTGGCAACTTCCACTGGACTCGACCTCTCTCAGCCAGGGGGCTCTCCATCACCCCGAGCCCCAATGGCTCAACCTAGCCGCCTGGCACTTGAGAGGCACCTCTTGAGCCAGGCCCAATTTTCCCGACCGGTCATCCGTACCATCCAGGCGGCCAGACACCCCTCTACCACCAGGATATATGGGGCCACTTCGACAGCCTTCTCTTCCTGGTGCTCTCGCAACAGTCTTTCACCTCTCTCTGCCTCTTTGCCCAACGTTTTGGACTTTCTCCAAGCGGGATTTGGCAAGGGCCTAGCTCTGGCAACCCTCTGCCATCAGGTGGCGGCCTTGTCCACTGTACTCTCAGCGGGGTCTTCGCTACCCCTCAGCCGGCACCCAAGTGTAAGAGCGTTTCTCAAGGGGGCATCCAATCTCCGCCCGCCGGTCATCCATCGCTACCCCTCTTGGGACCTTGCCACCATCCTTAGAGCCCTATCCGAGACTCCCTTCGAGCCGTTATGTTCCGCTTCGCTCCGACACCTCTCCCTCAAAGCGGCCTTCCTGGTCGCCATTACGTCTGCCCGCCGGGTTTCGGAGTTGGCGGCACTATCCGTGAGGGACGATTTGTGCCGTTTTCACAGTGACAGAGTGGTCCTTAGGCTCGACCCATCGTTCCTACTGAAAGTCAACTCCCTGTTTCACAGGGCTCAAGAGCTCATTTTACCTAACTTTTGTCCTCAGCCTAGTCACCCCAGGGAACACCGCTGGCATACCCTCGATGTTCGGCGGGTGCTGAAGCATTACATCAAGCGCACATCAGCCTTCCGCCGCTCGGAGTCCCTATTTCTGTCCTTTCAACCGGCGACCATGGGCCGAGGGGTTTCATCTTCGACAATCGCCAGATGGCTCAAGGCCTGCATTTCCCTTGCCTATGAACAGCAAGGCCAGCCAAAGCCTTCTGGCCTCACGGCCCACTCCACCAGGAGCGCCGCAACCACCACGGCCTGGGCCACCCAGGCTCCCATCGAGGAGATTTGCCGGGCCGCTACCTGGGCAACGCCTTCGCTGTTTGTTTGACACTACAGACTGGACAAATACGCCTCCGCGGACGTGGCCTTTGGCCGTCGCGTCCTGCGGGCTGTAGTCTCCCAGGACGTTCCTTAGTCATTTTGCATGGACCCTGCCCTAGTGACATATTGCTTGGGCATGTCCCTTCCATGGACACTCTGAGCAGTGCACCTGAGAATGACCATTGGTCTTACCTGAAGTGTCGTTCTAGGTGCACTGCGATGAGTGTCCATTCCCTCCCTTGTTCCTTCTAATGTCCTTCATATATTTGCAGACAAGTAATTGCTGACCAGCGTCACGAAGTAATAGACAACTGGAGGATTGTGGGAAAGGAGGGCGTGTCAATCATTTCAATTCAATCCAATGGGCAGCGGAGCTGACATAAACCCTTCCATGGACACTCATCGCAGTGCACCTAGAACGACCCTTCAGGTAAGACCAATGGTCATTCTCATCACATGCATTGAGAAATATTGCTCTGGATAACAACGTTTCACTGGAGGACTTGTGGAACTGATTCTTATAGGATTTGTTTTGGAGTCCTGTTAAGATTGATACATTTTAGAAAACAGGAGATTGACGTTAAAACTAGTGGCTCTGTTATATCTTTTCTTGGTTCATTCCAAGCTTTTTAGTTTTAGGGGTTAATGCAGGAGTTTTCAAACTGGTTCATGGCTAACCAGAAATTATAACAACGAGTCCCTTTGGGGAGAGAGTGCGGTCTACAAATCAAATAAATTGAATTGAATTGAACTTGGATGAATTGGTTTCTTCATCAGGTTTACGCAGGCAAAGTAAGGAGTGCTCTCAAAATATCGACATTTTGAAGCTTTTGAAACCATAATTTTTGGTTTTGTGCTTATTCAATTGCTTTTTTGTCTAATATTTCAAGCCACTACAGAAGAGACAACCCCGAAGAAAAGGCAGTAAAATATTAAAAAGAAATGTAAATTTGAATTAATGTGTCTGAAAGGATGGTTTTTGCATGACTCCAAGGAAAAATACCTTGCAGCATTCAAATCCAAAAATGTACATATAATACAACTCAACTTTTGCCTTAACATACAGCACCAAGCAATTTATGTCCCTTCAACTTTATTGATCTTCAGCTTCTAGCTACCTTATCCAACATGAGCAATGATTAAAAATGTTAGCATATTTTGTCAACATCTGGAAAGACATTTCCTTGCTTGCAAATCCTAGGTTCACCAGACTACAGCTAGCTTTCAATATTTTATCTGCTTTGGTATACACTTAAATATTTTGGGAAATTTTACTATTGCCATTGATTATTTATTTTGCAACTACAATAGGCAAACATGTATATCATCACTGATGATTGGCCTTGTTAATGGGAATGATAAGAGAATCGGTTTGATGGCTAGTGGTTAGAAAGAGAGAGACCATGAATTCTAGTCCCACCTTAGCCATAAAAGCCAGCTGTGTGACCTTGGGTCAGTCTCTCTTTCAGCCCAATTCACCTCACAGGGTTGTTGTGGAAACTCTAGGAGGAGGAAAGTATATTAGATATGTTTGTTGTCTGTCAGTATCATGATCTCCTGAGGAAGAATTTGTCTATATTACAAATATATTCTATGGTTTGATGTTTAGATAGTTTTAAAAACAGATAGGATAAATACATGCTGAATGAGTATATTTATTGATTAAAATAATGCCTCCATTTCAGTAGTATATTAAGATATATTTCTCATTTGTAAGCATGGTCATCTGGTAAGCCCTTAACATTTGTTTTATTGATTTGCACTTACTTTAAGATGGTATTTTTAAAAAGGCAGCATAATGTGCAGTTAAACTAATTGGATGTTTTGTTAATTTTGAGGGGTCTTATGCTGCTGATGTGTTTTAAGATGGGATTTGTGGTTCTGTTTTTCACAGACTGATTCAATAATTAATATCATAAAATGGAAAAAGAGAGCAACAAATATCAGCCAACTGATCTTTTTATTTGAAGGTACTCATGTTATAAATTGCATTATCACCTTCTGTAAGGAAAACATACTGCTGTAATGAATGTGGTGAAGTTTCCTTTCAAAAGATTTACACACTGAAATATTTAGAAAGAAGTAGCTGATTTATGGAGAAGGTGCTGGCCATCCCAGTAATGGGCAGAGAAATGTTAAAAAATGAAGCAGGAGAAGTGGGCCTTTACAAGAATGGACAACTTTTTCTGCCTGTATCTTTTGGGGTTTAGTTTAGGAAGCTGGCTGCAAATCAAGCCTTAACAAAGGTTAGATTGCTGAAGGCCAGCCCGTATCTAGTGAATCTGGATAGCAAGATGGTTTCAGTGAGGGTACTTCCAGTACAGATTTTGTTACTTCATTATCTTAAGGGCTTAAATGTGTGCTAGTATGAGATCCTGTGAGATCCAGTGATCCAGAGATTCAGTGAGATCAGCACTGAAATAATTTCTCCAGAAAGCAATTGCTCATTCTTTCTCCTTTTTATTTTCTTCTCTTCATTTTTTTCTGTAGGAGTCTGATTTTGTTATACAGGTAGTCCTCATTTAGGGGATCGCAATTCAGATCAACAACTTGGACATTAAGTGAAGTGGTCATTAAGTGAAACAAACTCAGATTTCCTTTGCTTTATAGAGCTGCGAAGGTCATACATTTGAGGACTGGTTGTAAAGTTTACTTTCATTACCATTGTAACTGTGAACAATCACTAAACAAGGGCAGTCTCTACATGAGGATTACTTGTATATAACTGAAATGTAATTGTCCCAAAGGTGTTTTGGAGCACCTTTGGGACAACCATGACCTGGATGACTGAGAATCGCCATAAGATCCTTAGTCATTCTGGAAAAGTGACCTATGCTTTAGCAATAGCAATAGCACTTAGACTTATATACTGCTTCACAGTGCTTTACAGCCCTCTCTAAGTTGTTTACAGAGTCGGCATATTTGGGTCCTCATTTTATCATCTTGGAAGGATGGAAGGCTGAGTCAACCTTGAGCCTGGTGAGATTTGAATTGCCAAATTGCAGTCAGCCGGCAGTCAGCAAAAGTAGCCTGCAGTACTGCACTCTAACCACTGTGCCAGTTAGCACAAGATTTGCCCAGCAGGCCTGGCAACTGCAGGAAACAAGACTCCCCTCACCTTCCTGACAAGGGACAGTGAAGAGAGAAATTCTTTGAAGTAAAATGAGTGGTTTCTACAGGCATAATGGCTCTTCCTAGAAGTTGCAAAGAGGGTGGAAAAGGTTGTGGATAGAGGGCCTTCCAGATCAAGGGAATCAATCAGAGCCCATGCCACCAGATCTTGTTTATCCATCCACATGCATCCCTTTACAACTGGGACCCGTTTCTTCCCTTCCCTGTCTTCATCAGTACAAACTCTTGATTACTACGAAAACAAAATTGAACCGGCTTGGGCTGATTGATTTGATCTTGATTTCAGAATGGGCAGATACACACATGCTTTATGTTCATAGACTTCCCTTGTCTCTCTCTCTCTTCTACTTTAGGATATGTCAATGGCTTTTCCCGCTCTTTAATAGAAAGAATTTAAAAACTAAGAATTAACTTTGTATCAGCCAATTAAAGGCTTGTTTATTGCCACAAACTATTATATTATTGTATCTCATTCCAATTATTTCTTAATGAAATTGGATCTGTGGGCATATATTCATTATCAAATTATCCCTAGAGACTTATGAATTGCTTTTGGTATATTTACCTAAAAAACAATGAAGCACTTAGATGAATGCTTAAATTATATTTGTAGATTTAAAAAAAAAGTAAAGGCATGTTGGCCTTTACTTTTGAGTTAACACATGCTATGTTGAGGCTGGATAAAGACAATAAGATTTGAAATGCAGGGCATTGTTCATACTGATTATGTTTTCTTTGGACTCTGAACATTTTGTTGGCAAAGTGAAGACAGAATGGTGTGTGTGTTCTGTTTATGCACACACATGTGCATGTGTGCACATGTGTGAAAGGGTGGTGATTTCGAAGGACAATGTCACCTGCTTTTCCTTTTCTTTGGAAATAATCAGAAATTTAATTGTTCAAAATCTGTTCTGGTACCAAAAATGCTTATAGTTAAAAATACAAGTTTTTTTTTTAATTGACTGATTTATTAGTTTTATAACTAGCTTTTAGATTTTGATTAGATTTTAGCTATAAAACTGCATTAAGATTAGATTTATAATCTGATTCAGGGGCTCAAGGGAATATGTAGTTCTCTTCTCCTATTTTACTCTGTAAAGACACCCTATTTAATAGATTGGTCTGGGACAGAATAATTGTTCCAAAGTTAGCCAATCTGTTTTTATTTATTATTAATTCATTCCATTTCTATAGCTGCCCCACTCAACCAAGTAACTCTGGGTGGTTTACAATTCTAAAATTATAAAACAATTAAATCAGTAAAAAAACATTCAGAAAAGTTTCCATGACTGAGGGTGCACTAGAGGTTTTTTCACAGTCTTTGATCTGATCTATTGCTAGTTAACAATGCAGCTGATATAGAATAGGTCAATCTTTGAGATGCTACTTGATGTACTTCTTAAGGATCTGTTGTTCTTTTCTCCTTTTAGGGAATGTTGTCGTTTTTTTGGAGACAACGGCTTGACACTGAAGGCATTTTTTACCAAGGTAGCACCTTTTGGTGTTCTTTGGACACTCACGAACTACCTGTACTTACATGCAATAAAAAAAATAAACACTACGGATGTTTCCGTATTGTTCTGCTGCAACAAAGCTTTCGTGTTCTTGCTTTCGTGGATTGTTCTCAGGGACAGATTCATGGGAGTGAGGGTAAGTGGTTAATCAACTAACCTTTTTCTTGTGGCTTAGAGGTTAATACAACTGCCTGATATGCAAGCAGCCCAAGTTCGAATCCCAGAAGGGTGTGGCTAGTTGATGAGAGCGAAATAGCTTGAAATAGATCTATACTAGTCTCCATTTATATCTTTATCAGTAAAATGTAACATACATACATACATGAGACACACACACATGTGGAAAGGAATAGAGATAGAGAAAATTGGATACATCACAACTGTGGGCAGTATACAAATAATACAATACAAACAATAGGCATATGGAAAAATAATATAAATTGTAACAAATTCGTCGTCCCCACTCTATCCCAAGGTCTGGAGGAAGAGCCAGGTTTTAAGAGCTGGTTTAAATAAACAAATAAGATCAGGTTGGAGGTCTTATGAATTTCAGTCCTGATAATGATCTAACATATTAAAAGAGTTTATCTACAGAAGGCTTAGTGCAATACTTGAGGAATATTAATTGCACATTCAGAGAACATGTTGAATCTCTAGCTTTCAATGAAACTGAATCAGAGGTGGGTTCCTACCGTTTCAGACCTTTTCGGCCAAATAGTAATTTGGCGGCATGGGTCACTGTAACCAGTAGCATCTCAGGCCTGCCACGCCCCCAAACCGGTTCTGCAGTGATGCCATCTTGTTTTACGGTTCTGCGCATGCACAGAACAATTTTCATTGCAACTTTTTTTTTAATTTTTTTAATTTTTGCCCATGCATAGACCTTTTTATTTGCAAATGCGCACACACACACAGAGTGTGTCTGGTGTGTGTGCGAGTGAAGTGAGTGTGTGAGCGCAAAATTTTTGCACACAGCAACCTACCCCTGAACTGAATAATATAAATATGAAATATTATTGTTCCCTTGACTCCTGTAGCTTCTCCTGGATGAATGCAAACAGGTTTTAAACTTTAAAGCTCTTCAGAGTTTTAAATAACAATAACAAAAAGACCATCTCTTTTTATAAGTAGAAATATCTAACCTCAAGATCCTAATCAGAGTGCCTTCCCCAAGAGGCATTTTTTAGCCCTCTATTCTGTCTAATTTTTATCATTTCTTTTCAATTAGCCTGTTAAATCGGTTTGATTGTATCTTAGTTTTCTTTTCGAGTGATTTGCTACACCATATTTTTTGAGCTTGTATTGTGAGTCAGCCTAAGAACTTACTATTATTAAAAAACCTATCAGTGCTGAATATTATAAAATAATATCATATTATTTTAAATATCTTTTTTTTTTAAGCATGAGGCCTCCGGCTAATTAACAAAATGTCATGAATTGTCCTTTCCTTTATATTTTATGCATTTTCATGATTGGTTTCCAATTGTGTCTCTATTTTTAAAAAAATCTGGGTGCTTCTTCAGTGGATTGACGTTCATTCTTAATTATTATGATGGCAAAAATTACAGAAAAGCATTGTGACATCGCAACTAAAGCTATGCCCTTTTATATTTGTCTAGCTATGTTGCATGCAAGTACATAATAGCAGTCACAACCCAATAATGCATTGCACATTTTGACATTTGCCTCACTTGTCATCTCACAGACTTTAGGGTGTATGAATGTAAAGAGCACACTGCTGTTCTGAAAGCTATAATTCTTTTATCTGCCAAGTTACAGCAATAGTGAGAGGAAGCTGCTTCAATAAGGCAAACAAACAATAAGGAGACCATCCAGACCTTAATGTCTCACTAACTATTTAAAATATTTATCAACGTTTGTATAAATATTTTTGTAATAAACAACAAAGTGAGTACACATTTACTTTCATCTGTTTGACTTAGAAGGCCAAAAGGAAAAACTATTTGCCTTTTTAAAAAGTAATGTTACTTAATTTGTAAACTCAGGGAATATAAGGATTTTTCTTGCCAGGTACTACTTACATTAAAGGGTTCAAAGTCAAATAATTACAAATGTTGCAGCTTTTTTGTGGTACTACTGTGATCGATACCGCACAAAGAGACTGCAAGATAGAGGTTTTTCCACGGGTTTGGGAGCTGAGAGACGGTGGGATTAGCCAATTTGCTTGCAAACACAGCAAAGAAGTTTCAAGGACGTAAGTTCACAAAACCTCACTCTAATGGCTTTTAAAAAAAATTCATTAGCTATTTTTAAGCTATTAAACACCTTCAGAATTACAAGTTTGAAAATGCTGAGTGGATCTGCCTTTAATCCTGAATAAAATAAATTTTAATCATAAATTAAAGAATTTAAAGAATCTGAAATAAATGGCAAAAAGTTAAATAAGAATTTGACCCTAGAAAACTGTTAATGGATAAAAATTGGAATATTTAGACTTTTACAGTTAGAGTTTGGAATTAATTATAAAGAGCAGACAACTTCTCATGCGAAATAGATTCTGTTTTCATTTTTATAAGAAATAGCAAAGCAATTTTTAGCAATTTCATGATTTTAAAAACTGAACACTAGTGGAAACTAACATTGTAGGCAGAGAAAAACTCAAAATTGTAAAATGCTGCAAAACATTATAACAATGAAAACACTGAAGGAGACCTTTGAAAAATGTAGTCAGAAATTAGCAACAATATCTGTATTGTGTACTTCTATAGATATCCAGAAACTGTTACAGACAAAATGACAAGTGTAGAACAAATTTCTGAGGGTTCAGTGCTTTAAACATATAGATCTGATAATATACACAACTGTTCATAAACTAATATCTCAGTAGTGGCATGTTGATATATAACTATAAAATGGAATTCATGCTAATTTTGCTTTTTGTCTTTAGTAGCCTTTGGTTTAATCTCTCCAAAGGATGTAAGATGTATCTCGACCGTACTCATTTTAGTTAGGCTTATGATTTAATGCTGCCTAATGTCTTAGGAAAAAAAACACAGTTTAAAGGTGTACTCTATGTTACTAGGGGCTAGAGGGACTTTAGAGCCCATTAACATTTTGCTTCTGTGTATCCAAAACAGATTGTCGCTGCTATACTTGCTATTGCAGGGATAGTTATGATGACTTACGCAGATGGATTCCACAGTCATTCAGTTATTGGAATAGCACTTGTTGTGGGATCTGCGTCAACGTCAGCTCTTTACAAGGTAAGTATAGTAGTAGTCTTAAATTCATTAATCTGCGGGTTTGAATTTTATGTATACAGCCAAGCATTGCATGACCAAATGTGTCCAAATTCTGTTTTCATTTCAGTTCATCCTCTAAAGAGTCATGTTTTCACAGAGCTTCTACAGAACTAAAATTTCACATAGACTAGAGGTAGTTGAATCAAGTTGTTATCCCTATGGGAACTAGTGTAGGCATTCACAGCTGGTTTCTGTTGGACAGTGTTGGGCTCCAAGGTGTACTGGCTGTTCCTAAGCAACAGATTTCTTGATTTTTTGCCAGCAATATAGACTGGCTAACTTTGTAGACTACCTTGCCTCTAAAAATGCCAGCCATAGTGTGGGCAAAAGCTCAGGAAATCTGTTGTCTATACATAGTTACTAAACCCTGAGGCTCAACACTACCCAATCTATGAGAACTATTTAAAGAAAAATTGTTCACACTGTATGTTTAAAAAAAACTGTGTAAAGGAGGGGATCCTGGAGCTGCTGATGGACCAGATTGTGCAACTCAAAAAAGAGCTTAGAAATTGGTTAGTGAAATCTGCCTACAAGCTGCTGGTTTATAACACAATACATAATAATAGGATTAGATAAATCCACTTCTGTTGCTAGCATGAAGAAGGAAAGTGAGTGCATGAAAGAAGGATATTATCTTATCTACTGATTAGTGGAGATTTTTTACATCAAAATGGAAATGTTTTCACTTTGGGGGCAGGAAAAGTACAATATGTCATAAGGGATGGATAAGGAAAAGGCTTTTAATTTCTGTTCCCTATTCATCCACTATGACAAAAAATTCAAAATTAATCCAAAAATTATGCAATATTGGTATTATTTGAAAAGCATGTGTGACTTGCACCAATGTGCTTTTATACAAGAAGAAAGTTAGATTGGAAACGTTTTGAATAGGGGAAGGAAGAGAGAACACCATTGCCTTTCACCAAAGGAGTATTCACGTTATTTAAAAATTCTGTACCGGGTTACAAAAAAGGCTATGAAATGGCTGTTAGCTTCTGATGGATAGAATAAGTAACCTTTATATTGACAACTGATTAAGAACTTCAGAAAAATCAGTATTACAATGCTGAAAGACACTTCTATCCAATATTACACTCATTTATAGGAATTTACCAAAAGACTTTTAGCCCTCTTTAATGTCTATTATGGAACGTGGTGGCTCAGTGGCTAAGACACTGAGCTTGTTGATCAGAAAGGCCGGTAGTTCGGCAGTTCAAATCTCTAGTGCCGCGTAATGGAGTAAGCTCCCTTACTGCTTTTTAAGGCAAACAGTGCGTGCGTGACCTCCGTTGAGCAGCTGAGTGTCACTGGTAGTGGCGTGCGCATGCATGCACAGCACGTATGCCCACCAAGAACACCCGGCCCCGTCACAGCGTACCAGTCTTAGCGTACCAGTTGCGATCTGGAACCCACTACTGATAACAGTGTAAATAAACACACACACACCCCATGTAATCTATATTATGTTTTCATGTTTTAAATTAGAAATACACTTTAAGATAAGTGTTTAAAGAATTTCTTATCATGTATGAATAGTTTTTGCTCTTCAAATTGTTTTTCTCTTTCTGTTACAGGTTTTATTTAAGCTTCTCCTGGGTAGTGCTAAATATGGAGAAGCTGCCTTATTTTTGTCAGTGTTAGCTGTTTTCAATATCCTTTTTGTTACCTGTATTCCTGTCATCCTTTACTTTACCAAAGTTGAATACTGGAGTTCTTTTGATGCCATTCCTTGGGGAAGCATTTGTGGATTTTCAGTCCTATTATTGAGTGAGTAAATATTGCTTAATTATAATGATGGCATCCTTGTTAACAATTATGTTGGATAGTCTTAAGAGAAAGAGACTGCAGGATCATGCTTAAAACCTACTTAATCAAATCAAATTTAATCTAATCCTATGCAATATGTGGGGGAGGGGTTGTTTAAAATGATGCCACTACTCCTAAGATATTAACAATGATTTTCCATGTTGCCTAGCAGCTATTGAGTACATTGCTTCCAAAACTAAGCTCAGTATATAGCCATCATATCTAACAATCTGTGTAATTTTATCTTCCATAATTTGACTAATATGGTTGTTCTAAACCTGACATTTAAAAGACTACCTCAAGTGTTTTATCTAAAAGAAAAGTAACAGGTTAACCTGTCACACTGATATAATTTGGTGAATAAAATAGATAATAATGAGTGGAATATGTTCTATTGATAACTATTATATCCTTTTACATTTGCATTTAATAGATTATTAGATAGAATTAGACCTTAGCCTTGAGAAAATACATTTGAAGAAAAATATACTAGCAGTCTTCAGGCACCTGACATGGTGTCACATAGAAGAAAATCAGGGCCTCTTTTTATTTGTTGCCAGAATGTAGGACAGGACCATGGTGGCTAATATTGTTAAAATGTTGAGTCAAAAGACCATTAAGAGGTTGACAATTCAGCAGTTCGAAACCCAAGGGGGAACCACATGATGGAATGAGCTTCCATCAATTTGCCCTAGCTCCTGCCCATCTAATAGTTTGAAAGGATGTGAATGCAAGTAAATAAACAGGTACCACTTGTAAATAAACAGGTACCACTTGGGAAATAACATAGACATGAAAGCCCCTGTGGGCTTCCCCTGGGCAATGATTGTGTCACCAGCTAATCCTTTCAACCTGGAACCATGTTGATATGTGCTTCAGACATGAATGTAGTAGTAGAACATGAATGTAGTAGTAGAACGCTTCAAGGTCTTGACGACCATCTTTAAAGCGCTCCATGGCTCGGGACCTAGTTACATGCGAGACCGTCTCCTGCCCCATACATCCCTTAGACCGATACGCTCCCACAGAGAGGGCCTTCTCAGGGTGCCGTCGGCTGGACAATGCCGACTGGCGACACCCAGGGGAAGAGCCTTCTCTGTGGCGGGCCCTGCCCTTTGGAACGACCTATCCCCTGAACTTCGCACCATCTCCGACCTCCGCCTCTTCCGCCAGTGTCTAAAGACACATTTGTTTCATCTAGCCGGCCTAGCGTAACCTCCACAATGACTATTTTAGACAGTTTTTAAATTTGGGGATTTTAATTTGGTTTTAGCGCAGGATGGTTATTAAATAGGTTTTTTAAATTTTTTACTTGATTTTGTATGTATTTTTAAATTCCTGTGCACCGCCCTGGGTCCTTTTGGAGAAGGGCGGGGTATAAATTTAATAAAATAAATAAATAAATAAATAAAATAAAACATGGAATGGACAAGTTGCAAGAAAGAAGATTCTTACGGAATGCTAAAAAAAAAATCCTAATAGTAACTAATGGTTTGAAAGTGGAACAAATAATCACAACACCTCCTTGGCTACCATCCATTGGGCAGGCTGAAACTTGTCAGAATTTTTTAATTTGAATTATTTCAACTCTAGGAATATTTAATTCTAACATCCCTTATTAGAGAAGTTTGATTCCCATCAGCCTTGTGCTATGGTGCAATGACTTACACAAAAACCTTCAAGGACAACAATGATTCGCATAATGTATTAGTAAGCAAGATGAAAGTAGTTCTCTTCTAAAATTATCTATGTTAGTGGCCTTTAAAATGTAAGCAAGTGCTGTGTGTGGTGTTTCCTTTTGACTGAAATGAAACTCCCATTATTTAATCTTTATGAATACTGCTTATGTAAAACTATCATGTAATTCCTTCTGTGCATATAAAAGGATTAGGTGCAGCAACAAGGTAGGTATACATTATGGGTACATCTTAAAATAAACAAATTAGTCAATTAAAAACTATTTTCACCATAAATACATGCAATTTGAATGCTTTCCAAAGTAAATTTAATTTGGGAAGACAGAATGTACAGGTTTGAATGAAATAAGTAAGAGCAGTCCTACAGTGCCAACGGTAACTGGCATTGGATCCATGTGTGTTCCCTGGCATGTGATACACAATAATTTCAGAACTACTGTATTTTGATCTTTATGTGCAAAAATTCATATCAATCTAAATGTGGCTGCTTAAAATAAACTGGTTAAATCTGTAAAAAAGCAGATTTAGTAGCAAAATAAAAGTAATTCTAAAATGGAAAATGTTATTTCTTATTTCAGCATTCAATATTATATTAAATTTTGGGATTGCTATTACATATCCTACCTTGATATCTCTTGGGATTGTACTAAGCGTACCTGTAAATGCTAGTAAGTATGCTTCTTCATTAAATCATATAGACATACATGTACAGGCTGATTAACAAATGGTAAGTAAATCAGGATGTACATGTTTTATATGTAAAGTAGAATACATTGTATTTAAATAACCAAAGCTTTATTTTAGCAAATGCTCATTACTTTCAATTTCATAACATTAGCCTTTTATAGCATTAACCTTTACAGTAAAGGTTAATTTGTGGAAAAAATTGATTTCAAGATTATTTGCAGTTTTTCTCTCGATACAGTATTGAACCTTAGAGCATCGCCCATTTGTTTCAAAAGACAAACAACAGGAAAATCTCTTAGTGGATTGTTCTCATGGGGAGTTTGGAATGTGATGATTTGTAGTAGTAATTTCCTACTTCGTAATGTCAAAATATTTATATTTTGTTTATGAATCAAATGTTTAGTAAAAGAATGTATCTTCTTTTCCTTTGGTGTATCAGGCCAGTTCGTATTGGCTGCTTCTGGTTACAAAATTCCTTTCTTGGTGACATCTAGGTGTGCTGATGGATGGTTGTGTCATCTAGCATTTTAGGAAGCTCCCTACATCACAACAACCACTTCCATTATGGCATTTTTGGAAGCACAAATTAGAGGTCCACATATTTTTATGTGCTCTGGCAAAGTAGTGTTTGATCTCATTCAAAATGTGTGTTTGATAATCTTAAGGGCACTTTAAAGAACATTAGAACATTACTCTCTAAAAATAAGATTAGCACTCTGCATAGAAAGTCAATTTGTTTGGAAAGGAAGGGTTTCTATGAAGTATAGAGTTCCTGCTGCTACTACAAAGGAGGAGGCATACTTGTTAAGTCTTTTTTTTAAAATTTGCTCACTCTAGAGATTTGATTGCTCAATTTCACATCTTAAACTTTGTTGGTAATAGTTGTCATAATGGCAAGTGGTATGATGATTACCAGTCACATCCACCAGCAATTTCCAGAATCTGCCAGCTAAGGAATTAAATTGGGAGTTATGGCAAGTATACAGTTCCTACTCAGAGATCCTACTTGGTTATGAAGAGCAAGATCATGACAAAAATCATTTCGCACCAGTGTCCC
Source organism: Rhabdophis nuchalis (assembly GCA_039707465.1). Lineage (NCBI taxonomy): Eukaryota > Metazoa > Chordata > Lepidosauria > Squamata > Natricidae > Rhabdophis > Rhabdophis nuchalis. Next base: position 325,895,106 of record CM077643.1, read on the forward strand.
GCTTTCATATAGGAGAATTGGTTGACAACAATCTTAGAACAATAATAAATCTTATCTGTAAGCTGCCCAGATCCACTTTATAGGGGAAATGTGTGGCATAAAAATATAAGAAATAAAAAACATTTTTTGACAACCTTTAATGCATCATTTGCCATTATCTGCAAAATAAGGACACTTTGATGCAGAGTGAAGCTAGCTCAGAACTAACCCAAGTGGAATGTAGAGCATCAGCAGTCTGGTAGCCTTCATCTGGCAACTATCATAGACCAGGGGTCTGCAAAGTTGGCTTTTTTAAGACTGGTGGACTTCAACTCCCAGAATTCCCCAGCCAGCTATGCTGGCTGGGGGATTCTGGGAGTTGAAGTCCACCAGTCTTAAAAGAGCCAACTTTGCAGACCCCTGTCATAAACCATTCAAAGAAGAGAAGCCAAACACTTCAGTCAGTTGATAAATGCCTGATTCCACTAAGAATGTTCAGTTTCATATGACTTGGCTGCATTTATGGGCTCTTGGTTTGTGAGAATGAAATCCAAAGCTTTTGCTATTGCATATGTACTACCTAGATATGTTTTATCCCATCTATAATGTTATCTGTTCAATATTTTATGCAGTTGTTGATCACTACTCGAGTGATATTGTCTTCAACAGTGTCCGTGTAATTGCCATTGTCATAATTGGCCTGGGCTTCCTCCTGCTGCTTCTACCAGAGGAGTGGGATGAGTGGTTAATAAAACTCCTTACCCGCCTCAAAGTACGAAAGAAGGAAGAAATTCCAGAGGGAAATGGAGACATTGTTTCAGGATTGCAAAATAAAAGTAGAAGAACACGCCCTTCCATGTCATCTTTCACACATTAATATTATTTTATGAACATTCCTTAATACTGTATACTTTGAATCATAGCTTTTTTCTTGCAAAGCACATAATTTCAATACAGTAAATATATACAGATGTACAGTTTTGATAATAATAGCGTCCAAGGCATCAAGTTTCAGCATCACTAAATTGCTTGCACTGTTTCATATTCAACCTTTCATTTGGGAGAACTTCTCTAAAACATGAAACTCTTTTTAAATGAATGTAATGTATAAAGTAATGATCTTTGCATATATTTTATTGATAAATCATGAGATGGAGGGCATACATTTTGAACATTATGTACGGAATAATACATTGCACACTGTGATTTATGCGTGTGTGCATGCACACACACAAACATATATATATATATAAATATACAAACACATATATGAGAAACAAATATTATGCTTATGTCATAAGCTTATTTTTTATGAGAGCTGCACATGAAACATTTGCAAATGAACCAAAATAAACTATTTTTGGGGAAGAAGGGGTGGGAGGGAGGGAGTGTGTTTTGTGAAGATAAGTGCACTTGGTGCCAGATTAAAAGAAAGTAAAAATGTTAGGTTTGCACTGAAGCATATGGGAGTAACTATCAAGAGTACCAAAGCGCCATCACAAAGGCATTACTCTTGAAAACACCACTAACATGAATGGGAACAGTGCAAAAGTACAGGATACTTTGTACGGTGTGTTATTTTTGCACACATACACTGTCTGCCTCAGTGGAGCTTGTGCAAAGAAAGTTCTCAGGGGGAACAAATTTAAGTGTGCATGATTGCAGTCTGCGCTTAATATCATGCAAAGGAAAATACAGTGCCTTCTAAAGAATTCTAGTCCATTGTCTGTATAGAAATAGGAAACCTTGCAAATTGCTTGTATTGATTTTTCAACATGAAGAATGTGTTCCATAGACAGTGCTTTTGAAATTCACAAAGAAATCAAGGAGTGCCTACTTCAAGCTGCTGATTACTGGGAGTGCAGACTATTTGAGGACTACTATATCTTCTGTTGCGGCCAGATTTATTTCCCACTTGCACAGATCTGGAGACGCTCCCGACCTGTATCTCTGTGAGGGGAGAATCAAGCCGTACATCCAAGAACCGTGCTTAAAAACTAACAACAAAGCTTGCAGCTATTGGGAAAAAATGTGTACAATATTGAAAATATAAGTGAATTGCATTTGCTTTTATTCATTGCTATTCTTTTTAAGGACATCAAGATACTTCCATCAATCCTAAAACTTTTTAGAAAACTTGTAAGCACCATGCTGTTTACTTGTACAATTTGGTTTGCCATTGGATTTCTATCTGTGATAGATGATGTGGTATGTGCAAAGAAATAGGCGATGGTGACCGTTTACTCTTTTTGAAGTTTACATTGCTGCATTCAAAATGGAAAACATTATTTTTAAATGTTGCCATGACCCAATAGTGTGTGCTGTCTCCTTGGCATTTTTGGGTCAGATGGAGGTGGCACTCACTTCTAAACTTTTTACTGAATCAATTTCAGATTCAATTATCTGCCTGACAAAACGAATAAAAACTACTGCAACTTCATATCAAGTCAATGGCTTTTGCTTGCATTTCTGTTTTATAGTGAGTTACATCAGTTTTATTAAAAAAAAACCTGCATAAAAATATGTAATAAAAAGTGGAAAAACAAGTACTAAGACTGTCAAAGGTTTTCTCTGGGTTATAGTAATTTTCTCTTCCTGCTTAAAGCAGTGTTTTAAGTATAGTTTTTGTATTTTTAAACAAGTTATGTTAGAACCGGAGATTAGCTCATATTTGTCTAGTGTTTTTGACAAAAATCTCAAAGCAGCTTGATGGTATTACAGCTTAATGACATCTACCTCAAATGTTCCTATGTTTGGAATTTTTTATGGTTTCTTTCCCATGCATTTGTATCAAATTCTTTATTGTCCCTCTGCGCTTGAAATTGTTTCCTTTATCGGCACGTGAGGACAATAAATAAATTCAAAATATTGAGAATTAAACTTTTTCCCTTAGATGAAACATCCTGGAGAATGTAGCTATATACAGATAATCAATTTACATATTAAATCTTGAATAACATCAGATTTAGTAAGGAGAAAAATTGTAGAGTACATTTGATTCAAGATTCCTGATTATGTTAAAAATATGATGATACATGATTTTAAAGTAAAAATATCACTATTGTATATAGAAGTGTTAATCACATCAACTTTTAGAAGAATATAATTTGGATGATTCAAGTACAGACCTTTGCAGCTAATCTGGGCAATTGAAGAAATTCATTTTTACCAACCTCACAAATAGTTTATATAACATAAATCACTGCAAACTTTTTTTTTCATGTTTAGTCATTTATTTTAGGGTTTTAGAATCAGGGATTAATTAAGAATTTTATATGTTGAGCACATATTTTTGAGCCAAAATAAAGATATGAGGCGCTTCAAGGTGTTGGTTATCATCTTCAAAGCGCTCCATGGCACGGGACCTAGCTATCTGCGGGATCGCATCCTGCCCCATACATCCCTGCGGCCGATTCGCTCCCACAGAGAGGGACTTCTCCGGGTGCCGTCCACTAGGCTATGCCAGCGGGCGACGCCCAGGGGAAGGGCCTTCTCTGTGGCGGGCCCAACCCTCTGGAACGACCTTCCCCCCGAAATTAGAACAACTACGGACCTCCGCTCCTTCCGTCAAAAGCTAAAAACACACTTCTTCTGCTTGGCCGGCCTGGGGTAATTGAACTGTTTTTAGGGTTTTTAGGGGTTTAGTTTTAGTTCTAGTATGGGATTTTAGCACAGGTTTTTAGTTTAATTCTTTTAATATTGTATTATGTTTGTGGTTTTATACATGTATTTTTAAATTCCCTGTGCACTGCCTCGAGTCCCTTCGGGGAGAGAGAGCGGTTTACAAATTAAAAAATAAATAAATCTATAGATGTTTCACCCATGGCAGGATAACAGCAAATAGTTGTATTGTGAGGGATTTCTTAGGTCATCTAGTCAAAACCATTGTTATGGGATTCTCAATGCAGTGTCCAAATAGTGTGCTTAAGAAATAGTCATATCTTAAATATTTCCAATAAAACAAAATCTACAACTATCTCTTGTCCAAGACAGTTCCTTCCAGTAGAACAGATCTCTTTATAAAGTCATTTCTCCTGTTTTAGCCAAAATAAGATTTTATAATTTTCATATTATTTCTAATTTTTGCTCAGAGTTTGTGGATTAGCCAACCTTCTTTACTTTGAATAAAAAACAGCTAGTTCTTACATTACTCACTGGAGCAAATGTTCCCCAGATCTCCCTCCTTTCCAAATACATGGTCTCAAACAAAACATCTTTCCCATCATCCACTACACGATCCTTTTAGCTACAAAGCCTAAGTGAAGACAGGCCCTCTGAATTCAAAGCTTGCACCTGACTGTTTAGCCACAATCAATTTACAAAAAGAGAAAACACAATCTAAGTATCTTTGAAATTAGAAAAGCTGAAACTTGCAATAGTTTCCTGGGTGCCGAAGAACTATAAAATTCACTACTGCCTTTGGATTATTGTGCACACAAGTGAGCCACGTCATCAGAAATATTCAACAATATTTAGCCAAAAAAAAAACAAAAACACCATCCCATGAAGAGAGGAGTTTCTTCTCACACTTCACCAGTAATTATTTTTTCAGTCAAGGTGATTTAGAAGCTGGGGAGATAAAGTACTTTAAAAAGCAAAATGCTAAGAGATGAAGCTCAGGGGTTGCCACAAAGAAAAGGGAGTTAAACTATTCTCCAAAGCACCTGAGGGCAGAACAAGAAGCAATGGGTGGAAACTAATCAAGGAGAGAAGCAACTTAGAACTGAGGAGAAATTTCCTGACAGAACAATTAATCAGTGGAACAGCTTGCCTCCAGAAGTTCTGAATGCCCCAACACTGCAAGTCTTTAAGAAGATGTTGGATAGCCATTTGTCTGAAATGGTATAGGGCTTCCTGCCTAGGCAGGGGCTTGGACTAGAAGACCTTCAAGGTCCCTTCCAACTCTGCTATTGTATTGAAGCAAAGAATCTGAGATTTGAATTCTCACTTATCAATGGGGCTTACTAGATGATTTGGGATGAGTAGGACTGTTTTCATCCAGTTTATTCCCAGAGATATGTCTGGGTTCTAAAGATAAAAAGAGGGAATCTTATTTATGTTATGTTGAACACTGGATTCTTAAGGCTCAGATGGAAGGTATGGATGAAATAATAAAATATTTCATCTATATTTTCAGCTGAATGAAAAATGTTCACAATCTTTTAGGTCAACACATGACATCATAATCCATATAATTCAGCACAATAATCAGGACTTTGAAGAATAAGCAGTTTGCAGTATAACTATATGTATCATACAATAAAGGAAAATTTATCAAAAAGATTAGGCAGATTAGGCAGATCAAGAATAATACCATCAACACAGAATGAAAGTAGTAGTAGAGTCATCAAAAAACCCAACAACATATCTTCAGGCAGATCTACACAGGTACAATTTTCTTGTTTATATCTTTAGCTGGAATTATTTCTTTTGTATTTTTCTTCTTTAGTTTTTATTAACTTGCCCAAAGTCGAGTTGAGTGATGATACAAACCTTAATAAATAAATTTGGGGAGGGGGGAGATAAGGCTTATTTTCAATTTAAATTTTTAAATTTAAAAAAGCAAAATTTAAAAAACACTCTCCAAATGCCCTTGACAAAGCAAATAAAATTGCTAACTTCCCAATTGCTGGCAACTCCCTTCCCAACGGAAACCCCAAAGGTGCTTTTTCGGTAGACAACTGGACTTTCTTGTTTTTTCCTTTGAAGACCTTTCGCTTCTCATCCAAGAAGCTTCTTGAGCTCTGACAGGATAGAGGGGAATAGAACGATTTATATTCCTTGCAGACAGCAGCAAGGAATGGCGGGCATCCCTCCTTTCCCCAATGTCCTGTCAGAGCTCAAGAAGCTTCTTGGATGAGAATCAAAACATCTTCCAAAGGGGGGGGGGAGGAAGTCTTGTTGCCTCCTGAAAAAGCACCTTTGGGACACCCACGACCTGGACGACTGAGAATCTTTACAGACTTCCCAACGGAAACTTTCTACCTTTCCACCTGTATAAAAGGGAACGGGGGCCTGGCAATTTTCTAGCTAAACGTCGCTCGGGCCAAGTGCGCATGCGTACTTGGTAACCCTCCCCGCACACATTCCTTCCTCCCTCCCCCGCACGCCCCAAGTGCTCTGCACAGCCTGCCGGTTGAACGAGTAGCATATCGACTTCCGGTGTGGTTGTCGGAGACGAACATCCGGGGACGTAGCTGTTCCGGAAGTGCGCCAGGTAAGTATCAACAGGACCTGCGAAGGAGAGCGTCGGAAGGGCGCGTGGGCTGCAGCCCCCTTTTGTACGCGACCGTGATTGCATTGGCGCCCGCCTCAAAGGCGCTTCCCTCCCCCCCTTCGAAAGGCACCTGTCGCGTGCAAAGTCGGGAAGACTTCGAGGAGATTTTACTTCTTATTCAGCCCCCGGACCCCCTTCCCCTCTTGAGCCCCGTGCAGGGGACGCGCACCTTATTTCACACCGCCAGCTTTTGGCTTTGTGACGGAGGGGGAGGCGTATTCCCATTACTTGGCTGCTCTTTCTGATAGTGGCGAAGGAGTTGTTCGTAACCGGCGTCACGTCCCGGTGCAGCCGCAGGTGGTAAGTAGCCGGCGCTTCCAGACCTTTCACTGGACGGTCCCCCCTCCCTTCTCTTCCTCTGCAGAAAGATCGCATTTCCAGGGAGCAGAGAGCGAGGAAAGCAGTTCCTCGAGTACAAAAGGCTGCCAGAATCGACGGAGTATTTGTGTGTGCGTAAGATTACAGATAGTCCTCGATTTACGACCACAATAGAGCTCAACATCTGTGTCGTTAAGTGAGACGTTTGTTAAGTGAGTTTTGCCTCATTTTACGGTCTCTCTTGCTGCAGTTATTAAACAAATCACTGCGGTTAATAAATTAGTCACCCGATTGTTAAGTGGGGAATCTGGCTTCCCCATTCGCTTTGCTTGTCAGAAAGTCACAAAAGGTGATCACATGACCGTGGGACATCGCAACAGTTGTATGAACCAGTTGCAAAGCATCTGAATTTTGATCATATGATCATGGGGATGCTGCAAAGGTTGTAATTGTGAAAAAACAGTTATGTCACTTTTTTCAGTGCCGTTGTAACTTTGAACAGTCACTGAATGGACTAAGTTGAGGACTACCTGTACTGCTGTTATTTTCGGTTCGTTGAACCACTGTATGCAAGTTTGGCTCCGGAATTAATAACCAAATAAGTGTTTTGAATGAGCCGCAATGATCTAACAGAAACTAGACGTGGCAGTGGAACAGCTTGAGACTCAAATCCAACCTCTGTGGTAAATGAAAAACTCTCACCTGGAGAAAATGTGAAATGTAGAAAATGATTAAAGGCTCTCAGGTGAGCCGTATCTGGGATGGATTGATGGGATTTGAAGTAGCAATAGTCCCTTTGTTGCTGTGCTTTGAATATATCAGGTGCACAAGGTGGTATTCCAGGTATTTTAAACCAGTGCCCATATGCACCACATAGGTGCTATGGGTCTTTTTCTGTTGAAATGCATGCGCAAGACAGAATTTTCCAATGGGCTTGTATCAATTTTTTAAATTCTGTAAATAGCCCCATTGAGATGACAAGGTTTATGGCATTAGATCAGTGCTTCTCAAATAGTGGGGCGGGCCCCCCAGGGGGGGCGTGAGGCTCCGTAAAGGGGGGCGCGTTTGACCTCGGCAAAGGATTTAATTTTTTTTAAATTTCTAATGCACTTTAAATCTTTTCTGCTACAGTTAATAAAGCTATATTCTTTGTTGTAAATTGATCCACATTTCTTTCTTTTTTTATTCTCTTATACGTTAATAAGGATACAGTGTTATGCAGAGGTGTACTTATAACAATTTTATAGACAAATGATACTATTTACAGTCGCGCGGGGGGCGCGAAATGTTTTCTTCCTAGGGGGGGCCTGACAGAAAATAATTGAGAAGCACTGCATTAGATTAACTTTTCTATTCCATCTGTGAACACATACCTTCTTTGTCAAGGAAAATTTAAATGCTGCCCTATTGATATCTATTCAGAAGTCAAATTGAATGCAAGTATATGATTGACACCCTTCCCTCCCCCAAGAGTTATGTATTTACTTTTTCAGAGAGTTTAATCTCTTTATAAGGAGAAACACAACTTTTTTTTTCTGTCAATATAGTTGACATAATTATATGGTTGCCTTCTGAAAGATTCTCATTATTTTCATGGAGTATAGTGAGTGTTTCAGTGAGCTGTAAAAGTCAGATTAGCAAAGATATGTGTACATTTACCATATTGTTCTCTCCCCCCCCCCCCCGCATGAAATGACCACCTAATGTCATATGCTTATTCATGCATCATTTCCTTATGTTCACTGTTATTTAGACTTGTACTAACCTATAGATTTTGATGTTTAGTAATTAAACGATCAGAACCAACGTGATATGATGGTTAGAATTATTGGATTAAAACTCTGGAAAATCAGGTTCGAAACTGTTTGGCAAATTACTACTATAGTATTATAGATGACCAGGCTGAGACAGAGGGAAGGGTCAAACATGTCATCAGTCCCTTTGTGCCCACAAGAGATGTAAATCCAGCCCATCTTGAATTCCTTCATCAAGTTGCTTTGACCGTTAGTTTAGATTCTTGTGCTTGCAATACATTTTAATATCTATTTGAACTGCCTGGATCTCCCAATTCCCCTGATGCTTGACAGTTGTTAAGAAAATAAAATGGGCCATGGTTAGCTCTTTTGCTCCTTATAGAAAAGATGAGATAAAAATGTGATTACCATATTTTTCAGAGTATAAGACGCACCTTTTTTCCTCTAAAAAGAGGCTGAAAATCTGGGTGTGTCTTATACATCGAATACAGCACCTTTTTCACCGAACTGGCTGTGACATAGCCTTAGAGAGGTTTCCAGAGAGCTCCTGGGGGCTGGGGAGGGTCCCCAGCAGCACTCTAAAGGCTCCATAAGGCTATGCATGCAATTTTTTTGACGTAAAAATGGCCCATTTTTGCGAAAAACAGGCAGTTTTTGGGAGGTTTGCAGAGTGCAAAAACCTTTTTTTCCCTTTCGGAGGCTGTTTAGTTACTTGGAAACTTTAAGACTTGTGGACTTCAATTCCCAGAATTCTCTAGCCAGCATAGCTTGTGGACATAGCTGGCTGGAGAATTCTGGGAATTAAGTCCACAAGTCTTAAAGTTGCCAAGTTTGGGAACCCCTGAATTAGAGGGATTGATGAGAATTACATTGAAGTGCTGTACCAGCAGAAACAAAGTTTTAGGTGCTACAGAGATTTCCTTCTCCAGCACATGGATAAATACACCTGGAAACATCTACCTCCCTACCTACTATATTTCTCTCTCTCTCCCTACATAACTACCTATCTTCTCTCCCCCTCCCACACCTATCTACTGTATTTCTACTTTTCTCTCCCTCTACCTCTCTACCTACTGTATTTCTTTCTCTACCTACTGTATTTCTATCCCTCTACCTATTTACACTCCCTCCCTACCTACTGTATTTCTCTCCCTACCTACTGTATTTCTATTTTTCTATCCCTCTATCTACACTCTCTCCCTACCTACCTACTGTATTTCTCTCTCCCTACCTACTGTATTTCTATCCCTCTACTTATCTATACTCTCTGCCTACCTACCTACTGTATTTCTCCTTTCCCTTTATCTACCTAACTACACTCTCTCCCTATCTACCTACTGTGTGTGTGTATACATACATATATATATCTTATATATCCCTTTATCCACCTACCTAACTACACTCTCTCCCTACCTACCTCTTTTTCTCTCTATCCCTTTTTCTACCTACCTACCTTTTTAAAAAAAATTGCCTCTTCAAAACCTGAGTGCATCTTATACTCTGAAAAATACAGTAATGAATGCTAGGTTAGCTTTATAATCTTGTTTCCATCTTTGGCTGAAAATCATTTCATCTTCAGAGGTAAGTAAACTATAAGAACACCTGATTGCAGAGGATTTTTACATTTAGGTACATATTTGAAATAAGCACTTAGAATCGAAGACTAGCTTCCAAAGTTTTTGTGGGTTGTGATTTAGAAAAAATCACAAAAAAGGGAAAAAAAATATTTCATCTTTAATTCTTTTTTTAGGAGTTTCAGAAATGTCAGCACCATCTATGAAAGAAAGGAAAGCCTGCTGGGATGCCCGAGATTTTTATTGGAAATGCTTAGATGAAAATATGAAAGATACATCAAAATGTGACAATTTGAGGTGCTCTTTTGAAAATTTATGCCCACAGCAGTGGGTAAGTAACTATTTTTATACACACATACCTAACATATTTCTTTTTGGGATATGCAAAAGGCAAGAAAGAAACAGGGAACAAAATAAAGTGTCCATTATTCAAAAATGTTCTTCAATGTGGCCAATATTAAAATATTTTGCTTCATTCTGTATTTGTAAATTGAATTTAAGTGTTCTTCCCATTTAAGTTTAATTTTAGTTCCATCTAGTTTCACCTAGTGTGCAGCCTTCAATTTCCTATTGTATCATGTTTTTTTTAAAGAATTAAAAGCATTTTCCCATGGGAAGGCTTCTTATAATTAATACAAAATCTTATTTCAAAACCATCTGCCTGTAATTTGGAAAGAGGAACCACTTGTAATTTGTAGCCAATGCATAAATCATTACTAAGCTAACTACTTTCTACATATTGTGCAAACCTTGCTCTGCAACACCTAGGAGGATGTAGGAATTACCTTTCTTTAAAACATTAAAGCAATAATGTATTTTCCTAGATTGCAGAGGTCTTCACTACATAAGTTTCTTCTAGCTACTTCAGCATGTATGTACATGCACAGATACAGCTTTATTCCCCAGTCCGTTATATGTGACAAGGGAAAGAAGTATGTAGTTCCATATTATTATTATTATTTTAAAAATCTGATGTGGATAAAATTTATTGAACATTCATTTTTGAAGACAGAACAATAATACTGGCATTAAATCTAAAAATATCATGATGGGTGTAATATATTTTGTACTTTTATTACTTTAGAGTTTTACTGAGCTGCGTGACTTACTAACCAAGTGATTTTATTCAAAACAGGTTAAATACTTTAACAAAAGAAGAGATTATTTACAATATAAGGCACAAATGGAATCAGGACAATTTCTGCCTTCAGAGAAAACACAGAAGTCATAGCAACTAGAGAACTTTTACAATACTGTACACAAGGGAAGTTTCAGAAAAACAGCATAATTGAAGAACATAAATGTTGGCACCAACAATGTCCTATAAATTTTAAGACCTGTTCTTATTTATAAATCTCATACTGGTCTGAAAGCTCCAGCTTCTGTTATTTGAAATGCTTATTGGAGAGAAGAGGCACTTAGGAAAATATGCTTACCTTTCACCACTAAAAGACTACACCATCAATAAAATCAAAATAAATGAACTGTATAAATCCAAATACTTGTATCATGTTTTTGCTGAAAATACACTCTTCCAAAAGTTTTCCCCAATGTACTGATAAAGTAATGTCTAGTGTATTTCAGTGGTACTTTGTATAAATTACATCTTGAAGAAAAATCTTTATAATTATCAACAGTAACACCCTTAAATATTTTATTCTGGTTGATTCAGGTGTAGGGGAAATCACTTTCTTTAATATTTTGAATTAAAATTAAAATTTGTAGACATTGTTTTTAGAAACTGAAACTAATCAGTTTGAGTTAATGCTGGCTTTGGAAAACACCAAAAAATACTTGAGTATCTGTTTTAAAAAAAAATCTCCAAAAGCAGTGCCAGAAAACTGCATGGTCATGATCAAGTGCAATGAGAAACACATTAGAATTATCAAATGGTGAGTTGCTATATTGCTGTATGCAGCATCTTGATAATGTCCATTTTTTTATTCCTTAGTGATCACACAAATAGATTTTATCCATAATTGGTTAATGGAATAAATTTATAATTCTATAGTCCAGCAACAGCATAGATCTTGCTCTATTAATTTTTTGACAGGTCTGTGGAGTTGCATCAATTAAACTGCACCCAATTGTGCTGCAAATGAGTAATTTACCACCACTTTTAAAACTATCAAGATGTGTTTACAGCAATATAATCAGAATTCACTAACACCAAAAACGGCATTAAAAACAATTTTAATACTGTCATGGTTTAAAAAATTAACATTTTTGTTTAAAATGAATTAAGACATAATTAAATTGTAGGTGTAGACATTTCAGGAAGTTGATAGCACCACCAAATTATCAGCTTCAACAAAAATTAAACATTTTGTCTTCGTTCTTTTTCCTTGGCCATCTGCTGTCTTGTATATTCCCAAATGAGCAGAGCACCACTTACATGGACATTAAGTGAACGGATAACTCCTTGCTGAGGAATCTCTACACAAGTGTCCAGGTGCTGAATTACATTTGCTGGGATTCCCTCGTGTTCATTTCTGATTTAAAAAAGAAACAAAAAATGCATTACATTAGCAGAGATGGAAGACTGCTCAATGGCAGAGCAGGCTTCACACGTAGAAAAAATACCAAGTTCAAATGCCAGTATTTCTAAAACCATATCTCCTTTGAATACTGTAAAATTGCTGATAACATCGAGCTAGAAAGATCAATAACCAGATTTGTAATTTTCATTTCCACCCTCCTACACCAAAATACTATTGACTTTAATTGGAGGTCCAGGCCATGGACAAAAATCAATAAATGCTAACAATAAAATAGGCAGTCTTATGTACTTTAGTATGGATAGCAATTACTGGAGCAATTTGTAAACTACATTGAGAATATTTGGGCTAAGTACAATCAAGTATCACTAAATATAAGTGGGCCAATTTTGTTCTGCATTTTATTTGTAATGCAGAGGTAGTACAATTTTCAACCTATCTACTATCAGTATGTGGCTGCCTAACAGATAAATCACTAGGGAATATAGCTTTCTAAGGAAAGGTTCTGTAGTGCAGGGGTCTCCAATCTTTGCAACTTTAAGTCTGAAGGACTTCAGCTCCCAGAATTCTCCAGCCAGCAAAGCTGGTTGGAGAAGTCTGGCAGCTGAAGTCCTTCAGACTTAAAGTTGCAAAGGTTGGAGACCCCTGCTATAGTGCACAGGCAAAACTTTCTTTTTATTTTCTGAATGGTTGTCAGTATTCTATACCCAAAATAAATTTGAAAAATTTATTAGAATTAGATTTTTTGTTACCCCAATAACAAGAGGGATTTCTCTGGGAAGCAATATTCCATTAAATTGCAACTTTTGGCTGTTTGCTCCACCCCTATTATAGTATAGCCTTCAGTTTTCTTCTGTTCCAAATATTCAATAAGCTGAAATGGCTTTACCTGTAAATTTTTGAAAAATGAGATTAATATTAGGATTTGGAAATGTGTACTTTACATTAGGACGCTAAACAAGATATAGCATGTTCTGACTGAATAGATCTATCCTGGCTAATACTATGTAGACGGAAACCTTTTCATTTTGATTGGATGGATCAAAATGCTGCCTAGTTCAAGAATGGTAAACAAGTCCTCAGTTTGGTGCCATTCATAACATTTCCCCAGTAACTAAATATGTCAGTTAATTTAGTGTCTGATTCAGAAGAGCTACTACACAAAGCCCCAAAGTGAGGCTCGCTCTTTCCTCCCCTTATCGGCTAGACGACTATATATGAAAAACCCACAATTATAATTATCCTACTGAAATCAAAGAGCTAATAATGCTGAAGTTGGACTGTCCCATTAAATTTTGCAGCTAATATATCATGGCAAAAAATTAATGCAGATCAATTTATAGTGTCCAACTTGATGCAACTATATAAAAACCAGGAAGCGGTTGTATACCAATTATCTTGCATGTCTGTGACACAACAGGGAAGGTTTATTTTACTCACTTCAATAACAGAAAGCCATTGTTCAGCAGACACACTGAGATGCTGGAATTGCTTGTCATTTATATAATGGAGGTTGCTAACTGTTAAAGCAGAAACACCGAAGATTTCACACGTTCGACACAAGCCTAGAAATAAAACGGCTCTTTCAATACGAAATTGATTTTCTCAAATTGAATGGTGCACATAATTACCAGGGAAGGGGATTCAAACTGAGGCTACAAACATACAGTGAGAGTCAATGTGGTGTGCTTAAGACATCAGGCTAGAAATTGGGAGTCATGAGTTCTAGTCCTGCTTAGTCTGGGTGACCCTGGGCCAGTCATTCTCTTTCAGCCCTACAAAGAAGGCAACAATGGCAAATCTTGCCAAAAGAACTACAAACTTTGTCCAGGCAGTTGACAGGAATCAAGTGACTTGAAAGCACAATAAATGAATAAAGATAATAATCTTTAAACCTAACCTTTAAAATCAAAGATGCACATTGCATAGGACATCTATTCCTTAAAATAGCGTAACATACGTATTAACACAATTAAAAAACAAAATACATATTTCTCTTGTTTGAGATTTAAACTATAAGAACCTATTTCCTCTTTTTAAATCCTCAAATTGTTGTCTAGGCTAAACTAGGTTTACTACTTTGTAAATATAAGGCATACAATGTAAAACCAAAACAAAACGTATAAGTAGTTTAAAATGAGTAAGTGCTTACCTCCTAAATTGGTGGGTTTATCAATGAGTGAAGCAACTACAATCAATTTCCTGTTCGATTTTCCAAGTTTAGTGGCACGATCTTGAAATATAAGCTCCAGATCCAAATCAGGAGCACTGGCTTTGCAAGGGATGATTTTTTTCTGAACATTCATCCACCGCCTTTCATTATTGGGCTCAGCTAAATTTGGTCCTAAGAGAAATTATGTAATTAACTAAATGAAATAATCTCTAAGAATCTCAGCATTCTAGGACTTAAGTACTTAGGACAAATAAGAGTCTGCGTGCTCAGTAATTGCGCTCTTAAATATCATAAATATATTTAGAATCTTTATAAAATATGTATAAGTAATTCAACCAGCACAAATTATTTCCTAATGCTGTTTAGCTTCTGCGGATCTGGATGGGAAGTAACGGACTTAGGCTCAACCCGACCAAGACCGAGTGGCTGTGGTTTCCGGCTGCCCGATTCAACCAGCTCATTCCATCGCTGGCCATAGGGGGCGAACATCTTGCCCCTGTGGATGGGGCGCGCAATTTGGGTGTCCTCCTGGATACCCGGCTGTCCATGGAAGATCAAGTGACAGCCGTGGCCAGGAGGGCGTTTTACCAGGTTCGCCTGGTTCGCCAATTGCGCCCCCTATTGGATCGGGACGCCCTGCGCACAGTCACTCATGCGCTCGTGACATCCCGACTGGACTATTGTAACTCTCTCTACATGGGGCTCCCCTTGAGGTGCACCCGGAGACTTCAGCTAGTCCAGAACGCAGCCGCGCGAGCAATTATGGGAACCGCTAGGTTTACCCATGTAACACCGCTCTTGCGCGAGCTGCACTGGCTACCTGTCGTCTTCCGGGTGCGCTTCAAGGTGTTAATTATCATCTTTAAAGCGCTCCATGGCTCGGGACCTAGCTATCTGCGGGATCGGATCCTGCCTCATACTTCCTCACGGCCGATTCGCTCCCACAGAGAGGGACTTCTCCGGGTGCCGTCCACTAGACATTGTCAGCGGGCGACACCCAGGGGAAGGGCTATCTCTGTGGCGGGCCCGGCCCTCTGGAACGACCTTCCCCCCGATATCAGGACGACCACGGACCTCCGCTCCTTCCGTCTTAAATTAAAAACTCACTTTTTCTGTCTGGCCGGCCTAGGATAAATCTCTCTGTCTTTGGGGTTTTATTGGAATCAGTATTGTTTAGTTTTAAAAGGGGAAATTTTAGCGCAGGTTTGTTTAATTTGTTTTTAGAATTGTTTTGTATGTATGTATTGTTTTTATTCTGCCTGTGCACCGCCCCGAGTCCCCGTGGGGAGAGGGTGCGGTTTTATAAATATTATATTATATTATAATTATTATAATTATTATAATTATTATAATTATTATAATTATTATAATTATTATTATTATTATTATTATTATCATCACTATTATCATCACTATTATCATTACCGATATCTTGCTGAGTCCAGTCATTTGGCTTAAGGTCAAGAAGTGTAGTTTGAGAATGGCAGGATGGAAATGTTGAACTCAATGGAATATCTCTGAATGCAGCAAATTTAGAGAGAGAGATCCATTCCTCTTCAGGAGTTTCTGAAAGGCGTGGCAGCGTATAAAATATTGTCTAAAAAATAATATTTTGAAGTATCAACTTCCACTTCAATGTAACATTTTCAGCAATAGCCAACCAATGATGTGTATCTTACTTCCAAATAGCTGTATATTCTATATCTATGGAAAGATCAGCTTTTGTCAAACAGATGATTAAATATGCTTGAATTCCAATTGGTTTTAAAGGCAGGTAGGCATATTTAACCTTAAGATGAAAGTTTTAAAATAAGCAAATAATTAATTCTCACTTTCCACAGCTCACATTACTGTATATACACAGTATAATATAAACTTCACATAAATATAGTATTCTGCACATTGAATTTTGCTTGTTTAAATTGAGTTTCTAGGTCGTATGGTTGCAGAAGATGACTTGGAAAACATAAAATATCTGATTAAAGTTCTAAAGCAGGGGTCCCCAATCCCCGGGCCGCGGACCAGTGCCGGTCCGTGGCTTGATAGGAACCGGACCGCAGGGCTGGAGAGGAGGAGGAGAGAGCAGCCCCCTGGGCAGAGCGCACACCGGATGCGAGAGAGCCCAGGCGCGGCCGTTTGCACTGTTGGAGGCCCTAGAGGGCCGAGTGAGCCGGCTCCCCCCCGTGTGCGCATGCACCGCCTGTTCCTCCTCCCCCGCTCCTCCTCTACGCCAGCCGGTCCACAGAATTTTCTTTAAAATGAAACCGGTCCCTGGTGCAAAAAAGATTGGGGACCCCTGTTCTAAAGTCAAGATAGAATCGTTCAGGATTTCCAACATCTAAAAAGCAAGCCTTAAGCTATATTTCTAAAGGCGATATTCATTTGCTTTGAGAATGGATACAAATGAATCCAGTGGGGTTTATTTTTAAATAGGGATGGCTTAGGGTGGCTTTTGCTTATTCTGCAAAATAAGCATATAGATGGAACAAAATTTTGATGTTTTTATAAAAATAACGCAATTCAGTTTGATTTGAAGCAGCACACAATGGCTTATTCAGTAAAAAATATGGCATCATATCAGGTGGGTTGCTGCCGGTTTGGCCCAGATCAGGCAAACCGGTAGTAGCGGCCTTGGGAGGTTCCTCCCACCCAACTGGATGCTTCTGCAGATGCGCAGAAGAATGAACAAACTGGTAAGGAAAAAATTAGAAATCCACCACTGCACCATATGTAATAGATGTAAACATTTACTTTTCTATTAATAATTGCTGCAGATTTTTTATACCAAATAATATGGTGCTTGTTTACTTTTAGATTTTTAAAAAATCCTATCTGTGTCCTATTGTTTCTCCTAAATAGTTTACAAAGGCTTAAACAGCATTATTCCCATTTTTTTCCCATACCAATACTGTGAGATCATTTTAGTGTTTTTCAAACTTGGCAAATTTAACGTGCGGACTTCAAGAACTCCCAAACCAATATGACGGGGATTCAAAATTCACACATCTTAAAGTTGCCAAATTTGAAAAAATTGAGTTAATTTAAAATATAATTTTGATGAATTAGATTAAAAGGTTTCATCTGAGTATTTATTTAAAATGATTACTCAATTAAGTAATGGATTAAGCCAGCAAGGAATCCTACCAAATCTGCTGTGCTTTATGACATTATGGGATTGTTTAACGCTGTGTCTGCCTGAAATATATTGAAAACTCTTATACCACCATTTCTCGGTAAAGCAGAGAAAAAAATATTTAAAAATGCTGAATACTGTCATTACCTCAAGACAGTAATCCTTAAGTGGATGAAAATATTCAAAGAAAAAATGTTTCTGGATGCGCTGCCAATTCTTCTTAGCATTCCTGCAGATGATTAAAAATTAAAAAAGCATTAAGATGTGATGTAAAAGGAAACATTCTGTATAGACCATTCCTGTTTAAAAGGCTAGTACTAGATGGATAGACTGATTACATGCCATCAAATCACTGACAACTGAATTCAATGAACGTATTCCAAGATAAGTGGCTGTTGGGTTGCAGCTTAGTTTCTTATGGTATCAATTATGTGGAATAACTTTTGATTGTTCATCACAGTCCCACCATGCTATAAAATGAAATTGACAGTATGTAAAGGTTTACAGTATTTAAAAGTTTAGAAAACAGCATGTAGTTTGTCATCGCTGGTACAATAAAGAATAGGTCTGTAAAAAATATTTTTGATACAAATGCATGAGGATTAATCATTATATTTGGGTCACTGTGGCTCTGTATTGATATCAATTCCATTATGGGTACAGATATACTTATGATCACAATTAAGTGCAAAAGTTCCATTGATAAGCAAGACAATTTGTTAATTCTGCCACAGTCGTTAAACGAATCAATGCAGTTATTAAGTTAGTAACATGATTGTTAAGTGAATCTGGCTTCCCCATTGACTTTGCTTGTCAGAAGGTCACAAAAGATGATACATAACATATTTTAGGACTGCGAGCATCCTAAGGAATTCAAAATCCAAAGGCAGATATAAATATAAGGTAAATATAATTCCTCAGAGTTGAGATACAGTGCCCTTTATGGGACTTAATTCTAAATCTTGTATATGATTGCACTGTAATTTCTTTGGATGTGTTTGAGACAAGAGGTTATCATTAAAGTAATATCAGATTGTTCCTCGAACCTATCTAGGAATCAACTAAAAAGTATTTTTACCATTTCATGAAAAAAAGAACCATAAATTAAAACATGCACTACTAACCCTGTGCCATGCATGAGTTCCACTTGATTTAGACTACATTCAATAACTGAAGTTAAAGTATCAAAATCGTTCACATGTGATGCTTTGCACATTCCCCAGATTTTTTTAAGTGCAATCAAAGCATAAAGCCGAATACTGAAATTGTGATGGAAGCACCACTGTAGGACAACAATTAGTGCTTTCTTCAAAGCTGATATCTAGAGAGAGAGAAACATACTTTCATCTTTTACTCTGCTCAGCAAAGTAGGAAGATACAAAAAATTTAATTCATATAAACTGCCATGAATCTAGATGAACTAGCCCTGTAAAAATGGAATATATTAATATTCTCTTTAAAAATCATAAGTACTTGTGGTACTAGGTACTAGGATATATGATAATGTCTGGGGAGGAGTGGGGGAACACCCATTATATCTTGGATTCACACAATTCACCCCTTGGCACGGGTCCTGGTTACTTGAGAGACCGCCTCCTACTACATACCTCCCTTCGACCTGTCCGCTCCCACAGAGTGGGCCTCCTCAGGGTGCCGTCAGCTGGTCAATGCCGGCTGGTGACTCCCAGGGGAAGAGCCTTCTCTGTGGCGGGTCCGGCACTCTGGCACGACCTGCCCCCCGATATCCGTACCATCACGGACCTACGCCTCTTCCGTCGGATGTTAAAAGCACATTTCTTTCATCTAGCCGGCCTGACATAGACTAATGGTATAATTTTAAATTTTGATATTTATTGGTTTTAATTTTTATATTATCCAAATTTTAGCACAGATTTAGTAATTTAATTGTCTTTTATATTTTGTATGTATTGTTGGGTTTTTATCTTTCTGTGCACCGCCCTGAGTCCCTCTAGGGAAAATAGGGCGGTATATAAATCGCAATAATAAATAAATAAATAAATAAATAAATAAATAAATAAATAAATAAGTTAAATGCTTCATATCACTTAATCTATATCATATTTTCTATCGGCCAAAGGAAATAATTTGTTTACATCAGCAAAGATATAATAGATGTATTAAGAGGCAATGAATTAGAGCTTTAATGAATTTGAGCTTCATTAATTAATTAAACAAATTAGTAAAGGATTTGGTTGTCCTGGTGCTATCTATGATGGCCCTGTGCTGTCTATACCCATTGTTTTATCAAACTTACTGACTGACACAGGGAGATTTCCTATGTTATTTAAGGGGACATGATACTAGATTAGATATTGAGTCCAAACAGATATTTGATGGGTTTAAAGATGTTCAAGGAAAACTTCATATAAACGTACAATAGTCTCATCTGGATGGTACCAAGAGCAGCTAACAGGATTTATTTTCTATAACCAACTTTTTGTGTTTCAAACAAAAGCACTTACTTTTTCAGATGTATTCTGGAGAATTATGTCAAAATGTGACAGGACTGCTAAAAATGTGCAAATGCTAGTCTTAAATTGATCTTCATCCTGAAAAATAAGTCCTGTATTAATCTCAATTATTTCTCAGTTTGTAAAAATATATTGAGCCTAATAAGAATCATTCTTGTCTTCCTAATACTGAATCCTAACTACTGTTATTTTGATGCAACATATATTTTCAATGATAATAACTAAATGGAGTGTATTTTCCAACAATCTTGAATGCAATTTTTATAAAAATGATTCCTTCTTTATTTGTACTTTACTCATATCTTAATACATAGTTACTCACATAATTAAAGCAATTCCAGAAGTTTTGAAGATAATGAGGAAACTTGTGTAAAATCAGAATGATATTCCACTCTATTAAATACTTTACTGATGCTTGATTATTATTATGTCCAGCTTGAAGAATCCTGTCAACGATTCTTGATAAAAGATCCTAAATAAAATATCAGTAATCAATTCAGTTATAATTTACAGATGACTTCATCATATTTTATTGATTAAATTGATATCCTGCTTTTCTTTCAGGAGTTTAAGATTAAAGTCACTATGTGAAATGGGTAGATGTAAATGTGACAAATAAATAAAGATAAAATTATGTCCCAAGCAGTGCCTTTTACTAATTTTCCAACCACCACCACCATGTGAGGTCTGTTAAGCTATGTTGCTTCATTCTAGAACCAAGCTCTCCTTATCTTAACCAACATATTGTATGGGTTTCCCCATGTACAACTGCTTTCCTCAATATTTTTCTGAAGTAGTGTAGGTTAACCTGTAAGGTTGGACTAGAAGACCTCCAAGGTCCCTTCCAACTCTGTTATTCTGTTTTCTCTCCCTAGATGACACACATATTTAAAAAGTGATATTTTTCTAGCAGTACCTTACATTATATCCACTATAATTATACAATCTAAATGTAGGTTTCTTCTCCACAGAAGATCACTGTCATTCTAAGCAGAAGATCATACATTTTTTGTTGTTTCTATTGAACAAAACAGTATTCCAGACTGCTAAGTAAAAAAATAAATTCAACTGACTGAAATTGTCATAATGATTTCTCATGCCTTTAATCATTTTAATTCTATCTTACCAAAAATTACAAACTAGCAGCCATTTTTGCAGAGGCATGAAGTTTGGCAAGGTGTGTTTGGCCTTCCCGCCATTATAGCAAAATTGTTACACATTGTTACACATGAGAACGCAACTTCGAATTGAATGGAACAGGTAGGTCATTATTGTACATTATAACCTAGCCAATAATCAGTAGAACCTAATACATTCTAACCCAAACTGAGTCAGCCAGAACTCATTCTGGGGTGGTTATATTGTTGGATTAGGGCCAAGGAAACCCAGATTCAAATCTACCCTCAACCATGGAAACTCACTGGGTGATTTTGTGCTAGTCATTATCTTGCTGTTGCAGGGAAAAATTGGAGGAGGGAATGTTATGTATGTTACTTCGAGATCCAGGATGAAAGGTGGGATATAAGTCTAACAAATTAATGCAAATCAATAAAACAGTTGAAGATCATGATCATCCACCGTGTACAATATGAATGAGGGAAGAATTCTACAAGTAGGATTAGACGGTTGATTGGAAGAGGATCCCATAACCTCAATTTCAGATGGCAACATTTATGAAACAATAGGCAAGGCATGCATTTATCCTCAGAAGAAATCACAGAACTGTCTTGGATACTTATAGTACTACGTATCCATGGTATAAATGGTAACACTATTTTAATAACCACAAGTTTGAAGTGAGCCATACCTCATCAAGTTTTGGAAATAGAACTAGCAATGTCTGCCACAGGCGATTTTCAATTCTATGTTGTAAGGAGTTCACATAATAGCGGACTTTTGATTTGGACATTAATTCACCCTGCAAAGAATATAAATATGAATACTTCTAATTTCAGTCAAACAACAAACTTAATTAACCAAAGTAGTTAATAACCAAAGTTAAAATTGTCCTTTATTTTATGATGCTATTAAAACAGCATGCAAACTGTAAAATGTTCTATGGAACGTAATGGGATAAAGTTCTGCTTTATTAAAAATTATTTGGGACAAAAACCCAATAGACTACTAGGCAAGAATTACCATGCAATAATCCCCAAACTGGCTGTGTGTGCATGCACACATGTAAGTATGCACATTCATACACAGAGTTTCCCCAGTGTTGTTGTTCTTTCCATCTTCGTAAGAGCCAATGTGAAGTGCTCTAAAGGCAGAGCTTTAGATTAAGGGCTCATGCTTCCATTCTCTTTTCCAATGAGATCAAGGAGGGGAAATAAAGGAAAAGAAAAAGATTCCCACTGTAGCAGGCTTTTAGACACAGCAGATGATCCACTACCTTGCTTCCTATCTTCATCCTTTTTTAGATTGGCTCACCTATTTTCCTGGCAAAACTAAACATAACGTACTGCTTTAGCAGCTCTCTAGATCAGGGTTTCCCAACACTGGCAACTTGATGTATGGACTACAATGCCATCTGACCTGAGGACTTAACATCCAGCATTATATTGTCAATCATTTTATATTTTCTAGCCATATGGCTTTCTTGGTAAAAAAAGACAGTGAATGAGATTTACTGTTGCTTTCTCCCATCCAATATGAACTGATGACTTTGCTAAAGTGATCATCTGCCTCTGGCATCTTCCTATATCACTTCTGTCCAATAAAGGTGCCTGCTTGCTTTAACTAGGTGGCTGGGATGACCTTCACGCATTGAGGACTCTCGCTGGTAATATATACTCCTGCTCATTCCTCCCAGGAACACTGGGATGAGGCAACCCAGCAGACTCTGAGGGAAATCAGTGAATACCTTCTCTAAATATCAGAAAACCAAAGGCAGCAAAGGGCCATAATTGGACGAATATGGAATAAAGACAAGCTGAGGCTGTCAGCGTGGAGTCAAAGGATGAGGCTCACTGGTAGGACATGAGGATGAACTAAGTGGTGGCTAGGGAAGCAGTGGGAGAACACAGAAGACTGTAGACTGGGACTGAATTTCCTCTTCTGCTAAAAATCACAGGGAAACCTTCTAGTACTAGTTTCCATAGCCATATTTCGTGACAAGACCCTCTCCTAATAGTATCTGAGAAACAACTCCCCCATCAAGCAGCCGTTCCTTATTGTCTCTCTGCCAAACCAAATGCTACTCATCTTACAGAGGTTCTACCTTCCTCCTGATTCTGCAGCCATGCAGGGTAAAATTCTTCTTTCTGAAGAGGGGGAACTATGCAGAACGGCTGGGAATCAATGAAAGATCACCCAAAGGTAAGATCTCTCCCTCTCCCCCCCCCCCGCCCCCGCTCAAGTCCACTCTTCACACCTATTTTAAGAAGCAGAAGGAAGGGTGATGATGCTTAGGGAAATGGCAATTCAATAATATTCCTGTTCATATGACTGTTTTTATTTTATTTTATTTTTTATTTTATTAAATTTATACCCCGCCCTTCTCCTTGTTAGGACCCAGGGCGGCGCACAGGCATTATATAAAACCATAAATACAATATACATCAATTAAAAATATATTAAATTAATTCACCCGTGCTAAAACCCGTTATTAAAACCGTAACCAAATTATAATTTATATTTAAAAGTCAGAAACGGGGGGCTATCCTAGGCCGGCTTGTTGGAATAAGTACGTCTTAAGACGTTGGCGGAAGAGGCGGAGGTCCGAGGTAGTCCTTTGCGGAGAAGGGCGGGATATAAATGTAATAAAATAAATAAAATAAAGTAGTGCGAAGGTCGGGGGGTAGGTCGTTCCAGAGGGCCGGGCCCGCCACAGAGAAGGCTCTTCCCCTGGGTGTCGCCAGCCGGCATTGCCCGGCCGACGGCACCCGGAGTAGGCCCGCTCTGTGGGAGCGGACCGGACGAAGGGATGTATGGGGCAGGAGGCGGTCTCGTATATAGCTAGAGCATTATAGAGAGAGCATTATAAGCATATTCTTACTTTATCAAGTAGTTTCATGACAAAATCTCCTATAAATTTCTTGTGCTGCTTGTTTGATTCATCCAGCAAGCAGATAAATTTGATAGCACAAACTCGCACATAATGGTCATCTCTGTTCTTACTGTAATATATTATGGTAATTACAAATCAGAATTAACTTTTATGCTTTCTGAAATAGTTTTATACCTTTAAATTTATTCAGCAACACATACACACGTACATATGGTTTACTAAGATATCATGAAAACACATTCCCTCCATTCCCATGTATTTATGGAGAGCCAATCTCGTCTAGTAGTTGAGGCTCCAGGTTACAAAGTGGGACTGAGTTTAAGTTCTGCTTTAGCCATGAAAACCACCATCCATCCATCCCTTCCTCCTTCCCCCCCCCCCTCTCTCTCTCTCTTGCTCTCTCTCTCTCTCTCAGCCCATCCCACCTCAAAAGATTGCTGTGTGGGGAAAATAGGATACAATACTCATAGTACTACAAACAAAAGTTTGCAGCATTTTATATTAATGACTGGTATTCTTTAAAACATTAACGATTTTTAATACTAATTAATTGTATTTCTTTATGAAAACAAAAAAGACAGACTGTCTCCATACTAAGATTGAAACAAAAGATGCCAATGAATAAACTTCAACATCCTTTTTAGGTAAGCAAATCGGCTTAGTTCAACTTTCCATCCATGATTAACCAAGTCATAGAAGTCAAGCTCTAAAATCTTTATCCTATCAAATCTATCTTAGCTGAATTCAAAGGAATCCAGCATATCTATTTTGATTTTGACTATTTTGTCCCTGTGAAGTCTCTATAAGGAGTCCTTTGAATTCATGGAAATGATTGAGCAGCTTTTTTGATACTGAAGGTAGTGTTCAAAAAGCTAGAGAGCAATTATAACTGCCTCACACTTTTCATGGTGAGCTCTTACCTTGTTTCCCCTAAAATAAGACAGGGTCTTATTTTCTTTTGACCCCCGAAATAAGCGCTTGGCCTTATTTTCGGGGAGGTCTTATTATTTTTGAGGTGCAGGAGGCAGCAAGCATGGTCACCTCATGGCTGCTGTTGTGTTGCAATATTTTCAGGGACGGCTTATTTTAGCACATGCACTCAAAAGCCCGATTTTGGGCTTATTATCCTGAGACGTCTTATTTTCAGGAAAACAGGGTAGGAGTCTAGAATTAAACATATTTAACTTTCATACCATTTTTGTCTGAATTTAGAATGTTCAGTAAATGGACTTAGTAGCAGAATGTGCTACATCAGTTTTCACAAATGTATAAAATATTGGGCTTAAATTTAATCAATTAGAACCCCATATTAAAATTAAAAGTGAACAAAGGAATATTGGGAAAAAGGTGATATCAAATTGTACTCTATGAAAGTACTGTACATAATTAATATAAACTATTATAAAACAAGTTGATACTGACCTTTCTGTAACAACATTTGCTGCACATTGATCTCCAAGATTTTCAACAAAAGCGTACACCTCCTGAACGAGTCTTGAAATTAATTTACATTTAAAAATGAACACAAAAAGGAAATTAAAATATTGTTAATGCAAAATCTTATTATTGATTATGCTATTAATCACCATAAGTTCACAGTAAAACAAATGCAACATGTTAGGATATTTTATTCCTGAGAATGGCAGAAGTCTGCTGAGTGTATGAAGGGCATGAAGACAGTGAGAAACAAGCATGCATAGTGTGGTTTTTATTTTGCTCTGGTTTTTACCTTTGATCACGCCTGAAAATAGTTCCAAACAAACAAGCCTCAATAAGGAGTTCAATGTAGTTGCCGGCATTTGAAAAAGCATTTTCCACACTAGTTATTTCACCAGGAGGCAACAGCCAAGATTGACAGCAGTGGCTTACTAGAACATTAAAGATTCCAGTCTTCGTAGATGAAAGTTCAATCATTTGAAATATAATCTGAGAGAAGGGAGGAAAACGTAACTGACTGTAAAACAAAATAAAACACATAAATTGTATTTCATGTAGATATGGAATAGTCAAACAGAAGGATTCCCCTCCCCTCTTGTAGTTATCCAGACTTCCTCTAAACTAGTTCCTTGGTGTTGGGTAACCTCTAATGCAGCGATTCCCAACTTTTGTGGCTTGGTGGCCTGGCGGAGGGGTAGGGGAACAGGGCTGCATGAGCAGCGGCCAGAGCATGTGTTCCTATGCGTAACTTAACTTGTGCAAATTGAATTGTATGGGTGTGCACATACGCCAGCCATCTTCTCGCACAAGTTGAGCTACACAGGCATGCATGTGAGACTGCCCACCACTCGCTCAGCCCAACTGCAAATATGTCATGGCCCGGTAGTAGGCCGTGGGCCGGAGGTTAGGGACCCCTGCTCTACTGCACATCTATAAAGGTTGAATTAAAAGGTGGAAGAGAAGTCCAATTATTTGAATGGAAATATGCTTGGCTGACATGGAATGATTTCCAAAAAAGCATTGTTTTTTAGGACCTTCTTAAAATAAGCCTTCTTTTCATAGTTATATAATAATTGAGTTCCGTTATAGCAGATTAATTTAAGAAAATAAATTTTGCTTGATATCATTTGAGTTTCATTTTAAAGATTTCAGCTGTTCTTGCAGCATCTCCCATAGAGCTGAAATCTTAAGCAGGCAGCTTTTTGGCTCTATTTAATAACCCAGGAGATTGCTTATTGACTGCAACCAGGAATGCTGTGAGTGCAGTCACTGAGTGAAGCAGTCATATGGGCATCTCACTTAAAACCCAGCAACCAAAATTCCGGTCTCAATTGTGGCTATAAGTTAAGGACTACCTGTACCTAGACAGCATAACTGAAATAAATTCATAACTTTTCTGTAGTTGTAGCCTCATCGCAGTGCTAATTTTTAATCAAGAAGCTTGATTCAGCTGCCCAGAGTCACTTTTCACTTTTTTATGGACAGCATAAAAAATTAATAAATAATCAGTTCATATATATTACATATATTCCAAATGAAGGTGAGCTTTCTATAAATTCTTGCAGTTTGGAATTAAACATTTTAGCTGTTATCTACTGTTGGAATATCTATACATATTTTTAGTTTGGATTTTATTGTTTAAGTGCTTGCTTGCAGTAAAAATATCTTGTTTAAAATTATATGATTAAATAAATTATATTGTTACATTCAATGTCTGTGAAATATGGAGATAAGGCAGTGGTATGATTCAAAAAGTTTTACTACTGGTTCTGTGGGCGTGGCTTGGTGGGTGTGGCTTGGTGGGCGTGGCAGGGGAAGGATACTGTAAAATCTCCATTCCTTCCCCACTCCAGGGGAAGGATACTGCAAAATCCTCATTCCCTCCCGATCAGCTGGGACTCAGGAGGCAGAGAATAGATGGGGGCAGGGGCAGTCAGAGGTGGCATTTACCAGTTCTCTGAACTACTCAAAATTTCCGCTACCGGTTCTCCAGAACTGGTAAGAACCTGCTGAATACTACCTCTGGATGAGGGGTTGAGATACTGAATATCTGTTGTTCAGTATCTTGGCTTGATATGAAACTGGTACCTATCATTTCCTGGTGAATCAGAGGCTTCCTGAATTAAAGCTGAGGAAGAGAGAAGCAAAAAGATGCTTGCATATTTCAGTTTTAGTCTACATAGGTTCATCTGAATTCAGTAATTAAAAATATACAAGACACAACAGCAGTTTTAAATATTTCACCTCTTTTATCTTTAGGTATGTTTCACTCTTCAACTTGGCTGTGGTAACAAGAATTTCAGGATCAAACACAAGTTGAATAAAAGCTTTTAAATTAGGCCAAAATATCAGTTGTGTGTTGCTAAGAGAAAATATTATTTTCCGTGACATTTCAAAAGCTTCTATGCATAGAGATTCAGAAGATTCCATAAGCTAAAGGCAAGAAGAAATCACATTTAGTTCAAAGACAAGGCCAAATTTAAAATACATAATAAAACCCCGCATTGTTCTGTAATAATTACCTTGGAAACAAATATTTTCATGCAGTGAAAAACTGGTAAAACATGGTCAGAAGGAAGAATCATTATTGCTTCTAGTGCAGACTGTAACATTCTTTTGTAGCCCTGAACATCATAAAAATGTTGCTCTAAATGTTTGTCCTTGGAAAGATTTTGATAATTGTTGAGAACAAAATGAAGACAAACCCACTGATCATGTATGTAACGTGCTACAATTTTCCCCCATCCTTCATGGGATGCTACTTCTTCAACTGAACTGTTAAAAAAAAAATCAGATTGCAGAGTAAATTTTAGTAATATATAAATTATTATATACTCATATGTAATAAGAAATTGTAAAACTAAAAGAAACAGAAATGGCAATTTCTGTATTAGCGCAACCTGCCAAACCTATATTTAGAAGAACATACATTTACATAAGTCTTCTCAGGTTTTAATTAAGCCCTAAAAGGAATAATAGCTAGATACCAATAATTAGAAAATCATAAAAACATCTATAAAATATTTTGATTTTTTAAGGTAGACATTAAAAGATAGACTATTACTAATGTAATAGTAAAATATTTTAGTAAGAAAAAAAATGTTGAGCGATAGATGTTACCTATTTTGTTCCATGTTGTTAGGCTTCTTTAATACATGGTTAAGTTGGGTGCTGAAAATAGCTGTTTTGAGGGAGTCAACAGCTGGTAGAAACTGAAGTTGAAGGTCTGGCTTCTGATCCATAATTTCACAAACAACCCTTAATGCTGCCAAACTTACTACCTTCTGAATCTGTTCTTCAAGTTTTATGTCCTAGAAGGTGTAAATACAATGGTCTGGCTGTGTTGTAAAAATATGTCCTAGTTCAATAGGAAACATGTCCTAATTTGAACATGGGTAACATTTCCTTCTCTGATAAACAAAAAGTTAAACTCCTAGCTTCCTTAACCTGGCAAATGGGATAGAGGTAAGAACCTTATCAAGCTGCCTTCTTCCCCAAACACATATAGTTTAAACAATTATTATGACTAATTTAATTCATGCTGATTTGAAAAGGTCTACTGTAAATACAATTCCTGATCCATCCTATTTCTTCCAACAATTCAAGTTAGCTACAATCAAAGGGGGGGAGGGGGGGGGAGCAAGCCTGAAGTCATTTGTACATAGAAAATCATGATAACCATTCGGCTTTATTAGGCATACCAATATAGTCCTATCTATTTCACAAAATTAACATGTTTTATATTTTTTATATTACAACAGCGCAGTGTTAAAACTATATTTGCTCCTCTGCCAATTCAAAAGTGCCTCTCATGCAGTATGTGAAAACACAGAGAATTGCTTACTTTATGGAACAGTATTATTTTCACTATTTTAATGCTTCTGACACATTATTGATCTGCAATTGTTTAACAAAGTATTTAATTTAGTTTAATATTTTTATAAAGTTTCATTCTGAGAAAATACCTGTGCTTATTTTGACAATATATTCACCATGTTAAGTACAGCAACTAGCTGATTCTGACTGATGGTGTTATTCAAGAACAGCTGTTGCTGGGGTTTTCTAACAGTTAATATACTGGCTCTGTGTGACTCCGCCAGTGACATCTACAGGGGGGGGGTGGCATGGGGCTTCCCTTGAGGTGCACCCGAAAGCTGCAGTTAGTGCAGAATGCAGCCGCGCGGGTGATTACGGGAGCGCCTAGACACTCCCACATAACACCAATCCTGCGCGAGCTGCACTGGCTTCCTGTGGTCTTTTGGGTGCGCTTCAAGGTTCTGACGACCATCTTTAAAGCGCTCCATGGCTCGGGGCCTAGTTATATGCGAGACCGCCTCCTGCCCCATACATCCCTCAGACCGATACGCTCCCACAGAGAGGGCCTCCTCAGGGTGCCGTCGTCTGGACAGTGCCGACTGGCGACACCCAGGGGAAGAGCCTTCTCTGTGGCGGGCCCAGCCCTTTGGAACGACTTACCCCCTGAACTTCGCACCATCTCCGACCTCCGCCTCTTCCGCAAGTGTCTAAAGACACATCTGTTCCATCTAGCCGGCCTAGCGTAACCTCCATTACTGACTTTTAGATAGTTTTAAATTTGGGGATTTTAATTTGGTTTTTAGCGCAGGATTTTATTAGAATAAGTTTTTTAAAATTTTATATGTTTTGTATGTATTTTTAGTATTCCTGTGTGCCGCCCTGAGTCCGTTTGGAGAAGGGCGGGGTATAAATTTAATTAATTAATTAATTAATTAAATAAATAAATAAATGGGGGGGGAGGAGCCTACTTAGTTGAAGCCCTGCTCCCCTTTTTATGAGTGGCAAACTTTTTTCTAGTTAGCAAACATTGTTTAGGGTTTATTATCTGACAGTGGAGCACATACTAAACCAATAAATAATGCAGTTGTGGTAGCATCTCCCCCAGCATCAACAGGGAAAATCCAATACATGCAAGCTTTGGTTCATTCTTAACTATAGGCCATTGTAAGCTCAACAATACCTCATCATCATGTATCTCCTGCAGATTGCAGAGAGAAGTACTTATTAAAGATGAGACAAAAGTGCAGAGAAACGATCCTTTTCTCCATCCACTGGCTGAATAGAAATTCATTAGTTCTGACAACACTTGCAGATATAAATTACAGTGTTCCAAATGTGACATCTAAAATGAAAAAAAATAAAAATAAATTACTTATCTTTGCAACAACAAATAATACAAAAACCTGCACATTAATATAAGATACAATATACTGATACAATTGTCTAAACAAGTGATTTATGCATGCCAAACAATATTTTTCTTTAAGCTCTCTAACTGATTGGCAGCTGCGGTCTTGTAATATTGTAATGCCTTTCCATTTCCAAAACACTTTGGCACTTTGTATAGCAACTTGCACTTTTTGGCACAGAAAAACCTCTCTGTATTTTATTGGATTTTTTAAGTTGCAATGAGGCACAAAGGGAGCACTCATTTTTCATGATATACAGATGTGCAAGCAAGAAATATATTTGAGCAGTCTGTATATAACCAACAATTTTCTTATATTAACATTTGGACATATTATTATATAACATTTCCATACAATAGCTAATCAGTCAGGGCAAATTACATAAATCAATATATCGTATTTATCGGCGTATAACACACACTTTTCCCCCCTGAAAATAGGGGGCAAATGATGTATGCGTTAATTTCCCTCTTAAAATGAAGGTGCGTGTTATACGCCTGTGCGTGTTATACGCCGATAAATACGGTACATTAATTATTGTATTTGGATATGTAATACTTTTATAACTATTTTACAGATTAGAAAGATTTTAAAACTGCTGCCTGCTCGAAATGATTGGGGACTTTTTAAATAATCCAAATAAGTTTATTTCAGTATACAACTTAACTACAGGTGTTTGCCAGACTGGTTTCTGCACTAAATACTTACATTATTTAGTTCATTTGCAGTAAGTCTTCTGAGGAGAAAATCCAAAATACTTTCAGTGGCGAGCATAATTGACTTCTGGAGAAATACTATTATTTCATCTATATAAAGAATCATTACATTAAAACATTTAGAGTACATTTTTGCTTCTAAATTGGATACACATTGGATTTAGACCATTTTACCACTTAAACAGCTAAAACATACAATTAGGTAAGCAGAAATAAAATGAAAGTTCTTATTTTTGGCTGACATTTTTATAATCAATAAAAACTAGAAAGTAGAGTTCCATTGTCCTTCTCTGAGCCTTCTAATCTGTACTCCCTCTACAAAGAACAGATCTATGAATAATGCTTCTACTCATTAGAAAAGAATTGGTACTACATATTTTTAAACTATTAAATAAAATATGTTTTAAAGCATCTTTTTGTTTGTCTGGGAAGTGTGCTCCGACTCTTCTCTCTCATCTTTCTTTTGAAAAAGCACCTTTGGGACCTGGAGGACTGAGAATCTCCACAGACATGAAAAGATAGGTTAGGATGGTAATGGCAAAACCCCAGAAGGATGAGAGGGAAGAGTGAGATGTACAAAGAATGAATGAATGAGTCTTTTAAAAAATCAGCAAAGAAGAGGGAAAGTAAAGAGAAAATTGGTCTGCCTTGATGGATGAGAATAAGGAGTTACTTAGATGAGAAAGGCTGAACCTGAAAGAGATGAATAAATGAAGTTCAATAAATGATCTAGTATTTTGGAATACAATAAATTTGGGCATCAACAATTTGCCTTTCTGTAGGAGTAGAAAATTGTAGATTCAAAAAGTTTTGCATGTTAAGCCCCAATTCACATTCTATGATACTGGAATGTCTTTGAAATGGCTGGTCAGATGACTAAAAAAGTGATTGTGTGACCTCATCTTTATTACTAACGGCAAAGATTTGATGATGGAATCCAAGTTATTTGATCAAAATGTTCAGTGTGCCTATCTATTCAAATAGGGTAAGGAATTTTTTATAAACTTTATGTTCTTATTCTAATTAGAGGATCAAGAATAATAAAATTAACATACTGAAGGTACCACTAACCAACTTCTGGTCTAGAAGTTTTGATTGAACAAGTCTGCATTATCTTCAATAGCAGTTGTAGGCTTTTATCAATTTTCAGTGATGAGATGTAGGGATTCGTGCCAAGTTTCAGCAACACATCCAGCAGAGGATTTAAGAGAGCCTTCAGGCCAATCCGTTCGGTGTTGTCACTAAACAAAATACACAATAAAAAGGGAATCACAGCCTTATACTGACTTCTGGAAAGTAAAACACCTTTTTCTAAAACAGAAGGTGTCACATAGCACTGAAGTCACACCTACATCTTCCAAACAGCAACAAGTAGGGAAAAAAATCACGGCAGCCTATATTTTATCATCTCGGGAGATTTCAACACCAGAAGACACTAGTTTTGGCATGTTTTAATTCTGAGTCAGGGGCATCATTTGTAGAAAGAGAATGGGGGGAAAAGATACAGACTGAATATTTAAATCAGACTATTATTTTAAGAATACGTTACAATCAATTATCAGAAGGGAGACAAATCCTTAAATATTTCCAAAGAAAACAAATATATTAATAACTCCCTGAGTTCTGGCGAGATTGGTTCTTGTTAACCTATTTTGCATCTAATGGAGAAAAACCTATACTTACTTATATGTGCGTCTTATCTCTTCCACATCTGCAGCTAGAAGAATCATTGTAGCCACCCGTTTAGCATCAAACCAGTCTGGAATACAATCTTCTGCTGTTATGGGGAAGAAAGAAAAACCCTTTCAAATATGAAATGTTAAGATACAAGTAGATTATAAAGTTTACAATTTCACAACAAAAATTATCAGTCTGGCTCAAAATAAAGGCTGTTGTATGTAGAATTTAAAATACTTTTCTTTTTTTTTTAAAGTACATACATTGATATTGGGAAGCTGCAAGAAATTACTATTTTATTTTTGGTTTTGCAAACATAAAATTTAATATTCAAATTTCATGATTTTCCCCCCAAGATGAGTAACTGACCACAGCTGCACAATGAGAAATTAGTTCCAGTTTTGAGTATTCTAATTATTTATGAAGCAAGTAGTGGTAAATATGTAACTTTCTTTTTCTCTTACGTAAAATTATCTTTCTTGAAAATTTGTAATAAGCCCAATGGGGAATGCATTCTACATTAGGAATCAATTATTTTATAAATGTGTCCCTACTTTAACATTGTTATTACCAGCTACTTACAATTGGTAAGAGGTGTTTTAAGGTAGTCTTCCACAAGGAGCTGCACATAAACACTTAATGCTGTTTTATCTTGTGGGACTTCGCAGTTTAAAGTCTTTTGAAAGTACTTGTCATTTACGTGCAACCAATCACAAAGCTGAGCAAAACAAAAATTAAACACCATTTTTATCTCTTGTACTATTTTTCTATAAACCAGTAAATGCAACTATATAGTAGTATCCTGTTTCCCTGAAAATAAGACCTCCCAGGATAATAAGCCCAATCAGGCTTTTGAGCGCATGTGCTAAATAAGCCATCCCCCCAAAATAGGCCCTCTCCGAAAATATTGTAATACAGCAGCAACCATGAGGTGACCTCGGTTGTCACCTTCTGCACCTCAAATAAGACCTCCCCAAAAATAAGGCCAAGTGCTTATTTTGTTAAAGGAAAATAAGACCAGGTATGTTAACCTCAGTGGAAGGGTAGAATAATGTTAAATCATAAACACAGCACAGGCAGGAATGCTGATTCAACTTGAATTCAACTACTGTAAGTTGCAATTTGACATTATAAACCAGGGATTGTCAACCTTTTTATACCTACCGCCCACTTTTGTATCTCTGTTAGTAGTAAAATTTTCTAATCGCCCACCGGTTCCACAGTAATGGTGATTTATAAAGTAGGGAAGTCAATTCAATTAAAAAAAGGAAAGTGCTTCAGTATCGGACAAAACTCTTACCACCCACCATGAAAGCTGGAACACCCACTAGTGGGCGATAGGGACCAGGTTGACTACCACTGTTATAAACCTAGCATCATGGATACATCTCTCAGATAAAGGGGCATAAGAACATGCGGGGACATATGCTATGCATATGGGCGTCTGATCAGAGAGCTAATATCATATAATCCCTCATCATGAGATTAGTAATCAGCAAAGGAAATAATTATTGCTCAGTTACATAATTGATTTCATTTTTCTCACCATTCTCCACAAAGCAGTTCTTCTTCCTAGTGACTCCTCTGGTTTCAGATACGTAATGAAGTTTGAAATATCTGAGAGTGATACTTTTTCCTAAAGAAATGTAATCTTTCTATAAAAAGAATTTATTACAATACTGCAAAGTAAATATGGGGTTAAGTGTTACTTTAACAGATAGAATATTTCATATTGCACGTCTCCTTTCTTATAACTATGTGGCATTGCTTTTTTTTTCATTTTTCGCCATTGCCATATTTTTCTTCAAGAAATACCAATTCTAACCATGTTTGACAACATAATGTTTTACCAAAGCCTTATTTAGTAATGAGCTTGTAATCAATTAAATTAATCTTATCTTTCTAAAAAGTCAATCCAACTTAAATTTATATACATTTTTTGTAATATCTTATAAAGAAGACACAGTAGATTTTAGTACATTTTGCCGCAAAACTCAATATAAAATTATCATATTATCAAAATATATCATTCTTTTAAAATTAATAAAAATGTTTATTAAGTGCCTGCTGTTACAAAAACCAACTTGAACACATTTTGTCACTCTTAAAAAGTTCTGTCCTTTTGTTGCTGAAGTGTGGTTTTCTTGAGCCCAGGTTATAACAATCCTGATACATTTATGGTGTACATAAATTTGGCTTAATAAGGCCAGCTTAATTCCTGACAGAAAGAACAAATTGAAGTTTAACTTGGTAACTTGCAGTACCATACCTTAGACCAGGGGTCTGCAAAGTCGGCTCTTTTAAGACTGGTGGACTTCAACTCCCAGAATTCCCTAGCCAGCTATGCTGGCTGGGGAACTCTGGGAGTTGAAGTCCACCAGTCTTAAAAGAGCCGACTTTGCAGACCCCTGCCTTAGACCAGCAGTCCCTGACCTTTGCAGCTTGGTGGCCTGACTGTGGGGAAGGGGAGTGGGCCACAGCCTGGTTCCAAATAAGCTATAACCCGGTAGTGGGCCACAGCCCAGGGCTTGGGGACCCCTACCTTAGACATAATAATGTAGTCAGGCAGTTGTGGATTTTAATATAAGATAAATACACATATGAAAGCTGACTTGTCTGCTTTCTTTAAAAAAAGATGGCTGGGAAGATAATTTAAATAGGAGAACTATTTCTGTTTGGATTTTCAACAAGAAATCAAACTTGCATTTTTAAAGGAAAAGGTCTTAATCCATGAAAGCACTAGAAAACAATTAAGTGTATGTGACAAATTGCCTTTCCTAAAATACAAAAAAAACAACAACCCATCAACCTATCGGGATTGGAATACTTACTACAAAAACGATTGTTATTCTTGATAGTCAACATTTAATATGTTTAAAAACTATTCTTATGCATATTACAATGTAACATGCTTTTGACTGTTTTTGCTTTATTGTTTCCTTCAGTACATTAAAGCAAACATTTGTTTAAAAATAGAATACTTACTGTATCTATTAGGTTTATAGCTGCTTTAAGAAGAAAGCACTGAGCAGCTCCTCGTAGAAGAATCTGATGTGTGATCATAGTACACTGCAGGACGTTTCTGCAAATGGATCAAATACACGTTATCAAAAGTCAAACAACGAACTGAGGATACAGAAAATTCACAGAAACAAAATTCAGAACATCACCTTAATGCAAGGAGCCCTTTGCTATCCAATGCTCTACACTGTGGCACATGTGCCAATGCCATGGAAAGAAACAAAACAGGAATAGCGCACCAGTGCCTATTGCTCATCTTCTGAATAAATTTTAACAAAAAGCTCCCTTTAAAGAGAAAGAAAATAGCATTGTTATCATATTGAAGATAGTGTGTTGTCTAGCTTTGATTTTATATGGAAGCCACCTATGAACTTTTTGCTTGAGATCAAAAGAAATACTATATTAATTTTGGTATTTGACAATCAGAATTATTTATGATTATA
Source organism: Rhabdophis nuchalis (assembly GCA_039707465.1). NCBI lineage: Eukaryota > Metazoa > Chordata > Lepidosauria > Squamata > Natricidae > Rhabdophis > Rhabdophis nuchalis. The sequence continues at coordinate 325,931,832 of CM077643.1, forward strand.
GAAGTACTATGTAATAATTTCAGATCAAAAGGTTAATGTACTTTTTACTTGTAACTGTATTAAATGAAGTAGGAAGCTATTTTTTCCCCTTTATCCTTTGCACTATGTCCTTTCCTATTTCTCTCTCCAATATATGTATGTATGTATATGTATATGTATGTGTGTGTGTGTGTATGTATGTATATGATGTTGAGTCTCCTCCCCTTAAAGGGACCTCTTCACAGGAGCTGTGATAATTAGTCTTCATTTAAGAGTCCTGTAAATTGGCTGATATATCAGGGATACCAGATAGCTCAAGGCATAGAGAGCTTGCCTCAAATGCTGGAAAGCCCTGGTTCAAATCCCAGTAGAAGGAGTATGGCCAGCTGAAGAAGGCTAATAAGCCTGAAATGGATCCATCCTGGTCTCTTTATTTTCAGCCCTTAAAAATCTAACACACATCTAAAAAATGTCACACAGCAGTAATCTAATTTGGTTCTCTGTCTGGATGACTCTGGGTTGAGTCAAAGGGCAGAGAGGGATGATGTTGAGTCTCCTCCCCTTAAAGGGACCTCTTCACAGGAGCTGTGATAATTAGTCTTCATATATATATATATATGTATGTATGTATGTATGTATGTATGTATGTATTGAAGTATAATAAAAATAAAGCTAATTTCAATAGTAAATAGGAATAAATATATTTTCTCAATCACAATTTAGATTGTTATCCCCAGATCTATAGAACCTCTTCCAATCCTAGCCCAAGAGAGATATTTTTTTTTACCTTGGGTATAAATATACAGGATAACTTAGAAGAAGATTGTAAAATAGGATAGGGCAAAATAAGGATAGACAACAGTATGCTGTTTTACTTGTTCCAATTTTATGAGTGTTTAATATGACTTGTGCACTTTTCCTATCATCTCAAGATTCTGAGCACCATTACTATGGAAAGGAGAAACAGTTTAAACCAGTAACCACATTCGTGAAATTCAGTAAGTGATTTGGGGTTAATTTTTCTCTTTCAAAGGTCACTGCATCTCTAATGCCATTTTTGGTACATGCCAATAAAATCTTCTGCATTATGGGTCTGTGCCTGCCCCAGATACCTAGTGATATCGCTAGACAAACTGTGCACAAACACCAATTCCCATGTCATCATCATCATCATCAAATTTGTATCTGCCTTTGTAACAAAAATAAAAATAAAAGCAGCTAGTGTTATCCTGAAGCAGAGAACTGACATTTATGCTATTCCAAAATAATGCCATTAACTACACATACTTTTTTCACTTTCTGGAAGGCTTGTGAAGAAAGTCGCCATGAAATTCTGCAGAATTATTCCTAATGGTGGACAAGTGCCCATAATCTGACCTGATACCCTATTAAATTAAAGCAAAGAGATAATTTAAAGAAATTCAGTGCCAAGGCTAGAATTTAATTTTATTACAACATTTTATTGGGTTATCAAATAAATTTGCAGATTATCAAAACCTTAAACAGAGATACGTTTCATGCTGATAAGTAACTTAAATATTAGAAAAGTTCCCACAGTATTCATTGGTCTGATTGTGAGATAAGAGAGTGTAAAGCTCATTTCTGTGCATCCTGCTTTCCCTAGTAGATTCTCAAACTTTAAAAAAAAAGACTCATGTCCCTTGCCAGAATGGGGCAAACTGTAGACCACAGAGTTCTGCAGGACAAAAGTTTCTCAAAATTAGAGATTTTGCCTAAGCAGAATTCCCATTCATTAAAACTACCTATGGGAGAAATCCTCTTCTTTGTCTCATATCACATCTAACTAAATCAGGAAGTTCCCCCATCCATAAGAGAGAATGTACAGGAGGCTATCAGGGTAAAATCAGGCAATAACACCAGTTTTCACAATCTCTTTGTAGCCAATGACCTGGATACCTCTCTTGGCTGGAAAAAACCAACAATTTAAATCAGATAACATTCCAAAAGCAAGCTATCCTCAAAGAACAGACAACTATTTTCTGAATAAGCAAACTCATTTCCCCATTCACTTGTTTTTGACAGCCTTGGACTCCTTTCCGATTATTAAATATTTTGAGAAGGAAAGTACATGAAAACTGAAGCCTATGTCTTAAAATGAGGATAGCATTGTTTTAAAAAGAAGACCCTCAAAGTGTGTAAGAAAGAGGGAGGGAACAGAAATCTAGCCCCCTTCAACCTGCATAATATAAGTCTAACCATTTTACATCAATTGCATCCACTATGGGCCTTGACCTCTCAGAAAAGATAAATGTGGATACTTCTGCACTATAAAATGAATTCACTGTGTTTTTCATTAAACAATGTATTTACCTGCTATAAAGAGAACTTTCTGAGAGAGCATCCATTAAAGGGCCAATAATGAACTAAACAAAAGAAATTAGATTTTCATTAAAAGAAATAAAACAGACATTAATTGCAGTTTATTTGTTCTTCAGTAAATATATTTTTAGATATAGGCACAGTACAGTTAATGATGGAACAATTACCGTATTTTTCACACTATAAGACACACCAGACCATAAGATGCACACTAGCTTTAGAGGAGGCCTCTGTTTCTCAGCATCCATATTCGTTCTTTAAGACGCACAGACATTTCCACTCACTTTGGGGGGTGGGTGCATCTTATAGTGTGAAAAATACGGTAAAATCTTCAGCTAAGATTATACAAGAACACTAGCTTCAACTTCCGAAACATAAGTAAAGCAATTATATAAAAAGACTTAAAACATTTTGCCAAGGAGACAGTGGCAACAGATAGCTAGGCGTTCTTTAGAGCGGTGGTCTCCAACCTTTCTGGCTGTGTGGACCATTCATTGTCATTTATTCGACTTATTAACCGCCCCCTCTCCCCGAAGAGACTCGGGACCAGCAGTGGTGGCAGCGGAGGGGGAGAGAGCGAAGGGTTCCGCATGAGTGGTGGGCGAGCATGCATGAGCAATTTTATTTATGCAAACAGTGGACATGCAGGCGCACCCTACTCACAAAAATGAAGCTTCACGTACACATACTTGCCCACTGCTCATGAAGTGGCGCTGTATGCACGCACTCACCTGTCGCTTCTATGCCCTGTTCCAAACAATCTATGGCTCACTACTGGGCTGAAGTTCGAAGGTTAGTGAGCCCTGGTTTAGAGGATTAATAAAAAGTACCTTATATGGATAGGCAGTAAACCTTACCTCTGAAAATCCTTGTGATGAGGGAAGACATTTTCTTTGCCAGATTTCAAGAAAGTGAATGACACTTTCCTTTGCCAATGTCTTATTTTCACTCTCAAACATTCTTTTGTAAATGCACATATGCCATGAAGGATGGAACATCCAACAACCTGTTATTAAAAAACAAATATGCACACTTTGAATAAGCTATTTCACTTGATTGCTTGTCCGTACAAATAATTTAATTTGTAAGAGCTGATTATTTTATATAGTTTTAGAAATTATAAGAAACATCACAATGAAAACAATGTACAAAGAAAAACAACGTTAAAAGTGAGGATCACTTAAAAAGGATCTCTTCTCTCATCTTTAATACTGTAGTGGTTTACATAAGACAAGCAATTACTTAGATAGTCAGAACTTTAAAGATAAAAAACGAATGCCTTTAACTGGGTCTAGAAACAAATGGAGATATTGATATCTATCAATGTAACGTAGCAGTTATTACTAAGTAAAACTTCTGGATGCAATATAATTGCATGTAGAGTTCAAAAGTCACATTAGAGGAGACAGGTTAGAGCTCCACTTCCCTAGCTAACAGTCCTTTTCCTACGGTAGCTGAGGAAATCTTGGGGCTAGCATTGGACAACCTACACATTTTTATTCTGCAGAATTTCACTAAAGAAAAAGTGACTTATAACATCATCTGATCATCTATCATTACTCTACCGGTACAGGAGTACTGAGGACTGTCTGACTATCTGTCAATCTCACCTCTTCCCAAACTCTCTGCATGCCCCATTTTTCACAAAAAAATGGGGTGTGCAGATGGTTTGGGATGCCTGCAGAGTGCTCCTGGGGCCCAGGGAGGGCAAAATGCGAAGTGTGGGAGCTTAATCTTCTTAAAGAGTAAGGCTTTTATCGATCTCAAATCAACTTTTCTCTTCAGCAAGGAGGGAAAGACATGTGGGGGCTGCTGAATGGCTGCTGGTGTGCTTGGCTGGGAACGGCCCATTGGATGAGGAGGGGTGGGGATCCCTTCCATTTGGATTAATGTTTCCTCGCAGAGGCACCTGAGCGGCAAAACGGAAGCATAAAGGAAACGAGGCCGCTTTGTCTCTCTCACACACACACCCCAAATCCGCCCGGATCTGTCATACAGCAAAGAGATAGGTAGCTGGGCTCAATAGAAGCAGTAGCAATAAGCACTGCATGACAGATCCGGAGAGATTGGTGGGGGGGTTGAGGGTGGAGAGCAAGGGAAGAGGACCAATCACCTCTGCACAAAGACTTTCTCAGGACCCTAGATCTCCACTTTCTCTCCAGAAAAATCTATTGGCATCGTTGGGATTTTGGCTGGTGAAAGAAGCGCTGGATGGAAAGGAAACCTCAGAATGTGGCAGCTGCCAGGCTCCAGGAATACAGTGCTCCTGTATTCCGAAGTTTCCTTTCCATCCCGTGCTTGTTTCATTAGCCAAAATCCCAATGATGCAAATAGCATTTTTCCGGAGAGAAAGTGGAGATCTAGGGTCCTGAGAAAAGCCTTTGTGGATATTGTTTCTTTTCCCTTCCTCCACCCCCTCCCCACCGAGGAAGGGAAGGAAAGAGGAACAATCTCTCTACGAAGACTTTTATCAGAAAACTAGATTTCCTCCCCCCCCCACCACCAATCTCTCCAGATTCTCAGCAGCCAAAACCCTTTGAATCAAGCTTGATTGTCCCCGTTTCAGGTTTTTAACTTCTCAAACTATCATTCTGAGAAATCTACCATCTCTGAGCACCTTTCGTTTGCAGCAGGAGGAAGAGGAGGAAGGCAACTTAAATCAGTGCCTCTTTAAACCAAAGCCTCTGAATAACTGGGAAAGAAAGGCGTGCTTTTCGGGCGGCAGTTTCCGGCAGATTCCGAGCGCGGCTTTCTTTCCCAGTTACTCAAAGTCTTTGGTATACTCCGCCCTCACCCTCCTCCTCCTCCTGCAAGCGAAAGGTGCCTCAGAGATTCAGCGAGCAGCTCAGGGGAGATAATGGTCACAATTTCATTCCCCAGCAATGTGAGGAGCCGCTGCCACCGCCACCACCCCGTAAGCCCTCCTGGGAGTCGAGCGGGAGTCCGGAAAGCAAATCCTCTCTCCTTTCCAGCCATCACGATCTCTGCAGCGCCAGATTCACCTGCCCCTTTTTCAGACCACCCAGCCAGCTACATTTGGAGTATAAGACGCATCCAGATTTTCACCCTCTTTTCTGGAGTAAAAAGGTGCGTCTTATACTCCGAAAAATACAGTAACGTCAAGACTGAATGAATTCTTATAAGGCCTTGTATTTTTATATGTTTGTTACCAACTACAAAGGCTAAAAAAAATTCTAAAGATCCTGAATAATCAAGCACGAATAAATTTTGCAGAACTGAAAATAAATTCAAAAACTTACTTGCTGATATTGAACATTAATAGGACTTATCTTACCAAAAAACTCTTACCTTTTTCTTCTGATATTGCAAGTTCATACAAGCTATTCAACTTTGGTAAAACTGGCTTTATTACATGTATCTGAAATTGGAAAACAGAAATTACTATATTAACATGCTTTATAAATAAAAAGTAAAATCATAGTTAAAAGCTAGATATCAATCTTTTAAGACCTACATAACAGTAAATGATGGGGATCATGAAAATCTTAGCATAAATATTCTATGTAATTCACACATAGGATTTCCTTTATGTGCTTTACATTTTAAGTCATTCTGCTTTTAAACCCTTTCAACAAATTTTAAGAAAAAATATAATTGCTAAGTTTGAATCATTCCCTCTATTTTCAAATTCTATCCATGTTCTCTTAAGGTAAAGCAATAACTTCTATAAATGTTAATGTATCCATTTAAAAATGACATAGTTCTGACATCTCAATTCCTGTCTTCATCAACTTCTTGTATCTTACAACTCATCAAACCCTTACATAATTTAGTAAAAATTTAGTAAATACTGTAAATAGATTTTGTTTAGAACTAAACAAATCCTTTTTAGTAACTATATTTACCTGATTTCCTTCCAAAGTCTCCATTATCAAAATATAATTTTCCCAAAACTGAGTAAATTGATCTTTTTTTTCGGCACACCACCAAAACAAATAAGATCCTATAAGATAAATAAATAAGATGTTTTAGTCTTTTAAGCAAAGGTATAGAAATAATCTTATGCCTAAATTAATGTCAATAATACAAAATAATAATGCAACCTCTGATCCCTTCAAATAATCCTAGAAAAAGTCTCTCAATACAAGTTGTCCAAGTGGGCAACTAGAAATAATGCAGTAAGAGCAAAATTACTTCTCTCTTTGGAATTCCAAATAATTTATCATAAAATGATAAATTTTATAAAAATGTATATGCATACACACATACATATATGCTGGTCTTGTATTCGGGTCTTTTCCCGTGTAAGATTGTCAATCTTACACAGGAAAAGAACTGAATACAAGACCAGCATATGTACACCCGTGAAAATCTACGAACACACACACATAGCATAAGCTCTCAGTGTACATAAAAACTATAAGTACATATAGCTTTTATGTACACTGAGAGCTCATGCACTGAAGACAAATTCCTTGTATGTCCAATCACACTTGGCCAATAAAGAATTATATATGTGGAAAGAACTCCATTCAATTTCTCTCCCTCTCCTAACAAGCCCTATACTGGTACTGGATTGATTATATGCCATCAATTTGTTGTCAACTCTTACAATCAAACAGATTTTATCCGGGACTATCTGTTCCCAGCATGGCCCTTTAGGTTTCCCAATGGTATACCCATTGCCACTGCAATTGAGTCCATCCTCCTTCCTTCCCCCCTCTTTTTGCCAGTATTATAGACTTCTCAAACACTATTGCTATCTCAACCCAGTAAAATAGCTACATATTATGTAGATTGGAGGCTTTCTTGCACTTCATTTGTTATTCCTTTTTTATCAGCATCCATCACATAGACTACTCTTACATATTTCCCAACTAGGTTGCATCCCACAGGAACAAGTATGAAGCAGGTTCTCCTAGATCAATGTATTAAAGTTTGACAAGGCATGGAACGGCTGTGACAATGAAAAGATGTACTACTATAATTTTCCGTTGTTCTTAACCAATTTTTGGCTTACTTTATTCTATTTGAAGCTTAGGCCAGCATTTCCATTCATTGTTTTTAATGCAAACCCAAGTTCATTCTTAATGAAGTATTAACTTCACTAGCAATTGAATGAACAATGAACCAATACTGTAGTCCTCACTCTCCTTATAGAGCTATCCATCTTCTTTTATCATGGGAACCTTTAAAAAAGCTATTAATCTATTTCTGCACATTGTCTTGTGACATGATCTCTGACAGGAAAGAATAATTGTTCTCTTAAAAATCTATATTATATATCCTTAGTTCTACTTTTTGCCCTTATCTGAGAAAATTTAGCAAATCCATAGAGACATATTGCCAGTGTTTTTTCAACTACATTTACCTATATCCTCCATCTGTGACTGAATCCATTCTATTAACTTGCCAGCTATTGGTTTTATTATCCAAAGCAATATTTGATTTAAAAAGTTCCAGCAATTTGGATCTCCTTATCCAGGATTTTACGGATCTCAACTAATATCCTACCAAAGACTTTTTTTTCAGACTATGTAAGGAGTTTCAAATCCTATCCTTTTCACACAGGGAAGGCATTTTGACTGCTGTTTCCAGAATGATTATACTTTTCCCCCCCAAATGTGAACAGAATTGTATATGTTCCAGATACATGCCAAGGATCTGTATAAGGTCATTAAAATTTTGGGTCATACAATCTTTTCAGTTCCTTTCCTAATGATTCCAACCATAGTATTTGCCCGATTGTAATATTATCCAAATTTAGCAAAACTGACCAAACTGCTTATGGAATTCATTACAGAGTAGAATGACTGTGGAGAAATGGTTTGATCATCATTTATTTCTCATTTATGGTCACCTAATGTTAAGTACCTTCTGACACCTGCAAAATTTAAATGCACAATAATCCCAGGGTACTCCAGATTTAAATAAATTTACTATGCCATTCCAAAACCTGTCCAGTTGGCCTTGGGCTGGAAAGCCAGCACAAGCATGCCTTTTCTTACAATCATTTCACATATTAAATGCTTGCAAGAGCAGGCTTTGGGTTTAACATACACCATTCAGAGCCGATAGATACCATTGCCATCGTCCAGGCTACACCTGCACTCCACGGTCACTTTATCAGATACATCAACGGCTTTCTTCAGCAAATACCGGGCTCTTTTCCGGCACAGAGCATCGCTCTCGGACAGTCCCTTTTGCACCACTTCCCAAAAGTTGCAAGAAAGCCTCGCATCCAGCAGCGAAGCTGCCTCGCCATCCGTGATACCGTCCAGTCTGGGAAACAGGACGTCGGAGAGGGCGCTCAGGACAAGCAGAGTCCGGTTCACCCGGAGGGCATCGGCGAGGGGCGACAGCACCAGGCCTTCCCAGATGAGACTCAGGGCGGCGCGGTTTCTTCCTAACGCCGGCAACAGCCTGCCGCCCACCAGCAACGCTTTCTCTTCCTCCCGCTCGTCTTCTCCCTCCCCACGCAGCAGCTTCAGGGCGGCCGCCACGGTTCGCCTGAGCAGCGCGGGATCCTCCAGCCAAGGCGCCGCCGCGCACAGGACCTCGACGCTGCCCTCCATTTGCGAAGCCTGAATCCCGGCCCAGGTTTCCAGCACTTCGCCGGCCAACCGCTCAGCCAGGCGGGGTCCGCAGACCAAAACGCAGGAACGCAGCGCTCCGCCGGCGGCTGTCACGAATCGTCGCCACCCCTCCGGGCTTTCAGCCGCCGGCACGCCGCTCCCGCTGAGAAGCGCTGGGAGGCAGCGGTGCAGCGCCAGCTCCCGGGCCGCCCGTTGCGCCTCTTCGCCCCGGTTGCGCGGCCCAACACGTGTCGCCCGTTCCAAAAGGAAACGCAGCGCCTCCGCTCGCTCGAGGGTGAACGCACCCTCTTCGCCGCAGACCGCCCGCAGCCACGCACCCCAGTCGGGGCACTGGGCGAGGAGCGTGTCGGCCAGCACCGCATCCATGGCGAAGGGGAACCACGCGGCCTTGCAGTCAATTAGCGCGCGGCCTGCTCTGCCCGGTACTTTTCCCCAGCAGCCTTTGCGCTGAAGGTGGCTATAGAGAAGGGCTAGCCTGGTGATAGGTCTAGCTGCGCTTGCTAGGTTTGTTTTGGCGAGGCTTTTGGCGTTCGCTGTACTCGACAGCTGTGAGGCAGGAATTCAGCTAGTGAAGCCATTCCCCTTCTTGTATTACACAGTATCGCTAATTGATCTAATGCTTCAGGTACCTCTACCACTTACAGGCAGAGTCGGACTAAGTAAAGGATTTTGGTTAGGGAAGGTGAAGCCCAGAACTTAAGCCGAGGAAAGAAAACCCTTTAGGCAAGGTAAGGATTTAGCCGGCAAAAAAGTATTAATTGCGTAGAACTTGCCAGATTCGGACTCACTCTTTGTTGTGCCCTTAACCCTTGTTTATAAATGCTGATAAACAGACACCAAGATTACGATTGCATTATAATGAGAAGCGAAGTTCTTATTGATATTTTACTCATCAACCTGCTTATGATACCTTATAATGAGGGTTGCTTGCAGTGGGAGTTGCCTTAATTCCTGTGCAACCCTTTCGCGAATCCCAATAACCTATACATTAGGGTAATATTTTATACATTGATGTTACTAAGTTTATGTGCGCCTTTGCTATGAAGATGGTAAGCCTTGTAAAAGCAAAATGTATGCAAACTAAGATCTTGTGGAGATGGGTTCATATAAAAATAGGTTGCTATAAAAATAGCTATTTACATTCTTTAGATGCAGCTTAAGAACTCAAACCATGTTTTTATGCAAATATGTAGCTATATTTGCAATTTAAGAGAAAGGTTGTTGACTTAATTTCTTTACAGTACTTTAGGAAACCCAGTTTACTCTTAATTGTATATGTGTTACTTTATTTTTCTTCTGTAATTGATCTATTTGGTATGAAGTGAGCATTCAAGCATTTCTAACATCTTTTTAGAGAAATAAAATATATGTTTTCTTCTATTTATCCATATAGTGATATTTTGACAAAACTATTTTTGATATAGCAAAACTATGTTTTGATATAAAATGACCTAAGAAAATCAAACAGACAAAATCCATATTTGGTTTTTTAAGTAGCTTATACTTCATTTTGTATAATGGTATAATTGGTAAAAAGTAGTTGCGTTTTTATCACACAAGCAAAATGTTTTAGGGGGATGCCTTCAGCTATTAGATAGGTTTCTAATTGGTTGGCTCAATCTAAGACATTAGAGATAGACATTTTGCTTGATTGGGCAAAATATAGTCAAGCTGTAGCCTAAAATGCTGGCTTTACCTCCTCATATTCTGCAAAACTGAGGCTATCCAGAAAAGAAAAGAGGAAAAAAGAGTTGTGGAAGACCTTGCTGAACATTTTCTTTAGAATCTATCCTCAAGCATTCTCTTTATAGAATAAAAAGGAGCCAGGTGGCATATCTTCTAACATTATTATTAAAAAGCATACATTTTTGTGACCTGCAGATCATTACAACAGATGCAGACTGGCTAGAACAGGGATTCCCAACTCCCACCCACCCACCTACCCGGTCCATGGACCGGCACATGGCATGCCAGAAACCAGGCCATGCAAACAAGCGAAGCCCCATCCATGGGATGCAGGCAGCATACGAAACCACGCCCCTTCTGGTCCATGGGAAAAAACCTCTCTCCACAGAACTGGTCCCTGGTGCCCAAAAGGTTGGGGGCCACTCAGCTAGAAGACTGGTACACAATTTAAATTGATGAAAGGCCAGGGAAGGAAGCTCACATAAAGTGTTTAGGCAATTTCAGAAGGTCTCAAGAAAAAAATGGGTTTTTAACATATTACAATTGTTATTACAATTGTTTTGATAAGTATTTGTAATTATCTAACATGCAATCTGCATAATCTAGTTTTTTTCACATTCTTTTCCCCTTCCTAGCTTTAATTGAGACTACCAGGCTCCTCTAATTTTTTTGCAAACTATATAGCATTAACTATATAGTTAATTGTAAATTAACATGCCTCTCTTCCTTCAGTTTCCCCTTTATTCCTTTTGCAGTAATCTTTGAACTTCGATTGAGACCCAAAAATATACAAGTAGGTAGAAAATAAACATTTTTAAAGAGTGGTTATGACTACCACCCCCTTTCCCAAGGTGGTGGAAAGGGGGTAGTGTGGAAATCCTTTGAAACAAGGTTTATCAGAGAGATACCAAAGTATGCTGAATGCTGTATGCAGTAAAGCCTGATTGTTCTGTAGTAGTGTTTGCTTTTCAAAGGAGGAGTGATCATATCTGGAAGGGAATGAATTTCCTGTAGAAACCTCTGATCATTTGACCTGATCTTCACCCTGCAAAAGGAATTGCTATTTGGGGGGGGGGGGGGGCAGGATCTGTGAAGCTACAGCCAGAAGGAAATGGCAAAAGCAGGGAGGAATTTACAGGCTCCAGGTTGGAAAAGACATCATGGTGCAGCTTTGATGGAAGAACTTTAAAAGCAATTTACCGCCTGCCTAGAGTTTTGCAAGCTGAGTTAATAAAAGGCAAGGTTCCCAAACACTTCAGCTCTTCAACTTCTTCAGGTAGTTTCAGATTGTTCATTAATCCACAAACATTTATTATATGAAAATAATTTAATAAATGCTACTTTAACTGATAGTGCCATGAATATTAACTCAAAGCCACTTTTGCTTGCAGCTTACTATCCAATCCTAAGTAACTATCTTGCCACCGGCTTGCTCACGTTGAGGACTAAACACTAGCATGTGTAAGAGCTGTATGGAGGCCCCAGAAAGATTAATTAAGCCCAAGTGATCTTTAATCATTTATCAACCATTGGTTGAGTCATAGACATTTACTGACCTTTTGACCTTGAGTCATTTATTTACCCCTTGGGTAATCCCATTGACCCTTGAGTGTTGATATTAACTACTTTGGGGAACCCTGATATAAGGCAAGGAATAATATGTGCTCTCATGCCCACAGCAGTCCAAGCAAGAAAAACATCCTTTTCTAATTTTTCCTGGCTTTCATGAGAGAAATAACTGGGATGGGGGAACAATATCAAAATCATGTTTTCCCTATCTCATTCAAAAATCAAGCTTGCCTGTCCTCAAATTGTAATAAAAAGACAAAAAGAATGGGTCAATGAATCCTCATTTTCACATGGCAGATATGCCTGTAAAACACAGTTTGTCTTCTGAATGCAGTGAGAAGTAAGCAAGCAAGCTCATCTTTTTTTCATTAAAAGGTAAGGCTTTGATTTTCTTTTCAAGAAAAATGTGCACAAATTATTTACTACTAGCTGAATAACAGATTAACCGAGTTGGAAGGGACCTTGCAGGTCATCTAGTCCAACCCCCTGCCCAAACAGGAGACCCTACATCTAGCAGGAGACCCTACTCATGCTCTGCTACGAAACTATGTGATCGGGCTTGATAAATCAACACTTACAACTTGAAAATTAATGGGTAGTTACGATCAGTTCTGCTCTCCCCTTCTCAGGATTACCCCACAGAAACCTCTCCTCTCCCTCCGGCTTGCCCCACGGAAGCCTCTCCTGTCCTAGCCCCTTCTCTCCCTCAGACCTGCCCCACAGAGGCCTCTCCATTCCTATCCCCTTCTCTCTCTCAGGCTTCTCTCCAAACTCCCAGCCCACAGGCCGGATGAGTCACGCACTGGCCACACCCAAGTGGCAGTTGGAACAGAGTTATTTTCAGGTTGGAAAGGGGAGCAGAATGTGTAACTCCTTAGCATCAGAGCATGTTAATAATAATATACGAAATACTAATGATCTGATTGTCATTTTGAAAAATCCTAGAAGCCAAGAGGAACATACGTGCCAAATTTCAAGTTTGTAGGTCTTACAATTCTGGAGATTTCGTGATGTCACATGAGTGGCATTTTGCTATATATAGTTTTTCAGATGCCCCAGTACTGCTGACTTAAGTTATACTGTTTTGCTTTGATTTTGGATTCTACATGACTACTTCTATAGTATTGCTCTTTCCTCAGTGCATTCTTTTTTATATCTAATAATATCATAAAATTATGAGCCCTTGGAAGAAGAGGTCTGCTGGTGAGATTTAATTACCCCCTTCCAGTTCATAACACATTACTGTGAGATTGATCTAACAGAGAATTGTAACCAGCACCTTGGATTTCATTCAGAACCCCAGCTGACAGCAAGTACAGCCCACAAAGTAATGCGGACATGGGCATTACAGAGGTTCAGTGAAGGGGAAACAGAGAGCCAGTTTGGTCTAATAGTTAAGGCACTGATCTAGAAAGTGGGAGAACCTGAGTTTAAATATCTCCTTAGCCATGAAAGCCAGCTGGGTGACTTTGGGCCAGTTACTCTCTCTCAGACCAACTCACAGGGTTGTGGGGAAAAGAGAAAGAAAAAGGTGTGTTGGATATTTTTTGCCACCTTGAGTTATTTGTAAAATAATAAAGGCGGGATAAAATGAATGAATGAAAGCCCTGATTTGGGAATGGGCGGAATTGACATACAAGATAAACCTGTACAAAGACCCGCTTGGCCACAGCTGCCACCAACTGTTTGAGTAGGAGCTAGAAGTCCAAAAGGATCCCCAGGCTGCATTACCAGTCTTTTATGTGGCAAAGTAATTCCATTAAAGATTAAAGCTATGATATCCCCAGAAGCAGGAGGCTCAAACAAAGTTACTCATGTCAAGACTGAGCCCAAATGTGTTCTTCCCCATTCAGGTCCTCATAATCTCCGGGCTCTTGGTCAGAACTTTGTCATCCCAATATGTATAATTGGATATTATCCGCATACTGATCACACCTCAGCCCAAACTATTAGTAGGCTCAGTGGTTTCATGTAGGCTTTAAACAAAAGGGGATGAGTGAGGGCTGCAGGCACAACCTCTTGCCTTTTCTCAACACTGACTAAAACATAGCACAAACCATTGCAGAATAGTTTCTTCCATTCAATTTCCAAACTGGTCCAATCAGCCATGGCTGATGGCACTGAAAGCCGCTGAGAGTTCAAGGAGCATCAGAATGGACACACAACCCTCATTCCCGCTCTACTGCAGGTCATTGACAACTACAACTATTGCAATCTTCATACTTGAAGTCTATCCTGAAACCCAGGATAGGATATGCTTTTTAGAATTCGTTAGAAAACAGAATCATAAAATGTTGTATCGTTTTTACAACAGTAGGTGTTGCTGTTGTCAAGACTTCTCTTTTTCTCTTAATTTCCTTACAAAGAATTTGTTCCTTAAAATAAATGAAAAAATAAGTGTGTCTTATAGGTCAGGGGTCTCCAACCTTTGCAACTTTAAGTCTGAAGGACTTCAGCTCCCAGAATTCTCCAGCCAGAAAGCTGGCTGGAGAATTCTGGGAGCTGAGACCCCTATTACAGGTAACAGAAACAAAATGTCAGCCCCCGAGTCAGCAAGCTAGCTAGCTAGCTCTTCAGGCACTTACTCATGCCTCAATACTACAATGTCCCCATTGCTTTGTGAGCTGCACCAAGTGCCAGTTTGGATTCTGGATGCAATCCAAGGTTCTAGTTGCAATTTTCTGCCAGGTCAATCTTGTAGTAATGTGTTAGCTAGCTAGCTAGATGCACAGTAATAACTTGTAAATCTGAGATTGTCAAGCATTTATTGCTATTTAAATGTGTATTTTTAAATATATGGACTATGACATTGAAATGCCTTTTAAAATAACAATTTCAAAGATAGCTTCATATTATTATCTTTGAAGAATCTGTATATGTGAGATAGATGTTCTTAACTGAGCTATGTATTTATCATAAAAGTCCTTGCCTTTTTTAGAGTGATGTCTTTTAGGTAAACTTTGCCAACTAGCCCTTGTTTGTCCGTTTAATTATTATTCATGTCCTGTGCTAAGCATATTGGACTACAAATATACTCCACAGTTCTCAATCCACAGCTACAGTCTTCACATCCTTCCATTTAAAATTGATACTTCATTTAGTGCCAGGTTTTCTTTGGCCATCCCCTTTTTCTCTAACCATCTGGTAGTATCCAATTGATTGTGGTCTTTGCTGGACGTTGCTCACTCATGCGGAGCACATATCCATCAAAGGACATTCTTCATTCCCTTATGTCCATTTTATAAACATATGTATCACTCACCAGAGTCCATTAATTGAAATGTTCAAAAATTGCATATTTTATCAGGTGTATTGCTGTATTTCTTGCCTCAGACAAGAAATGTCAGCAAAAAAAAAAGATGCAGTAGACATTATGTCAGACTATGGCTAATACCAGCCAACTTCCTAATGTATCTTCTGCACTCAGAAATACCTGGGAAATGAAATATGACATGATCACCCTACATTGCTCATGTCCCTATTTTTCATTCATGAACAGGATAAGGAAATATGTCATTCTTGTTTTTCCATTGGTTATCAGCAGTAATTTGGCAACCATTTTGAATCCCCTGTAATGTCAAGATCAGCATTGAAGTTTTATCTCTGAATTTGCATAATGTACAGACAATCAGGGAAAGCCTTCAGAACTAATCCATTGAGCTCTCCAGAGGGTATGATTGCCTTGATTCTTCAAAGGACACTTCATCCATATCAATATTTTAAAAGTCACCTTGAGAATTCTTTATGCAACCTTCCAACACATATCAACAATGTATAGCTGCAAATTAAATGTACATTTATCCTTCCTACATTTATTATAATTCTATTTTTTTCTGTAAAATACTCATAATTCTCTATACTGATAAATAATGAATATTGGGAATAACACACACATTCTAAGTACACAACAATCAGAATGAATTATTATGTTAACATTCCTCTGGATTTCATCTCAGGGTTGGCAATTGTGGAACAAGCCTGGAGCTTGTAAGTGAAATATTCCAACTCTGGAATGCATTACTAATATGAAGACAGTGGCAATCAAACTTGGTTTAACATACTCCTTTCGGATCACTTCTAAATTGCTCAGTAAGTTCATACACACAACATAGTCTCCCCCATATCTCTGAAAAGAAATGAAGTGTCTTCTTCTGGCCAACCCATTGGAGATAGTATGATTGCCATATGTTAGAATGAATAGCTATTGATCTGATAAGTAGACAGAATCTCTAATAATATTGCTAAAGCAAATTATACCGTTATTCCCTGGTGCACACAGGAGTTGCTTAGAACCTAAAATAGGAGTCATCATTCTTTTGTACATAACTGCCAGCTGTAAAATTATCCGATTCAATCATATTTGTTTATTGAGTGGAAAAAATATCTAATGGGAATTTTGGAGCATCTCCTTGATTCTTACGTTAACATAGTTATTCTTGATTTATTCCTTTTACTAAAAGATGATCGGTTTATTAGTCTGGCTGACATGGTCTCCTAAAAGTTAGAGATACTAGTACTATAACTATCAAAAGTTAAGAGAACAGGGTGTCTCTCTTGAGGGGTAAGGACAGGTACATCCAGTATATATACATATACATCTGAACAGAGAGTATCTGCTATGTTCTGCTGTAAGTTCCTCTTATCCATGTCTGATGTTCATATGAGTTTCAGAGATTATGATACGCAACACTGTGTAGATATATAAATGAGGCATAACATTTAGCTATTTCTCCTGTTCTATAGATAGGTTTTCAAACTGTGTGCTTTTTCTCATACCATTTCTCAAATAGCAGAAATTCAGGGTGTAGTAGCACCATATGAAATTGGCTTCCTTTGGATGAAAGTGCACTGTATGTTGTTTTTATTCTATTTATTCTGTCTATACATACGCAAGCAAAGCAGTGTAGTCAAAAATAGGTGCTCTTACAAGGGTCACTGCTCTCTCTGAAACCTTGAGAAAACTCCTTCACTCTGAATCTTCTCAACTTCAAAATGATTTTGTTTTTCATAATCTTTCCTAGAAGCCCATGGTTTTTGATGCAGCTTCTTCGAAATTCATCAGGTTGGTAAATAAAAACAGGTCACAGTTCCCCTCTTGGAAATGTGTCCATGCAGATTTCAGTTCTGGCATTGGTCACGTTCCCAAGGCAGGGGAAGAAAATGGTAGCTGATGCTCAGTAGCTTCTGCCAGAGGTCTCTTCTGCAAATAACCAAATGCAAGATCCTGTTCGTGAGATTGGCTATGGGCCTGCTGCTGTTACAGAATATACTGCACAGTTGCATCCCTGCCCAAGCTTGCCATTGCATCCCCTCCCTACCCCACTTACAGTGTTGGGAACTACAATTTGTTGTCTTTGGGGAAAGATCCAAGGCAGCTTGTGAGTTCATTATTACCATGGCAACCATGGTCTTGTTGCAGATCATGGGAAGCCACGTGCTAGGTCTAGTTTTCATCTCAGAACAGATGAGGCATAATTTGAGGGTGAGTAGATTACCTTCAATTCTTTGACGTAGGCAGATCACTGTTTTCCAGAAAACAGGATCGAGGTTGGGTGTGCTCCATGAACCCTAGTTAATACTGGATAATATGAACAGGCTTGAATTATGGAATGTTTTGTTGGAATAGGAAGTTCAAATTTGACTGTCGAATATACTAAGTGGTTTACCATGGGAGTATTGCATATATATATGAACAAATTGAATTTTAAATTGTTGACAGGGAGCAGGGAATAAGCCAAAGATGTGTGATATCCATGAGTACAATCAGAGGTGGGATTCACTTACCTTCCCTACCGGTTCACAAATATGAGGTTCACTTGCATGCATATTGGCCTCGTCTGCGCATGCGCATTGCCTTCTGCGCACGTGCAGTGCCCGCGCATTGTGTCGGAGCGGGTGAGTGGAGCCTCCTGCAGCTGCCGCTTCCGGTTCGCCTGAACTGGAGAGAACCAGCAGAATACCACCTCTGCATACAATAAACAGCCAGAGATAAACTTTATAAAGAAAGCTTGAAGTGATAAGCAAGGAAAAGAACTTGTTTGCAGTTCTATTGCTGGCTGGGAACAAAATTTAATGTTAGCTTGTTTATATGCAATTACAAGTACAGCTCTGAAAATTAATGCATCAAAGTCCAGGACACGTCTTTGAAACTGAAAATGAAGTGAATGACTGCAAATTATATATACATGGTGAAAAATTAGAGCAAATTTATGGATTTATGTTTTAGCAGAATACTTAGTAAAGCTGGAATAAGGGATGGAGACATTTTAAGAAGTATGAATGCTGGTGGACAGATATTGGGTAATATGTGGCCTCTTGCAAGGCATGAATGCTCATTGAAAGAAAGAAAAAATGACTGTGCCCACTTTGGGTATGTCAGATGAAACAGAAAAATAAGAGGAATGCACTGGAAAGAGGTTATTGGAGAAATGTGGGTGATATACCAAGAAGTGATAGAGTAAATAGTGAGTGGATGATGCATGAATATGGATTTAAAATAAAAGTGAATGACCAATATGAATGGTATGTTGAGGTTGTTTAATCATACAGAAAATGAATGAGGAACAAATCATAAAACAAATATTCACTACAAGGGCGAAAAAATGAATGAGTCAAGAGGAAGAAGAAGACAAGGAGAATTATAGTTTGATGGAATTGATAAGATAATAAAACAAGACAGGTGTGAAGTTCTAAAAGAGAAAGAGCAAATCTATAAACCTGAGGGTAGACCTAATGAAAGCAAAGGCTGGTTCACAAGGGGAGAAAGATATGGATAGGTGTATTAATAGGTATTAGTGTAAAGTTGTTTTAGTTGGATTTCTTTTATCTGCTGTCTTAAATTTATTTTGCTTTCTACTTCTTACACTTGACATAGTGCTCAATACCCTACCAACGATTATTGTAGTACGATGGAAAAATATAGTTTATACAACTGAGATTTTGGTTGAAATTATAGCTCATACCCAGCAGATGGCAGAAGGAAACCATCAAGGCTGGTAGACAGCAGATAAAAAGCAGTTCTATTATATTTAAAATACACTTTAAAGAGTGAAAATTAACTTCTAATATTCATATTAGAAAATCAATCCAAGAAGGTTTGCCTTATTCTTATTTTTTGCTCCTTATTCCTCCATATCTGTTGGGGAATTATATTAAACTACTACAGTTAAAAAAGACATAAAAAGAAAAACACTTTTCCCAGCCTGGTCTCCTTAATGTGTTACAACTCCAATTTTGGAAGCCAATTGCAACTGGAGACCCCTTGGAAAAAAGCGGCTCAAGAAAGAATTTGAAATTCACTAATATGAGAATATGTTCAAAGTAAGAAATTATGTTCACGGATATAAACTGAAGTATTTTACAATATTTAAGGTATGTATCTAAAATGTTTCCTTAAGACAGTTCCTGAGCAATAAATCATCAACAAGGCTAAAACCTTGTTCATCTTATGCTAAAATTAGTGTTGGTTCTGTTGCCAAAGAATGAATACTTTTACTGCCTTACAAGTTTAGGACTACCACTGCTAAAGGCTTTTCATGAGGGAGAGAGCAGGTAAGGGCATCTGCTGGGGATGTCAAAAAAAGGCAAGATGGTGGCCACAACTGCATGATGAAAGCCTTACTCGTTTTCATTTCTGGAGGTAGAAGCGGCCATTCTGTGGAGACAATCCAAAGATGAGCTTAGAAAACATTCACTATAGCCTCATATTCCTGGGCAACTTGTTTATTTATTGGTTTATTTAAAACATTTATATAATTGCTTTCTTATATCAAACTCTGGAAGTTTCCCAAAGTTACCCTTCCCTATCTAAAGAGAGAGAGAAAAGCCAACTCATTTCTTTCAGATTGCAGTTCTTGCATTTTTACAAAAGTCTGCCTCTGAGCTGCCTCAGCAGGTGGCACCATCTTGGCGTAGAAGCTACGCAGGGTTGGGCCTGGTTAATACTTGGATGGGGGA